>CM069909.1:42560714-42611875 GCA_036172215.1 Camellia granthamiana | reverse complement strand
CGCATTCAATTTTATATCTGCACAATGACAACCCAAATTAAATAACATACAAAGGGAGGTTACATTAACATTAATACACATTCCAATAAATTCAATCAACCGATACAATTTTCACATTCAATTGTAAAAAATAGAAACCAAAGACTTTGCAAAACGAAATGTGACACATATTTCCACAGTAAATACAAGAATCAGACAACACAATAAAAAAACCAAGTACTTCTCCATGTGTATGTGAGCTATATTCACATACATTCCAATAGTATCCACAGACAAGCAAATATGACATTGATAAGGAAAAAAATGAAGCCCAATAATTTTGCAATTTGTAACGTGACACATATGTTTTCAAAAAGTAGCACAACTGCAAAACACAAACTAAATACAAACGAATGTAACACAGACCATCACCACATAACAGCCTTCGAGACTACAGAATTGCGCCAATGTAAGGCTGTACCATTTCGCAGAACGCAACAACATTCTCACATTCTCAATTTATAATCTAATAAGCTATCGTAAAATACTATTACAAAACGTAATGTGACATGTATGTGAATATTATAACACAATATCATTACCACGGAAGTTGCTGCAAGATTACCATAACAAAGTCTACCAATCGATTCCTATGACAGATTGCGAAATCCATACGATATATGAGGACATTGAAAACAAAACATTCGGAACAAAACTAGATCAACACTCACCAATTGAATAAGCAAAAAACTTGATCTCCTTCCCTCAAACAATCTGACTCGAAAGCGGCAGGATGAAACAACCAAACCAGAGCAACACTCACCAATTGAAAACCTAACAGACTCCGCGATCATGGCGCATATCACGGCACCAAACAATATGGAAGAAAACGATTAAAACATTGCAACCTGTATCAAGGGTATAATAGTAAACTAATTCAATTAAAACACAATAGATAGGATTTAATGGAATACTTTTTAATTTAAATAGGACTTCAAACTTAATAAGAAATTTCTTAGGACTTAACATAGTATAAGTCTCCCTAATAGAATTTATAAATAATTTACCCAAAAATAATTTAATTTTTAAAAATTTACTTGATAATAAACGCTCCTCTTGGACCACTCATTATAATATTTATTTTATTTTATTTTTATTAAAGATAAGACTGACTCCGATTGGATAATTTTCCCACGTTTTTGTCCATGGTAAAGACAAGATGAAATATCAAATCAATGGCACAACAAAAATCCTATCAAAAATGCTAGAGATCCCAAATATTCTATCAAAAGTTTTACCAAATGTCTCACATGGGTGTGGGTCCCACACCCATGTGAGACATTTGATAAAACTTTTGGTAGAATATTTGGGGTCTCTAGCATTACTCAAATCCTATTGGCCTTTAGAGAAAAAAACAGCATAGACCCTGTTTTGAGAACCTCACAACTCCCAATATGATGCCCTGTTTGGTAGAACTGTAGGAAAGTATTTATAGCTTATGCCTAAACAGTTTATATCTTATAATTATGAACATAAGCTGATTTCTGACTTATAAATTAAGCATCTCTTGCCACACTCAAAGAATAAGCTGATTTCTGACTTCCAAAAAGCTATAAGCTACAAGTTATAAACTAAACTAAACACATCAAAATAGCTTAAATTAAGCTGAAAGCTGAAATAAGTAACTTTTAAGCTGCACCAAACAGGCATATTATTTATGATGTGAGCTTTACATATTTATGAATGGGCCACACATATTATGAGTAGTGTAGATTATTTTGAAGGTTGTGGGAATTCTCCAAAAAAGAGGATCTCACTCATTTTAGCAATGTTAGGTACCATGAAAAACCTTTCATGAAAATAATTATGAAAACTTTATGACCCTTAAATTACACTTAGAATAAAGCATTACACACTAATTAAGATAATTTAAGAATTATAAATTTTTCATGATTATTTTCAAAAAAAAAAAAAAAAATCATGATTTCGAACTTTTTCCCACTCATTTTCTTTAAAAAAAAAATAAAAATGCTTGGGAGTGTTAAAGCAGACGTTCTAAGTAGCTCTAATGAGCGGATCTCTTACAGTGTGATGGTTGTATTTTTTTTTATTTTTTTTTGTTTGCATTTTCAACTTATTAGAGTTGATTTAGGATTGTTTGGGATGTCCTAAATAAGTATATTTTTTATCTTTTTGAATTAAAAAGTTGAGTAAAAAAATGGGATATTTGGGTTAATTTTTTGACTTTTTATGAAAAAATGTGTAATAAAAAATTGTATAAATTAGTGTATAGGAGAAGATTGAATGAAATAGGCCGTACAATAGGATGAATTGAGGGACAGCATCGGCAGAGTAGAGGCTACGGAGATGATTCCCTGCTTTTCGGGCATTGAATTGAAGGTGTTGTTCGGCCCATGGGGGCCCATCACGGGTCTCGTTTTACTAGTCAAAACCGTTCAATGTTTAGAAATCGTCAAGTACTATATTCTTGTAAAAAATCATGTTGATCGGATATCGATAGCTATCTGATTGGATTAGTTTATTTTCAACCGTTAACTATAATACCATCTATTTTATAAATTTTAACTGATTTAATCATATAGTTACCGATATTTAATCAATGTAATTTTTTAATTGAACAGATTATTGTGAGAAAAAAATAATTAATTGATATATAAAATGTGATATTTTATATTATTAATTACATTAATTATTACTATTTTTGTACGATTAACTTTTATTAACTATTTTACATGATACCTCATTTATTAAAATAATTTAATTTTAATTTTAAAAAAATTACTTGATAATAAACGCTTCTCTTGGACCACTTATTATAATTTTTATTTTTATTATTATTATTTTGTTAGATGTAAGAGTGACTTCGATTGGATAATTTAGAAAATGCTATAGTTTTAAATTTTTTATTAAATAAATAATTAAATATCTTTTTAAAAAAGAGCACCGATTGGTAGCTCGAAACCATTTCGAGCCACGCGGCTCGAATTTCAGCAGAGGAGGGGAGGGGGAGGGGGAGGGGAGGGGGAGGGGGAGGGGGAGGATCGGAGCTGGGCATCGGTGACGAGACGATCGGAGCTGGGCATCGGCGACGAGACGATCGGAGCTGGGCATCGGCGAGACGATCGGAGCTGGGCGACGAGACGATCGGCGGCGACGATCGGAGCTCGGCATCGCCTGTGTTGCTGGTTCAACGAAGAAGAAAACGAAGAAGAAGACGAAGAAGAGAAAGACAGAGAAGGAAGAGAAAGAAAAAGAAAAAAAAAAAAAAAAAATTCGAGACCCAAAACGACGTCGTTTTGGGTCTCGAGCCACAAGTCGAGCCACGGATTCGAGCTACCAGGAATTACTCTTTAAAAAATTATAAATTATATTTAATTATTTATTTAATAAAAAATTTAATATCTCTAATATTATTTAATAATTTTTCAGCATTTTTGTCCATAGTGCGCAGCAGCTGGCACATACTTTTTGACCCATCGGTCAGATTTGTCTGCAAAAGTCGTAAAGACGAGATGAAATATCAAATCAATGGTACAGCAAAAAATTTAGTGCATTTTAGAGATAAAAAAAAAAATTTATGATATAACTTTAATATACAAGGAAAATTTACACTGGGTGGTGTTTGTTTGGTAGAATGTTGAATTTTGGGATGCTTTGGCAAGGAAGTAAAAAATTAGTTTTTAGCTTTACTTATTTTAGGTTATATTATCTCTTATATTTTTTATTTATTAAAAAATAAAATAAATTAAAAAAATTAAAAAATTAATTTTTTATTAAGGGCTGGTTTGGCTTGATCTATATAAGCCAAAAAGTCAAAAAATTACTCCAAAATCCAAAAAGATATCACTATTTACCCAAAAAAAAAAAATTAATTAATTTTTCTACCCACCCGTACCATTTGAATTGATGCTTGGCAGTGGCTGTGCAGCAACTAAGGCCTGATTCGGTGTGATTTTCACACACTGTTATTCGGCCTGTGGAGGCCATCACGGGTCCCATTTTGATAATCTAAACCGTTCAATATATAGAACTCATTAAATATTATATGTCTGTAAAAAATCACATTGATCGGATATCGATAACTATATGATCAAATCAGTTATGTACAACAAATGGATGGTGTTATAATTAATGATTGAAAAATAAATAATTCTGATCAGATAGCTATCGATATCCGATTAACGTGATTTTTTATAGGTACATAGTGTTCGACGAGTTGTACACATTGAACGGTTCAGATTATTAAAATGAGACCCGTGATGACTCCCACGGGCCAAACAAAACCGTCCAATGCTTTGTACAAAAATTAGCCAATAATTTTCAAACCCCAATACACGGCTGCATTGTGTACGGCTGGGGCCACCACTCTCTAATCATCTCTTACACACTTTTTTTTATACAATTTTTTAATACACATTTTTCTATAAAAATTCAAAAAGTTAATCCAAACCTCCATATTTTTTTCTCAACTTTTTTAGTCTAAAAAGACAAAAAGTGCACTTTTTTAATACACCCCAAACCAATCCCAACTTTCTAAAACACCACTTTATGTTTAATAGATTGGATAGTTTAGTCAGATTAATAATCTCTGGTATATAGGATAGTTTAATTCCATGGAAAGGTGTGAGATAGAAATGAGTAAATTGAGCCAACTGCAGAATTAATTAGTTAAATGACAAAATTAACTCTTAAGTTTATATAAAATTTATTTCTTTTTTTTTTTTAATTTTTTTTAAACATGTTAAATTATTTTAAACTTATGTAAATTAATCTTATGATATATAGTGCCTGTATGGCAGAACTGATTTTCAATTTAAGTCAACTTATAACTTAAAATAAGTTATTTTTGTGTGTTTTGTGTAACTTAACGGTGTAGATCATAACTTTTTCTAAACTGATTTTTAGCTCTTTCTTTGAGTGGAGAATGAGTTGCTTTTCTATTTAGCTTAAACAAGAAGCTAAAAATCAAGGGGCAAAATTACTTAAATGCTCCTCGTCAATTTCAACTATCACGAAAAACCCGAGTATATAAACTTCCTTGCTTAAAACATTGTTCATTTGCTCGCTGGAGGGAGAGAAAGAGAGAGAGAGAGAGAGAGGCAATTTCCGACGTGTTGAGGCGATTTATGGTAAACCACTCTCTCTCTCTCTCTCTCATGATCTGTTCCGTTATAATCTCCTGCCACCATTGCCATCGCGATCTGAAACCTAACCACTGCCATGTCTCTCTCTCTTTCTCTCTCTCCGGCTGCGTTGTTCTCCGACGTTGTTTGCCACTGTTAGGATCGACCCGTGCTCTTCTCTCTCTCTCTGTGCGATCGCGATTGCGATTTGAAACCCTAACCACCACCATCCCTCTCTCTTTCGATCTGCGTTGTTTATCGCCATTGCCGTCGCCCTCTCGATCGTGATTTGTGTTGATTTACGTTGAAACCCTAGCCACCAACAGTTGTTCACCAGCGGTGTTGAAACCCTAGAAAAAAAAATTGAAGCAAAAAGAAAAAAAAAATCAATATTAATACTAATTAAAAAATAAAAAATTGTATATTTTTTAAGAAAAAGAAAAAAATTAATATTAATTAAAAAATCAATATTAATTGGTCTTAATTATTAATAAATTAATATTACATATTTTGTAATGAATTAATTATTAATTATTAATTGATACTAATTAATAATAATTGTTGATTATTAATATTAATTGATACTAATAAAAATTAATTATTAATATTAATTGATACTAATTAATAATTTCAGTATTAATTGAGATTAATTAAGCCATTAATTGATAGTAATTAATTTATAATGGAAAAAAATTGTTAGAATAATACTTCCATTACATTTTTATCAAATGTATAAATTTTTATATTAGTTGATACTAATTAATACTAATTATATTAACTTTTATTAATGAAATAATTTTTTAAAATTAAAACTGAAAAAAAAAAACAAAATTATCATTTTTATATCATATAATAGTAAAAAGGACAATTATACAGTAAAAAATTATTTTACAGTTTATTAACCAAACACTACTCCGCTGCTTAAATCCATAATCACACAGTTGTACCAAACAGGTTAACCGCTTATGTTCACAGTTATAAGTTATAATCTGTTAAGTTATAATCTATAATCATTTTCCTACAACTCTATCAAACGGGACTATAATTGTCTTTTCTTACTTTTTTTTTTTTTTTTTTCTTCCTTCCCTTTGTATTAGTAAAATCATAAATGCAAACGTATTTCTAATGTCCTATTTAAATAAAATTAAAATTGTTTTTATAAACTAAAATAAAATATATTTCAAATAAAAATTAAATTAAATATACTTTAAATAAAATAAATAAATTATACTTAAAATTGAAGTATTGTCATTGTAAATAATTCAAATAATATATTTTATAATTTTTAAATCAAACATAAGATTCATTAAAATAATCATTTTCACACATTTAGTTTCATAAAAAAACAAACACGAGATATATATCATTTCTAATAAAATAGTCCAAGGATTATATATATCTCAAAATTGTCAATCCATTATATTATAATCTCCCTTATTTAATCCTTCCAAACATGACCTATCAAAATAAAGAATTTATACTATACACACACTAAAGTTATACCATCATATAAATAATCTTCGTTTGTTGTATTTTATTTTATTTTATTTTATTTTTTCAGTAATGCAACGGGCCACCGGAAAAACTACCGAAAATGCCTTTTTAACTACCACCTTAGCAAATCATCCCACCATTTCACTCATGTATTGATCTCATGGAAACCTGTGCCACAATTCTAAAATTATTTGGATAAATTATACTGACATTTATGAGGTTTGATCTAATTATATTTTATTTTTTGATGTTTTGAAAATTATATTTTTATTCTTGTGGTCAATAGTTTCATTTCACAAATTCCTTACTTATATAAAAAGTAATAATTCTTAATAAAAAACAAAAGAAATTATATTGAAAAAAAGAGTAAAGTAAAGCAAAGGAAAGAGAAAAAAAAACAAAGTAAGAAAAGAGAGAGTGTATGAGTTCAATCTCTTTATTCTGTCTAAATAATTACGATGACAGGAGCTAGTGTAATTCTCTAAACATTAGAGGGTGATATATATTAAATTCAAATCTCAAGAGATATAAGTGCAATTTAGGTGTTGTTTGGCATAAACTAAAAATTGGGTTT
The DNA here is from genome assembly GCA_036172215.1 of Camellia granthamiana. Classification (NCBI taxonomy): domain Eukaryota; kingdom Viridiplantae; phylum Streptophyta; class Magnoliopsida; order Ericales; family Theaceae; genus Camellia; species Camellia granthamiana. The sequence goes on along the minus strand of CM069909.1, from coordinate 42,604,684 downwards.
GGTTATGGTGTGCAACTTACACCTTACACCTTTTGTGTGCAACTTACACCTTATACTTACACCTTTTATACCTTACACCTTACACCTTTTGTGTAAGTGGCACATGGTGTGCAACTTACACCTTACACTTACACCTTACATTTACACCTTACACTTACACCTTTTGTGTAAGTGGCACATGGTGTGCAATCCACTTACACCTTTTGTGGGTTGCACACCTAAGAAAACTCCAATTTAAAAAGCCAAAAAGTCACTATCTTATTTAAATCACATCATCTTATTTAAGTCACATCATTTCTCTACCAGATTATTTCAAACCCAACTCATACTTAATCCATATTTCATAAAAAGTTAAAAAGTACACTTATTTAGATCATCCTAAACAACCTACTCTGAATATTTTAAGTACGATACTAATGAAAGAAATTACATATTAGTGGTGTCAGGAAAAATAAATTATAAAAAGGTAATAAATATTATAAAAATTAACGATAGTATTATATATATTAATTAGTATATCAATATATGTTATGACATTATTACTTTAAAATTATCATCCTATCCATTATATAAATTATAAATATACAAAACTTCTAAAATTATATCACATCTTCGTTAGTACACTAATTGATATATCAATTGATGCCTATAACATTATTTAAAAACTAATGGCTTTTGTTAAAGAATGTACTAAATGAGTAACAACTCTTAATAAATAATAAATAAAAAAAAAACGGAGGAAATTATGTATATTTTTTTAAAAAAAATAAAGCAAAGGAAAGGGAAAAAAATAGAGGAAGTAAAGCAAAGTAAGAAAAGAGAGAGTACATGAGTTTAATCTCTTTATTCTGTCTAAATAATTACAATGATAGGGGTTAGTGTAATTCTCTAAATGCTATAGGATGATATGTATTAAATTCAAATCTCAAGAGGTGTAAGTGTAATTTATCCTAAAGGAGAGGGTAATTTGTGAACAAATCGGGTCGAGTTAGGATGAGTCTTCTTTGGAAGTTAGGCTGCGCAATGGGCCAAGGAGGTATTTTGTATTTCTACTTTGGGCCGAGGTAGGTACCAGGACGTTTGGATGTGTTGCTGGAATTGGGACCTATCTGCCTTCTGATCGAGATGATAACAAGGCGATGGCCCGAACTGGGTGTAGCTCGGCAGGATGCCAACCTATAGCATGGTCATCACGACTCACCCATGTTGAACACGGAGCCGAAGTAACTTGGTTGACCGCTGTGTCAGCTGAGGTAAAGGGTTCAGCCATTTCATTTGGCTTGTAGTGATGAGACTCCTACGAGGACTCTACTAAGGAGAATAAAGTCCTACTAGGATTGTGCAAACCATCTCACTTGGTTGGTAGTGAGTAGGGTGTGTGATTCCTAGGAAGACTCTTATAAGGAGAGTTGGAATCCTACTAGGATTGTGCAAGTTAGAATTTATAAAAACTCATAGCAAGACCTATGTACATGTATGACAATTCTTACTCTAGAATACACAGAATTTTGTGTCTATTGTCTATTTGTTAACTTAGACATCAGAGAGGTTTCCGGCACACACCCGCCGGTTAGCTTACGTTTGTGTTTTCAGGAAGTAAAGCGACGACGTTTGGAGGAGTACAAACTTGATCAATAGAATTATACAAGAAGATTATTTCGTACTCGTACACTAAATATTTTAAGTACAATACTAATAAAAGAAGCTAAACCAATAAAAGAAATATTTTAAGAATTTTCATTCCAAATTTGAATTTTAATTGGATAATAGAAAAATAAATTTATTTTTAAGAGAAACTAAATAAATTATAAAAAGGTAATAAATATTATAAAAATCAACTGTAGTGTTATATATACCAATTAATATATCAATTAGTGTACCAACATATATTATGACATTAGTATTTTAAAATTATCACATTATCCATTACACAAATTACAAATATACAAAACTCCTAAAACTATGTCACATCTTCTATTAATATATTAATTGATATACAAATTGATACATGTAAAATTATTCAAAAACTAATGGCTTTTGTTAAAGAATGTATTAAATGAGTATAGTTGCTCTAATTTGTATAGAAAGTAGGAAACTGTGTTTGGGAAGTGGCTCATTGGGCTCATTTGGCTCAATGAGCCACAAAAGACAAAATAGCAATTTGAGCCACAAAAGACAAAAAATCACATCCAACCCATAATCATTACACTCTTCTCTCACAAAAAAAGTCAAAAAAGCCAAAAAGCCAAGAGCCCTTCCCAAACCAGGTTTTTGAGCCCAGACTCATATAGCCAAAAAAGCCAAAAAAAGCCAAAAAGCCAAAGAGCCCAGCCCACTTCCCAAACGGAGGCTTAATGTTGTTAGGATTAATATTTTTTTTTCATAGAGACCAAAATACCCTCCTTATATTTCCCTCAATTTCATTAATTAGATTGACTTCTATTATTTTATTATAATTATATATAATTTTTAATTTGCAACACATACAATGATTGTATAATTTTAAATAAAATAATTTTATTTATTTGGTTTATTATTTTTTGGAATAAATTGAAATGTATACTTTTTTTTTGTTGTAATATTATAGCATAAATAGATTTTTTTTATTATTTTATATTCTAATATTATAAAATTAATAGATCAAAATCTAATTGTAAGTGAAATTCATCCATCTATTTCAATGAATTGTTTAAAGTTAAATGAGTTTTTAAATAAAGAAAATAATATTATTTTATGTGATTTATAAATTTATTTTTTGTTTATAGTTTTATTTTTTATTCAAGAGGGTACTATCAATTTATTTTATTTTTTTTTACATTTTTTTTATAAATAAGTCAATTTCATTATTTCAAATGTGAAGACATTTTCATCCATGTACGGAAATATGTAAGGGATTAAAAATCATCATATTTATGTTTTGCAATCTCCCGTTCAAGTGCAGGTAATTGCAACTTATAATAATTTTTTAATTTTTTAACTAAAATATATAATTAACAAACAATGCCTTAATCGGTACTACACTCCCCATGAACGCTACTTAACCCTCACTTGGGATGTTGATTACTTTGGGTGTGTTTGGTAACGTTTACGTTTTCAGTTTATATTTACAAAAAATTTATAAACTGGTTTTTGTTTATTTTTTGTTTATTTTTAGAAAAACATAAACTACAAACGCGTTTGGTAATTGACAAAATGTTTAAAAATATAAAAAAGAGTGAGGAATGGTGAGTGAGAAATAGTGGCGGCGGAAGACGGTAGTGGAACGTGGTGACGGTGGGTAGTGGGTAGCTGGTGGTGGTGGATGGGTGGGTGGGTGGGTGATGGTGGCGGGTGGTGGGTGGTGGTGGTGGTGGTGGTGGCGGCAGGTGGGTGGCGGATGACGGGTGGTGGTGATGGGTGGTGGCAGGTGGTGGTGGTGGGTGGGTGGGTGACGGTGGCGGGTGGTGGGTGGTAGCGAGTGGGTGGTGGTGGTGGTGGTGCGCGGGTGGGGTGGTGGTAGGTGGGTGGTGGGTGGTGGCGGGTAGCGAGTGGGTGGTGGTGGTGGTGGTGGTAGCAGATGGTGGGTGGCGGTGGCAGGTGGGTGGCGGATGGCGAGTGGTGGCGGGTGGTGGGTGGGTGGGTGACGGTGGCGGGTGGTGGGTGGTAGTGAGTGGGTAGTGGTGGTGGTGGTGGTGGGTGGTGGATGGTGGTGGCAGGTGGGTGGCGGGTAGTGGGTGATGGTGGTGGTGGTGGTGGTGGTGGTGGTGGGTGATGCGTGGTGGTGGTGGTGGGTGGGTGGCAGGTGGTGGTGGGTGGCTGGTGGTGGCAGGTGGGTGGTGAGTGGTGGTGGCAAGTAGGTGGCGGGCAGTGGATGGTGATGGTGGGTGGTGGGTGGTGGTGGTGGTGGTGGTGGTGGCGATGAGTGGCAGGTGGGTGGTCACTGGTGGGTGGTGGTGACGGGTGGTGGTGGCAGATGGGTGGTGAGTGGTAGTGGCAGGTGGTGGTGGGGGGTGGGTGGTGGTTGCGGAAGACGGTGGTGGAAAATGGTGGCGGGTGGTGGCTAGTGTTGGGTGGTAAAAAAAAAAAAACTCAAAACTCAAAACGGAAACACATTTTTTGTGTTTTCATTTTTTGGCCAAATTTATAAACTAAGACCACTGATTTATAAATCAAAAATTTTACCAAACAAGTTTTTATTTGAGTTTTTTAAATTTTTATAAATATAAACAGAAAACTGAAAACGTAAGTGTTACCAACGGCACCTTTAAATTAGTTTTTAAATTTTTTTTTTTTTGATTATTTTAGTTAAAGAAAAAAAAGTTATGGTTAGGATGATTTATAATTTTTTATTAATTGAAAAGATTATTGTCATAAAAAAAAATAATTGATTGATATATAAGATGTGATATTTTATATTATTAATTACTTTAATTATTATTATTTTTTTATGAATAACTTTTATTAACTATTTACATGATATCTCATTGATTAAAATAATTTAATTTTAATTTAATTTTTTAAAAATTACTTGATAATAAACGCTCCTCTCGTACCACTCATTACAATTATTATTATTATTATTTTTTTGTTAAAATAAGAGTGACTCCAATTGGATAATTTAAAAAATGTTATAGTTTTAAATTTTTTATTAAATAAATGACTAAATATCTTATATGAGTAGAGTTGATAAAATTACAAATTTCATATTTATATTTGATTATTTATTTAATAAAAAATTTAGTATTTTTAATATTATCCGAATAATTTTTCCGATTTTTTGCCCATAATGCGCTGCAGCTGGCACATACTTTCGACCCATCGATCAGATTGGTCAGCAAAAGTTGTAAAGACGAGATGAAATATCAAATCAACGGTAAAGCAAAAAAATTATTGCACTTTAGAGATAAAAAAATTTATGATATAACTTTAATATACAGTGAAAATTTACAATAGGGGGTGTGTTTGGTAGAAGGTTGAATTTTATGTTTAATATAAAGGACATATATGAGATAATTCAATTCCATAGAAGGGCGCGAGATAAAAATGGCGAGCCTCGTTTGCCAACCGAACTTTTTAGTTAAAAAGTTAAAAAATTATTAAATTAATCAAAAAGTCAATAATTCATATCAAAAAGTTAAAAATTCTATTTTCTCTCTACTTTTTGCATATCTTTTCGTAAAAAGTTAAAAAGTCATCCCAAACATACTAGTTTTTTTTAGCTCATATTTTAGCCAAATAGCCAAAAAATTACTAAATTAACCTGTTCCCAAACGAGGCCTGAGTCAATTTTGAATTAATTAGTCAAATGACGAATTTAACTCCCAAGTATATATAAATTTTATTTCTTTTATTTTTTAAAATATTTTTTTAAACATGTTAGATTATTTTAGACTTGTGTAAATTAATCTTATGATCTTTCTTCTTTTTGTATTAGTAAAATCATAAATGTAAATATATTTCTAATGTCGTATTTAAATAAAATTAAAAGTATTTTTATAAACTAAAATAAAATATATTTCAAATAAAAATTAAATTAAATATACTTTAAATAAAATAAAATAAATTACAATTAAAATTGAAGTATTGTCATGGTAAACAATTCAAACAATATATTTTTATAATTTTTAAATCAAACATGAGATTCATTAAAATAATAATTTTCATACATTTCTCATAAAAAACAAACAAACATGAAATACATATCATTTCTAATAAAATAGTCTATTATATTATAATCTTCCTTATTTAGTCCTTCCAAATAACCATGACCTATCAAAATAAAGAATTTGTACGATACATACATTAAAGTTATACCATCATATAAATAATCTTTCTCAAAAAAAGAGAGAATGTATAAATTCAATATCTTTATTCTGTCTAAATAATTACGATGACAAGGGTTAGTATAATTCTCCAAACGTTAGAGGGTGATATGTATTAAATCCAAATCTCAAGAGATGTAAGTGTAATTTACCCTAAATATTTTAAGTACAATACTACTAAAAGAAGCTAAACCAATAAAAGAAATATTTTAAGAATTTTCGTTTCAAATTTGTATTTTAATTGGATAATAGAAAAATAAATTTATTTGCAAGAGAAACTACATATTAGTGGTGTGAGGAAAAATAAACTATAAAAAGGTAATAAATATTATAAAAATTAAGGGTAGTGCTATATATAGCAATTAATATACCAACATATATTATGATATTATTACTTCAAAATTATCACTCCATCCATCATACAAATTACAAATATACAAAACTTTTAAAATTATGTCACATCTTCTGTTAGTACACTAATTGATATATCAATTGATGCATATAGCATTATTCAAAAACTAATGGCTTTTGTTAAAGAATGTATTAAGTCAATAACAACTCTTCAAATAAAATAGAGGAAATTATATTTACAAAAAGAAGAAGTAAAATACAGGAAAGAGAAAAAAAATAGAGAAAGTAAAGTAAAGTAAACAAAGATACAAGAAATTGTATTTTTCGCAACGCAACAAAATATGTTGCTAAAAGGGAAAATTCATCGGCAAAGAGTTTTGCCGACACACAAAGCTACGTTGGCAACCCGTAGGTAAAAGTGAGTCGGCAAAAGTTTTTGCCGACAAAATGATCATTGCGTTGGTAAAAGTAATGCCTTTAGCGACGAACATAGTTGTCGATAAAAGTCTTCATCTATCGTCGGCAATTTACCTTGCGTCGGTAAAAGTCATTCAAATATGATGATTGTGTGGCACTTTTTGCGACACAAATTTGCATGGGCAAAAAATATACTTTTAGCAACAAAATATGCGTCGGCAAAAGTAAACTTTTAACGACACATTTACGTCAGTAAATGTTACCATTTGCCTACGATTTGTTTGTCGATAAAACTTCACTTTTGGCAACGACAAATTAGTATTGGCAAAAAAATACACTTTTAGCAACACAATATGAGTGGCCAAAAGTAAACTTTTGGAAACACATTTACGGTCTGTAGGGCAAGTCTGTAGGGCAAGTCTCAGATGATGTTCATGTTCTTCTCTACTCTTAGAATAAATCAGGATGTCGTCAATAAATACAACAATAAAGTCATTAAGGTATGGTTTAAAAATTCTGTTCATGAGGTCCATAAATGCAGTAGGTGCATTGGTAACTCCGAAAGGCATAACTAAGAATTCATAATGTCCATACCTCGCTCGAAAAGCAGTTTTATCAATGTCTTCTGGTTTAACTTTCAGTTGGTGATATCCGGATCTGAGATCGATCTTAGAAAACACTTGAGCACCCTGTAACTGATCAAATAAGTCATCAATACGAGGCAATGTATATTTATTTTTCACAGTTACCTTGTTCAGTTCACGATAATCAATACAAAGTCTTAGTGAGCCGTCTTTCTTTTTCACAAACAAGACAGGTGCGTCCCACGGTGAAGTACTGGGCCTGATAAACTTTTTGTCTAACAATTCTTGCAGTTGCACTTTCAATTCTTTCAATTCGGTTGGAGCCATTCGGTAAGGAGCTTTCGATACAGGCTGTGTACCCGGAATCACATCAACGGTGAACTCAATCTCCCTGTCAATTAAATCCCCTGGCAGATCATCTGGGAATTCTCTGACTATAGGAATGCAGTTCACATCAGTTTTAACATTATCATCAGTAGATACAGTCAGTACAGAACACAGATATCCCTTACACCCTTTTCTAATCAATTTAACAGCTTTCACAGAAGAAATCAAATACAGAGGAGGTACTACCTCAACCCCATTAAACACAAATTCGGATAACCCAGGTGGACGGAAAACAACTTGCTTCGACACACAGTCAATGGTAGCATGATATTTTTGTAACTAATCCATCCCCAATATTACATCAAAATGATCAATGTTCAGTGGCAGTAAATCAATAAACAAATGCATATCTCCAACAATAATCTCACAAGCAGGATACATATATGCACATGTCATGGATCCCCCAATAGGTGATGATACAGCTAACAGATAATTCATGGGTTCTAAGGGTCTATTCAATTTTCGCGAAAAAGCATGCGATACATAAGAATGTATAGACCCCGAATCAATCAGTACATATGCATTTTGAGCACAAATAGAGAGAATACCTGACACTACAGTCTCGGTATTTTGGACGTCTCCCAGTACTAGGGCGAACACACGGCCCTGCCTCATAGGCTCTTTCCCGGTAGCTTTGGGGTTCGGTTTTGGTGCAACAGTTGATGCTACTGTGCTAGGTGCAACTTTACTATTGCCCAGAGCAGTGGAAGGGCAATCTTTGACCATGTGGCCCACCTTGCCACACCTGTAACAAGCACCATAAATTTTATAACAAACTCCCTTATGATTCTTACCACATTCGGAACAGGGCGGAATGGAACGGTTCCCTTGACTAGATGTAGTCGTTGACCCTGTATTTTGCTTTTTGTTCAGCGGGTTGTTCTTGCCTTTCTTGAACTTAAAACCCTGCTTTTTACCACGCCATTCCGACGTTGGTGTTTTAGATTGTCTCACTGCTTCGATGTTCGACTCAGCCATCAACGCTCGGTCAAGAACACCTACATAGGTCGGTAGCTTTAAAACATTTATTCTGTCGAGTATTGCAACATTAAGGCCGCCTTCAAATTTTCTGGCCTTCTTGTAGTCGGTGTCCACCATATGTAGTGCATATCTAGCAAGCTCGGTGAACTTTGTCTCGTATTCAGCAACGGACATTGTGCCCTGTCTCAGTTGTTCAAATTCAGTCACTTTTCTGTCCCTGACACACTGGGGAAAATACTTTTCAAAGAAGGCTCCCTTGAAATGAGCCCATGTCATTACAGTATTGGTGTCATGGACTAGCATCCACCACCTTCTAGCCTCTTCTTGCAAGGTGAAGGTAGCTAACAGCACTTTATGTGCCTCCGAACACGGAAACACTTCAAACAATTTTTCAGTCTCAAGTACCCAAGCTTCAGCTTTTAGTGGTTCAAGACCTCCCTGAAAGGATGGTGGTTTCATTTTGCTGAACTTCTGGGTAAGAGCAATTATGTCCCCATCATTCATATTCACATTCGGTTCCAGCTGTACCGGAGGAGGAGGAGGTGGGGGTTGTTTATTCTGTTGTTGCTCAAGTCTAGCAGTTATCAGTTCCATCATTCTTTCCATTCTTGCCATTCTTGCCTCAGTGGATGAGGATTCAGATTCATTTGCATTATCCATTTCACTATAAGCAGTTATAGCAATTATAAACATAAGCAGTTGCATACTTAAACAGTTTATCACATTAGCTTATGTTCAGTCATGTCGTAACCACACATTTTTCATGCTCATGAAATGCCCTAATCACTTTTCTAGGACATCCTATAGCTCATTTGGACACGTGTGTGCAGTATAACTCGTGGTTAAGTATCGCTTTGATACCACTTTGTCACGACCCAAACCCGCCCCTATGGGTTTAGTACCGTAACCGGCCAGTAATCCTAGATTACCGAAGGCCTACTTAACAGTAATGCAGTAATACAGAGTACAGGGGCTTGGCGAAAGCCAATACCGTAAATAAATAATGTCCAATGAGCTGTGACAGTCTGTATGCCAAAAAGATTTTTCATACATTTATACAGAACAGTACGAAACAGTATGCATATAATATATAACCAGTCAGAACAGGGACTTAATCCCTGATAAACAGTACAGTGCAAAACGTTCAGTCTATACAGTAAATAAAACAGTACAGAAGGGGAGAAAACTAAACACCCCTAAGCCTTAGCTTGGCAGGCTCGGAACCTCGCAGTGAGGCACAGTGGTTGGCTTGACAAAAAGGGGAAGTCCACCCCACGCTCTTAGCTCCGGTCAGGCGCCTGTACACCTACATATATATATGAGCAGTGAGCTAAAACCCAATGAATAACATAATGCGTAAAGAGGTTTAGAATGAATGTCCTTACAGTAATGAAAACAGTTCATTAAATCAGTCTTTCAGTCATATGTGGTACATCCATTAGCATAGCAGTACAATAAACAGTAGGTCTTAAAAGACCGAACAGTAAATGATGGCCATCAGTTAGTAAACAGTAGTGGTTCCACGAGGGAACCGACAGAGATCTCTGTAACAGTAACAGTCAGTAACAGTAGTTGCTAAGGATGCCACAATACAATTTAGAATATAGGACATACATTCATTCAATTAACAGTATCAGTTTAGAAAGCAGTACAGTTCAATTGTTCAGAAGGTAATCATTTTGAACATATCTTTACACAGTTGTTGCTCACAGAGTTCTGGGCCACAGTAAGCTAGAGCGTCTCCTCGGAATGCCAATCCTAAACAGTTAACAGGTTGAACACACACTAAGTTTCACAGTTGGGAAAGATAATAACTTAATCCCTAAATTTGCCTTGGTGTGTTCTATATCCATATCCTCTTTAAGATGCCTTAAACTAGGCCTAAGAATGCCTAGGATGGAAAGATGATGCAAAGATGCACTTTTGAACACTTTACAAAATTTTCAGAAAACAGGGGTCTCGCTCGAGCGTGGATTTCTACGGTCGAGCGGACATGCAGACAAAGGAGCTCTGCTCGAGCGTGACTTCCGTCGCTCGAGCGGACTGTGTGCTACAGTAAAAATACTGGATGCTCAAAATTCACGCTCGAGCATGAGACACGAGTCCTCGCTCGAGCGTGGATTCCCTCGCTCGAGCGGACTGTGAGCTCATGCAAAGTACTGGATGCACGCATTTCATGCTCGAGCACCATCTTCTTCGCTCGAACGGACGTCGCGATCACAGAGGGTACGCTCGAGCGTGGAATCCCTCACTCGAGCGTGAGTCCAAATTCTGAAAATTCCAGATTTGAACCTCAAGCTCAAAATCAACTTCTAATGCATCGAATTCGAACCTCTTGGGCTAATTTTCTGGAAAACACTTGTAAACACATAGAATGACATGATTCAAAGCTTAATTTGAGAAATCAAAACCCAAGGGTGTTTAATTCAAACTCAATTTCAAACCAATTTCATGAACATGAAGAACATGCAAACATGCATGAATTCAAATCATCTCAAAGCCTCAATTTGATGCTCTAGTGAGCCAATTGTTCAAAAAACAAGTTGAAAACATGGACCATTGCAAAATTATGAACATGCATGTACCATTTTATGAAGGACAACTTCAAAACTTTAAATTAAAGGCATGCATGTAACATTTGACCATGAAATCACATCAAAATGCAAGGATAAACACATGCATGCATGATACAAGCTTTAACCCAACACTATATGACCAATTCTAGACTCAAGCCACTAGAGGCTCAGAAGCATGCAAGAATCAACCCAAATACACAAATGAGAGGGTGAAACACCAACCTTAAGTCTTGTAGTTCAAGAATGGAAGCACAATTTTGAAATCAATCTTTAATTTCTTCCAATTTCCAAGTAGTTCAACAAGATATAGCCAAATTCTCCCTTAACTCTCTCCCCCCTCTCTCTCTCTATTTCGGCAATAACAAGAAAAGGGCTGAGCAAATGTGTGCCTAAGTGTATAATAAGGCTCAATAATTTAATATACAAAGGCCCACTCACAATGGCAATATGATAATTAAGCTAACTCTTGTAATTGGCTTGTTTTAATCTAATTTAATCATACCAAATCACTTTTCAGATAATTACACCATAAAATCACATAAATTCTACTGATCACGGAACATCAATCAATTTTGGATTCGGCCGCCGATAAGGCCTTCAATTAACAGTTTAAACACAAAAACTGAACAGATAATTAAACAGTCAAACAGATAAAATGCAATTCAAACAGATACAGGCCATCAATTCAGTTTCAGATTTCAGTCGGTCAGTTCAGTATTTCAATTACTTCAGGTATCAATCATAATCAGTCTCGGTTTAACAGTAATCAGTAGTTTATCGGTAAGCAGTGACGAGGGTTATTACAACTAACAATAACTGAAGTTCTTGTAGATTTTCTAACTATTCTCTCCACTTCTACGTCATCAGGCGCATCATGATGTTCAGGGAGAGTAGACTACTCAGCAGTTTCATCATCTTGGGGAGCCTTTCCAAGATTTGAAAGAACCTTCTTTTTCGTCTTCTTCTTTGGCAATTGCTTTCCAGGAAATATTAGTATCTTCTTTGTCCGCATTCTGTAACAGAAGTCAACATCTTAAAAGTTGCCATACTATATTTAAAAACTCTAAACTTCCATGATCTTGGGGAAGTCAAACCTGTCATCTGCTTTATTTTCTGCTTCTTTATCTGGTTCAGGTTCCTGATTCCTGTATAGCATGTAATTGGACAATAAGTTCGTTCAAGTGGTCATGGATATTGAAGTTATTACTGCAGTAGTATGAAAGAGGTAGTGACATATTTTAAGTCTATGAAATGCAGATAATAACAAGACCGTAAATACATACATCATCATCGATGTCACTGTCAAAAACATCCACAACCTCCCATTCTTCGTAATTTTCATCATTTTCTTCTTGAGAAAGTAACATAGGAATGAATTGAATCCAGAAACACACAAGAGAACAACATACCATATAAATGCAACTGCTAGTCCTTCGGACTAAGTGGTAACTTAAGTGCTACAATAGAGTAGATTTTTTTTTTTTGATCGGCAAAGAAGAAACTTTATTGATGGAAAAACATAACGAGTATGATAACTTACATCAATAAAGAAGAGGGTGCAAAAAGCATCATAGTGAAACATTTAGATCCCAACTAGGTTGGCACCTAGATACACACCAAATCATCTGCTAGCATACACTCGAAGCTCTAAGTTGGTGAGAAACCAACATGCAGAGCGGAACAAAGCAAAACAAAAACAAAAAAGCAACAAAACACCCCTTTGCTAGAGCATAAGACAGAACACCAAGACTACTTCAATACACTCTAGCTTAGACAGAACACAATGACTACTTCAACACAGCAGACCAGCCTAAGCACCAATGCTTCAGCAGCAACTCAATCCTTTGGCTTCTTCAGAACCAATACCAGAATCAACTTTACCAAACCTGAACTAGCTCAGGTTTGGTAGCCTTCAGCAGCCTAAGAACTACTCCACACCAACATACACCAGTTCAATAACAGAACAACAACACAGCATACACCAGCAGAAATACACCCAACAGACAAACATCCACACCTCAGAGTACAGCAACAACCAGAAATCAACCAGCCCACCCACAGCCATCTCAGTAACACCAGACCAGAGATCATAATTGAGCAGCCTAAGCATAGCAGCCCAGCAAGCATCCCAGACCAAAGACAGCATTCCAAAGAGCTGCAGACCCAGACAGATTCAACCACACCCAAGTATGCTTCTTCGGAGCTTAAAACTGGACAGATTCATCCACCATTCCTACAAGCATCTGATGAGCCAATGATAATCCTATGTCTATGAGTCCATAGCAGATTTAACCACACCACAGCCCATAGCATAAGACAGAGACAACCACAAAAGTCCATAGCACAAAGTAGATAAGCCTGTGGGTCCAAATCCCATTATCCACAAGGTTCAAATCCCATTATCCATAAAAAATAATACTAATGAAATAAAAAGTAGATATTTAATTTAGAATGGTACATATTTATCATAATTTCATCAATTTTGATAATTGAAATAAATAAAAAAACGATCATACTCAATGCACAAGGCTCCTACTTAGGGTCTGGGAGAGGTAGTTAGTAAGCAGCATTCCCCACTTTTTTTGTGGAGAGATTGATAATAGAAATAGATGCATGTGGTCAATAAATAAGAAAAACTTGTATGTCAATAACTTGCAATGCCAAGGAGTTTATTTGTTTTGAGCACAAAACAAACAATAGACCATAGTGAGTGACGATAAAAAAATAACTTGATCAAATTAACAAATAGGAACTATGTGACTCCAAAATATCCCAAATTATGACTTACTGAACAATTTCTATGTTTTTTGACATAAAAAGACCTGAAGTTGATTTTTCCTCTCCCAGGAAGACTTTAAAATGGAAAAGATTAATTTTTAAACCAAAAAGAGCATGACCAAATTGTAACATCAAAGACCACTTCTACCCAATTTTAGATAGAGTACTCTAATAGGGGACTTATTGTTAGGTTTTTATTGTTGGCAACCCCGTTTGACAAAACTCCTTTCAGATATATTTATTTTCGCACTTTTATTTCAGTGAGGCTATGAGTCTATTAGATGCGAATCCAACCCGAATCGAGCCATGCAGAGAAGTTTGTGATGTTAATGCTTTCAAGATTACCACTTCGCTGATTATTACGGGGGTCGAGCTGCCCGGTCAGCTCGCGGCCGAAGCAAAATTCAAATTTGCATTCAAATTTGCATGTCAGCCGTTGTTCGCTCGAGCCAAGGAGTGCTCGCTCGAGCCAAGACTTTCTCGCTCGAGCCAAGGAATGCTCGCTCGAGCGAAGGATTGCGTCCATACAAAAACCTGAAAGCAGTGATTGGTCGCTCGAGCCAAGGATCCGTCGCTCGAGCGAAGGAACTAGTAGAAATCACGAAATTTACTCTCCTCGCTCGAGCCAGGAAAGCCTCGCTCGAGCGAGCCTCAGAATCCGGATTTTTTTCAAAGAGTTGGTTTTCTTCTGAAACAGGATTTCTTTTGGTGTTCTACAAGAAGTTGGATTTCTTCCAAGACAAGAATTTTTTGGTTCTTTATAAGTAGTTGGTTTTCTCCCAAAACTAGACTACTCATGAATTATTCCTCCAGATCTTCTTTTTGGTTCTTAAAGGTTTATATCTGGGGATATTTTATTTTTCTTTGATGTCTTATTGAGTATTCAACTCATGATCTGAAAAGGCTACATCAAAGGTTTTGTTTGTTACACAAAAGAGAGAGTTGTTCTTCAGTTGTGGATTCTGAAGAATTCGAGCCTGAAGCTTCAGTTGTGAATTCTGGAGTGGCTCATCAAAGTTGTTCTTCAGTTGTGGATTCTGAAGAATTCGGTCTGAAGCTTCGGTGGTGGAATCCGGAGTGGCTCATCAAAAAGACAATTCCGTGGTGAAGATGGGGTTGGAAGAGGCACATAGAGGTTGGTTCAATTAGGCGTTGTGGATTCGCTAGATAATTGAGAGTGATACCTGTGTAATTCCTTTATATCTTCTTAGTGGATTGTTCTGGTGGCTGTGGCCCGTGGTTTTTTTATCACAATTGGAAGGTATCCAATTGTGGTTTTTCCACGTAAAATCTTTGTGTCTCTTTCTCTTGATTGTTTGATTGGGATTTTTATATTCTGCTTAAAATTGATACATAATCACAAATCAACATCTAGGAGGTGTCTAGATTTTTCACTTATCATGCTCTTCATTACTCTGTCTTTATTTCACTTTCTGGGAACATTATAGGTGTTTCACATTAAGGTGAAAAAATGAATGGATGCACAAATATTGATCAAGAAACTACATGTGGACAAGAGAAACATCAATGTTAAAAGTCTGAGTAGTGAATACCTCTTTGAAAGCCTCCTGATTCCAGAACGTTCCATTCTCTTCATTCTCATCATCAAGCAATTTGTTCATTCTAATAATGGCATCAATATAGTGTCAAAACCTTTCAATATCTCAAATAGAATTTCCATTATCCTTCTAGATGGGTCAACTATGTCCCGAGTTTTGGCACTTTACAGCAGGGATATTGAGAGGTATGAGATATCTTAAGCATTCAATGAAATAATGTCTAATATTAAGTATGAAATGCATGATGGCTTCATCAAGGAACAAAGATACAGCGAGTGGAGCTACTCTCAATGCGTCAGAAAAAGATATGCATTAGCCAAAAGAATACAAAATCAGTTCAAAATGGATGAGGGTATTAGTCAGAAGAGAGTACTTAAAAGCCTACCTCAGATGTTGAATGCCAACGTTGTTCATTCATGCTGTGAGTTCTACTTTTCGTGTACCCAGAATCACCACCAACCTCATCATCAAAGAAATCACCACTAAAATCAAGGAGCCATTTGTCATGAGATCGTAGGCCATTATTATTATCATCATCAGTCGAGAAAACAAATGTTTGGGAATCAATAAGCCTTCTAGAACTAATTTTAAAAAAATAAAAAATAAAAAAAATAAGCGTTCTAGAACTGCGTCCTAAAAAAGCATCCCAGAATAGTCTCTACTATTTTATCTTGCTTCACGATTACTTATTTCGGTGGAACTATTAGACCAAATGCTGGAAAATATACTCACCACATCAACTTGAAGTACACTACCACCTCCCTGGCCTCGTTCCCTATCTGAAACAAGAAATCCAAGACCTAGAGATATGGTCTCTTGAAGAGAATCATCTCTTGAGTTGTTGAAGCTTCTCGTAGACCCATCAAAATTCATAGGAACACAAAAAGACTCTAATATTCATTTTTGAAATTTAGTACATCTGAATATTATGATAAAAACACTAATGTTCATTTTTGTGTGATAAATAAGGTCTGAATTCTTTTGACGTGAATAACAGGAAACATATTCATAGACAAAATTAAAAAAAAAACAACGCAAAAGCAAACATTCAACAAGAATAATGCAACATAATGAAAACAAGCCTCAAAATAAAAACTAATTTGTTGCTTCCCCTTCCAATTTTTTTTTTTTTAATAGTAAAATCGTTTGTTATTTGTTTGTTTTGATTTATAAATATATATATATATAGATCCTCTTTGCTGAATCAATATTCTCTCACATTGTATTACAATTGATTATATCTTTATATATACATAGATATATAAAGCTTTACAAACTACTAAAAAATAAAATAAAATCACACTCGCTATCCTAAAAATCCCAATTTACCTTTCAACTTTTCTCTCACTGATTCAAACAATACTCACTCAATACACTTCATATCATGCAGAAAAGTACACATACTGATAAATAAATAAATAAATAAATAAATATACATATATATATACACTCAATTTTTGATGAAAAAGAAACTGGATTTCTTGAGGGGTGAAGTGTTGGTTGACTAAAATAGAAACCAAATATACCCTAGAATTTACAAATTCAAGAAAAGATCGCGAATTACAACATAAAACTGCTTATATAATTTTTCTATGGAAAGAGGCAAAAATGATTCTAATAAATTGAGTAATGTTAATGATTCAAAAACAATATTAAAAATTTATGTCAATATCATATAAATGTTTTAGTAATATATATATATATTTATAGAATTTCTAATATTTTTGTAGTAAATTAGACAGTGAAAAGTGGTCAATGTGACAGAAGTGGTCATTGTTGATGCCTTCATCTTAAGAACCACAATGTATTGCCACAACAATAGCCATCATTACCACCACCATTTAGGCACTACCCTAACCCAACACCACAAATGAACTTCAGTATTACAATATCACTTCTTCAAAGTAAACCACCTCACCCTACCTTTGGCAACTCATAATCATTTACAAACACTAAGATAACCACAACAGTCAACGAGATATGAAACCTTCAACCCCCTCTCACAATTACTGCCACTGCAATTCTACCTGGCATAAAGATACCATTTTGGAACCAAGTTTTATACTTTTACGGGAATTGTAACTACGTTTTATACCATATGATAGGTTCCAATGAAATCCAAAAATTATATGAGATAATGAGCATCAAGAACAAAGAGTTTAACTCCATTTGCATGCTAAAGACGACCAAGAGCAACTACCATTCCCAAAGTACATATGGCACATTGAATTCCATGACAGTAAGTAAGAAAGAACACACATAATCAACCAGCATAACTTCAACCTAACGGGAAAGCTCAAAAATCCACAGCCAGAGTGCTGTGTAACATTTTTCAGATATGTTTAATTTTTCTCAACCAACACAGATCACAAAACAGAACAAAATTCAGTGTCGCCATTTAGAATTGAATTCAAATTCATTCAAGTTCGTAGCAACAAGAAAAAAATTAACAACAATACATTTGTAACGAAACAAAAATGTAATACAAGAATATAGCTTTCGCCTTAATTCAACCAAAATAATTGCATTATCATGACAGGACGAAGACTGAAAAAAATTTCAAATTTTGGTTTTTTGTTTCTGTTACTATTTTCATCGAAAACAAACAGCGGTGCGAATGAATTAAATCAATCACGAGTTTTCACAATGAAAATATAGTTCCAAAATACTTTTGTTTAAATTGCTAACAATTTAATGCATTTTTACAAACATCATCAAAATTCAAAGAACATAATTAGATCTATAAATCTAATGCCAAAACAATATGACATTTTTTACACCCTAGAAGCAAAAGTATGGCTCCAAAATACTACACTAATCAATGTAAAAAGCCCAATGACTGAGAATATTCATCGATTATTTCATTACTTGTCAACTGAAATATATAAAAAAATAAAATAAAATAAAATTTTAGCAAGCCTCATTTCAAATGTAAAAATACCAAATCTGTAAGAGCCAAGAAAGATTGGAATCAGAATTCTGAGAGAACCCTACACAGAGAAAGAGGGGAAAAATCAAAGAGAAGAGGATTTTACAAGAGGGACGATTTCAGAGAGAGAAAATAGGGTTTCAAGAGAGGGAGGGTTTCAAAAATAATCAATTGAGAGAGGAATACCTTCAGATTTTTTGATTGTTCTTCAAATTCTTTTCTCTTTCTTTGTTGGATTAGGGTTTTAGGTAGAGTGAAATTACCCACAGTCACTCCAATCACACCGCCAACTACACCGAATGTGAAAGCGAGAGAGAGCCGAAACAAGGGTTTTAGGAACAAGGAAGAGAAGAGAGATGAGATGAGTGCCTTACCGTCGAACTAGTCTTGCCGCCAAAAAGATGAGTGTACCATTTGCCTCTCATAGCAAGATCCTCTCTCTGTTTTGTGTAGGTCGACACAGCGTATGGCTTTGAAGAACCTCCAAAGGGCTTCGGGACTACCGTGTTTGCCTCTCAATCTCCACCGATTCAATTGATAGTAGAACTTTGAAGAACAAGGGCTTGAAAACCCTTTCCCATTCCAACCAATTCACTGTCTTTCTTCTTCCTCTATTTCTTTTATGTTACTTATGATTAGAACCCACTATCAGTGTCTTGTAGGTCGTCGATGTAGTTTCGTAAAAAATCAATTTTATTGTAGTGTATAACCTAAAAGATAAAATTATATAAAAATAATAAGTATATTTTTAATTTTTTCACCCAAAATTTTTTTTAATAGTTTTTTAGGGGAAAAAAAATTAAACTAGTATATGAAAATAAAACCAAACATAAAACCACAATGAAAAGAATCTGAAAATAAAATCAAATATATTGAAATTGATAATCTAATCACATTCTTTAGAAAAGTTTAAATTAACTCAAATTAGCCATCTCAACTTAAGAGTATGTTTGGCCTTAATAGGTTCATTTTGTGATCTAATTCAATGATCACTTTGATTTTACAATTCAATAACTAGAATATTTAAAACTCTTTCAAAAGTTATAATAAAAACACAAATCAATAAATCACCTGTTTCACTAGTAAAACTTTTACCGATGAATAGTATTATCATCGCTAAATGTTTAACTCTTTGCCCACGCCAACTTGCCGTCGCCAAAAGTAAGCACACTAATAGCAACGCTCATTGTGTTGGTAAAAAATAAGCCTCGTAGCTAAAACTTTTGAAATTTTGGCGCCAACAAATAATTTTGGCGCTTAAAGAATGTTACGTTTTTTTAGCGATGATAGCAAATTGCGTCGGTAAAGGTTTACTTTTACCAACGAAATTCATCACTGTGTCGCCAAAAATATACTTTTGGCTATGAAAAATTGACGTCGTCGCCAAAAGTAGCTGCCAAAAGTGCAATTTCTTGTAGTAAGAGAGTGCATGAGTTCAATCTCTTCATTCTGTCTAAATAATTACAATGACAGGGGTTAGTGTAATTCTCTAAATGTTAGAGGGTGATATGTATTAAATTCAAATATCAAGTGGTGTAAGTGTAATTTATCCTAAATATTTTAAGTACAATACTAATAAAAGAACCTAAACCAATAAAAGAAATATTTCAAGAATTTTCATTCCAAATTTGTATTTTAATTGGATAATAGAAAAATAAATTTATTTTTAAGAGAAACTACATATTAGTGGTGTCAGCAAAAATAAATTATAAAAAGGTAATAAATGTTATAAAAATTAATATATACTAATTAATATATCAATTAGTGTATCAAAATATGTTATGACATTATTACTTCAAAATTATCACCCCATCCATTATACAAATTACAAGTATACAAAACTTCTAAAATTATGTCACACCTTCTGTTAGTACACTAATTGATATACCAATTGATGCATGTAGCATTATTCAAAAACTAATGACTTTTGTTAAAGAATGTATTAAATCAATAACAACTCTTAAAAATAAAATAGAGGAAATTATATTTTTTAAAAAAAAGAGTAAAACACAGGAAAGGGAAAAAAAAATAAAGGAAGTAAAGCAAAGTAAAAAAAGAGAGAGTGCATGAGTTCAATCTCTTCATTCTGTCTAAATAATTACAATGACAGGGGTTAGTGTAATTCTCTAAATGTTAGAGGGTGATATGTATTAAATTCAAATCTCAAGTGGTGTAAGTGTAATTTATCCTAAATATTTTAAGTACAGTACTAATAAAAGAACCTAAACCAATAAAAGAAATATTTCAAGAATTTTCATTCCAAATTTGTATTTTAATTGGATAATAGAAAAATAAACTTATTTTTAAGAGAAACTACAAATTAGTGGTGTCAGCAAAAATAAATTATAAAAAGGTAATAAATGTTATAAAAATTAATATATACTAATTAATATATCAATTAGTGTATTAACATATGTTATGACATTATTACTTTAAAATTATCACCCCATCCATTATACAAATTACAAATATACAAAACTTCTAAAATTATGTCACATCTTCTATTAGTACACTAATTGATATACCAATTGATACATGTAGCATTATTCAAAAACTAATGGCTTTTGTTAAAGAATGTATTAAATGAGTATAATTACCCCAATTTGTATAGAAAGTAGGAAAAGTTTTTAATGTTGTTAGGATTAAATTTTTTTTTCATAGAGACCAAAATACCCTCCTTATATTTCCCTCAATTTCATTCATTAGTTTGACTTCTATTATTTTATTTTATTTTATTATAATTATATATAATATTTAATTTACAACACATACAATGATTATATAATTTTAAATAAAATAATTTTATTTATTTGGTTTATTATTTTTTGGATTAAATTGAAATGTATATTTTTTTTTGTAGTAATATTATAGCATGAATGGATTTTTTTTTTTCTTTCTAATATATCAAAATCTAATTGTAAGTGAAGTTCATCAATCTATTTCAAAAAATTGTTTCAAGTTAAATGAGTTTCCAAATAAAGAAAATAATATTATTTTATGTGATTTATAAATTTATTTTTTATTTATAATAAAATATTAATGTTTTTTATTTTTTATTCAAGAGGGTACTATCAATTTATTATTATTTTTTTTTTACATTTTTTTTAATAAATAAGTCAATTTAATTATTTCAAATGGAAGGACATTTTCGTCAATGTACGGAAATATCTAAGTGTTTGAAAGGCCTATTTTGGAAAGATAGTAAAAAATGATTATTTGGCTTTTAACCAATCTTTTGATTTTTTTAAACAAATGATTTGAGAAGTTGGTAAAAAGTTACTTTTAGCTTTTTTGATTAATATTTGTTCATGATGTCCAATCACAATAAAATGAACAAGCTATCTCCATTCAATTTAAGATATTTACAACTTCACCCATATAGCACATTTTGACCAATGAAGGGTAGAATTGTAATTTCATCAGTGACTAAAAATCAACTTTCTAAATGAAAAAAAATACAAAAAAACTAATTTTTGACTTTTGCTACAAACCTTAAAAAGAGGCTAAAAGTCAAGTTCCCAAAGCACCCCAAAATCATCATACTTATGTTATGCAATCTTCCGTACAAGTGGAGGTGGTTAAGATAATTAAATACATTCTTAACATGTGCCCTACGGCACATGTTAACCAGACCCAAAATTAATAATTAAAATGATATTTTTTTCATTAATATATAATAAATTTTCAAAATCTATGCTGAAGAGTAATTTCTCCTTTTTTTTAATAATAGTGTAAATCTCTTAAGTGAAGTTTAAAAAAAAAATCTTATACGTAAGATGTAAATATTTTCAAAATTTTGTATAAGTATTTTTGGTATATCAAATTTGAAAACAAATTTACATGCAATTATTTTAAAACTTCTACACTTATTTACAATTTTTTTGGGTATAATATACAGATAAAAAAAAAAAAAGAAAAAAAAAAAGAGAAAAAAAGAAACAAAACATCTATTATGTTTGGTTTGGTTTTGAGTAGGGCTGCAAACGAGCCGAGCCGAGCTTTGGTGTGTTTGGGCTTGTTTATTAAGATTTTAACGAGCTCGAGCTCGAGCTCGAGCTGAATAAAAATTTAACGAACCGAGCTCGAGCCGAGTTGGCTTAGGCTCGACTCGAGCTCGAGCCTGTTCACGAACCTTAACGAGCCAAAAAATTTATAAATTCATACTTGCATGTGAGACTAAAGTTACAATTAAAACTTTGATTATACAATTATATATACAATATATATAAACATACTAAAAAAAAGTCCATATTTTACTAAAATAATAATATCTACTACCACTATTATATAAATATACTATCTATAGTTAAGTATTATTTACATTTATATTTTTAAAATATATAAATAGCATATTTCTCTTATTTTTTATACATAATTTTATATTATTTAATATATAAATAATAAATATTAAACGAGCCAGCTAACGAGCCGAGCTTACGAGCCGAGCTTTAGACTGTTTGGGCTTGTTTATTAAAAATTTAACGAGCTCGAGCTCGAGCTCGAACGGCAAAAAAAATTAACGAACCGAGTTCGAACGAGCTCTTACCGAGCCGAGCTCGAGCTTGTTCATGAACGGCTCTGTTCATTTGCAGCCCTAGTTTTGAGTAGGGGCGGAGGGAGCACGGGCCCAGGGGGGTCACGTGCCCCCCTGAATTTTGGTTTTTTTTTTTTTATTTTTTATTTTTAATATAAAGAAAATATTTTAAATAAAAAATTATAAAAATATTATTAGAGTGAAATGTCAGTGACATTTTTAAAATTATGAAAACAATAATGGTTATTTTGATTGAAAATGAAGATACTACTATAAATAAATCACATTAGCTATGATTTTTTTTTAATGTAACGGCGATGTCATTATTAGTGATATACAAGTATAAATAATTTCACTATAAATATATGAAATTTATTGGATTGTTAGTTACATTTGACATATGAGGTTCACTTTCTATGTGTTTATTTACCATTAGTGGGTGATATCACATATCAATGATGACGTGGTATTACCATTATATTGAGTTTTTAATCAAATTTTGTATCAAAAAAAATTTATTATTATATAATTTATTTTAAGGCTTATATTCATATTTTTTTATTGTCCATGATACATTAGTTACAAATAACATTCAGCTTGTTTGTTTTCAGTTTTCAGAAAATTCTATTTTTTTATTTTTAGTATTTTAATGTTTTCAATGAATTTTTTTAATACTTTAAGCAATTTTTTTTTTAATTTTTAGACACACCTAACATAAAGACACTTAAACGTATAATATTTGTGAAAAAAATATTTAAAAAATATATTAAATACCAAAAAATACAAAAAAAAGGAGGAAAATTCAGTATATTTTTTGTATTTTTGTGTATTTATTAAATTTTAAAAATATTTTTCCACAAATATTTTACTATTTAGATATATCTAAGTAAGGTGCATCTAAAAAGGTAAAAAAATTACTTAAAATTCAAAAAATATTTACTAAAAACAAAAAAATATAAAAATTAAAAAAAACTCAATTTTCAAAAAACTAAATTCAGAAAACTGAAACTAAACACACTGATTATTATTATTATTTTTTTTGATATTTCTTGAAATCAATCATAAAAATTTGGGTGAAATATTTTTGTAAAAATTATTATAATTAAGTGCCCCCTCTAATCTAATTTTCTAGCTCCGCCACTGGTTTTGAGATAGTAGTTTTTAAAAATTATTTTGGGGAGAGAGTTTAGAATTTTTTTTGTTTGTTTAGTTGTGTATTTTGAAAGTAATTTTGGAGTTTGAGAGTTTAAAATGATTTGATATTTTGTTTTAGAAATTGTTTTGAAAAAATTACAAACCAAACAAATTTTTTAATTTTTTTTTCTTAAAATCACTCTACAAAGCCAAACCATACATACTGGTGTCTCAGGCAGTCACCACAACTGTAACAAATTATTGCTTCTACATATTATTCAATTAGGCAATTTGCTTCTAAATATTTTTATGTCAAACGTTAATCAATTGATAATTTGAGATAAAGTAAATTAATGTAAATAGTTTAAGAAAATAATTGTTCAAATTGTTAGTTGAGGTACATAATACAAGTGTGATAGTTAGCCAATTAGGCCTAACTTAATTGGTCACCATAACTTTTTAAAATGTTTAATTTAAAATTTTGAGGGATGCACTAATAAATCCCAAATTTATATCTTGTAACCCGTTTGGTCCTATGAATTTTCTTATGAACCATTAAGTCCTATCCCAATGTTAATGACCATTAAACATCAAACATCATCATCGTCAAAACATCATCATCATCAAAACAACATCAAATATCACAAAATCATTATCAAAACAATATCAAACATCATCATCAAAACAACATTAAACATCACAACATCATCATCAACATCAAATATCATTATCAAAACAACATCAAACATCACACACATCATCATCAAAACAACATCAAACATCTTCATTAAAACATCAAAATAACGATTAAACAATTTTTCTAATAACGATTAAACATCAAAATAACCATTAACATAACATCAAACATCAAAATAACGATTAAACAAATTTTTTTGATCAAACATCATCATCTTCGATTGCAGATTCGAAGAGAGGGAGAAAATAGATGCAATGTGTATATGTTCTAAATTTTTTTTTAAAAGGTGGGTTTGTATATATACATCCAGATAATGATTTTACAAAGTATACATATACACATCTAAATCTACATCATAACATCATAACATCGAATTCGAGCCCCCCCCTCATCACCACGCCGTTCTTAGAAAACCCATTTTTCCATCTCCATCGAACCAGGCCTCCTCTCTCCCTCTGTGTCTAAAATATGGATCTCACAATCACCAGATGCCATGTTCAAGCCACCGCCACCGATAAGCCCATCGTAGTTCGGTCAGTGTGGTCGGTCAATATCGAGTCGGAATTCGAACTAATCCGACTCATCATCGATCTCTACCCTTTCGTCTCCATGGACACAGAGTTCCCAGGCGTGGTGGTTCGTCCCAAGAGCGGAATGAATTTCTTCTGCAATCGCAACCCCACTGCGCATTACGCGACCCTGAAAGCCAACGTCGATCTCTTGAATCTCATTCAGATCGGCCTCACTCTCTCCGATTCAGACGGTAATCTCCCCGATCTTGGCACCAACAATCGCTACATGTTAAACCAGCATGATGTTGATGATGGAACCAATGTTGATGATGTTGACCATGGCCCTGATGTTGATGATGTCTGATGTCGCTGATGTTGATCATGGCGTTGATTCGCTGATGTTGATCATGGAAATAATGTTGATGATGTTGATCACGGCCTGATGCCGATGATGATGTCATAGACGATCTCGCCCGTCGTGAAGTGTTCTTAATCCAAAGGTTCAAAGCTAGATTCAAAACCAAATTCAAACCGTGAAGTATTCTTGGGGTTTTGATGATGTTAATGATGTTGTTGATGTTGCTGATGTAGATAGTGGGACTAAATGATGCATAAGAAAATTTGTAGGATTAAATGGTTTAACTTTCTGCCACATAGGATTTACTGGTAATTTTTTCTAAATTTTTTTGAATATTTATAAGTTGTATAATGAGTAGAGTCATAATTTTGAAGTAATAATGTCATAATATATATTAGTACATTAATTAATATATTAATTGGTATATATAGCATTATCGTTAATTTTTATAATATTTATTACCTTTTCATAATTTATTTTTCCTTACACCACTGATATGTAATTTCTCTTAAAAATAAATTTATTTTTCCATTATCCAATTAAAATACAAATTTGAAACAAAACTTCTTAAAATATTTCTTTTATTGGTTTAGTTTCTTTTAGGGTCCAGCTTGCTTCAAGTTGAGAACGAGACTGGATCCGTCCAGTCCGGTCCATAAGGTCCATTTTTTGGGTCCGTTTTGAAAATCCGAACCGTTTAATGTGTAGAAATCGTCGAGTACTGTATGTTTGTAAAAAATCACGTTGATCGGATATTAATAGTTATGTGATCAAATCAGTTTTGTATAAAAAAATGGACAGTAAAAAAATTAACGGTTGACAAAAAACTGTTTTGATCATATAGCTATCGATATCTGATCAATATGATTTTTTACAGACATATAGTACTCAACGAGTTCTACACATTTACGGTTTAGATTTTTAAAACGGGACCCGTGATAGATCCCCACGGATCCAACAGCACGGTCCAGTCCGATTTTGGACTGGACCAAAGCCACTGCCTTCTTTTATTAGTACATCGTACTTGAAATGTTTTTGGGAGTTGATGACACAGATTTTCATGAGATCAAATACATATAATCACATGTTGGGATGAATAAGAAATCCGTATAATTCATAATTTAATCCGGTTCAGTCTAATTCGATAGGTTTGAAATGATTTTTTGAAGTCATGGTTCGATTCCGGATTGGAATTTAAAAATTCATAGGTCACAAGATTAGAACCGATCCGGATTGTATATAAATAGTCTATATTTATACTATAGACCCTCCCACTTAATATCATTTCTTATTGCTTTTGTTTGATACTATGTTTAGTTTTAATACAGAGGAGAACTCTGCTTTGTGTAATGTGTATTCACTTTTATTGCTTTTGTTTATTATTTTTGTTTGATGCTATGTTTATATTTTTTTGAAATTAAAATGTTATATTTTTTTTGTTATTTAATTATCTGAATCTGTGGTTCTAGACCGATCCAATCCGTATTTAAAATGATTGATTTAGATTAGTTCTATAATTTAAATGAATTAAATTGATTCTAATTTTTTAAAAATTATAAATAATGAATTAGATCTGATTTTACCTTAATTTAGACCATGCTCACCCTTAATCACGTGAGGAGTGAGCTGATGGGACCATTTGCTAAGATGGTAGCCAAAAAATAATTTTCGATAATTTTTCCAGTTATTCGCTTGTGCTTGTAGCATATATATATATATATATATTTTATTATTTTTTATTTTTGGAACAATCTCTGTTCTAGTGATTTGATATTTTCCCTAAAGCGGATTGGGATTAGGAGTGGGTGCTGTTAGCACCCATGCTGGTACACCCCGTATGCTTTATTTCAATCATATTTTGATAATTTAAATAATTCATATTATAAGATTTGTTATTATCCTTACAAAAAATGAAATTAATCGAACAAATATAATCACATGATCAAGACAAATAATAACCCTAAAAATTATTAAAATCATACTGACCGTTATTTTTTTAAACATAAACGTAGTTTCGTTATAAGTTACTGTACGGGGAGCAAATATTCTGGCGAAACCCGTACTCCTTTCTTCTAAGCTCCTAGTCAGTCCGATTGTCCTGCGAACACAACAGCGGTGAGCTGCCCGGCAGTGTATAGCCGGAAAACCCCTTCAACGGTCAAGTTAGCACACACTTAGAGATAGAGAGATAGAAGAGAGAGGAGAGAGTTGAGTGTTTAGATTTTTCTCACCAAGCAATGTTCCATCCCCCGCATAGGGGGCGCAGTCACTCTTATATACTTTCTGCGCTCAAATTTGCTCCCATTAGTCTCTTGACACGTGGAGCTGCTCTCCCATCTGTCAACATAAATCCAACTGAACATCACCTAACCAAACTGCTAGCCCACACTATTGGGAGCTCGGCAGCCAGGCTGCATCATCTCAGTTTTCCTCGGCTGTGCTGCGTAGCGTGCCCGAGTGCTCCACTCGCCGTGCTCCATAAAGACTGAGCTCGATTACATTCTGGCACACCCGAGTTCAAGATAAACCGAGCCAGTGAACAAAAGACCTATCGCCGAGCTTCCCATGCTTTCGCCAAACCTGTGTAGCAAACACTTATCTCAGCCGAGAAGGTCCCAAACCGGAGCAGCTCGGTCGAACACACTACCGTGTACTTCAGTCTGGGCCCCCAGCCGAGCAAGGTCAATTCCAGGACCCCAGCTAGCTAGACCAAGACAGGGGCTGGGCCTCGACCGGGCAAATCCCGCTCTTGAATGAACCCAAGTTATCTCGGCCCAAACATGCTAGGCCCTACCTTGATCGGCCTCCTCCGCGGCCCAAAGCCAGACTACAAATCTCCCTTTCAATTGTCCCTTAATTCCGTCCGCAAAAGCGTGACTGGGATTACATGTTTCGACCGGGGTAGATTCTTCCTCGGTCCTTAACTTGCAAAGCCTCAACTGCGCTAAATCCTGAGCTCGATTTATCAATTTGCTCGGCTGACGCCTCGACTCGTCTTCCTGTCTCTCCAATTCTGATGCTGTCGCCGATTGGGACACGCGTCAATCATTTATTGGCCCTCGAGTAGCCAATCCAACTGTCCCTTCATATTCAAATTTGGGCGGCCTTTTCTCCTATAATCATGCCATACCTCCATTCACTTTGTTCTTACTGTCTCTCCTTCACTTCAGACGTTCTAGAGCTCCAATGCCTTCATCAAGCTCCATTCTCGCTCTTTTTCTATATTTGTGCTTGAAGACTCAGCTTTAGCCCCATTCTGGTAAGTTCTTCGAGCCCTTTATTGCTATTTCATTTGGTGTTTTCCGTTTTAGGGTACAAAAGCCATAGATTTTAGGATATACCCCTTCCAAAACCCTCTCCTGCCCCTATTCTCTTCGCTGTTCTTCAATTCCAGTGATGAACACATGAAGATCTGGAGCGGACCGGGCTTTAGGTCCCCTTTTGATCCCAAAAAACATACCAACCGGGCAAATTGCAAGTCTTCAAAAACTTCTTGTAGAAACCGAAGTAAACATAGTGCTTGGCCGGTCGACCGGGCTAATATCTGGTCCGCTTGACCAGCCGGGCTTCTGAATTATACTTCGTGACCGAGGTGGTCTAGCACTTAATATGACCGAGGTAAAGTCAAGCTCGTTTTGCGCGACCGCGCTTTCACTTACATTTACCCTCATTTTCCTACAGAGTCCAAGGGGACCACACACCAAAACCGAGGCTCTCAAAGACCGAGCAGCCATCAAACAAGAGTTGTGCCTAACCACCTCAGCCGAACTAAAACCAGCCGGCTACATATGGGGCGCTACTGCTTCATGGTCGACACTCCGGTTGCCCTAGCCGCATTCCGGGAAGAATACGGTATCCCGGCCGACGTTCACTTAGAGCTCGGCGTTGAGGACACAACCCCATGGGGCAGATTAGATTAATGTCCCTTCACCGTGCTGTCCATTATAGAAGGGGGCCTCCGTTTCCCGGTTAATCCCTTAATGACTGAATTCTTGCGCCGCACCGGGCTGGTACCAACCCAAGTCTCAACCAACACTTACAGAATAATTAACGGGATCCATGAGCTGAACAACCGGCTTGGAACCAACTTAGGGTTAGCAGAAATATTTCGCCAATATACCCTCGGGCACACAGGCGACGGCCTTGCCTATTATTTAAAGATTAGACCAGGCAAAGAAAAGATAGTGACCGGCACACCGGACAAAGACTTGCATGACGATGATTTTTTTGGGGTGTCCAGCAATTACGAAACAGCCGACGTGCCGGGCTGGCATATTAGCAAGAACTTCAGTTCAACATGTAAGCCGTGCTAACTGCTCGGTCAATTTTCCTTCATTATTTTGTACTAACATTTTTTCTTTCTTGCCTTTGCAACAATTGAAGCTTTGCAGGCCAACTACCATTACCCCAACGAAGCAGCCATCAGAACCGTGCTTCGTTACCGCAAAAGAGATTGCCGCGACCTGCTCGATTACGTACCGACATACAGGTATTCCGCTCCACGCCGAAATAGAGTAACAGACTTCCTTCGAGCGCCATCGCCACCTCCTGACCCCGCATTGCCGGACGTACCCCTTATCCAGTTAACCGAGGCAGAAGAGATGGCAAAGAGAAGTCGCATCAAGAATCTCATCACGGCTACATCCATCGAGATACCAAACATCCCAGCCCGCACAGTCGCTGCAGGTCAATCAAGCGGGACCGTCGTTACTCTGGCGTCTCCCGCCGCCAGGCAGGCAAGCAAAGAAAGCCGCTGGGCTGGAAAAAGGCCACGTGCCGACCCCTCTGCCGAGCTAGTTGCGGAGCTGAACACCGAACAACCAGCGGTGACAGCTGATCCAACACCACCATGGAGGCCGCAGCTCAAGCATTAGGGAAAGGAGATCCTGGCGACTGCCTCGGTCAAAGGTGACAAGAAGCACTTGCTCGCCTTCGACCTGACCAAAGCCTTGCTGCTGCTGAGCGATATGGTCGGTCGCGACCACGTGCCGGACACCCGGCTGGTGAAGTCTTCGGTGAAGTCCATGACCCGGGTAAGTACTTCGCATACTTTGCTCAAAATTTTCCAAGTGTTTGCTCGGTTTCTTTTTCGCTAATAAAGTTTTCTTCTTGCAGGCCATCCAGAAACAACACCTGGTGATGGAACAGATCCACCGACTTCCGCAGAAGGCAACCGACTCTGCCAACCAGGTGGAACACCTTCAAGCCGAGCTGGGGCGATCAAAGGCTTCCCTGGAG
The DNA here is from genome assembly GCA_036172215.1 of Camellia granthamiana. Lineage (NCBI taxonomy): Eukaryota > Viridiplantae > Streptophyta > Magnoliopsida > Ericales > Theaceae > Camellia > Camellia granthamiana. Next base: position 42,573,848 of record CM069909.1, on the reverse strand, counting down.
ATAGCAAATTCTGACAACTCCAGGTTGCTCGGCTAGCTTGGCGTTGCCGAGCAAGAAAGGGACGCACTCCGAACAGAGCTGGAGTCGTTGAAGCAGTCAAGGAAGAAGGAGTTGGAGGATGCCAACAACGCCGGTTTCAAGGAAGCCGAGGAGAGCTACACAAAGCAAGTCCATGCCACCCAAGACATCTTCTTCAAGGCAGGCGTGAAGGCTGCTTGTGAACAGCTCGGCCAAGGGCCTAGGACCGACGTGTTCGCCTCTCCCGCAGTTGCTTTCCTGCCGACATATCTCGTGCCATATGCAAATGACGTCTTCAGCGTGTTGTAGGCTGAGGCCGAGAAAGAAGAGGCCGAGGATGCCGAGGAAAATATTGAGGGTGACAACCGATCAAAGGAGCCTGGCCAGGGGCAGATCGGTGCCCAGGAGACCACAACCACGGTCGATCTGGAGGCGACCACGACTGAGGATGAGTTCACAAACCTTTTCCCTTTGGTTTAATTTTCTTTGTCTTCTATCTCGTTGTTTAAAAATGTAACCAGGCTACCGCCCCACCTTTGTAATGCTATTCTACATCAATGAAAGGTTCTAATTTCGTTAAGTGTTTGCACTGTGTTTAAGCCAAACAATTTTAGCCGGGATAAACCACCTCGGCTAAGCAAATCACCAACTCAACTAGCCGAGATAAACCATCTCGGGTGAAACCAAAATATAAAATCATTAACTAAATCAACCGGAATAAAACATCTCGGTTGTATTGCCAAAGAGTTGAGTAAATCATCAACTCATTTAACCGGAATAAAATATCTCGGTTGTAATGCCACAGAGTTGAGTAAATCATCAACTCATTCAACCGGAGTAAAACATCTCGGTTGTAATTCCACAGAGTTGAGTAAATCATCAACTCATTCAATCGGAGTGAAACATCTTGGTTGTAATGCCAAATAGTTGAGTAAATCATCAACTTATTCAATCGGAGTGAAACATCTCGGTTGTAATGCCAAAGAGTCGAGTAAATCATCAACTCATTCAACCGGAGTAAAACATCTCGGTTGTAATTCCACAGAGTTGAGTAAATCATCAACTCATTCAACCAGAGTGAAACATCTCAGTTATAATGCCAAAGAGTTGAGTAAATCATCAACTCATTCAACCGGAGTAAAAAATCTCGATTGTAATTCCACAGAGTTGAGTAAATCATCAACTCATTCAACCAGAGTGAAACATCTCGGTTGTAATGCCAAAGAGTTGAGTAAATCATCAACTCATTCAACCGGAGTAAAACATCTCGGTTTAAATTACAGAGTAAGCATTGAAAACCACAGAATGCTTTAGCAAAGATAAGTCACTTCCAATATATTGGCAAAAAGAATATTACATTCTGAAGTGTGAAGCAAACAAGACCTTGCTCAAAAAGAATAACATAAAAACTAAAAATAGTACAGTTTAAGGTTGGCTGCATTCCATGGCCAGGGTATGCCTTTGCCATCCAAATCTTCCAAGTGGTATGCCCCCTTACCCGCCAGACTGGTTATCTTGTAGGGTCCTTCCCAGTTTGCCCCTAGTTTGCCTTCACCTGGCACCAGGGTGTTGCCCATGACCTTCCTTAATACCTAGTCGCCTACTTTAAACGGTCTGGGGTGCACGGTTTTGTTGTATTTCCTGGACAATTCTTGCTGGTATGCAGCCACATGAATCAAAGCTCTTTCTTGGCGCTCTTCAGCAAGGTCCAATTCTAGGGCGACTGCTTCAGAGTTCAGCTCAGGCTCAAAATTTTCACTGCGGATGGTGGGCATGCCGATTTCCAATAGGATGATCGCCTCCATGTCGTACACCAGGGCAAATGGAGTTTCCCCGGTTGATCGCCTCGGGGTCGTTCGGTATGCCCAAAGGAAACTTGGGAGTTCCTCGGCCCACTTTTCTTTGGCCTTCTCGAGTCTTTTCTTTAACCAATCAAGAATGGTCTTGTTCAATGCTTCGGCTTGGCCATTGGACTGCGGGTAAGCCGGGGTAGAGTTGTAAAATTCAATCTTCAATTCCTCACAAAATCCTCTGAACAGGCGGCCATCAAATTGGGTGCCATTATCAGTGTTAATCATATTATTTAATTTTGATGATATCTAAAATATTATTTGTAACAATTTAGATTTTTTTAATGTATATATTTATTTGACACAAAATATTATCTTTTTAAGTTAAATATTAGTTAAATAAAAATATTTTTGAAAACTTTACTATTCACTTTTTGAAAAATTGAGGCTGATTACTATTCACTTTTTGACCAAATTAAAAATTGATTAATTATATTATTTTGACAAAAATGATGGTTGGTTGTATTATTTTGACAAATTTGATATTGATGGGTTGTCTTGTGTTGACAAAATTAATATGGAGTGGTAGAATATATTTAGTTTAAAATCTCTACAACATACAATATTTTAAAGATGGCATATATTTTCAGATCCATCATAAATATCATTTAAAGAGATTTTTTCTGTATGCAAATATTTGATTAGAACATTATATATATTGCATATAATATAAATAGAATACATAACGTGCGCTATTAAATTTTTTACATTACATTGATTATATCATATCACACTACACTACATTGATTATATCTTATTATAATCAAACAAGAAGAAAAAGATGGAGTTATATATATATGTATATATATTATAAACTAGATGGAAAAAATTATTTGTTTGTTTGAAAGTTGTAAACTTTGTATTAAATTGTCTACAAAAACGGTGGCTTCATGTTTGAAAAAACAAAAAGAAAAAATCAGTCTTATTTTTATCTTTTTAATTCTTATCATTTGCTGACTATTCAAAATCAAGGAGTGTGCTTATGTAAGCGATGACATCAAGAGTGTGCTTATGTAAGCCATGACATCAGGAGCGTGCTTATGTAAGCCATGACGTCAGGAGCGTGCTTATGTAAGCTATGACGTCAGCAAGGAGCGTCCAACGGGCATATTTTTGTGTATAAATAGAAGTGTTGTGTGTGGAGAAAAAAATCAAGAACTTGAAGAGAAAATTTTTTGAGAGCTCCAAATTGTATTCTGCTCTTTCACTTTCAGATCTAAGTCTAGCATTTGTTCTTACACTTTCATATCTACTCTTTGTGAGAGAAATATTGTAACAGAGGGTGTAAATTACCCTTACTCTTATTCTTTATTTTTTAGAGAGATTTTGTAAGAGTAAGGCTTTTATTGTTGAGTGAGGCTCAATAGATAAGAGTAAGTCCTGTGCCAAATCCACAAGCTTGGTGGTGTATTTATTCAATTGATAGTAAAGAAATTCTCAAGGAGGTTCCTTGGGGAGTGGACGTAGGCCGGCGTGCTGAACCACTATAAATCGCAGTGTTTGATTTTCTCTCCCTATCTCTCTTACGTTTATATTGATAATTATTATTCTGTTTTTTTTATTTATTAAAATTCTGAATATTGTGTTAATTTTAATACTGTGAAATTTTTAATAACCCAATTCACCCCCTCTTGGGTTGCCTATCTGGGATAACAATCAGATATCAGAATCTTGGGGACGCCAAACCGTGTTATCATATTCTGCCAGACAAACCGTTTGACGTCTTTCTTTTTGATTATTGCCAAGGGCTCAGCTTCAACCCATTTGGTGAAGTAGTCCGTAGCCACGATAAAGAACTTCCAGTTGCCTGGTGCGGTTGGAAGTGGTCCCACTATATCCAGCCCCCACATCGCAAAAGGCCAAGGGCTGGTGAGAGGAAGAAGTTCTCTGGCCGGTTGGTGAATTTGGTGGGCGAACTTCTGGCACTTCTCACATTTGCGAACATACTTCTGCGCGTCTGCTTGCATACACGGCCACCAATATCCTTACGAGATAGCTCAGTAGGCTAAAGATTTACCCCCTATGTGACTACCACAAATGCCTTCGTGAATTTCGTACGAGAAAGCCTCCACGTTGTTTGGATGTACACACTTGAGATAGGGACCGGTGAAAGACTTCTTGTATAAAGCGCTGGAAGGAGAGAGCCAAAACCGCTCTGACTTCACCTGGACTTTATGCGCGTCCTTCTTGTCGGTTGGAAGGGTCCGTTCTTTGAGGAACAGGATAATAGGATCCATCCAAGAAGAACCAAGCTCGGCGCAGAGTAGTTCTGTCTGCTCGGTTTCCTCGATGCTAGGCCTATGAAGGAATTCAATCAGGAGAGGGCTAGGAGATGCGCTATCGACCATGGAAGTGAGGCCGGCTAATTCATCTGCTCGGCCGTTTTCTTCTCGACCAATCTGTTGGACCCTTATTGCCTGGAATCGCTTGAGGTGGTCTCTTACCAGAGTTTGGTACTTTGTCATTCTGTCATCTTTAGCTTCATAAACCCCGGAAACCTGGTTAACAACGAGTTGGGAATCGTTGTAGACCATTAGCTCGGATGCATGCATTTGAAGCGCGCTCTTGAGCCTGGCCAAAAGCGCCTCATATTCAGCCTCGTTATTTGATGTAGGAAATCTGAGGGTGATAAAGTGTTTGATTGTCAGTCTGTCTGGTGAAATCAGAACTATGCCTAGCCCGGCACCGTGGCAGTTTGAGGCCCCATCTACGAAAAGTTTCCACATTTCGCCAACAAAGAGCTTCCAACATTCTGAGGGGTCCTGGGAGGCTTTTAGGTTGATGGGATCACGGTTGCTCGGCTATTCGGCTTCAAGTTCAATGTTAATTGGTTCCACTTCCTTCCCCCTCGGCAATGCGGCACCGGACTTAGCAGGTAAATCTATGATGCCCAAGTCTGTTGTCGCATCGCTGGGCTGCAGAATCATGCCAGCCGGAGTTTCTACGGCGGGGCGTGGAAGTTCCGTGTCGCCAACATCGCCCTGCAGTGTTAGTTCCGATGAACCGGCATTCACCTCCTCGGCTGCTGTGGCAAGATCCACTGAGTATACTGGATGAATTCCAGGTGAGAATTCAGCAACGAAGTCGGCCAATGTTTGTGCTTTTATGGTAGTTCGTGGCTGGAACTTCACGTCAAATTGTCCTAATTCGACCGCCCACTTGAGGATTTGGTCGGAGAAATCTGCCCGCTCGAACAAGGCCCTGAGGGGGAACTCGGTCAAAACGATGATTGTGTGAGCATGAAATAGTGCGCCAATTTCCTAGAGGCCATCATCAATGCCAATGCAAGTTTTTCTAGCGGCAAGTATCTCGACTCTGTTAGTAGCAAGGTTTTGCTTACGTAGAAGATGAGGAGATGCTTGATTCCTTCTGACCGGACAAGCACCGCACTAACTGCGTGCTGAGAAACGGCTAGATAAAGGTACAGTTCTTCACCGGGCTTTGGTGTTACCAATAGTGGTGCTGAAGACAAATACTCTTTGAGCTCGACTAAAGCCCGGTCACATTCCTCGTCCTATGAAAACTTGGATTTCAAGGCTCGAAAGAAAGGACGGCAGTGATCTGATGACCGACTTATGAATCGGTTAAGCGCAGCGGCCATCATGGCCAGATGCTGCACGTCCTTAGCCGAGCTGGGCTGCTTCAATTCCTGTACAGCTCTGATTTGTGTAGGGTCTGCCTCGATGCCTCGGTTTGTGACTAGGAAACCTAAGAATTTTCCGAATCCCACGCCAAAGGCACACTTAGACGCATTCAGACGTAGCTTGTGTTGTTTGAGAATGGTGAACATCTCGGCTAAGTCGGACAAGTGGTCTACTTGATGCCGGCTTTTGACCACCATGTCATCGATATAAGCTTCCATTGTCCGGCCTAGTAGAGGAGCGAACATTTTGGTTACCATCCTTTGGAAAGTGGCCCCGACGTTTTTCAAACCAAAAGGCATGACTCAGTAGTAGAAGAGTCTCCTCGGAGTAGTGAAGGATGTGATCTCGCGGTCAGGGCCATGCATGGCAATCTGATGATAACCGCAGTAGGAATCCAAGAAACTGAGCTTATTATGTTCGGCTGTCAGATCCACTAGCTGGTCTATTCTGGGCAAGGGGAAGTTGTCTTTAGGACAAGCTCGGTTGACGGTCTTGTAGTCGACGCAAACCCGCCACTTCCCATTCTTCTTGGGTACTACGACCGTGTTCAAAATCCACCGAGGGCAGTGCACCTCCTGGATAGCCCGTGCTTCGAGCAAATTCTTTACCTCCTTCGCGACTACCTCGGCGTGGTGCAACGCCGATCTCCTCGTTCTCTGAATGACCGGCCTTGCTCCAGGAAAAACATTGAGGTGATGACAAATAAAGTTCGGGCCGATGTCGGGCATGTCATATGGCGACCATGCGAACACTTCGATATTTGCCGTCAAGAATTCTACCATCTCGGTCCTTTCTTGGGCGGTAAGGCTTGAGCCTAGCAAGAAGAATTTGTTCGGGCTTTCAGTGTCTATCCGCACAGCTACTAACTCCTCAACAGCCTTATCCTCAGCCTTGGCGCCCACATCTTAAAGGACTCTCCGGTCTTCCGGTCCTTCGATTATTTGGACGAAGCCCTTGGCAGCTCGGCTCCCGTTCACTGCCACGAAGCATTACTTCGACATGACTTGATCGCCCCAAACTTCCTCAATTTCCCCCATAGCTGAGGGGAATCTCATGACCTGGTGGTAAGTCGACACTACGGCCTGCATAGCGTGAAGCCATCCCCTACCAAGGATCAAGTTGTAAGTCGACGGCACCTGCAATACCCAGAACTCCACTTGCTTGATCACGGATCCTGCTTTGACTGGCAAAATATTTTTTCCCAAAGGCCACTCCGGTTGCGAGTTGAAACCAACCAACGGCGAAGTTGCCGGGGGCCAAGTCTGTATCTCGGAGTTTGAGTTGTTTGAATGCGTCATAATACATGATCTTAACCGAGCTTCCCTGGTTAATCAAGATATGCTTGACGTCAAATTCTTTGACGCGAAGTGTGACCACTAGGGCATCATTGTGTGGGGTCTGAATGCGCTCTAGATCCCTTATGGAGAAACTAATCACGTCTTTCTCCTCGGTCTTCCCCCTTTTGACCGCGGGTTGGACCGACAAAACTTCCCTCGTGTGTTCTGCCCTCTTGATCATACCTCGGAGCTCGTATACCCGTGCCGGCTCCACTATGTCGTGGATCGCATTTACAACTCCCTGAGGGGGCGCATCCAGGTCATCCGGTCCATGCGGATCGACCGGGGCAGGATGCGCGGCTTTTACACCCCTATCAATGTAAAGGTCTAAGTGCCTGGCCGCGACTAGCTCCTCTAAGTGTTACTTCAGAGGCAAACAGTTCTCTGTCCGGTGTCCGCGCTCTCGGTGGAATGTGCAGCGGTACCGCGGATTGAAACCTTTTTGCGCATCGCTTAACTTAGCAGGAAACCGGACGTAATCCTCGTCATGGATTTCACTAAGTATGCGGTAGATTGGAATCTTAAAGACCATGGTGATGCCTATCTGAGCTTTCAACCTTCTGTTAGCATCAGCTACGTCATCATGGGGGTATTCATCTCGGTCATTCCGACGACCCCTTCTCCAGTTTCGGCGATTTGAGCCTTGGTCAGATTCCTCGGCGCGGTTATTTGAACGGTTAGTCTCCTGTCCGACTGCATGTACCTTGCCAGCTGACCTCTTGTCTGCTGCCACCGGAGTTGTCTTCGCGGTGGAAGCCGCTGCATTATCCTCTACTTAGATGTGCTCGTTGATGCGCTGTATTAGTTGGCCTATGGATGTCGGCTGGTTCATGGTGAGCGAGTCCTGCAGCCTATGTCTGACCGGGAGACCACTCTTATATTGGGTGATTGCCAGGTTGATCGGGCAATCCAAGATCTCATTAAAGGTTTCCCAGTATCTAGAGTTGTATGCCTTGAGCCATCTTGACACTGAGAAGGTGGTCAACTTTCTTTGGTGTTTTGGTATTGGTCTTGAAACACGTCACAAAGGCTTCTGCTAACTGCTGCCACCTTTCGATGCTCCCCTCCGGCAGCCTCTCGAACCATTTCAAGCCCAGTTCGCCCAAACTCGACGGGAAGATAAGGCACATCAGAGCGTCATTCCGCCTATGCCCGGCCATGACCTGTCGGAAGTGACTTACATGCATGTATGGATCGGTCTTTCCGTCGTTAGAGCGTGAATTTGGGCTGGTGAAAGCTTACTGGGAGCGGTGTTGTTTCTACTTCCAGGGAGAAAGGAGTGACGCTCAGCCTCGCCAAGTCTGTGTCTAGAAGGAGAGGCACAGCTGGGCGGGGCGGTGGCATGAGGACCCCTTCACTGGCGTGGCCCCCATATGATAGCCGCTGGAACGCCGGCACCCTCTGAGCCTCCCGTCGGTGAGCACGTTCCTTCAAAACAACCCGCAAGTCCTCCCGAGCCGAGGCGCGGAGTAGGAATACCTCAACGTCGTAGCCGGACGCGAGGGAATGTAGGTACTATCTTGGGCGCTTGATTTCTCTACTGGTGCGTTAGAATCTCCAACCCTGTAACTTCTGGTGATAGAAATGGAGGGAGTGTGCCGCTGGCTATAACTGCCTGAACGGCGTGGTTGGGTGCGCTCACTGTGGTCTCCCACTCCAGCAACACATTTCTCTTTGACATGCCGCTTGAGATCTTCCATCTCTGCCGCCATTCTTCGGATGATGGCATCTTGGTCCTTCAACTTGTGCTCCAGACGTCTGGCGTATGATTCTCTCCGCCGCCGGTGTCTGTCTGAGCTCTGAGAATAACCAAAACTCTTTCTGCGCTTATCCCGCGCGCCCCTTGAATGTCCTCCTGGGGAAGTCTCCAGGTCCGCCATGGGTGGAATGGCGGGGAGTTCGTCTCTTCGTCTGGCTGACTCTGGGGTAACTCCGTCGATGGCGAACAACGGTATCTCGTTGTTGTTCGCCATGGAAGGCAATCAGATGAGCTTGGAAAACAAGGTTTTGTCTATCAAGTTCCCACAGACGGCGCCAATTGCACGGGGAGCAAATATTCCGGCGAAGCTTATACTCCTTTCTTCCAAGCTCCTAGTTAGTCCGATCATCCTGCGAACACAATGGCGGTGAGCTGCCCGGCGGTGTGTGGCCGAAAAACCCCTCCGACGGTCAAGTTAGCACACACTCAGAGATAGAGAGGGAGATGAGAGAGTTGAGTGTTTAGATTTTTCTCACCAAACAATGTTCCATCCCCCGCATGGGGGGCGCAGTCACTCTTATATACTTTCTGCGCTCAAATCTGCTCCCATTAGTCTCTTGACACGTGGAGCTGCTCTCCCATCTGTCAACATAAATCCAGCTGAACATCACCTAACCAAACTGCCAGCCCACACTATCGGGAGCTCGGCAGCCGGGCTGCATCATCTCGGTTTTCCTCGGCCGTGCTGCGTAGTGTGCCCGAGTGCTCCACTTGCCGAGCTCCATAAAGACCGAGCTCGGTTGCATTCTAGCACACCCGAGTTCAAGATAAATCGAGCCGGTGAACAAAAGACCTATCGCCGAGCTTCCCATGCTTCCGCCAAACCTGCGTAGCAAACACTTATCTCGGCCGAGAAGGTCCCAAACTGGAGCAGCTCGGTCGAACACACTACCGCGTACTTCAGTCTGGGCCCCCAGCCGAGCAAGGTCAATTCCAGGACCCCGACTAGCTAGACCAAGACAAGGGCTGGGCCTCGACCGGGCAAATCCCGCTCTTGAATGAACCCAAGTTATCTCGGCCTAAACATGCTCGGCCTTACCTTGATCGGCCTCCTCCGCGGCCCAAAGCCAGACTACAAATCTCCCTCTCAATTGCCCCTTAATTCCGTCCGCAAAAGCGTGACTGGGATTACATATTCCGACTGGGGTAGATTCTTCCTCGGTCCTTAACTTGCAAAGCCTCAACCGTGCTATATCCTGAGGCCGGTTTATCAATTTGCTCAGCTGACGCCTCGACTCGTCTTCCTGTCTCTTCAATTCTGATGCCGCCGCTGATTGGGACACGCGTCAATCATTTATTGGCCCTCGAGCAGCCAACCCAACTGTCCCTTCATACTCAAATTTGGGCGGCTTTTTCTCCTATAAACATGCCATACCTCCTTTCACTTTGTTCTTACTGTCTCTCCTTCACTCCAAACGTTCTAGAGCTCCAGCCTGGATAGCTCGTGCTTCAAGCAAATTCTTTACCTCCTCCGCGACTACCTCGGCGTGATGCAACGCCGATCTCCTCGTTCTCTGAATGACCAGCCTTGCTCCAGGGAAAACATTGAGGTGATGACAAATAAAGTTTGGGTCGATGCCGGGCATGTCGTATGGCGACCATGCGAACATTTCGATATTTGCCGTCAAGAATTCTACCATCTCGGTCCTTTCTTGGGCGGTAAGGCTTGAGCCGAGCAAGAAGAACTTGTTCGGGCTTTCAGTGTCTATCCGCATTTCTACCAACTCCTCCAGCCTTGTCCTCAGCCTTGGCGCCTACATCTTCAAGGACTTCCCGATCTTCCGATCCTTCGATCATTTGGACGAAGCCCTTGGCAGCTCGGCTCCCGTTCACTGCCACGAAGCATTGCTTCGACATGACTTGGTCGCCCCAAACTTCCTCAATTTCCCCCATAGCCGAGGGGAATCTCATGAGCTGGTGGTAAGTCGACGCTACTTGCCTGCATAGCGTGAAGCCATCCCCTACCGAGGATCAAGTTGTAAGTAGACGGCACCTGCAATACCCAGAACTCCACTTGCTTGATCACTGATCCTGCTTTGACTGGCAAAATAATTTTTCCCAAAGGCCATTCCGGTTGCGAGTTGAAACCAACCAACAGCGAAGTTGCCGGGGCCAAGTCTGTATCTCAGAGTTTGAGTTGTTTGAATGCGTCATAATACATGATCTCAACCGAGCTTCCCTGGTCGATCAAGATACGCTTGACGTCAAATTCTTTGACACGAAGTGTGACCACTAGGGCATCGTTGTGTGGGGTCTGAATGCGCTCTAGATCCTTACAAAAAATGAAATTAATCGAATAAATATAATCACATGATCAAGACAAATAATAACCCTAAAAATTATTAAAATCATACTGACCGTTATTTTTTTAAACATAAACGTAGTTTCGTTATAAGTTACTGTACAGGGAGCAAATATTCCGGTGAAACCCGTACTTCTTTCTTCCAAGCTCCTAGTCAGTCCGATCGTCTGCGAACATAACGGCGGTGAGCTGCCCGACGGTGTGTGGCCAGAAAATCCCTTCGACGGTCAAGTTAGCACACACTCAGAGATATAGAGAGAAAGAGAGGAGAGAGTTGAGTGTTTAGATTTTTCTCACCAAACAATGTTCCATCCCCCGCATGGGGGGCGCAGTCACTCTTATATACTTTCTGCGCTCAAATCTGCTCCCATTAGTCTCTTGACACGTGGAGCTGCTCTCCCATCTGTCAGCATAAATCCAGTTGAACATCACCTAACCAAACTGCTAGCCCACACTATCGGGAGCTCGGCAGTCGGGCTGCATCATCTCGGTTTTCCTCGGCCGTGCTGCGTAGCGTGCCCGAGTGCTCCACTCGCCGAGCTCCATAAAGACCGAGCTCAGTTACATTTCGGCACAACCCGAGTTCAAGATAAACCGAGCCGATGAACAAAAGACCTATCGCCAAGCTTCCCATGCTTCCGCCAAATCTGCGTAGCAAACACTTATCTCGGCCGAGAAGGTCCCAAACCGGAGCAGCTCAGTCGAACACACTACCGCGTACTTCAGTCTGGGCCCCCAGCCGAGCAAGGTCAATTCCAAGACCCCGGCTAGCTAGACCAAGACAGGGGCTGGGCCTCGACCGGGGCAAATCCCGCTCTTGAATGAACCCAAGTTATCTCGGCCTAAACATGTGCGGCCCTACCTTGATCGACCTCCTCTGCGGCCCAAAGCCAGACTAGAAATCTCCCTCTCAGTTACAGATATCTAATTAACTTGAATTTTTTCATGAATGATCTACTTAACGAATCCTATATAATGAACATTTTGGATCATTAAAATAAATTCAAGACATGCCTTCACAAACTCACAATACGATACTATGCTTATAAGGCACATCACCACCCTTATTTCCCCCCTAAAGCCAACAAGATAATTTGAAAATCTGATCCAACAATCAAGTGGACATTCATACAAAACATTTTTATATTTTGGATAAATTATAAATATAATTCTTAAAAGATGAATTGTTCTTTTGAAATTTTAGAAATTATATTCTTCCTCTTGAGATTTCTAATTTCATAACAAATTACTCTTTTTATTAATAAATCATTAAGTTAACAGTTTTTAATGATATTATAAATATATTTCAATTAATAATTTAAGTAATTTTATTATTGTATAGGAGAGCAATTATGAATTTTAGTTTTTTAGTTAATTTTGTTAAATAAAAAATTCTAACAAGGGGATATTTGTAATTTTTCAAACCACAAAGGATAATCTATACTTTAGTAAATCTCAAGAGGTGTATTTGTAATTTATCCTTTTATTTTTTTTTTCAAATAGGAAAGGGTTTCTCAACTAGAAGTTCTGTTGGGCTTCTCTGTCCATATCATGAAATTTATATTGATAATTAAATTGTTTAATATGTAAAACTTATTAAGTATTTTATTTTTTTAAAAAATCATGTTAACTAGATATTAATGATCGAATCATATTTATGTCAATAATTTATTTTTAAAATTATACTTATTGTTGACATAAATTTAATATGATCAAGTGATTGTTGATATCTGATCAACGTGATTTTTTTAGAAATGAAATACTCAACTATCTTTACACATTGAACGATTCAAATATGTAGATTCTATGGTACGCCCACAGAGGCCCAGCAACACCCTCCAATAAGATTACGAACTGGAGAGTGCCTTTTCAAATATCCAACTCTTGAACAAAATTCAAAAAATATTGGGTTTTTTTTTTTAATTTAAAAAAACAAGGTTTCACGCATTTTTTATTTTAAATCTTAGCGTTTTAATTTTGATAAATTAAAATTTGAAATTTCATCCGTGTTTTAATATGTCTTCTCTATTCATCTCCGTCTATGTAACGTAACAGAAAATCGTTTTGGGGCTTAAAGTGAAAATCACTAAAGTTTAACGTGAAAAATGCATGAAACCTTGAGTTTTTTTTATTTTTTTAATTAACCCTAATATTTAATTTTTTTTAATGTATATACATATTTGATATATTTTATTCTATATGTATATGTGTATTTGTATATATG
>CM069909.1:42463080-42560514 GCA_036172215.1 Camellia granthamiana | reverse complement strand
GATATGGACATCATGCTTTTTTGCACCTTCGGTTCATCCACAGTTGCTGTCAGAGGTGTTAATGGATTGACATTAAAACGATTGATACAAAATTTATGTGATAGGTGGGTGAATGTGACACCGTCATCGATTTCAATATCTTAGAAATTACCGTGTCACGAGAATCAAGTGATGTTGTGTAATGATGTGGACATGGAAAATATGTTTTCCATTGCAAGGTCCATTGGCGTTACCCATATCAACGTTGTGATTGACTCGCAAAATGAGGTGGATGATTTGAATCGAGGTACTCAATTCAGTGGGACTATGTCTGCAAATCATCTGGATCCTGACAATGAACCTACAGGTCCCCCAACCTAGTGTAGATTTGTTGGCCAATTATTGTCACAATAGTGAGAAAATGTTGATGACAGTTGATTGGTCACATGGCATTAGTCATGTAGGCCAATGTTTCGAAGGGGATGTTGCTGCTTTCCGTTTGGTTTTGTCCAAATATGCTATTGAGTGTGGATTTGACATCAAATTTGTTAAAAATGACTCAGTTCGGTTATGGCAGTGCACATTGCGAGAGCAAAAAGGATGTTTATGGTTGCTACATGGAAGGGTTCAAACATGCAATGGTTATTTTTACTTGAAGAGGTTGAACAACTTATATAGTTGTGGTGCTGTTGTTCGCATTGGGAAGAATAATAGACTTAACTCTGAATTGGTTTGCAATGTTATCGGTGATCGGTTACGTGATAAGCTACTTACACGTCCTACTGACATCGTGCTTGAGCTAACAAGGAGTACGAGCTTAATGTTAGTTACCATGTAGCATGGTTAGGTGTGGAGAAGCAAGAGGCGAAGTGTATGGTGACTACCATACTTCATTTGATCAACTTAGGTGGTACGCGGAGGCGGTTATGTATTACAACCCTAAGAGTTATGTGAACTTGGATTTTGAGCAGTCTACCGGCCGATTTAAGCGGTTCTTCATTTCATTCAAAGCTTGCATGGACGGATTCAACCATATCTGCCCATTATTGTTTCTTGATGGCACTTTTTTAAAAGGGAGATTTAAAGGCAATTTGCTTGCAGCGACGGGGAAGGATGGCAACAAAGGTATATCTCTTACGATGATTACTTTATACTTCCATATAGTAACGCGTTACATTGTGGCTAACCTTTTTTTTAAGTCCGCTACAATAGTGGGTGATCCCCAATTGCAAAATTGTTTCCAATTTAATGTTATTTTACTAACATTGTGTGTGGTGCAATTCGAATTGTGAACAATTGTTAATGTGGACGTAAACTTTGTTAAAAATATTTCATCTAATGGTAAACCTGTTGAATCTGCCAGGTTTATTCCCATTAGCTTTTGCTATTGTTGACTCTGAAAACAACTGCAAATTGGACTTGGTTTTTACAGCAACTGACACAGGTTGTTAGTAGTGCTCGCACATTAACTTTTGTATCCGACCATAATATTGGGCTGCTTGAATCCTTGACTGCTGTATTCCTATCTGCACACCATGCGTACTGTTTATAGCATCTGCAAGCAAATTTGAGGGATAAATTCCGATGGGTTAACAACCGTGTACGTTTTGGTTTAATGGCGAAGTTGCGGTGAATGTGCGTATGCTCCAACCGAGGCTTCGTTTCAGTAGCATTGAAAGAAGCTAAAAGGAACAGGACGATCTGAAATAAATAATTTCTTGGAAGATATGCCACCGAAGTATTGGGCCAACGCATATTTCAGGTTCGTACGAGACTTTCATGTGCTAACATTGCAAGTACCCAATATGTGATAGCATTTTCATTATGTTTTCATAATGTGAACAGGGGCAAACGATATTGGGGAGATGACCTCTAACGATGCAGAATCGTTTAATAAATGGGTACTTGATACCCGTAATTATCCAATCACAAGGTTAGTTGACACAATTAGAAATCAAATAATGACTATGAGGGCTGAGCGTAAAGTTTTGGCTACTAATTGGAATAGGTTACTTTGTCCGAAAATGGAAAGCCGTGTTAGGGAGGCGTACTCCACTGGTTGCACATGGATTGTTAGCCAGTCAAATGAAGACATATAAGGTCCATTCATTTCCGACGGTGTTGGTAGACGTTGGCAAGCGTTCATGTTCTTGCTTCTAGTGGCAATTGAACGGATTCCCATGTGCACATGCGGTGGTTGCAATACAGAGTAGTGGAAGGGATTTCAGTACATTTGTTGAACAACTTTTCACTGTTGATCAGTATAAAGCCGCTTATTCTGGATACGTTCAGCCAATACCAACAGTTGACAAACCTCGTTCTCGGAAGACGACATCATCATATATCCACCGGCAGTTAAACGTCCTCCAGGGCGACCCAAGAAGAATCGCATACCATTTCGAGGAGAGAAACTAAGTCAGATTAGGTGCGGTCGATGTGGGCGCATGGGCAGCCACAACTGAAAGACATGTAAAGAACCAATTTAGTAATAAGCATTTAGCATTCACTTTTGTAATCTGTTTTGAACAGCAGCATCGTATTGTCGTAGTAGCATGTATCGAAGCCAATTGATGACAGATTTTAATAAGTGAAGACACTGTTTACAATTGATCATTTAGCTATTTTTTCTTTCACATTGTCTCATTCATATGTTGCTGTTACATGTTTATTTATTTGGCCATGCAAACGTATGTTTCAGACCTCCAAAATACGTTACACAAAATGTGTTGCACAAACACATTCACATTCCTCTTTTCCCACTCAGTAAGAAAAGTGCACAAAACTGTTACACATTTGGCAGCACAATCTGGCTATTAAGTGTAGACAACAAAACCTGTTCTAACAAACACAATCACATCCTATTTCACATTCACTATCATATAAACGTAATAATTCACATTCACACAACCACATTCACATCTGTATTTCACATTCGCAAAAATAATGCAGAACACTGTCATGCATTCTCATTTGCATCTTGGGCGTAACAGGTATACAACCAAACCTGTTATGTCATCCTATTTCACATTCACTATCATATAAACGTAACCATTCACATTCACATAACCACATTCACACAAACACAATCACATCCTATTTCACATTCACATTCACATTCACACTGTCATACATTCACATTTGCATCTTGGACGTAACAGGTATACAAACCAAACCTGTTATGTCATTCACAATCACATGCAATTTCACAGTCACCATCACATAAATGTAACCATTCACATTCACATAACCACATTCACATTTGTATTTCACATTTGCAAAAAAGTGCAAAACACTGTGATACATTCTTATTTGATTGTTGGGTGTTACAGGTACACAACCAAACCTGTTTTATTATTCACATTCGCATTCGCTGTCGCAATCACCATCACATTTACATCCAACTTCACCCGCACTCAACCACTTTCACATTTGCAATTTCACACTCCCAAATACAAGTACCAAACACTGCCATATATTCACAAACACAATCTGTGTATTAGAAATGAACAACCCACATTGTTGTATGGCATTACCATTCACATTTACCTTACATTATGAGTGGCATTACCAATTACATTCACATTTACGCAACCACATTCACACTTATGTAGCCAACATTCCTACTGCCCTTAAATTCCTATTGATATTACTGAATGACACATAAAGCCATATTAACAAAATATAGTGCATTCCCAAAAAAATCAATTAACCATTGTTGTCTATTCCCAAAACAAAATACACTAATCAGTAATCCATATTCACAATGCTATGAAAAACATCAAAAACTTCCAATTTTTCCTGTACCAGCAAGCTTTTAAAACCATTCCAAAGCAAAAACAGTGTGATTATATACCCAAAACATCAAATCTGCACCCATATACCACCATCAGTCGGTAGTCAATTGCCAGCCACAAATGACCTTCTCCTGTCATTCACAAATGACTTCACCATACCGGCTCGCATTGTTCTGCAGCTCTTCCCTCCCATTGACTTGTCAACATCTAGGTGACACACAAGTTGCTTCATAATGAAGCATACTATAATTCCACAATCATTCCTATTACGAAAGTTTAAGTCCTATTACGAAAGTTTAAGTCATTAGTAACAATGTCAAAACAGACCACGTGCAATGTATGGAAACATGAATGGCATACATTGAAAAGAAACGTAACAAACTTACGAGTCTGGTTTTTGTTGTGGACAATAATCAACCACTAGAAGCTCCTTCACCAAGTCTTGTGTTTCAACTGTGCCCACCTTTAGTCTGCGATTTATGTAATCCTCAAAGTAGGATTTCAACATTATTGTCAAATTTATATTACAATAATTAGTATTGTTGTCCAAAATAAAATACAAATATCACGGCAAGAAAGTAATTGATGTTTACTAACCAGCAACGACGCTTCCCAGTAATGTTTGTCTTCCCTTCTACGTCTTGGTTTCATAGAGTTGTAATGCAACCAAAACCCCTCCTCAATGTCATAAACCATTAGTGTCCAATGGTTATCTAAGTGGATTGGAAATTGAATATATCTAGCCTTCAGGGCATGCGGGGCACGCAATGCCAAGTACCTGTCACGTACATCTTCGGCCACATCTCTTATCCTAGGCTGCAGACATTCATTTTGGAAATTTAAAATGACAAACTAAAAATGACAATATTCATTTCATCAGTTGCATGTCTTACCAAACATAATGCGCTGAAAATGTATGACTTTTCGTCATCCGCAGATTTAGGTGCTTTCAGCTGCTGCTCGAACATCAGCATTTCCACGTAGGCATCAATCACCTACGTAAAAAAGAAAACAATTTTTATTTTTCCTTCCCTTGTATACATGTACATAAATTGCATTCTATGTGAAAAAGCTTCAGAAGTTTGACGAGTGATTAGAAATACCATACTTACATTGCCTCGTAATGTCAGCCCCTTAACGATCGCCCGTATGTCATTGAAAGACACAGAGTTGGACACATGCGGTCCAGTCCAGACTTACGCACTACAATACATTTTTAAAACAATAAATTCATGTACAAATGCATAATGGTAAGAGCAAGTTGCATAACTTACCTGTCACCCCATTTCTCATATGCTTCTTTAAGCTTGTCTTTCTCTTGCGTTGATAACAACTTCTAGATTGGTAAACGATTAGTCAAGTCGAATCGAGAAAATGTCCTATCTGGGTCTGCAATGTTGTCAACCTCAATGATCTCATCTTCCATTTGTTGTTTACTGTCACACTCACCCGCATTGACCACACCACTATCAGATGGTTTGATCTGCCTCCCCAAAACCTGTGGATATTCATACTCTGGCAGTTTATGCTCATTCCTATTTTTCTTTTCAATGTTTCTCACAAGCGAGTTCTGCAACACAGTTGTTCTAGTGTTTTGATTAATACCAGTCATTAAATTCACATCACATGCCATTTGCCCAATGTCGTTGTTCGGGGTCACATCAGTATCCACCCCTTGTAACTCTGTCTTCTCATTCACATCAGATGGAAACGACGTTGACAATGGAATAATGGCAAGTACGTTTGCCTCACAGTGGTATATTTCCTCATTACTTTACTTCATCTCATTTACACCCGCAGCTGCTTGGGTGTATTCATGGACTGCATACTTCTCCAACTGTTCCACGAGCTTCGTATTTTTTTCATTAAGTTCATCCACTAGCTGCTTCATCCTTTCAATGTCACATTCCTTCTGCTTATTGTTCACTATGATTTCATGTTCTAACTTGCCACATTTTTCTTCGTACGCTGCCCTCATTGTGGCCAGTTCTGTCTGTAATGCAAATATGACATCAAATTTACGTTGGAGTTCTATCTTAAGCACACCAATATCAAGCAGTGCTCTCTGGTATGCTTCAGACATAGACGCAAGTCGAGCACATTGATCATTACTGTCAGCACCAACCCCACTGTGATTTGAACATTCGGCCTTTGTTCCAATTTGTTTAACGTCTTTCGTCTTTATGAAGCGCCGTTCAGAATGACTGATGTGCAGTTCTCCTACCACAACCTACAAACAAATTAAAAATTAAAAATCAAAAATATTAAATTGGCACATCTAATATTTACTCTAACGGTACAGAAAATCATACTTCAACATCATTTGGCTGCTCAATGTCCACTGCTCTTATCTTTGTGACCAACTTGTTGATATTCCATTTCATAAACCTCGGAAATCCGTCTCCACGGTCTACTTGTATCAAGTTAGTGTGCTCACATATCCAAAATTGTGTGACCATGGGTTAAAAACATTAGCTGTGAAAGTTTTTCAAAACAAATACACAATTATATTGTGGAAAAAATAAAAAAACAAAGCACTTACAAGTAGGCCAGTAACACATCCAGTAACTTTCTCAGGCTTAGAGTAAAATCCCTTAATTGACTCCATCAAATTTGTGCAGATTGCTCCAGCCCAATCATATGCCCTCATGTTCTCTAGATCCTTTACAACCCGGACAAAGACCCATCCCCACGGTCTCACCTGAAGTAGCAAAGAATAACTTCCGACACAAGTACAAACACAGTAACTTTGCTACATCCTGGTGATCCTCAGTAGTGTTCCCGAGTAATGCATCCATTAACAGTTCCTTAATGGTCTTCAAGTTTATGCGTGATATTTTGGGGACATCTTCGTTTGGATGAAGTCAGTTGGGAGTCTTGGCACATGTGACACATCTAAACTCTTCTTACCACCCTGAATTCCAAATATTAGTTGCATGTCGATGTGCGTCAACTCAATGTGTTTACCACCAATCATGAAAGCCGACTTCTCTGGAACAAATTCTGAATTATCCTCATTACAATGTCATCGCATTTTTGGAAATCATGTTGGTTTAGATTGGTTTTTTCGCATCGCATCCAACAGCAACCAGAACAGTGTTTTCTGAAGATGTTGCAAATGCTCGTCTTTCAGTTCCGACACTGCCACCAGCTTCACAATTCAGCAATGTTGGAACGGTAGCAAATTGTTGGTTGTTTGTTCAGTCATTGTTGAGGCTCATATTTCAGCTTCTTTTCTTTTCGGGCACTACTTTGCCCTAATGCGTTCACATTCTATGACGGAGTTTGAGACCACCGTCTTTTACCAGTTGTAGTCCCTTCACTACTGCTCACTCTGGCCTTGCAGCCTTTTTGTGGTGTACCTTTAATTGTGCCTCCTGGAAAAAATGCCACCAAAAATTCACATTTCATATACAAGCAAGATCCCATTGATAACGTATGTGAATACATAATTTAACAGCAATACGTAACATTGCATGTCAGTATGTTCATGATATGACTTACGTGACTGAGAAGTACTTCACGTAACTGTGACAAATTACGTGCATACATTGAGGGCCATGGTTTCAAATGTGACAGACAAGTACTTGACGTAACTGTGACAAATTATATGCACACATTCACGGCCATGTTTTCAAATGTGACTGAGAAGTACTTGACGTAACTGTGACTAATTACGTGCACACATTCACGGCCATGGTTCCAAATGTGCCAGAGAAGTACTTGACGTAACTGTGACTAATGTCAGACATGCCAGCTAATGAAAAGTACAAGCAAGATCCCAGTAAAAATTTCGCATTTCATGTACAAGCAAGATCCCACTAAAATTTCGCATTTCATGTACAAGAAAGATCCCACTAAAAACGTATGTGAATATGTAATTCAATAGCAATATGTAACATTGCATGTCAGTATGTTCGTGATGTGACTAGTGTGTCTAAAAAGTACTTGACCAAAATCCTAACAAATTATGCGCACACATTCACGGCCATGGTTTCATATGTGACTGAGAAGTACTTCACGTAACTGTGACAAATTACGTGCACACATTCACGGCCATGGTTTCATATGTGACTGACAAGTACTTGACGTAACTGTGACAAATTACGCGCACACATTCACAGCCATGTTTTCAAATGTAACTGAGAAATACTTGATTGTAATTGTGACTAATTACGCGCACACATTCACAGCCATGGTTCCAAATGTGACTGAGAAGTACTTGACGTTACGTTACGTTACTCAAATATTTGACAAATTCACAATCTACAAACACTGTCACTCAAATATTTGACAAATTCACAAACATGCAATCAGTTCAAAATTTGACATGGCACCAGCCACGTCCGTGAACTTACTTGTATATCTGAATGAAAACAACCAAACGACATCATACCACAACATGGCACTGTACACACAGTCCAACTTACATGTGCTTCCACTCACATCCGACACTAATTTCATATTGGGCCACAATCAGATTCATTAACTGTACAACATACAACACCAAGATGTGGCACCATTCACATTCAACAACTGGTTTTAAAAATTTAAGGTAAAAACCAAACGACATCGTACCACAACGAGAAACCCCCAAATTTGTCTACCAAACCCAATACTATGCTCGGATCGAAAAGAAAACAAATAAAATGAATTAATGAATGTGACTGAGGCCCCCAAAATAGTCTACCAAACCTAATACAACAACGAATCAAGCATTCATTCGGAAACTATAAAATAGTCTACCAAACGACATCGTACAACCCCAACATACATACTATTTCCAATTCGGAAACTATAAAATCAATTATTCATCACGTTCTCACAAAACATACAAACAACAAGACAGATTATGACTGAAGTTCACATAAACCCTAGTTTTGGGTTGTTAATAAAAATCAAAGAAATTAACATTGCGAAACAGGGGCAAATCCACACTTACGTTTCGAAGTCATCATTCCTCATTCTCATCGTAAACGCTAACCGTTATCACATTCCTCTCAAATGTCTCCGTCGAATCGCGCCCCTTCTGCTGTTCGTGGTGAGTTTCGAAATGTTAACAACTGATCAGGCGTTTACATCAGCGTAGAGGCACAAACAACTTGATTTTTGAATTTCAAAATTAATGTATGGATATGATATTAACATCTACTATTAAGGGTAAATGTGTCAAGTTACTTCCCATAGGACTTATGAGAATATAAATTTTTACTTAGGACTTAACCTACCATAAATACCTGAAAAAAGACTTATAAATAAGTCTCCCTTTAATCAATGAGGTATCATGTAAAATAATTAATAAAAGTTATTCATAAAAAAATAAAATAATTAAAATAATTAATAATATAAAATGTCACATTTTACAGATAAATTAATTATTTTTTTCTCACAATAATTTATTCAATTAAAAAAATTCACAAATTATCCTAAACATAATTTTTTTTCTTTAGCTAAAATAATCAAAAAATTTAGAAACCAACTTAGAATAGTCAACATCCCAAATGAGGGCTGAGGCTATGTTTGGCCTTTTTTTTTTTTTTTTTTTTTTTTTTTTTTTTTTTTAAGTCACAAAAAGATAAAATAGACTAAAAATTCAATAAGACAAAATATTACATCCAAACCATAATCATTTTATTTTTTCTTTCATAAAAGTCAAAAAAATCAAAAAATTCATTCAAAACGAGACTTTTTAACCCTAGACTAAAAAGTCAAAAAGTTAAAAAACTAACATACATTCCAAATGAAGGCTACCGATTAAATATGGTAGGCTCCGTTTGTTTTGGTTTTAAAAATTAATTTTGAAAGATAGCTTTTGGAAAGAATTTTCAAAATTTTAAATTTTTTTTTAGTTATATATTTTGGAAATAATTTTGGAATTATTTATATTTTTTTGTAATTAAATAAATAGGTGTGAGGGAAAATTGATTAATTAAGGGAGACTTATTTATAAATCATTTTTCAGACACTTATGCTAGGTTAAGTCCTGTGTAATTTTTTATAGAGTCTCAAGTCTTATTTAAATAGGAATATATTCCACAAGATCCTACATAAACGTAACGTAACGTGACACTTACATAAACGTAACGTAACGTGACACCTATATAAACGTAACGTGACACTTATACGTAACGTGACACCTACATGAACGTAACGTAACGTGTCACGTTACGTTTCGCAAACTTAATGAGTTTTTATTTTTTTAAATTGAATGTGAAAATGTTACTGGTTTATGTTGGTGTCACGCTACGTTTCATATAAATATGATCTATGGTAGCATTCAATTTCCTATAGATCATAGGTGTCATCTTACGTTTATGTAGGTGTCACGTTACGTTACGTTTATGTAGATAGAAAATTGAATGTTGCCACAGATCATAGGTGTCATATTACGTTTATGTAGGTGTTACGTTACGTACAGGTGTCACGTTATGTTTATATAGGTGTTACGTTACGTTACGTTTATATAAATATAATCTATGGTAACATTCAATTTCCTATATATGGTTTTACTATTATTTATGATATTAACAACTAATATTGAGGGAAAATGTATCAACAAACTTCCCACTGGACTTATGGGAACATAAGTTTTTTAGTAAGACCATATGTACCATAAGTCTCCTAATAGGACTTATAAATAATTTTTCCATTAATTAGGCCCCGTTTGGAAACAGGCTAATTTAGTAACTTTTTGGCTATTTGGCTAAAATATGAGCTAAAAAAACTAGTATGTTTGGGATGATTTTTTGACTTTTTATGAAAAGATGTGCAAAAAGTAGAGAGAAAAGAGAATTTTTAACTTTTTGGTATGTGTTATTGGCTTTTTGACTAATTTAATAACTTTTTGAGTTTTTGGCTAAAAATGAGGGTTTCCAAACGAGGCCTTAATGTATAGAGGATGAAAGAATGAGAATGGAGAGAGAAGAGAGGAGAGAGAAAAAATAATTGATTGATGTGTTAAAAAAAAAAAAAAAAGGAAAGAGGAGTGAATTTTTTTGTTTTTTTTGAAATATTGTAAATCAAACATGTTTTTGAATTGAAAAATGCCTAACACCCCCAGTGGGGGTCACTGGGGGTGGTCTCCCATTGGTGAAAAACTGTTTTCTATTTTTTTTTTTTTTTTTTTTTGTTTTCCAGCGAATGAGGGGGTGACACCTCACTTGAGGTTGTCAGTGGGGGTCACCCCACTAGGGGTCTATAGCATGGCCCTTTTTGAATTTTTCAATCTAAAAGTTAATTTAAAAGGGATACCAAACACTGGTATTTATAGCTTATTTTACGGTTGGTTTTTGTTTGGTAGTTTTTTTTTTTTTGCATTATTTTCTTCTTTAGTAAATTTTTCTTTTTAAATTTTTCAAAAAAATTTAGACTTCTAGATTTAACAAGGTGAGATGAATCGACAACTTAGAAAAAAATTTCCAAAATTTTAAAAAAAAATGCAGAAAAGAAAAAAATAAAAATAAAAAACAAAAGTAGTGAAGTTTTTTTGCTTTTTTTTTTTTAATTTGTTTAAACAAAATAGACAGAAAAAATTAAAAAAATAATGGGTATGTTTGGTTTGGATTTCTAGAGTGATTTTGGAAAAAATTTTTTAAAAATTTGTTTGGTTTATAAATTTTTCAAAATAATTTTCAAAATTACTATCTCTCTAACCTATCAATCAATCACTTTTTCTTTCTCCTTGCTCATTCTCAATCACTTTTTTTCTCACATACATTTACTCAATTATAACAAAATATCAAATCATTCCAAACTCCCAAACTCTAAAATTACTTTCAAAATATACAACCAAACAAACTAAAAAAATTTCTAAACTCTCTCCCCAAAATAATTTAAAAAAAAACTCTCTCAAAATCAAACCAAACATATCCAATATAATTTTAAAAATATCACTATTTTTTTTTTTTAAAAAAAAAGGACTTATATAGAAGTTCCAAACCCATTATGGGTCAATTTGGGAAAAAAATATATATAAAAAAAAAAAGAAGTCAAAAATCAACCTTAATCCATTTTCAATAACATCACTTTTTATATTTTTTTAATATATTTTTTTTAAAAAAAATTAAAAAATCAACTTTTAACAATCCTTCCCAATCGAGCTATATGAAGTTTAGGAAGTAGGCTATAGAGAGTAGAAAACAGATACCTTAAAAATCGACTTTTAACTATCCTTCTCTGAAGATTAGAAATCTCCTCTCTCTAGTCTTTCCTTCCGTCAATTCATCTTACCCAGCCCAACCTACCGCTGCCCCAACCTCCCCACACAGACTCACTCCACAATCACACCATCCACAGGTACTCTCTCTCTCTCTCTCTCTCTAAATAGCTGGTTACAAATGGATTAGTCATCTATCAAATTCAATTAAATCTAAACTTGAAAGAAGGTAAGTGCTTCGTGAAGTCCACCACAATTGTTATTTTTATTATTTAAATTATTTATTTTATAAGATCGTGAGTATACTAGTTATAAAAAAAAATTTAGTATATCATTTATAAAAACCCATTAGTCCCATTCAATAATCATGACTTATTTATTTTATTGCGTTTGTTTAAAAAAAATTAGATGATGTAAATTTTTTTTCAAAATAGACCTTTTTATTTTGAAAAAATTACTTATCGGTGTTTTTTTGTTAAATATTTATTGATTAGTGAAAAAATTTATGAATTTAGTCACTTGATTTTTTTTTTTAATTTTTTTTTTGAAATAATACACGGAGTTGTAATTCATCTTTTAATTTTTTGGAGAACAGATTATCGGATCGATTTAAGTTTTTTCAAGAGTGATAAATTTGAGAATTTTACAAAATGAACCATTCAAATTATTGATATAAAATTTGAGTGAATCCCACGAGTTCCTCAAATTCTGTCAAGCAAATTTGAGAGATATCTAAATCCTTACAAAACTATAATCTATCCTACAGAACAGTTTGGTCCTAACAAATTTCAAAGTTAAAAATACAGTTAATACAGAGCTAATTTGGAAAATACAAAAAAAAGCCAAAAGTCTATTTTTAATTAATTTTGGATTACATCACTTTTGACATTTTTTATATATATTTTTTAAAAAATTTAAAAATTAACTTTTAATCATCTTTCTAAATTAACCGACAAAGTAGTATTAACAAAGGACAAATCAATCTATAGGTAGCAAATTCCAACAACTTTAATACTAGATAAACATAGATAATGAAGAAAACTCACTACACAAAAGCAAAAATGAAAATTACGAGCAAAACATAAGAAACATACAAAAAGTAAGAAAAAAGAATTATTCACACCTAATTAGGGAGAGAAAAGTTGAAAGAAATGGAGAATTTTATGTACCAAATTACCATTTTGTTGAGCCCTTAATATGGCAGTGATAACTTTTTTTTTTTTTTTTCAAATTTAATAGACATCTTCTATCTAAATAAAAAAGAAGTTAAATACATCTCAACAAATGCAAGGCGCACCCATTTTTTTGGAATTATTTTAATCGTTAATGTTGCGTATGTTAGTGCATAGATACTTTCGGTGCTTGTATCCCCCTTTCTCTCTATAAAAGGGAGAACATTCTTCAATTGTAACACACAACACATATCAATATACAGAACATTCAGTCTCTCTCTCTCTCTTTCTCTCTCTATCAATTTCTCTAACATGGTATCAGAGCTAAGTTAACAACTTAGTAATTCCGCTTCACCGGCGGGCGGCAGCCTCGCCTTGGCCGCCCGCCGGACAAACCCAACTGCGCGTCACCATCACAACATCAATCTAACGCCGGAGCTCTGCCGCCGGACAAACCCAAATTTATTAACTTCACTTTCTCTTCTTTGATCACACTGTTTCAAACCTTCATAACAACCCATCAATGGTGCACCTCAAAGCAAGGTTCTAAATATCGGCCGGTACGTTCCGTACCGGCCGGTTCGTACCGGAATATTGAGGTGGCGAGTCGGATACTCACCGGTATACCGGTGAGAACGAATTTCACGTCCGTAGCGGCCGATTCCCGCTACGTATCGGCCTGAATCCGATACGTGAGCGATATATTTCCGATACGTCCGGTACGAAGCAAAAAAAATCGACCAAAGCAATGCAAAGCACCTGCAAAACTGGAGCAAAGAACCTGCAAAAAGTCATGCTCTGTTTATATATAGAGAAGTCATGCTCTGTTTATATATAGAGCAAAGCACCTGTAAAATTCTCGATACAGTTCAGTTTATATATATATATTGCCTCTGTTTGCTCTAGTCATGCTCTGTTTTTTTTTCCTTTGGCTGAGTTGGTCGTGTTTTGTGTTCGGTTTATATATATATATATATTTGCCTCTGTCTGTCTGTTCTGTTTCTTCGGTTATTTTTTATTTATATTATGGTGTGGTATGGTATGGTATGGGAATGGGATACATTTTAATATATATTTATGATTCTTTAAATATTTATATATATATATATTAGGAACATTTATATATTTATATTTATATATTTATGATTCTTCAATATATATATTGCATTAGTACCTTCAATATATATTTATGATTCTTCAATACAAATATATATATATATTTATGTGCATGTGGAAGTATTTTATTGTTGAAAATAAAAAAAAAAAAATATTTCCACATCAATTTTATATTAAAAGTTTAACATATATGCCAAATAGAAGCTTGAGACTAAAATAAATACATATCATTTCGTTGAAAATGAGTCAAAAGTGCCTCTACATATCAAAATTTTGATTAAAATGTAATAAATTAAGGTTAAAAGAGTCAAAAAATGCATAAAATTGAGTTTTAGAGGAATTGCTAATGATTTTTGAAATTTCACAGCCGTGACGCCCGATACCCGATACGTACCGGTCGATACTACCGATACCGATACTCCGCGACCGATACCGTTACGTTACCCGATACCGCGATTTAGAACTATGCCTCAAAGGCGGGTCCAGACCTCCATGGGTGGGTCTTGGAGCTGGTGTTTGGCTCCAAATTGTATCTGGAAACGCCTACAACTTTCATGGACCAGTCCTCATTCAAGAGCTCACCATTGCAAGCATGAACGTAGAGTCTAGAAAGACGCCGAGCAGGCGTGTGCACCTTATGTGCTGAGCTACCATGCTCTGGTACAACAGAATAGAGTGAAATTTCAAGAGCAGCAACTTCTCTCAGCTCCTCTTCAAGTTTTCCAATCCTTGTTTCCATTTCTTCGATCTTTTGGCTTAAAGCTGCCTGATCTTCATGGTCACCGTTTTCCTCAGCATTGACTGCTTCATCATCACTTCCAAGACTCTGAGTACCATTTGAGGTCTCATCTAATATCTCCTCAACTCCAATCCTGCACTCACTCCCTGCGTCTCGTGCGCACCTCCCCGCTTGAAAACCACAACACTGGGCAAAGGAGGAGCACCTCCCCAGGAATGATGCTCATAAGCCCCACTTGCTCTTTCTTTTCTTCTTCTTTTTTTTTTTTTCTTTTTTATTGCCCACCGAACCTCACCCAGTCAACTTTTGCACCAACCTATACTGTTTCCCATTACCTCCTTTATTTTATTTTCTACCCAGTCACTTTTGGCACTCTTCTACAGAGATGTTGACAATGGAGGCCAATGGATCTACTTTTTTTTTTTTTTTTTTCTTCTTTTTCTTTTATTTATTTCTTTTACTTTTTTATTCTCTTTATCCCATACCATTTTTCCTTTTTCCTTTTCTTTCATCCCACTCATGTTCCCCACTCCACTTTGTGTTGAGCTATTTTGCTCCACTTTCTCCGTGTTGAGCTATTTTGCTCCACTTTGTGTTGAGCTGTTGTGCTCCACTTTTTCAATCCCTTTGTTTCAACCTCAATTAGGTTTCTATCTTCACACCTATTTGAGTTTGAGGGGGGGTTATACAGATATCATGGTGAGCAAGGTTACATACCATGCGAACCACCCAAGCCACCTCATGGCGCACTCCCTAAGTCGCCCCCTTGGTGCACCACCAAAGTTTCTACCAACGGTCTGACACTACCACACAGTGTCTGCTACATCGGTCCGGCAAGACCCTATAAACTGTCCCGACATTGATTCCGGTCAGCTTCTACCAACGGTCTGACACTATCACACAGTGTCTGCTACATCGGTCCGGCAAGACCCTATAAACTGTCCCGACATTGATTCCGGTCAGCTTCTACAACGGTCTGACACGACCACACAGTGTCTCCTATTCTATTTTATTTTCAGTTTATTTCCCTATTTTATTTTGTCAGTTTATTTTCCTGTTTTGTTATTCTCTCCAAACTCAAGTTGGTTAGTACCTATCCTCCTTGAGTTTGAGGGGGGCTGTTAATATATTATAATAATGCTGATAGTGCTGCCTTAGTGCTGTAAAGGAACCTTAGTGTTGATTAGTGCTGTGTAGCTTTAGAGTATTTAATGTTAGTGCATAGATACTTTCGGTGCTTGTATCCCCCTTTCTCTCTATAAAAGGGAGAACATTCTTCAATTGTAACACACAACACATATCAATATACAGAACATTCAGTCTCTCTCTCTCTCTCTCTCTTTCTCTCTCTATCAATTTCTCTAACACGTTTGATTAGAAGATTTAAAGAGGGATTTAAAAAGAAAAATGAAAAAAATAGATAAAATGTGAATAAAATATACTTAAATTTCGTTTAGTTTCACACACATTTTCCTTTTTCTTTTTCAAATCTCCCTTCAAATTTCTAAATCAAACATAACATAATAGTACAATGTAAAATGTTTTCAAATTTTTGAGATGCGGTTGCCCTTGGCTTCCTGCAATGTTCCTCAATATGTCAATCTAAACAAAAAGGGTAAACTACACATTCTCTTTCATATTTATTTACTTTTTTTTACTTTTGGTCCTTGAAAATTTATTTTTTTTCACTTTGATTCTTTATATTTCAAGTTTTTTTCAATTTATTCTTAAAATTAATTTATGTTCAAAATTATATACAAAATACCACGATAGTTGTCACATAACATACAAAATATATTATTATATTAGGGTTTGAGTTTGTGTTAGTGGTGTAAGTTATATATAATAAAATATTATTATTCCATGTAATTGTCAATACGTTATTTTTTTAATTTTTAACGGAAGTAGCTTTAGGAGTAAATTAGAAGGAAAAAAAAAATTGAAACATGAACTGCTAATTTTAAGGGCCAAAGTAAAAAAGTGACCAAACATAAAGGGGGTAAAGTGTAAATTATCCAAATAAATATGGGGTATTTACATACAAATTCTAATTTACGAATTTATACTCCATTAAGACCTAATTAAAATTTTTTAGACTTTCAAGTTCCATTAAATTTTTAATAGTCGGAATTGTCTTTTAAACAATGATTGTTCATTATTTATAATTATCTATAAAGAAACATATAGTAATTTGACATTTATTTTGATTTTCAAAACTTTAAAATATCAATTTTTAAATTAAAAAAACTAAAATTATCATCTAAACACAATATAAATAAATGTAGTCCACTAATTGTTTATTCTATTCATAATGCAAAGCTATTTGAATGTCTGTCCGCATGAGCTACTGAAGTTGCATTGTACTTCATGATAATAGCCATAATATTTTTCATGGACACAATTGTGTATATTAATTTATGCATCTATGCAATCATTATTGTTATATGGATCAGCTTCGATGCGTGTTTGTGAATTATTTAGAAGAAAAAATTTCATATACTATTGTGGGTGTGAATTTAAGACAATCAGTTAGTAACAAATGATTGAAGCTTGAGTGTGTACACAGTCTACACTTCTTAGGAGGTCATTGATTTAGTGATTAAAATTGGAGAAATTTTAATTTAGTGTAGGCTTTTTTGAAAAAGAAAATTATAAATAAGTGGTACATTTTATATACATTAATGATTAAAATCATAATTTTTTTCCCCCTAATAGTACCACTGATGGATAATTTCTCCATTAAAATTCTACTTAGAAAACTTAAAGATTGGGGACCATTGTAAAGTACTGCTTTGTTTGTTATCAGACATGACTCTGCTTGGTGCTCTGATTTCCGCTGGAGGAAGTGTTGTTGGAGTATTGGTGGAGCCAGTTAAGCGCCAATTCGGTTATGTCTTCCATCGAGTGAAATACATTGCAGATCTGCGAGAGCAAGTTCAAAATTTAGAGGCTCAGAGAAAAGATGTGCTCGACTCCATCGATGCAGCAAAAAGGAATAGAGAAGAAATTCTAAAAATTGTCAACAATTGGATTGACAAGGTTGATGGGTTCATTCCACAGGTTGAAGAGTTTCTCCAAGGTGGTACCAATGTGAACCAAAAATGTTTGAATGGGTGGTTTCCTGATTTGTTCGCACGATGCCGGCTAGGTAAAGAAGCAAAAAATAAAGCAGAGGAGGCTAAAGAGCTGGGAAAAAAAGGCAAATTCAACAACATATCCACACCTGCACCTTCCTTGGGGATAGAGTCCGTACCCTCTGAACAGCTTGTGCCTTATGCTTCTAGAAATTTGGCAATGACGAATGTAATGGATGCACTAAGTGATGACAATATCGACTTCATTGGAATACATGGTATTGGGGGCGTTGGAAAGACAACTTTGGTAAAAGAAATTGGTAAACAAGCAAAATTTGATAAACTTTTTGATGAAGTTGTGATGGTTGTAGTGTCTCAGAACCCGGACATTAAAAAGATTCAAGATGAAATAGCTGGCATGTTGAATTTCACCAACTTAATTAATCAACCAAGTGCAATTCAACGAACAAGCATGTTGTGTGCAAGACTCAGGGATGTGAAGAAGATCCTTGTTATATTGGATGATGTTTGGACCAAACTTAATTTGGCAGCTGTGGGCATTCCATTTGGCAATGATCACAAGGGTTGCAAAATCATAATCACAACACGGCGTGAACAAGTATGCAGTTCCATGGGAATGGAAATGGAGAGGATAAAGATTGTTCATCTTGATGTTTTATCTGAAGAAGATTCATGGGATTTGTTCAGAAAGAATGCTGGCAATGTCGTTGACTCTAACGTGGTGAATGCTATTGCTAATGAGGTTTGTCAAGAATGTGGAGGTCTGCCTATAGCACTTGTTACAGTTGGTAGTGCAATGAAAGGTAAAGATGACCCTGATTTATGGAACGAGGCAGCTCGAGAATTGAGAAAATCAGTGCCAACAAACATTGAAGGTGTAGATCAACATGTGTTCAAAAGTCTTAAGTTGAGCTATGACTACGTGCAAGATGACGAAGCCAGGGCTTGCTTCTTACTTTGTTCTCTATTTCCTGAGGATCATGACATCTTAATAGAAGACTTGGTACGATATGGGATGGGGTTGACGGTATTCAAACATGTTGATACAGTGCAAGAAGCCAGGGGCAGAGCAAAGTCAGTGATCAACAATCTCATAGCTTCCTGTTTATTATTAGCTAGTGATGTACAAAATTGCATCAAAATGCATGATGTTGTACGTGATGTTGCCATATTTATTGGATCCAAAAAGTATTTTGTAAGAGCTCATTGCAATTTGAAATATTGGCCAAATATGGATAGTTTGGATCAATACACTGGCATATCTTTGATGAGAAATCAAATCAGTAACCTTCCTGAGGTCTTGGAATGTCCAAAGCTCCAAATATTACTATTACAAGGCAATGGAAATGCATGGTCATGTTCACATGAATTCTTTTCAAGGATGAAAGAACTTAGTGTTTTAGATTTGAGCCAATACATCTACGGTCTTGACAATCCAATTTGTAGTCCTTATGCTTTCAATAACCAAATGTGTCTTCAAACGTTAATTCTTGATCGAATGAAGTTTGGGGACACTAAATTTCTTGGACAGTTAAAGATGCTTGAAGTCCTTAGCCTCAGGTATGGCTTCTTTTCTGAGGTACCAAATGCTATAAGGGAGTTAACTAATCTAAGGTTGTTGGACATGACTGAAAGCTGTTATGAATATCTGATTCCGGCCGCAATGGTATCGCCTTTATCCCATTTGGAGGAGTTGTACTTGTTTGGCAGCAGATATTCGAGGAGGAGGATTGGAGACCCTGCAGTAGAAGTAGCTGCTGCACTAAGATCTTGGCCTCGCCTAAAAGTGCTAACCATTTCCATACCTGACATTGCGTATATACCCAAGGACTTTGTTTTTCCTGAGCTGGAAAGTTTTATTATTTGTATTGGACAAACGAGTTTCCCGGTTATGGTTCATGAGTTTACCCCAAATTATTTGAAAGTTGGAAATTTGGTTGGATCCATGGTTAATTGGAGCAAATTGCTAAAGATGGTGTTGAATAGAGCTACATATCTTTGGATTGAAGATCATTCTCAATTCGAATACTTGATCGACACAGAGGAATGGGGGATTTCATCACAGGCACAACCACGTGATCTGCAATTGCTCTTCAACCTGGAAGAATTGGAACTCTGGAATTTGGATAGTTTCAAAGGGATATGTGCAGCAACTGCACTTACTACTTCCAGCTGGGTGGGATATTTGCTTCAATGCCTACAACATTTGAAGAAGCTTCGGGTAGTAGGTTGCAAGGAATTGGAACAAGTATTTGATTTTGGTTCTGAAGGAGAAGGCATGAAGCTGCTTTCTAGTTTGAGATCTTTATGGCTATGGAAGTTGCCTAGATTGAAGCATATATTGAACTGCTCCAGTCGTCAACATGTGGAACTCCGCAACCTAAGATATATTTGTATCAATTTATGTGCCAAACTGAAATATGCCTTCCAACCTTCCATAGCTCAAGCTCTTCATCAACTTGAAGAGTTTTGGGTAATGGACTGTGAAGAAATGGCGGAAATTGTTGCTACCAAGCAAAACGAAGAAGAGACAGTGGACTACAAGATGGTGTTCAAAAGTCTCAAAAAACTCTACCTTGTACGTCTTCCAAACCTAAGTGGTTTCTGCACAGGAAGAGACGACTTTTCTTTTGAATGGCCATCCTTGCAAATACTTGAAGTGATAAGGTGCCCCAAAATGAAGACTTTCGCTGCCACTACTTCCGGTAGCACACCAGAACTGAAGGATGTTGAATTGGATGGATCCGTGATACCGCTACGGGGGATGGACTTGAATCAGTTTGTGCAAACCCATATCATTTCAAAGCCACCTGAGGTACTTCTCTATTTTACCACATTTAACATATACATACATACATACATACATATATATATATATCAGGTAATTACTTACTTACATTATGAGGCAATGTTTTTTAAAAATAAATTAAATTAAATTGGGTCGTTGACTAATAAACTAGTAAATCAATAGACTATATCTATTTATTGTGTTTATATGATTCATATTCAACTAATTTTAAATTTACATCATACACTTCAGTTTTGAAATAAATTTTAAGATGAAAATTTATGATATATTGCATTTTTGAATTAACGACAAATCAAATAATCAACTCTTCCTCTTTATTGTGAGTAGTTGATAATTTAGTTTGTGGATAATTAGAGATCTCTAATAATTTTAAATTAGAGCAATACTACATACACAAAATTTGTACACTTAAAAATTTACTTTTATTTTTAAGTATTAAGTTAAGTTGATGGATAAAGAAATTTTACTTTTTATTGACCTTTTACAATAAATGTTCATTTATGTCTTTATTATCCAAGGCCTTTCACTATCTAAAAAAATAAAAGAAATAATAAATTATTTAATATTCTAACAACTAATCACATGGTAATGCTCCCCACAATGAACTGTTTGAATAGTTCTATTTTTGTTTGGGAGTTTTTTTAATCAAATTTTAGTACAAGAACCTTTGGACAATAAATTTCTTTTAGGCCTTTGGATAAAGATGGAAGAGACTAGTGGATTGAGATAATGCCTTCCTTAAATAAAAAAATAAAATACTAACAATGGATTTCTTTTTTTCTTTTGTTTTTATGCCTCCTAATAAATTTTATATTAGGTTTTGGTAAGGGTTTTTTTTTTTTCTTTTTTTTTTTTTTTGGGGGTTTAAGTTGTCAAATTCCAAAAGTGAGACCATAGGAAATCACTTTAATGGCCTAATAATGATCAACTTGGAAAGGATGCTGCGCACTATGCAGCAGCCACTGTTGCGTGGCCAATGGATCCTTTTCTAGGTTTTATTCTTACGATCTGAACCGTTCACTTTTTAAAAGACATCGCATAAAACGTGCTTGTAAAAATTTAAGTTCATTGGATATCAGTATCCTTTTCATCAAGTCATGTTTGTATTCAGATTTATACTAAAAATTAAATTTACCATTCAATTTTTTAGATATAAATATGTCTTGATGAAAGGGATATCAATATTTGATTAATTTGAATTTTTTCAAGTATATTCTACTCGATATCTTCTAAAAAGTAAACGGTGCAGATTGTCGAACTGAGACCCGAAAAAAGCTCCATTAGCTGCACAACAGTGGCTATTGTACACCATGTGCTGCAGTCACCCCAAACCCAATAATGATTAAGTTGCCATTAAGACAACTGTGCTACACTACATATATATTTATATTAAATATTTTATTTTTCTTAAGACCAAAAAAAAAATTATATACAATCAATCAAAAAGTGATAAAGGTCATGACTTGGAGTGATGATAGAAAATGTTATTCGCCAAAAAGTGAAAGAGGGGAAGAATGCCTACTTGCTATCTCTCTTAGAGCAATTTGTGGTCCTTGTGCATTGCGTAAGATCTTTATTCAAGTGATAGGTAATCTGAAAATGTTGTGAGCTTTCAATATAAACTTTACAACATGAGGAATAAATAAAATTAATTGGCCTTTCAATCTGCATATTTTCTTTGAGGCCTATTCAACATACACTTGATAGATTTGTCAACCTATGAAATTATGCATAGGTTGTTTCAATATCTTATTTTGCATCTGCATATACAATATTATCAGGTTTCTCACATTTTTTTTTTGTTGTCATCATGAATGTTTCCTATTATAATCTTTTCTAATTTTTTTCTTTTCTTTTCTCTTCTTTTCTTTTTAGGCAAGACAAACTGGTACTCTTGAAGATGAAATCCATGCTGAATCCTAATTAGATTGTGAATTGGATTATGAATTTATGAGGAATAACTCTCATGAGTAAGTGGACAATTCACGATTTACCTCAAGCTATACCCAAAAACAATACAATTCTTATCTGAAAGGAATTTTCTATTACATAAAAATAGACATTTTGTGAATTTTTTTTGAATACTTTTTTCAAAAAAAATTCTAAAACCTATCCCATTTTTTTAGGAAACAACAAAAAGTTATTTCCAAAATTTCAAAAGCTGTTTTTTGTGCAAAAATGAAAACAATATGAAGACCATGGTGTTTTTGAAATTTTCATTTTTTTGTTTCTAAAACTAAAAAACAAAAAGGTAAACATTATACGTAGCAAAATATAGATATCTCTATCCTTTATAGAAATATACTGCTAGATTATTATTGAGTTTTCATTTTGTTTTTGCAGTTGTCAACCATAAAGAATGTTGAGCTGCTCCCTATATGTGATGTCTACCTTAAGATTTTATTGTGTAAGGGCATATGCTTCCTATGATGTGTTTTTCTAAATAATTGTCTTGCTTTGCAAGATCAAAACTACTACTCTAAAGAAAGGTATGTTTACTTAATGTGTGCTAAAGATTTGAAGAGTGAATAAAGGGGAAAATAAGTACCCTGTGTGTGTAATTTTACTTTCTTTGCATTGTAATGAAGCTTGTATCCAAAATTATTTATCTCAATTAACAGTATTGTATGTTTGTTTTCATGCTTGTTTGTATTTGTGATAAAAAAATATATTGCAATTTACTCTTTACTGAAATGTGATTGATTAGTAATAATTCAGAGTATAACAATGAATTGTTGCTGGAATTTGTTAAGAGGGGCTTGCAATTCATTCAAATTGTTGCTTGAATGCTTGCAATTCAGGCGAAGCGAGTTATATTACGGAATCCAATGAGTCCATACTTAGATTTATGTTAGGAAATCCAAAGTGTCCATACTTAGAATCCATACACGTTATTTCAAACATGCATACACTTAAAGGCTTAAACATATATGGAGTGAACCATTTGACAAATATTAAGACTTTTCTTTTGCTTTTCTTCCAATATGGGACCATTTTACTTCAAGAAGTCTTCCCCTCAAATGTGAACTTATACAGCGGGCAAAGTTTTTGCTTGAGTCTAATTTACTCACTGTGTCTTATGCCTTGTAATGAGGTTTGTAAGTTGAACTATTTTTTGCAACATTTCAAAAACATAGGATAATTATAAAAGCATGTGGGAAAGAATGTTTCTTTAGCAATGAATCCTTAGCAATTCATTCTTATATTTATCTCAGGTGAATATCCAATGATATTGAGGAAATAGAAAATGACACACATTAAAAAGACATAGGATCTCCATTTAGAAATAGAAATCCATTGCATGCCCCTTTTGAAAAGAAGTGCTTTAGTCACTAGGGTAATGTCCAAGCAACTCCTGTATAGTTTATAGTCTATATGTCCAAGTCCAACAAGTATTGACAAACAACATCTATTCATACATGTCAACATCATCAATTAAGGAAAATTTAATTGGAAGGAAGTTCTTAGTTACTATAAAAATATCCAAGCAAATTGAATCGTAATATGTGGTCAATTTTAGTTTTCAATCAATAAAATCAAAAGATTAGTTTGATGCCAAATTTTATCCAACTCTGACAAAGCCAAACCGTTAAACCCTAGTGAGCATGCTTGTAACTACGAAGGCAATAACTAAGTCTGCCTACCATGGAATTTCTTAGCTATCTAAGTTTGCTAATTTTATTACTTATCTTCCTTCTCCTAACCAAGAAATCTTTCAAAAGGCTCCACAAACAAGATACATGTGAAACACAAAACTGAGAAAAATTGAAAAAAAAAAAAAAGGAAAAAAAAGAAGACATGTACTAAATCCATAAACAAGCTATGTGAAACACATCAAATTTTGATTGCATGAAAAAGGACAATTATTGTCCATCTTCAAACTCCTAGCTCCAGTATTGAGTATAGCCTACCATGTCTTGGCTTGCCACCCACCAAAATATATATGGTTATTGTAACAAGCAGCTAACATTAAGGGTTAGCCTGATAGATGAGTTACCAAATGTAATGTCTAAATTCGAGTTTACTATTATGTAGCTTCCCCTTCCCCTACACATATATATATTTATATTTATATGTTGTAGCAATCGTCCACCTTACTCCAAGTTTTGTTCACAAAGGAGCATCCAAAAGCACATGATAATTGCCTTCCACTTTCTTTCATTTTTCTTTTTTTTTTTTTTTTATTAGCAAAAAAATCACTTTATTGATATAAATCAAGAAATGAAAATCATCAACAAAGCAGAAGGAAGTGCAGAAAGAATCAAAGCCAAACCAAAACACACACACACACGCACACACACATACAGAACAAAAGCAGAACTCATTCCCGCACAACAAAAGTAGAACTCATTCGCGCACAACTCAAAAGAGTAATAGAAAAACTTCCCCCAAAACTCCCAAATTAAGAACAACCCTCAGCCTTTAAAGAAACAACACAGCCTTATAAGTTATAACTTAAGGCTTCCCATAGTAGTAAAAATATTCTTCATGAAAGCAAGACCTTCCTAGCCAGCAAAGCAACAACCTTACACCACCAGCAACATCAAAGAACACATCAGTAGCAACAACAAGAACAATAAAAAAGACCCAAGCCCCCTTCGTACCTCAACCATCTTATCACTTCAATGTCTGTTAAGGTGGCTTTGAAAGAAGCTTCAGTTTCGAGCTAACGTGACAACCATGTAGATGAGGGTCGCCCAAAGTTGTTTCTCAAGGTTCTAAAAAGAAGGATCAAACCACCACATAAAAAGATCAAAGAGAGGTAGGGTACACCCAACAAACACCACCCACACTAGTTTAAACAACAGGACCAGCGTTACCAAGCAAACTGACTGTGAATTAAGATATGGTATACAGATTTGACAAATCTCAAACACATTGGACAAAGCACTTAAAACTCATTTAGGATTACCCTTGTTAGCTAAAAATTTCTTGAGAGGCTACTTTAACTAGAATAGCTTGCCAACAAAATATTTCGACTTTGAATGGGTGAAGATTATTCCGGAAAAGAGATGCGACTTTAGAGGAGAAACCTCAAAACCACAAGATAAATTTTCAGAAATTATAAAAAGATCTAATCGAATAGGTTCCATTATTTTTATCCCACTTTCATTGCAGTTTATCCTCCATGTCAAGCGTCAAACAAAGAGAATTAAGTTTATTCATTAAATTATCAAAAAGGACATTCTCCCAAACGAATAAGCTCCTCCTGAATTGCAAACACCACCTGTTCAAGCTTCCATCGAACAAAAGAACATCATTAACCATAACAGATTTCTGAGAAAAAATCTATAATAATCTAGGAAACTTATCTTTCAAAGATTTATCAACGAACCATAAATCATGCCAAAACAAAACTTGACGTAGACCCCCTGAACCAATCATAACAGAGAATCCCTCTTGAACAACATTTCTATTTGCAATGCAAAGACACACTTGGGATCTACCAACATTAAAGGTCTTACTTGATAACCCTGGTAGGAGTTGGGATTGGATTCATAATTTGATAAGTTTCGCATAATTCCATTAAATAATTCCATTAAATAATAAATTCCCAAAAATGGGTGAATTAGGAATACCATGGGATGAATTTGTTCCATGAGAATGTGTGTCAAAAGACAATTTTGCCTCTACAATATATAAACAATAAAATCAACTTTTATGTAATGAGATCTTATATGAAGTTTCATACATTTAATCCTGATGATCTAGTGCAATACAAACATGAGCAATTTGTATTGATGTAATAATCCCGTGGTAAACAAATGTGAACATTTGGTATTACATATTCAACCTAATACCATCATACTAGTAATTCTTAAATGTTAGCCATGGCCAATGAATTTGCAGGCAAGGGCTGCAAGGTTCATTAATAATATGAAAATGTAGTTGTAGTGAGTTGAGCGATGTGTATAACATTTTTCTCGAGAAAATGAAAGATTATAAAAAAGAAAAGAAAAATAGGAAAAAAAAAAAAGGAGTTGGTATATATTCTTTGTCACCTTTATCCCTAGAAACAATCAAACATCATACCATTCAACTCATGAAACTGCATACAAAAAAGGACTGCAAAGTAAGGTTCGGTTATGGACAACCCATGTGTAGACATCCCACGTTTGACCAGTCTTAAGACTTGGGTGCTCTTTCTTGGGTACCCAATGATGAAAATGAGATGTGCTAGTCCTATGAATCCCTTTGCAAGAAGTCTAAAATGCAAGCTTTAAACTTTTCAAACACCGGTTTTGGCTAAAATGCATTTCGACCAAATGGGAACCTTTTTCAAAATGAGTTTGGTTGGGCAGTTCCAAACATTACCAATATATCCTGAGGCTAATTATTTTTTAAGCTAGAATACCATGCATTTTCAAACAAACAGACCAACGAATGCAGTGGGAATGAATGGAAGAGGAGAAATCCTCTGAAATACCTGTTTCTCCTCTCAATTCAAACTAACCTTACCTTGTTGATCTAACGATGTACTTTCTGATTGTCCAGACAACATAAGATGGCCAGTCAAAAATGCATTCGGCTGGACATCAAATGGAATGGCTGGCTGAATTGTCTATGTAAAGAGCATTTTTGGGAAGTTCAGCTTGTTCAACACGCTTTCTATAAATATCTTAGATATTTACTATAGACACCCAATTTTTGACCATCTTCAAGACTTAGATGTCATCGTTGGTGCACACGATGATTGTGATTGTTTGTGCTCATTTTGGTGCCTGAAGTCCTCGGCGGAATGCCTTGTCTTTGAGCCTTCAAACCCTCATCCATTATGTGCCCTGTTTTGGACCAACATCTTCTAGCCTGTAACTCTTGGTGGTTGTCGGCCACCAATTGAGGCTGTCGGCCACCCAAGTGGCCTGCCGGCCATCATTGGTGGACGACCGGCCACATTAGTGGCCTGCCGGCCGTTGATGATTTTTTTTGCAGATATTTTCTTGACAGATGTTCTAGTTGTTGGCACAATCAGTTTGATCACCATACACGTGTATGGACTGATATAACTCAACCAAAAGCTTGTTTTTCTATAAATATGGGACCTTCTCCCCCATTGAAGAGGGTTGGAAATTTTGGACCAGAATTTTCTCTCTCTCTCTCTCTCTCTCTCTCGAACTTTTGTGCATACAAGTGTAGATACACTTCAAGTTTGCCTATCAACCCTTAACCAAAGTTGCTTATGTTTGGGTTGAGGTTACTTGAGACCCTCTTTGAGCTCTAGAAGGTGGTATTGGCTTGATTTATTGCCTCATTTGTGTTTTCCCTTCAAGAGGTATAACACTCTCCTTTTATACTTGTCTTGCACACTTGCTTTGCTATCTTTTTCAATTGTTTTTGGCCTGATTTTTAACTGTAAAAAACTCTGTTTTTGTGGCCTAAAGGTGGTGGTTCGAGGCCATTTTCAGTTAGGGGGTGTTCCACCCTTCTTGCTTATTTGCTTGTTAAGTTTTTGTGTCTTTGTTCATCACTTTCAAACCAACTTTTTTGGGCCTTTTAACCACTGAATTTCAGATGTTTTTCAGTGATAAAAAACTCATTTTGAAGTCCAAATTTGGAGGGGTTGGCCTCCCCTTCTTGTGTCTTGTTTGCATGCCTAGTTAGCTTTACATGTTAGCATGTTTTTCTAGCTCAACTTAGCTCAAGTCCAGCATGTTTTTGCCTCTGAAATAACTTGCTTTAGCTCTGTTTTGGGCTGTTTGGGTCGTTTGAGTCTTGCTTTGCATGGTTGTAGTGTAATAGTCCTCACAAGTTGGTGTTTTAGGGTCTTAGACATCTCTTGTTTGAGTTGATATCCTATTTTAGTGTTGTTTTTCACTCCATTTCAGCACTATAATCTCTGCAACTTCCTTTTTTGCTTCACTCTTTCATTTGCTTTTGAGGGTTGTTTCAAGCTTGGGATCCTTTAAGCTTGAGATTAAGGTCATGCCTAATGGTTTAATCCTCTTTGAGGGTTCATTATCAATAGCATGATCTCTCTCTTGCCTTACATTATCCCTTGGTTGACACTTCTTTCATCTTAGAGGATGTTCACCAAAGGACAAATTGATTAAAGAATAATTTGGTAATTAAAATGTGTAAACAAAATTGGCAAGTAAAAGTGGCAAGATAAGCATTCTTTGTGTTGCATTGCATGTGTTCAAATCAGACGTTAAATTAAATACAAGGAAAATGGGACATTTCATACTCAAAAGTGATGAAATGTGCCACTTTTCTAGGTCTCCATTGCCCTTGATCATGCATGATAGAGTGATGGCACTTGAGTCTTGTTTTGCACTCATTAAACTTGTACAATTTGGTCCCTTAGCCATCATGCATGGAAATTGCTTGATTGATGGTTTGAGGGGCAAATGTATCACTCCTTTGAGCTTGTGTTGATGATAAGAGGTGATACATGGTACAAACAACCTGTGAGAATGCCTCCTCTTTGCCCTATTTGCTCTCTGTTGCAGCAAGAAAATGAGCATCACCAGTGGCCGGCCGCCCACTGCCACTGGCCGGCCGACCACCACTGTTTCTGGCCTGCCGACCACCAATGAAAATTTGGCAGAAAAAGCTTGTCAAGCAGAGCAGAGTTGATCTGGAAAAGGAAGACCAGTGCATAGAGTGTGTAACAGAGGTAATTAGAAGCAAAACAGCGGGCGTTCTTCGGGTGGAAACCGAGCATGCATTGGGCATCCCTCGCGTCCCGGGACTATTTGTTTAAATTGATTAGTTAGTTAGTTATAGCTAAATAATTAATGTTGTAATTATTTAAGTAGTGTAGTTAATTACTTCACATTGAAATTAATTAGTTTAGTTGCTTTGTAATTAATTAGTCAAGTATTTAGCTAATTAGTTTGATCTGTAATATTTAATTAGTTTAGATAGTTAATTATTTAATTGTTTTAATTAACTAGCTTAGAGTAAGCTCGTTATTCATTCAAAGTGTTGTAATAATTAGCTTAATTAGCTTAGTTTAGCTAGCTAGTTAGCTTTATTCATTCGGACCCTCCTTCGCGAGGGCGTAATGTTGTAATAAGTGTGCGTGTGTGTGTGTATGTCTTCTAACCCCACGTCTTTCTCCGCTTTACTTAACCGCTTTTGATGGTTAGTTTAAGAGCATCATGTTTCAAATTAGCATACCTTGTGCCTTATGCTTGCATCCATTCATTCGTATTACATGCACCGAGGCTCGGCGCATCATTCAAACTGCATTGCCATTTCAATATCTTATTTGAATACGTGTTTAATCACATGTTATTTAAATTGCTTCATATGCCATATTAGTAGCCGCGCCTATTAATTGCATATTGCATGTGTTGCATTAGGCATCTTGTATAGTTAGAAATCATGCATAGTTTTCTAACTCATATTTTCTTGGCTTGGAGTACTAGGTGAGTTTTTATGCTTTAGCATATTTGCATAAGTGTGAATGTTTGTGCTTAAGTGCTAAACTGCATGAATGCCTATGGATGAAGGCTTGTTGTTTGAATTGGAACGATTCAACAAATGTAAGTTTTCAAGCCCACTTTGTTGAGTAGCAAATCTATTTTAAGCCCACTACGTTTGGTGGCAAATCCGCAAACTTTAAGCCCACTTAAAGTGGCAAATTCAAACCATTTTCGTAAACAAACATGAGTTGAATTGTTCCAAATCTTGCAAACTAGTCTATACTTGATTGTGCGTATCACGTAGTAATGCTAGTTTAATAATCGAAACAAGAACACATAATGTTCATAAAAAATTATATCATGATTAGTAGAGGCCGATCTTTGATCGGGCGAGTGGAGGTGCTCAATTCATGACCTTTCCTTCTCGTACCTAAGTTCTCGAGCCGAAGCAACTTTGGTGATAAAGGACACGTGTCCTTTGGCACGAGTCATGGGTTTCCTAAATTTCCCCAAAATAAAATATTTAGGTGGCGACTCTGTATCTGGCAAAGCAGTCCAATTTTGGCATTTTTTGATTCAAAATCAATTTTCCAAAATGATTTGCCAGATTTGGACTCTTTGGTGTTTATCAGTTTTGACATTGCACTTGTGAGATTAGATTCAGAACCGCGAGAGTCCGAACTGTAGGGCTTATTTTCAAACCTTCCGAAAGGGAGCGCGAAAAAGCCGAGCTACATTTGCACCCGAAGCTTTATAAACAGAGGTCGACAACCCCTTTCTAAGGGTTGGAAAATTTTCCCAACGCTAAGATAAGCCTCTTGATTTCTCTCTCTTTCTCCATCTCCTACCTACCACCCTCTAACTTTGAACAATCAAACACTATCAAAGCTTGATCCTAAGCTTCTTGTGAAGGTTCTTGGACATTTTAAAACATATCTAAAAGGACTTGAGGCAATCAAGAGAAAGTTTGGTAAACAAAGAAGCTCATCCTCTTTAAAAGGTGAGATTATTGAACTTTTGACTATCATTTCTTGTCCTTTCCTTTATTTCTGACCTTGTTCTTCATTATATAACTATTGTAAATATGTAACAAGTCCTCGTGGATGTGGAGGGAGTAAAAATTAGCCACCCATCCATTGAGTTGATAGTCTTTCTTTCCTTTCTTGCTTTCTTTAGCTAAAGTCTCTTATTATTGTATATTTTGGAACCTTGTGGATGTGATTAGGAGTAGAAATTAATCATCCATTCACAAGTTTTATATGTAGAGTAGTTTTTCTTGTTGTTACACACTTTCTCTTCACATGTCCTATCTTCTAAGCACTTTGATCCATGTGTCTCAACTCTTTACTCAATGTCAATCAGTGCTAGGGGTTGTTTCATAGGATTGCTTGGATGATCCTTAGGATTTGATGTTGAAAAAGTTGTGTTCTCCCTTCTATTAAGTATTTTTAGAAGTAAAACAAGAGATTTTATATCAAAAGGCATTGAACTCTCTTTCTCAATCATTTGTGTACATGGAAAGGGGTAGAAAACACCCTTGTTCGATGAATAGAATAAGAGTTTTCAATGGATTTTTGATAAATCCCTTGCTTTCAATGCAAAGCT
Source organism: Camellia granthamiana (assembly GCA_036172215.1). Taxonomy (NCBI): domain Eukaryota; kingdom Viridiplantae; phylum Streptophyta; class Magnoliopsida; order Ericales; family Theaceae; genus Camellia; species Camellia granthamiana. Next base: position 42,528,679 of record CM069909.1, on the reverse strand, counting down.
TCCGCTAAGAAATAATGTGCATTAATTTACTGTCTCTAATTAATAGCATAGATTTGGGTACTAACCTGTCCTTATTCATAAAGAGATGATGTAGGTTCCTATCTATTACTTAGGCCTGAATTTGTTTTTTGCTTTGTTGCTTTTATTTTGTCAATTTGTTGCAAAACATCTGTTGTATATATCTGTTTATGCTATTGTTAAAGATTGAGGCCCATCTACCTCTTCCCTGAAAGATTCTTGTAAGTGGAGGAGGTAGAAATGATGAGTAACCCTTGGAAGATGTTCTAGACTCTCTGCATTGACCTAAATCTTGAACAAAAGAAGAGTTCGGCCGGCTCATTTTGTGCTCGGCCAAATGATCTTTCCCAAGAACAGAGCAGACAGTTTATAGGGAATGCTCTCATAGGTGGTTTATTTTAAGGGTAAATTACAAATACAACCCCTGAGGTTTGCTTAAAATACGAATTGCCCCCTGTGGTTTGGAAAATTACAAATACCTCCCTATCAGAATTTTTTATTTAACAAAATTAATTGAAAAAGTGAAACTTCTAACTATTCACCTATACAATAATAAGATTATCTGAATTATTAATTGAAATGAAATTTTAACATTATTAAAAACTATTAATTAACTTGATGATTGATTAATAAAAGAACCTATTTGTTATGAAATTAGAAACCTTATGGGGCATAATGTAATTTCTAGAACCACAGGGTTAATTTGTAATTTAAGTAAACCTTAGGAGGTGTGTTTGTAATTTACCCTTATTTTAACTATTTAGTATGATTTGTTAGATTCAGCAGTAACTTGGCTGAATTAATACAATGTTGTAATAATTTCTCCAATCCCTATTCTTTTCTTTTATTTTCTATTCAATTGTTGTAATAATCTCTCTCTTCCTCTCCCTTCCCTTTCTTATTCAAATTGTTGTTATAATCTTCCAACGCCATGGCTTTCTAACCTTTTTATTTACAAGCTTTCTATATAGCATCACATCTTATTTATCATGCCCACGTGTTACATCCAATTTTCATGCATTATGGTCCGACTCATTTGCATTTGTAGAGTTTATCATTTCCAAGTTGAATATATGCGTCACCCCATGTCTTGAGATGATATCCATGTCATGTCTTGGAATCCGAACTTATAGATGCATGTCATATATGTGTTGTATTAGTTATTTGTATATAGGATCATGCATGTACTCTAACCTATTCTTTTGGCTCACCTCGGAGTACTAGGTGAGCATGTCTTTACTTTAGCATATTGTGTGCATATTTCCTTTATCATATTCATTGTTACACCATGAGACTAAATGCTTAATTGAAATATCTGTATGAATGCCAGTGAATGGAGGTTGTGTTGCTTGTATTGGAATGTGATTGATTCTTATGCTTTGGAGTTTGTACAAAATGTTTTTCAAAAATGCATGAAATCAAAACATAACCAAAATCAGTGAGACAGTCTATATTTGATTGCCTTAGATAGTAATGTTAGCATTAATAATAACCAGAATATAAATATATAGACTATAAAAATCACATCATGACTTAGTAGAGGCTGATTTTTTGATCGAGTGAGGATGCTCAATTAATGACCTTCCCCCTCATACTTAAGTTCGCAAGCCGAGATACTTTGGTTATGACGAACAGTGGCTTTTGGCACGAGTCACGGGTTTTCTAATTTTCCTAAAAGATTAGGTGGAAACTCTGAGATCTGGTGATGTAGTCCATTTTTAGAAAAATATTTGCAATAAAATGATTTTTTTACAAAAATTATTGAGTTTGGACTCTCATCTTTTGTTTCACATTGCACTAGTGAGACTAGATCAGGAGATTGGGAGTCTGAACTGTTGGGCGTGGTTGGTAACCCCAGAAGCATCCCACCATGTCTTCCAACTTATTGTTCTCATCTTCATTATATTTCATTTGGGAGATCATTAACTCCCTTTTGACCGAAGTTTCACTTTGATTCCTATTATTTTAATTTGAACAATGTTAACCCTAAGATTCCTCCAAATTATCATCAAAACTTTCCACATCTACTTTTCAATTGTATAATTGTTCATAGAAAGAGAGGTATGCTTAAAAATCTTTCTTCCTTTATTTATTTATCTTTTTTTTTTGGTCAGAAATTTAAGTAATTGAATATATAATTAATGCTAAATGTAGTCCATTAATTGCTTATTCTATTCATAATGCAAAGCTGATTGAATGATCTGCATGAGCTACTAAGTTCCATTGTACATCAAAATATTTAGTGGCCAATGGCCACAACATGTATGGTCGCCGATGGGGTGTGGAGTGAGTATATTTTACACATCATATAAAACCTCTGTGATGTTGATTTTTTTTTTTTTTCAAGGTTTTGTGTTTATTTGCATATATGAACTATTTAGAGGAAAAATGATTGACTCATCTACTTTCCCCCTGTACGATTCCATTTTGTTTCACGGCACATGAAATTTGAGGAAAGAAATGATTTCAAAAAATGTTTCAAAAAACAGGAAAAAAATGGAAAACGTACAAACCAGGAAAAAAAATTCTATATAATAATGCCAATTTTGATGTTTTTGGTTTAGAGAAAGCAACCTCATTATGTAGACTATGCAAATGGATCCAAATGAAAAGAATTGCTGGAAGATTAAAGGAGATATCTGCCATTTTTTAATGTGTTTATTCAAGAAAATGCTATACAAATGAACTTACGTACTAATAAAATTTCAGTATACCAAATGGAATCCAATGAACTAATATGAAGGAAACTTCAAATACGAAATATGTTGTTTGAGTGCATTCAAATACAAAATACATAACACAATTTTGGGTTACCTTCCCAATGTGAGAATATCATTCCCACACTCCCACAAAAAATCTCATATTTCTTAAGCATTCAAGTGTAAAAATATGGTTCCACATTATTTATAGTTGAACTACTTTTCATGGAGAAATTTTTACTAATCCAAACAAACAATGGAACTATATTAAACTTGAAATCCTATTTTTTATAGGATCCATATTCTTTCTTTTTAAATCCTTCCATCCAAACATAACATATGAAACTTACTTTCAAGAAAAATCATCTAAAGATGATCAAGGGGCTACTAGAGTAGAAAAAGCACAACTCGCTTGCCTAGTGCAAGAAACCCTCTGAGCAAAAGTAAAAGAAAAAAACAAAAACAAATTCAGCTTTCAATAGACTCATGACAAAATAATTACTTCTAAAAAATACACTAGTAGACAAATAAAATTAAAAATCAAGAAAATGATAGATCTCCCAATTAATGAGATTCTAGTAGTACAATAGTGCAAATTCTAGCGGCACACTTCTGTCAAATTGGTTTCATTTGCATTGTTTGGTTTGTGTTGGAGAACAAGTACATATGTTTTATGCAAGTGCTGCATCACATAACAAAAATAAGAGTTTATTCAAGACAAGTAAAAATTTACCCAAATTATTCTCAGAAACAAAAACACATTTAACTTTAGAACAACTTCAATGTCAAAGTATACTCATACCAAATTGTAGGTGTAGACATTCTTCATAAAACAGTTCATGTATGTCACAAGCTTTCAACAGTGTTCCTCAATCTGTCAAACTAAAACAAAACACACAAGACTTTTCAAACACCTTTTTGCTACATGAGACAAGTATTATAAGCTCTACAAGAATAGCATAAGAATGACAAGATCATATAGTTGCACTCCTTGTTTTGTTTACTCTTATTGCAAAAAGGGCTGAAAGATCCTCTTTTTCTTTAAAAAATGGCCTTTAGCATACCATAATATTAAACTTGAAAATCCAGGCAGTAAGGCCTTATTAAATCAACAAAACTAATCCCATACAATAGTTTATCATCATACAATTATATCAAACCTGGTGCCAATCAAAAAAAAAAAAAAAAAAAAATCAATCCAAAGGTTTCAAGTGTAAGAAGTTGATCCAGACAAAAGTTTTTCTTGTTTTTAATAACAATAATACTCTCAACAATTTTCACATGTTGCTTATTCAAAATTTGTCATCATATATTCTAATTTCCATTGGATGAAAAGTCGCTAAATTATTGGTGGAGCTAGTTGGGTGTCAGTTCAATTATATGATTCACTGAAAGAAATACATTGAGAATTTGACACACCCATTTGAAACGTTAGAGGCACTATGAAATAGGGTGCATGGATTCATAAATGTAGCGACAGGAAATAGAGAAGAAATATCAAAATGAACTCCTACCCTATGATTATGTTTACCATAGTTGAATGTCATTTGTTTGCGGGCATATGTTTCCAACTAATTGTCTTGCTTTGCAATATCGAAACTGCTACTCTAAATAAAGGCCTAATGTATGCTAAATATATGAAGAGAGAATAAAGGGAAAAAGTGTACTCGTGTAATTTTACTTTTTGCATTGTAATGGAGCTTTTGTCCAAAATAATTTCTCATTAACAATGTCTTATGTTTGTTTTCATGCATCTTTGTGACCTATAGTAAAAATATTTGGCAACCCCAAGGGGGTTGGCCTGGTGGCAAGGCCTTGGGTCTTGGGGGTGTGCTTCCTCTAAGATTTAGGGATCAAAACCTCTTAAGTGCTAACAATTCTTTGGGACCATTAGATTGGGGAAAAACTGTGGAATTAACTATGGTGCACTTGCAGGAAACTCCTTGGCAAGGGCCTATGTACCCCTGGGGATTAGTCGGCCTTTGATCTGGACACCCCAATGCCAATCAAAAAAAAAAAAAAAAGAGAAAATATTTTTGCCATTTGCTCTCTATTGGAATGTGATTGACCACTAATACCTCAAGTACAAAAATGAATTGTTGCTCGAGTTGTAAGGGGTGGTCAAGGACAAAGAGGAGATTGTGGTTAATTTGAAGTGAGCTTATGTTGGGGAACCTAGAGAGTCCACATGTGCAATAACTATGCCCAGCACATTGTTTAGAACTTATACTGCTCTAGATGACAACAATAGATACTTGTCTGGAATCTACATTCCATCAATCTCACGGTTATTCTATCAGCAACCATCCTCGGTTAAGTTAAAAAAAGAAATTTCTTGTAGCTCTACTATTAAAAAGCACTTCTCTTGATTTAGTAAAGTAGTACAAGAAATGCCCCATTTTAGGAGGAGAAACTATGCACTTTCAAAAAAGGTCAGAAAAAACGCACGAAGTTTAAATCTATATTTATATATTATCTACTGGATGCTTTTCATGCAAAAAAAGACAAAATGGGATTGGATTTCCACTCATAAGGAAGGAAGGATACATATCTTTGACAGGGTTGTATTGTTGATTGAAATGGGATGGTGTTCAAATTCTATAAAGGACGGGCTGTTCAACTTTGAAAACTTAGCTAAGGTCAAGGCCAACAGTATTCTATTGTACAGCCACTTAATCTTAATAGTACAATAACTATTTTGTTTAATAGTACGACAACTATTGTTGTAGTATTGAAGTACCAAGGAAATCTTCAGTTCCCTTTGTTAGCATAAAGGCCGCCTATTTTTGTTTGCATTCATTACAAAGTAAACTAAGCCTAACTAACCACGACATACTCAATGCAACCAACAAGATGCATACCTGGTAAAAAAGAAATAGGTTCATTCCTGTCAGTAGCAAGAGCCTCGAGTCTGCTTTAGGTCTAGATTGATTTTCATGCCAGTTCTTGCTCTAGCATGAAAGTTCCAATTTAGGGAAGGATGACATACTATGATACTTTTTGTTTTAACTTGTATGTGGTGCATCTGTTCAATATAAATTAAGACCCTTTCCTCCGACTGGTTACTCCTTTAGGGCTTAGCTCAACCATCATTCACCTTTTACTCTCTCTCCACATGTTCTTTCTTCATCATCTCTCTATTTCAACAGTTTTTCTCTCTCTCCCCCATCATTTGTCTTTCTCCCTTCTACTCAGACGACAACTAAGAAAGGTTTTTTAAAACTTCAAAACCTAGATGAAGTTTCTACTTTGGACTAATGGTATAGAATGAAAACCCACTTATAATTGCGCACCGTTAGTGAATGGATAATTGACTTATAAAATGACCAAGTAAAAATCTTAAGACTCACAAATTTTTTTCTTGACAAAATGTCCCAAGGACTTCACATTTTCAAGGGAAAAAAACATATTTCTCATCCTATGACCTAAACAAGCCTTTACCAAATTTCAAAGACTCCAAAAACAAAAACTAGAAAGAAGATTCAATTGCTTAAGGATGTATTAAGCACCCCAAAAAAAAAAAAAAAAAAAAAAAATTGAAAAACCTATTTTTTAGTAAAAAAATCTTCAAGAGCAAGATGAACAACATCATTTTATCATCAATTCCTATATTATCAAAATCATCAGTGTAGAAAAGGGTGAGAGAGAAATGATGGGGAGAGAGAAAGCAGTGAGGTGAAAAAGTGATGATGTGAAAAGAGGAGATGATGCGAGGGAAAAAACTTCATATGACAAGAATTGTCATCTCGTTGCAAAATAAAAAGATGATGTGTCATTATTGTCATTTGCCACCCATGGTTTTCTTCTTCTTCTTCTTCTTCTTCTTCTTCTTCTTCTTCTTCTTCTTCTTCTTCTTTTTGCAAAACTTTAAAATACCTTAAAAAAAGATAAGTCACCAAGAAAAAAATGCCAATGACAGGGTGATAAATGGAATTTTACTATGGCTCTTGTTTTAATGAACATAACAAATTGCAGTGTACAAATAGTTTTATAATTAAGTTTGGACCTTTGTTGCTTCTTATTGGAAATAGAGCCCTTTTTGGAAGGAAGTGCTTTAGTCACTATGGAAATGTCCAAGCAACTCCTTTTGTAGTTTATATGTCCAGTGAATATTGACAACAACATCTATTCATATCAACATCATTAACTACTGAAAACATTGCCGGTCCTTTTTAGAAGGCAATGCTTTAATCACTATGAAAATGTCCAAGCAACTCCATTATATAGCTTATATGCCCAACAAATATTGACGACATCTATTCATATCAACATCATCAACTAAAGAAAACAAAAAGAAAATGACAAGCAAGATTGTAACTACAAAGACAACAAGTATCTACAAAAAGAAAATGACAAAGCAAGATTGTAACTACAAAGACAACAAGGGCCAATCTCCCTCCCTCTCTCTCTCTCTCTCTCTCTCTACACAAAAAGAAAATGACAAAGCAAGGTTGTAACTACAAAGACAACAAGGGCCAATCTCTGTCATTTCTTGAGGTAAAAGAAGGGTTGTCCTTATCACCTCAAAATTGCCTATATATGTATAGTCTTCCACCATCTTAAAGTTTCAAAACCAATATATCACTCTCTCTCTCTTTCTCTCCCCCCTCCCCTGAGCCATGGAATTTGTTAACTATCTGAGATTGCTACTTTTACTTATTCCTATCTTCTTCTTCCTCTTCCTAACCAAAAAAACTTCCAACAAGCTCCCACCAGGTTCCATGGGATTACCCATCATAGGCCATAGCCTCAGCCTTCTACATGCCATGCGAGCAAACAAGGGTGAGGCATGGTTCCATGAAAGAATAAGAAAGTATGGTCCCATTTCCAAACTCAGCCTCTTTGGAACTCCTACAGTTTTTCTCCATGGACAGGCTGCAAACAAATTTATATACACGTGTGATAGCAAGACGTTTAGACATGTTAACCTATTAATTTTTCCTCATTGCATTAATAGTATGAAACAATTTGTTCATAATATGCCTTTGATGAAGACCCTCACATTCAACATTATTTGTTCAATCATATTTGGAATAGAACGAGGAGCAAGAAGAGATGCACTAAGAGGTTTGTTTCAAAACATGATTAAAGAAATGCTATCAGTACCAGTGAATTTTCCTTTCACACGCTTCAACCATAGCCTTCGAGCAAGGGCAAACCATACTCATGGACGTTATAAGTGAGATGAGGGTAGCCTTGGAAAAAAATGGTGCTTCCCCTCATCAAGATCTCAGCACTTGCTTGCTTAGTATCCATAATGAAGACAGTTCAGCTCTACTGTCTGATGAGGAGATTGAGGACAACGCGGTCATTATAATGATTGGAGGATATGACACATCCTTCATCCTCCTTACCTTCTGGATCAGGCTTTTAGCTAATGAACCATCCATTTAGGCTGCTATTGTTCAAGGTATGCCCCTAACTGGCTCCCTCATCATGATTCATGAGAAAGATTTAAGAACTGAAAAGATAAAAGGACACAAGAAAATACAACATACTGAAAAATTATCTATTTGGGATTGCAGAACAAGAGGAGATTGCTAAAAGCAAGATCTTGGGGGAGCTTCTCACATGGGATGATCTTAGCAAGATGAAGTACACATGGAGAGTAGCAATGGAGACTCTAAGGATAACCCCTCCTGGGTTCTGTTCCTTCAGGAGGGTCCTCAAAGATACAGAATTTGGAGGATATCCAATACCAAAAGGGTGGCAAGTATGCGTAAATATTGCTAATATTTCCATAATTATAGATTAATTACCATAACAAATGTGTGTAATGCAAATAAAATAAGAGCTAGAAGTAACACAAATTTCTAACAAACAGGTGGTATTGGCAGCAAGCATGACTCACATGGATGAGACAATTTTCCCAAATCCATCAAAGATCGATCCAACACGCTTTGAGTAGCAAACACCAGGCCCTTACTGCTTTGTGGCATTCAGAAGACCAAGAATGTGTCCTGGGTATGAGTTTACCAGAATTGAAACAGTAGCTTTACTTGGTGACCTAGTTCACATGTAAGCTTTCCTCCATTGACGATTCTTTTTGCAGAGATCCAATGCCAGTTTTCAATCAGGGGCTACCAATTCATATTAAACCAAAGAAATCTATGGTGTGATTTAACCTAATGTATCGGTTTCTTGGAAACAATTCATCTATAAAAGTAAAAAAATAAATAAAATAAAAAATCACTTTCTATATTTTATTAACAAGATTTTGCTGCAGCAATTGTGTGCTGCAAGGACCCTTCTTCACAAGGTCAAGGGAATCACTCCTTGACAATTTGATTGATTTTCACATCCAAGCACTCAAAAAGAATCAGTGGGAGCATTTATGTCACTATTACCATTTTGGTTCCTTATGAAGAAAATGGTGTATAATAAAAAATGCTAGTTATTTTGATGACCCTAGGCATAGCACCATTTCCAAAAAGTTCAAGTCAAGTCTAAATGCTATGTTGCTTTTAGTTCATTTTATCCTAGAGGAACTTTTATTAAACTTATGATATTTCACTTTATGAGTGGGGTTATGTGACACCTCTATAGGTAATCTAGCTCGCCTTAACTTCTCAATGGGTAAACATTTTTCTCCACAGTGTTCAATTTGTCTAATCTGATTCATAATGAAATTTGGTCAAAACTTCATTTTTGGTTTCTGCCAAATATAAACTTTAAAAGAAGAAATAAAGTTTGTTAAATAACAATTCAACTGCCTACTCAATCAAACCAGAATCTAGAATTACCCTACCAAGAAGTTAGTTGGCATTTAATCTTTGTCAAGAATAGCATAATGCCTGATCCCTTTTTTCAATATTATGTGATATTGCAGAAGTACCATCTAAAGCTCATTCAAATCCCTGCTTCCACAGGAATTTTTCCGGCACTAACATAATCAAATTTATATCAATAAATTATCTAATATCCAAATGCATCTCATTCTAAGACAGGAACATATTAGACTCCGCTAACATTCCAAACTGATTACGATGGTAAAAAGACCTCTAGCCTTAAAACTTCAAATCCTGTTGATCCCCATATGTTTTATGTTGATGTAAGATTTGGACGTGCAACTTAATATATCATATAAAGTCCTGTATTTGATAAATATAGACACTTCCACTATTTTTATTCAGGAATCCTTACAAACAAAGAAAAGAAAATTATTTCAACAGATAGAACGAAACAAATTCAAACTAAAACCAATAACAATCATATTACCAAATCAATAATATTAAATGTAAAAAGCCCCTTTAAAGTATAGAGGCTATTACCACGTGTTGGTACTCTAAAAGCTTTTTTCCTTTGATTCATGGTATTCACCATGAGTGACACAATTTGTTCACTTTTCTGCTTCGCCACCTTCTCCTGCTCTTCTACTTGCCGCTCTCTGTTTTAATTGGGATCAACTTTCTAGGCCAAAGTCTCAACTTCCTGAGAGCACTAAACAACCCAAGGAACAGTGGCTACAAATGAGAACACAAAACATGGGTCAATTTCAAAGGTCAACCTCTTTGGCGCCCTATGGTTCTAATCAAGCCAGCTGCAAATAGATTTGTACTCATTAATGATAGGATCGTACTTTCCAATGAGCATCCAAAACCGTTTTTTTTTGTAAGCTTTAACTACCAAAAAAGAAGAATATACAATGGAACTCAAAACACTGCCAAGAGGCCACCTTGCTACAGAGGCACACACAAAGGACCTAACCTAGGAAGGAAAGCCCCTCATAACCTGAGAGGAATCGGCACAAAGGACACTCAATTAACACAAGACACCAAACCCAAAGCACCAAGAAACAAGCCTCTCACAACGCAAAAGAATGGGCACAAAACACACTTCTCACAACCCGAGAAGCTAGACACAAAAACAAAACATAAAAAGAAAGAAAACCACTATCCCACATTTTCTTGCAATTTCACAATAAAGTTCTTAGGATTGGTAGATAATTTAGCAAAGGATTTTGCCCATGCAAGCTTTAGATTAAGAATCTTCTTGTTGAGCTTCCTCTTGGTCTCATCTTTAGGACAACGAAGGCAATCCATATTTTTTTTAGTTCATCCTTGATTTCCTTTTCTGTAGGAGTAGAAGACACATCTTTAGAAGCCACACTTTCAGAAAGGACAAGCCCATCCAAAGTCTCCTCCCTTGAAGGGGTGCTCATCATTTCCCTTTCATTCACATCTCCCAGGTTGTGCAAACCTTTGGAATACACCTTCTCCTATTCCTTACACTCTGCCTTATTTGTTTTCTCCACCTTTTTTAATTACACGATGCTAACACATTAAAATTATTAGATGAAGATGGAAGGTAATTGAATTCTACCCGAATTTATTGATGAAATATTACAAGCAAGTAGACAGTTCCAGACTATAGCGATCCCGGTTTTCCCTTCATTGTTTAATTGTATTCCGGACTTAGTTCCGTAGATGTGTTGTTGTCTTTATCCCATTTGCGTCCTTTACTCTTTGTGTATGAGTCTTGGGTCATGTTGGGCAGGTTTGAAACAGGTTGGTTGTGTTTGGAAACCAAGGGTTGATGTCCATTTAATTCCAACTAGTGTCTATTAAATTTTCATAATGGTTTATTCAATTCCAACTAGTGATCCATTCATATTCCATTAGTGGGATTTTATGACAAACTTGTCCATTCATATTCCAACTAGTGTTCATTTAATTTCAATTAGTGTTCATTTAATTCTAACTTGTCCTTTCATTTTCCAATTAATGGGCTTTAATAACAACCTTTCAATACCAACTACATCAAGGTTGCCTATAAATTGAGCTCATCTCTCAACTTCTATGATTCTTCCCATATCTCTCTCCATTTGTTTTTTTTAGATTTTGAGTTTAGATTAAGAGTGTTTAGAGTGAGAGTAAGCATTTTCATAAGGAAGGAAGAGGAAGGGATGGCTTGCTCTTCATTTTGATTTGAAAATTATTGGGTTTGGAGCACCTTCGAAATCCTTCATCTTCTCCATTTGGTCTCTCCATTTGAGGTAGGGATTTCTTTGTTCTTTTTCAATACTCCGTCTATAGATAGACATGTGGTAGTTTTGTATTGCATGAAAATCATATCCGTGTTGGATTTGTTTGAAAATCATGAGGGGAACCTAGGGTTGGTTGTTTGAGAATGGTTTTGTTATCATTGATTGTGGTTTGGACTAATTAGAGAGTAAAATTAGCATGTTATTGTTGAAAGAAGAGAAAGGCCTAAATAATATTTTGATTTGGTAAAATAAAAAGGGTTTATGGTTGAACAATGTTGGTAAATTTCTATTGTTAATATGAGTTGTGTAGAAGGTGTTAACAGTTAAGGGATTAATTATGGTATTGGGGTTATTTTGAAATGAACGTATTGAATCAAGTTGGGTTATGGCTTATTATCCATGGAATTGATTTTGTAAAATGAAGAGAATGTAATTGGTTTTGTGATAAGGGAAAAGTGTTTTTGGAATAAGTGATGGAACATGTTGACTTGAAAATTTTGGAATAAGTGATGGAACATGTTGACTTGAAAAAAATTATGAAAGTTGATCTTGAAAATGGGAAATGAAATGTTAACTCTATGTGAGTCTCGGAAAATAAATTTGAGAATTGAACTATTGTATCATGAGTGTTGAATACACACATTTGGGGGTTTTATCCTTACCTATCGTACTAGTGTCGTTGTTGGGTTTAAGGTTTGCTTGAGAGTTGAGTCTCTTTTATTAGGTGTACTGAATACATGCATCTAGAGGTTTTGTCCTTGGTCATCGGTGGAGGATGACATTGTTGTATTGAATTATGATGTATGCGTTACACTTGTGTTGGTTAAACATTATTGAATAGTTTATGTGTATGTATTACACTTGTTATTTATGCTTTGTTGTATTGAGGTAATTGGTGTTATATACCGCGCTTAAAATCAGAGGTACCATTACCTTCTAGCTAGCGCCTGGAGAACTTGGACGAGGTACCATTACCTTCCAGCTTGTGACTGGAGAATGTGGACGAGGTACCATTACCTTCCAGCTTGTGTCTGGAGAATTTGGCTAGTCTTTTATCGCTTTGGCGTATCCTTAGCTTACTATGCATATAGCCGGTAGAGCAGAGTTTTAATTGTTATCGTCAGTGTATCTGAGTATGTTATGGGTTGCGATGGTTACAGTTTTGAAAGGCCGAGCTGCCTCATTTGTGGATTCTATACATGTTGATGATTTGTTATTTCCCTTTTTATTTAAGGCATGCATGTATTGATATGAATGTATTGGGAACAAACCAAAATGCCATTTTGAGATTTTGGAAAATGTGAAGGAAAATGGGGTATTTCTGAACATGTTTTCAAAAAAGGTCATTTTGTTGTAAGTACGGAAAATGGGGGAAGAGTAATGGGCTTGGTGAAATTGTTTTTTTTCTAAAACTGTTATAGTCATGAAATTTTTGGAAAAATGGGTAATGAAAAGGAAAGAAAGGTGAGCCGCTTATAGCGTTGAATGAAATGGCTGTTTTCGAGAAAAGTTCATACTTATGTATATTTTGTATAAACTGCCATTACTATTCTAGTATGAGATTGAACATTCATGATCATAGCTATCTGTAAGTTGTTATTGTTGGGGATCATGTTGAGATCCCTACTGGACTATATGTTCATCCCACGTTGTTGAATCTTTTTCAGGTGATAGCCAGGATGTGCTACAAGGTTTTGGATCTTCTTATTTGTTGGCCACGGGGCCTCTTTTGTGTTGGCGGAATGCCATTTATGTAAAAGGGTTATACCCTTCTTCTTGACTCTTTAATGATGTAAGCCCAAGGGCAATTTATTTAGTGTGCTCATGTTGTATATAATTTGCATACGAATGAGAGAATTGTTATTTATTTCCATTTGTTGAACCAAAGAGTTTTTCCGCATGTTATCTCTAATATTGAATTAAACTAATGAATTTGGTAATGATTTCGAGTAATAAAAAGTGGGGCGTGACACAGACACCAGAAGCATTTAAGACACAACAAGATTAAAGGGCTAATCAAGTAACACTTGGAGATGCATGGTCAAAATATGGTTTACAAAAATTCTTAACCCAACCATTGCAATAAAATTTCACTTTCTAAAAAAGGTAGGAAGAACATCAGCAAGAAACTAGTATTGTACATGTGCCTCTCTATGTCCTTAACAAAGGTAGGAAATCTCACACTCAGTCCAACAAAAAGTTTCTTACATTAACAGAACACTCAATGTACCTAGAAAAGATTTCTTTGAAGCATATTGTATCATTAGCAGTAAGTTGAAACTAAGGTCACTCACTAAAGCACTACTTTTGTGATAGGAATTAAATTCCCTTTAAACTAATGGAGAGTGTTCCTAGAAATTTTTTCTTTGCAGCTAGCTGTAAGTTAAAAGTGAGGTAACACAATAAAACACTAATATTTTTGTCTGGAACTGACTTCAGTAAATCAAATGGGGAGTGTTTATCAAAATGCCTATTACAAGATCTTTTTTTTTTTTTTTTAATTTTTTTTATCACAAACAAAAATAATATATTAATAAGCATAAATAAAGAAAATTACAAGAAACTGGGAAACAAGAAGTCCATCAAAAAAAATAAAAAGAAAAAAATAAAAAATAAATAAAAAGAGAAAAACTCATCAAGGTTATAGAATACTGATGACATACCGCCCACCAATTCTTAAAAACAAAAATAATTGAATCCCCTTAAAAGGAAAAGAAAGCAAAGCCCCAAATGAGGATAAAAAACACTCTATCCCAAAGAGAATCAATGTCCTTAAATTGTCCTCAAAGATTCTAGCATTGCGCTCCACTTAAATACCCATGAACAAAAGACACAATTCCACAATTCCACAAAGCCTAGTTTTCATGTTGGTACCCTAAGAAGCACGGAAACTTCTGTAGAGAAAGCATGTCATGTCCGATACCAGTGTTTGACACCGACAATCTTCGAACACTCCTAAAAGCGAGTCTGACACTTCTTCAACGTGTCCTACTTGAAACATCAAATTCATAACACCGGACACTTTACTGACACTTCACAGACACTACTTCAATCCTTCGAACACATCTTATATGATGAATCCCTTAATAATAACAATATTATGCATTCTTTTAAACACAATTTATGCACTCTAAATTTGTTTTGAAACATGTATAATATTAATACATCATATGCATTACAATATTCTATAAATGTTTTGCATTACTTAGAATGTAATTGTTAAGTGAATGATATCTTGATGTTTAAGTTATGAAATATACAGCTTTTTAATGTAATTTGTATTAACTTACATATTTTTTTATTATATTTGAATAAATTATCTATATAATAAGGGAGAAGGGATTTTGAATTTGTGTGAAAATGTATCATAGATACATTTCAATTTAACGGCTGAGATGAGTTGTTTTTAACCATGAAGGGCTGAGATGCTTTGTGATATTTTCAACGTCCCGCCCAAAACAATCCTCTGTCTCCTGCACCCAAACATTATTTGCACTCTCTCTCTCTCTCCAACTTCTCAGGTCTCAAGAGCTCTCTCTCTCTTCCTCTCCATCTCCCTCATCTCCCGCTCTGCTTCCACCGTTGCGCCGCCTCCGATCTCCTCCGACAGCCACTCTTCATCTCCCCTCCCTTCTAGATCTTAGATTATCCTCCGCCGTCACCATGTCTTCCCAAAGCAAACGCAGAGAGATGGTGAAACTGATAGGGTTGTCTCTCAGATAGGATTCTCTCTCACTCTCTCTCCTTCGCATTACAACATGCAAACATTAGATCTCTTTCTCTCTCTACATATTTATATATATGTGTGTCTGTATAGGTGATGTTGCGGCAGACTCTAATTCGCTTGGTGTAGATCAGGAACTACTTCACTGGCAACGGCGATTGATTCTGATTGATTCGGGGGTGAATCGAGTCCCGCCTTGCATCAATTGAATCGGAGACCGCTATGAACTTGGTCCAAGGGAACTCGGTAATGAGGATGTTTCAAATCGTTGAATTTTATTGAATTGTTGCCGCTTTGTTAATTTGTGGTTCAAGATCAACTGGATTCGTTCATTTCTAGGTTTGATTTTCATTCTTTGGCATTTAAATTCGCTTCTGTAACTAGAGATTTGAACAATTCTATGGAGTTATTCATTTTTCCTTTAATTCTGAATTGAGTTTACATGATCAGATAGTGTTTTATGGGTTTGGATCTGGGTCTTTTCTTGATTTCATGGTAATTGACTAGAAAATGAGAATTTCATTGTCTTAGCTCTCAATATTTTAGCTAAAAATTTAAAAAATAAAAAAAAAAATAAATAAAAGTAAACGACCTATACCAAAAAATAAAAAGAAAAAAATTTCTCTCTATTTTGTACAATTTTTCACAAAAAATTAAAAAGTTATTCAAACTATATTAATTTTTTATACCTTATATTTTAATAAAAAAATTAAAAATCATTCAAATAACTTATTCCAAACGAGGTCTAATATCCTTTAAAAGTTTATTTATTTATTTATCTATTTGTGCATTTATTTTTTGTAGATGAGTTTTTGAATTGACCCGTTAGGTAATACTTAATTGGCTTAGTTATGTGATTGCCAAGGAACCCAGTTGCTGCAACTGTGTAATATTCTTTTTCTTTCTCCCATATATATAGATTCTAGGATTGCCAAAAGGTTTACAAAACAATAAGTTGAAATTTGTGCTTAGCTCTGTGCTTATTCCATAGTTGATCCTTTAGCTATTGGTTGACATTGTGTCATGCATTTCATATCTGTTTGAAAATTGAGTACGTTGTGATTTCTGAAATGGGTTTGATGTGTTTTGATTTATGAAATTTGAAATGGATTTGATGGGTTTAATTCGCAGAAATTCAAAGTTAAATGGATTTCTAATAATTTGATTTCTAATTTCTAATAATTTGTCTTCCCAAAGTAAATGCAGAGAGATGGTGAAACTGTAAGTCTTCAACTTTAATTTGGTGTAAACTATTTTAATTTGTTGTGGTTAGAGTGGTTATGATTTCTGAAATGGGTTTGATGGGTTTTGATTTCTAATAATTTGAAATGGATTTGACGGGTTCAGTTAAATTTGTATGAAACAATAATATTAGGAGTCAATAACTCAAAACACACCCACACAAATATGAAACAACATTTGATGATAAAGAGGATTACATGGTATTCTTATGTGTTTGATTTCTACTTTCAACTAGAAATTCATTGCTCTTATTGCAACCATGGTATTCTTCTTCCCATAAAATTGTTGATTTGTAGGTATATGATTGATATCCTCTGTGGTTGGAGTGGTTGTGATTTCATCCAAAAACTATTTTGATTTGTAGGAAATTATCATCCATCATGCTTGCTATAGGTATGATTTGTAGGTATATGATTGAACACAATAAAAATACTTTTTTTTTGGGTCATGTGTCATGTGTTAATGATGAAATAAAAAAAAATCATACCTACAAATTCATTTGATGAATGAATGTGTTAATAGTTAGGATTTGTATAGTCAAGTTAGACAACCATGGCTTTAAATTTTTATTCTGTTAATTGTTAGGATTTGAATCTTTTTCAGTTAATTGATTTTGAAATTCACGACTTAATTGGTTAGAATTTGTAATATCATACGGTTCAAGCTTTAATTAATCTCATTAGCGAAGGTCTTTTTATTTTCTTAGAATTCTCCATTAGTATAATTTTTAATTTTTAATTTTTTCCCCCATCGTTTATTGTTTCAATTATGAAGTTATTTTCGAATTCCAACTTTGGTTTTAGATTTTGATATCTGCATTTTAGATGTTTTTTCCCTCATTGATCTACAGGTAACATATTATTAGCTTAATGAAGAATAATATATACAAAGTTCTAAATTGAAACTGTATTTGTGTTTGTGTTGGAAAAATTAAACATTTTTGATTTCTGAAATGTGAAATGGGTTTCACTTCTAAATGTTTTTTGATTTTTGAATGTCTAAACTGTGTAAATTGTGTTCACATTTTTTTTCCCTTTTCTCTGCTCTTGCCTTCATCCGTTGTTTTTACTTTTGCCTTTATCGAAACCACATGGAAGAAGTGATCAAATTTTGATGACAGCCATTGTGTATAGCATTATAATGCTTGGACAAAAATATTGCATCTTCAATTTTATAGTAACTGTCATCTCAAAATGTTTGGAGATATTGGGATTAATCTTGGGATAAAATAAAAATAAAGAACTGAAAATTCATTTTTAAAATAAAGGCACGGTGTAAATAAAAATTACGAAAGTACAAAATAAAGGAGAAATAATCTTGGGATTAATTTTCTCCTATCCAATCTTCTCCTGTCCAATTTTATTACGGGTTGTCACAACCCAAACCCGCCCCTGTAGGTTTAGCATCATAACCGGATAGTAATCCGTGGATTATCAAAGGCCTCTTAATAGATAAGCATATAGTAAGGGGCTGCGGAAGCAATTGTACAAAATAGACAAGGTCCAATGAGCTGTGGTAACATACATGGGACAGAAAATTTCAGAACTTGCATATACATAAGCGTGTTGGTCGAAGGACAACAATATTTACAAAACATTTACAAGAGTGTAATATCCAGGACCTGACTTTACAAAACAGACAGAGACTAGCATAAGTACAAAAACAACCATGTAACTAGACTTCGATTGGAACCTCCTCGGAAGGCATAACGGTTGGTTGACAAAAACAGAAATGAAGGCCGTCAACTCTGCCCTTGATCACGTGCCGGCCCACCTACATACATAATATAAACTGTGAACGAAAGCTCAGTGAACAATAACAGAGTAAAGGGGTTTCAATGAATGAGTCCGTACAGATTTAGAAATCATAATTCAGTTTCGTATCAAATTCATAATTTGTCCAGATCATATACAGAAATCATAAGTCATGCGTAAGTATACGTGATACATCCATTAGCATTAGCAGAGTGGATACAGAACAGATGTAGACACGTGAGGGTTACGAATAACCAGTTCTATAAAGGAACCTCCGGATCCGGGTAACAGAGAATAAATACGCTGAGCCCCATGATTAAAGGCACGGTGTAAAAATTCATTTTCAATTAATTTTCTTGAAATCTCACAAAATCTAGTTCAATTACACAACCGAGAGCTTGTTGTCTCACCTAGTGACGTGAATTCTCAAGGGCCGATGTTAAAGTCCTCTAGTTCTTCACAATTCACCAACCATTCTAGCAATTCCTCTCTTGTTGAATCCAAATCTTGAACCTAGAGCTCCAATTCTTCAATTCTTTCCATCTCTCACGTTTTTGGGTCTTGAGGAAGAATGAAAATGATGCATCAAAGTGTATAAGGTGCAACAAATGGTACAGGCCCACTCAATGGCAAAAAGGTAATTAATTAGACTCAAGTACTTTAACATAGATAATCCTAATTTAATCATTCCAAATCAAATTTCAATTAAACCTACCATAAAATTCTATAAATCCTAACTAACACATAACAGAAGTCAATTTCTGATTCGGACGCCGATAAGGCTTTCAATTCGTAATTCGAAGTCAAAAATGTAAACAGATCTTTCTACATTGAACAAATAGAGACACAAAAATAATGCAATACACATGCAAATTAATTCCAAATCCCTTTTAAATTACTGTTAGGCATAATTAAATACGGATTAACGTTAATCAGAGGTCGGGGTTGTTACACGGGTACACACTGTCATCCCAACATTAATCTTGGGATTAATCTTGGGACAAAATGTTTGGAGATATTGGGATTAATCTCGGGATTAATCCCAACATCAATTTTATAGCAATTTTCATCCCAACATTAATCTCAATATGTTGTCATTGGGGTTTGAAGTAATATTTTCATGTCATAGAGGACATATTATATAAATTTTTCTTTCCTCTTCACAATGTTTTATTGATTTTGCTATGTTTGTTTTAATGATAGAAGAGTTTTCTTTTTCAATGATCTATTGTTTGATTGTTTTACTTGTTTTAATGATAGAGGTTTATTTATTTTATATATATTTTTTAATTTCTGAAATTCCTCGCTCCTCTTTCATTTTTGATTTCATTGTTTTTACCAGT
Organism: Camellia granthamiana; assembly: GCA_036172215.1. Lineage (NCBI taxonomy): Eukaryota > Viridiplantae > Streptophyta > Magnoliopsida > Ericales > Theaceae > Camellia > Camellia granthamiana. The sequence goes on along the minus strand of CM069909.1, from coordinate 42,508,913 downwards.
TACCAAACAGAAATTTCCGACTCTAGAGCAGGAGCTGAATTGATTCTCACCAAGGTACTCTCTTTCTCCTTCTCTTTCTGCTTTGTTTTGTTACCCACAAAAGGTATTATGGGTTTTTAATTCTTGGAACTCTAGAAAATGAAAACCTCAACATCATTTTTATAGGTAAGAAAACCCACCATTTTGATAACAATTTGTTAAAAACCTTTTTTTATTCTTCAAGTCACTGCCTCACTTCTTAGGGGTTTGTTTGGTTGCTCACTTCTAATTCTGTATAATCTGAACTGCTAACCCCAAATCTTGACAAAACTTTACCCTTAGGAAACATTCATATATGTGGATGTATGTTTAAGTATTTGGTTGTAATCTTTGTTTAAAAAAATAGTACAGTTAATTTTATTTAATGAACCTTGGGTTTAATTTTAGTTAGATTTTCCCATTAACATTGATTTCAAAGAAGAAATTAGAACTTGTTTTTGAGTTTTGAGATCCTTGGGTTTCATTACTTTGGTTCTTCTATGTTGTGTGCTTTTGGATGATTCATGTAACATTTTTTTAATTAAGATAGTATTGTGTTATGTATAGTTTACAAGTTGAGGCTCAATTTTACCATCAATTGGTCAACCGACTTGACAAGATCGGATGAAAAAAAACTCACCCGCTTCTAATTGAATTATGATTTGCAACCCATTTGGGAATTATGGTTTGAATGAGAGTGAAAAAAAATTGAGTTGACTCGGCCTTTTAGCTCTTTGGGGTGGGTGTGTAAAAAAAAAAAAAAAAAAAAATTTAAAGTCTATTTCAGAATTATAATTTTTAATTAAAAATTTAAACATCACTATAAAATATTTTATCATTTTTTTATAGATTTTTTTGGGGTCAAAAATTAGAAAATTAACTATGTTAGCAATTTTCAAATAGAGCCTAAATACAGTTGAGAAAAGTTTTATTGGGACATTTCAATGGTTGAGATTAGTTTTATTCAGTTTGAATGGTCCAGATTTAGCTTTTTGGGTTCCCACCCAACTCTCACGTCTCTCACATCTCAAACACGCCTTTCCTTTATACAACTCAATTCACACAGCTCCAAGGTAGAAGGTTAAATTCTCACTTTTTTTTCCCTCTTCTGTTATTGTTCCGTTGTATTTTCATTTGTATCATGTTGGGTTAGGATTTTTTTGGAAGAGGGTGTCAGAATCAAGGAGTTTTATTTAGGTTTTCTATTTGTGTAAAATGTGATATGATTTGTGTAAATGTGAGGGTGTGAGAATCTAGCATTTTTATTTGGGTTTTGATACGATAATCTATTTGTGTAAATGTGATATAGTCTAAGGATTTGAAACTCCAAACAACGCCCCTCCTCTGCAAAAAAGCACATAGCCTTACAAAGAAACCCAGGTAATATTTTATTTTTTTCTTATCAGCCTAGAAACTTTTCTTGCTGCAGAAACTTTTCATCCCATAAACTTTTCTTGCTGGTCTTCTCTTTCTATTAATGCATGGGCTACATTCCAGTGTTTGTGAATGCATAGGACACATTCCAAGCTCATCATTGGTTAGTTGTATACATATGTGTCAAAACCCTTTAATAGTAATTCTGCTAACTGTGTCTCTGTATCTAATTTTTTGGCTGGCTAATCAAACATGCACACACTTACCTTTTTTTCTCTCTTTCATTTGCAATATTTTTTTTGGTTCGGCAACCTCATGCTTTGCCATGCAGAAATCTGCAACTGACTAATCATCCTCTAATTTATAGCAATTTTAGTATAATAGAAAAGAATTAGTTTCAACCAAACTATTAAATAGTTCCAAATTGATAAATGTAAATCTTCATCCACTTTTCATGAGATAACATACAAGATAACAAAATTCCAAGAAATTGTTAAGTAATTGAAGCACACAAAAAAAGAAACTCATATCCTGTCGCGCTTCCATTATAGAAATGGTCAAATTATTTAGTGAACAATCTTTCGACGTGCCCTCATTTGAAGTCATCGTGAATAATCAAGCAATGTATTCACTGTGTGTGTATATATAGATACTAGGATTCTATGCACACTCAAAAAATGTATAATAATCTTGCATGGGTGATTTAAGGATAGTTCAAACCCCAAAAGACAATCAATTAGATGTTTAAATTACAAGATTATTACGCTAAAAATTATTACAGAGAATGATAAGATTGGTGATTGGCATTTGAAGGGGTAAGATGAAAATAGCAAAGATACACAGAAGAGGAGATTGAGATATTACAAATATGACAGTTGAAATGTTAGCATAGAAGAAGGCAAAGGGTGAGGTGAGAGATGGACACACATAGATGGACATGAGTGATGACCCATCACTACTGATTGTCCTATATATAATGCTAGGGACTCCCAGATTAGAGACACACTAATAGACCTTCTTGAGGCTCCTTTAGCTTTACCATTCTATGTCAATAACTCAAATTTTTTTAATGTTTTTTAATTTCCCAACAGTGGCTTCAAGACCCATTGTTCAACACCAAAATAGAGGTATTTTACATTGTCTCTTGAATTTCCCTTTCTCTGCTCTTGATCGCTATTGTTGGTTGATTATGTTGTTTGGATTTGTTGTTTGAATTCTGAATCTTGAAGGATTTGTTGTTTGGATTTGTTGGTTGATATTATTTTGTATTACTTTTAAGATTTCATGTACAGCACATAGTGCTTCCCTTTTGCAATAGTCAGCCTTCTATTTGACATGTAACTTTATAGAGATATGTCCAATTTTGGAGTTAATAATAATGTATTTTGGAGTTGAGCCCATCTCCATAATTAAACAGTGGACGTTTTATTTCTAGGCTTTTAAGTCTATAGAAAATTTGCCAAAAAATTACCAAATAGGTTTTTGTTTTCAAGCTTCTTTTTTTCTCCTTCCTTGAAAGTTCAAACATTGAGTTTGGATGTGCTTTGATTGTTGGAAAACTTTGTTCTTTACCTGCTCGCAAAACTTTTTGCTTTATTGTTGACTGTAAATGAAAGAACAAAACAGCAACTTAAAGATCGCATAAACACGTAATTAAACTAAAATAAAACTATTTGGGCCTTAATTGAATTTCATTTGAAAACTTGCCTATGTTCTTATAAAGTTTAATTTCAAATCCCTTCATTTGATTGGAAACTCCCACAGCTTATGTGAACTTAGATAGATGTTTTTGAGTTTGTTTCATGGTGGGTCACCAAAGCTCAACAATGGTTGTTTGCCTATGCCATTTTCTTGGTATAGAAACATGGATTTTCAAGTTGAAGGCATAATTTCATCTCTATAATTGATAATTTATTTCTAAGACAAGAAGGGTTGGGCTTACAATTATATTAAATTAATAATTGATAATTAATAATTTATTAAATAGTGTTGGGATTACAATTATATTCTAATCTCAACATTATTTACACCGTGCCTTCAGACACGGGTATACGATAGTTCATATATATGACATAGGATAAATTTGTAAAAATATAAAATTTTAACTTGTCCCAAGTGTGTTGTATCCTGCATTTTTTGAAAATTGGTGTGTCGCGTATCCGTATTTGTATCATGTTGAGTGTCCATGTCTATGCTACTTATTTGGTACCAAAAGCTCTAAAGTCTATCAAAAGCAATTGAGAGCAAGAAAATGGAGCCACCCAACACATATTTGCCAGTTGGAATAACCAGTGCCATATAGACAAGGCCAAAGGACAATGCAAAAACAAGTGATCCAATGATTTCTCATTCCTGCTACGTATAATACACCATTCAGGGCGAAGATCGCAATTGGGTCTTCTTTTTTGAAATATGTAATTGGTCGTAACACTCTTGTGAGCCAAAGTCCACACAAAAACCTTAGCGATTTGCTTCAAATTGTTCCAAATCCTAGAATGATGGAGAAAAGGACGAGCATTGTGATTACCAATGATCTTGTTGAAAAACGATATGCTTGAGAAGATCCCCGAAGAATTAAGTGACCAAACCCATTTATCATTGACATTGGGTCTCAAGGACAAACCCTCAAGATGCTCAACAAGGATGCCAAGTTGCCAACTCAATTGATTCACGATCATTAATATTTCTATAAAAAAAAAAAAAAAAAAATGAAATTTCATGAAATCGGTGTTGATTGGGAAAGCACTATAGATGCAATGGAACATTATGAGAACAGACCAAATGGTACAAATGTGGGAACAAAACATCAAAAGAAGAATCCCCAAGCCAAGTATCTTCGCAAAAAGGAACAATCTCACCATATTTGACCCTTACAGAATGGAAGCAGGAGTACACCATCTAATGTAATTTTTTATTTTTATTTTTATTTTTATCAACAAAAACAGAATTTATTGATAAAGAAAGTGAGGTTATGTCACGCTCCAAATTTTATCACTTAGATACATTACCAGAACCTTTAATTTAAGTCCAATTACATAACATAATTTGGAATAATAATTACACTTGAGCAAATAGAAAGTGTTCTCTCTCGAATAAATTCGACAATAGTTACACGCCCAAGGTTTGTAATGAAATATTCAAAACAAATAATTACATGAGAACACACTCATCAATCCCAAATCACCACATATCTTTCATTTACACTTTATATAACAAAAAACATAAAGGAAAATAGACTTCTTGAATCTTCAAACCGATGTTTCCAACTCCGTTCCTGAAAATGGTAAAAATAACGTGGGATGAACAAACATGTCCAATAGGGATCTACAGTGATTCCCAACAATAAGCTCAATAGATATATGTGATCATGCAAGTTAATAGGTGATACATAGTTAGATAATATGCCTTTTATATCCAAAATAAAGTACACATAAGTAATACATTCCTCATAAGAATTCACCAACTTTCAAAGGAAACTCTTTCTTTTGTCTTCTTACCCTTCTTGTATAATTTCAAACAATTTTCTTTTTCTTTTTTTGATCAACAACATAGAACTTTATTGATAAATCAAAAAAAGGAAGCAAGGATGAGGCATCCTCTTACAAAAAGACAATGAGAATATAAAGAATCAACACCCTAACAAGCTAATCTTGAGCAAAAAACCTACATATCACACACCGCCAACCAATCTCTAGCTAACAAAAAAAGTGGGACCCCCTTAAATAAAGAGACACCCAAAAAGAAGTTAAGTGGCAAACATTATCCTACAAACAGTCCACCTCCCGGAACTTATCTTCAAACAACCTCGCATTTCTCTCCATCCATAGAACCCAAAAAGTTGTGAAGATAGCACAAGACCATAGCATTTTGGTTCTCTTTGATCCTCCGAATGTGCAAAAGTCAATTAGGAGCATATGTGCACTCCTTTTTGGGGCTAGCCACATAACATTCCCCAAACAAAACAATCTATGCCATAAATTCAAAGTGATTGGACAATGCAGAAATAAATGATTCACGGATTCGCCATTCTTGCAACACAGAATGCACCACTGAGGATTTAGAAAATGATTAGGTCTCCATTTCTGCAACGAATCATTTGTCAAAATGCCTCCATGAACCAAGGCCCACATGAACACTTTTACCTTTAGGGGAGCACAAGCCTACCAAACTCTTTTGCAAAAGGAAACTGAGGAACATGAGGACTATCAATGATGTAATCAAAAAAAGACTTAGAAGAAAATATCCCGGATGAATGAAGAGCCCAAACCCTCTTATCCTCCAAAAGAAAAGATAAAGAAAAATAATCAATTTTGGACAACAAAGAAGTCAACTGTGAAGCCTCCCTATCATTAAGATTCTAAGAAAAATCAAAATTCCAAGAAATTGGAGCCAAAAGTGAATAAGCCATGGAAGCAATTGAAGAATTATGAGATCGAGCCACTCTATAGAGATGTAGGAAATCAGCAGCAAAAGAAGATTGACCCATCCAAAAATCCTCCCAAAATCGAACAAGTTCCCCATTGCCTACCCTTACAAGAAGATGACGAGACCAACATGTGAAGATTTGAGAAATTGACTTCCAAGGAGCACGACAATTGCCCCTCAGAACCATCTGTGAATCCCTACTATTGTCATGAGCCCCATATTTGCTTCTAATAACCGAATGCCATAGTGAATTAGTCTCAAGTGAAAATCTCCATAACCACTTGCCAAGAAGGGCCATGTTCCTAGCCAAAATGTTACCGATAGCCAAACCCCCTTTCTCCTTGGGTAACGAAACTAACTCCCAATTCACCAAGTGATCCTTCTTCCCCTCATCCTTGCCTTTCCAAAGAAAATCCCTCATCAACTTTTCTAGTGACCTTGCCACCTTAACCGAAATCTTGAAAATCTTTATAACCACTCAAAACAGTCTTAACCAAAGTGTATCTACCCCCACGTGACAATAAAGCCTTACTCCACCCTTCTAGTCTCTTGCCAATCTTTTCCACAACTAGATTCCAAAAAGCTTCACTTCTAGGATTATTCCCCAATGGAAGACCCAAATACTTAAAAGGAAGTGACTCTATACCACATCCTAAAAGTGTCGCCCTGTTCTGAAGCTAATCTTGCTGCATATTAATTCCCACCACACTACTTTTCCTCAAATTAACCTTAAGCCTTGAGATTACCCCCAAAAGTCTCAAAATCGAATAAAGATTAACTATCTGATTTTCATCCCCTAAAGAGAAAAATATGGTATCATCCGCATATTGTAAATGTGTCACACTAACTCTATCTCTCCCCACCTCTAATCCCACAAAAAGACCTACTTCTTTAGCTCTATCAACCATCCTTCTCATTACATCAGCCACCAAAATAAAAAAGAAAAGGAGATAGTGGGTCCCCTTGTCATAGCCCTCGTGCCCAAAAGCAATCCCCTAGTTTACCATTAACTAAGATTGACATATTGCAAGTCGACAAACATCCCCTAATCCAAGATCTCCACTGCCCACCATATCCCTTCTTGTACGTTACAAAATCCAAAAATTGCCAATCCATATCGTCATATGCCTTCTCAAAATCCACCTTAAAAATAAGTCCCTCCTTCCCTGAACTTCTATATTCTTCCACTACTTCATTTGCCACTAAGGCGACATCTAAGATTTGTCTTCCTTTCACAAAAGACCCTTGCACCCTAGACACAATATCCCCCAAAGACATCCTTAGTCGTTTTGATAAAACCTTCCCCAAAATCTTATAAAGTGATGTAACCAAACTAATAGGCCTAAAATCTCCAATTCTTACAGCATTCATTTTCTTAGGAATTAAATAGGTAAATGCGGCATTTGAGCTTAAATTAACAACCCCTGACTCATGAAATTCCAAAAACACTCACAACAAATCCCCTTTCACCACCTCCCAACAGTCCTGAAAGACAGCCATTGAAAAACCATCCGAACCTGGAGCTTTGTCTCTCTCACAATCAAAAACCACCTCTCGAATTTCTGTTTCATCAAAAGGCCTTTCAAGCCACATTGCAATTGCCTAATCAATGGTTTCCCACTCAAGTCCTATAATCCCTGGTCTATTCACCTCCTTCTTCGAATAAAGCTTAGAATAAAAATCATAAATATCACTGACAATCTGATTCTCCCTTTCCTCTGCTACCCCTGGGCTCACTTCTAATCTCTTGATGAACTTCTTTTTCCTTTTCTGGTCTACAACCTTGTGAAAAAATCTTGAATTAATATCCTCTTTCTTTAACCATTTGACCTTTGCTTTTTGAGCCCAAGAAATTTGCTCCATAAAAGTCAACTCTTCCAATTTCAATCTCAACTCAGATCTTTCCCTCCTAAATTACTCAACTAAACTCCCTAGCGACTCCACGGCATCTAACTCTTCTATTCTATGCATCACCTCCATCTTTGAAGACTCCGAAATCCTCAAAACCTCCCTATTCCAGTACTTCACATTCTTCCTGATCATCTTCAACTTTCTGATAAATTTAAAACCTTCCCATCCTTGACAACTAGCATTGGTCCACCATTCCTCAAAATTTCATTTAAAAGATGTATGCTCCAACCACATGTTCTCAAATCTAAAAGGCATCGGTCCCCATTTTAATGGGAAACTTTCTATCATAATAGGACAGTGGTTTGAAACTAATCTAGGTAGCGATTTCTGTCTTAAATTGGGGAAAACCCCTTTCCACCCCCAAGGAATATAAAAATCTATCCAGTCTGCAACACACCAAATTCTCTTGAAGATTAAACCATGTAAATCTTGTATTACACAAATGAGGATTCACCAACTCGCAATCTCTTACAAACAAATCAAAGTCCCTCATACCCCTAGTAGTTCTAATCCCGTTGAGCTTTTTTGAGACCTTTCTAACCACATTAAAATTCCCCCCTAAACACCAATTTGGTGAACACAACCCAAATAATCCATATAGCTCCTCGCAAAAATCCTTTCTCCTACCTGTTAGGTCCATAAACCCCAGTCAACCACCACTCTGTATTGTCAAGGTTCCTAAAACTAACTGATAGTGAAAACTCCCCCACTATAATTTCACACTTAGAAACAACTCTCTCATTCCACAAAACCAAAACTCCCCCCGATCTACCAACTGAAGGCAAACAAACCCATCTTCTATGTCTAACGCCCCAAAGACATTTCATGAACCTCCTACCACACACTTCTACTTTAGATTCTTAAAAAACGACTGTGTCCGGTTGATGACTCCTTAGAAAATCCTTAATAAGACTCCTCTTTTACTAAAAACCCAAATCCCTCACATTCTAACTAATAATCTTCATAGGAAAACATTTTCACCCCTAACCTCCTCTCGCCTCTTGTCATAGTTAACTGAACTTGCTAAATTCCGTATTTCCCTTGCCCCCTTTTTATTACTCTCTCCTTCCTTTCTAACAACTTTCTTCCTCGTGAACTTGTTACATTTCCTAAATGCCCAAAAGTGTCCTTAATTTTAACTAGTGACAATCCCATAACCTAAAATAATTGCATAAAATGAGGTACCTCGTTCTCCTCAATTGGGAAAGTCTTATACTTGCTCAATTCCTTCAACCATCTCTCCGTTTCCTCATTTCTTTCGCTAAAAACTTGGCCCCCCTTGTCAAAATGATTACCCGAGACCCTACCCTGATTGTCATTCACCTGATCTTGTGAGATAATAGCATGTAAGGACTCAGACACAATGATAGACTCATTCACAGTGGCCCTCGGGATTTCAAAAGTAAGTCCTTGTACAACAGTATCAACTGATGAGACCTCAAGAATAGGACAAAAAGAATTGGACAAATGAAGCAAAGAAACACCACCACCAGCCCTTTCCCTAGAAAAAGAAGAGTCTAGAATAGCTTGTACCTCCTTATGAGAAGATGAAAATGTTAAATCTTGGTTAAAGAAAGGATTGACCTGATTCAGAGATTTGGAAACCTTTTTGATATCCTCTCCCTCAATAGTACAATCTACATTAAAAAAAAACTATTGAGGTACCAATCATGATCAGCTTGCTCATCCTCAATGATTTCCACTTCAGATTGTGATTCCTAACTCTTAGATGATTCATAGTCCTCCAGATTTTGCAATACCTTTTGCACTTCAAAACGACCCTCATCCACCTCATGAATCTATTTTTCTGAAGGCCTAATAACCTCCATCAAATCCTCAGCCCCATCCTTTGGTATCCCATTTACTCACTGAAAATCCCCATCTGACTTGTCCACCATGTTTGCCAGCCCTAATTGTGCTTCCTCTGTATTCAGATTTCTGCGAATGAGTAACAATAATCGTAGAGCACGATCGTCTGGTTCTGATACATCGCAGGGTAAAAGTCGACTCCTCTTCTCAATCACTGAGCTTCTTCGAAGTCCCTTATTTCCGACTAACTCAGAATTTGTAACCCGTGTGGCCAAAAGAACCGGATTTGTCTGTCTACCCATACCCAACCCCGAAACCTCCATTGGTTTAGGAAAAGAAACCCTTGGGCCTTCTATAAAACTTGGCCCCCTCTTTTTATAAATAATAACATCATTTGGATCCCTATTAAGGGTTCGAACCCTATCCTTGTAAATTTGAATATCATTCGGGTCTAACTGTTCTAGTCTACCAAAATAATTATTCTTACTTGAAACAACCAAATCTTGGGCTGAGCCCACTCCTTAGCCAGGCCCATCAATACTCAAACCCCCATACTAATTGCCTCTTTCATCTCTTACTCTTTCTCCATTATGATCATCCACCTCGTTCAGATCACCTAACTAACTTCTTACCTCCATTTTGCCATGTGTCGTGGCTGTCCCCTGAGACTCCTCACCTTCCCTTTCTCCGGCACTGAAGTCACCTGAAAACCTCTATTGCCGATAAACCTCCTGTCTTCTGACAGGCTTAGATAGAGCCTTCAATCAAATAACAACAAAAATATCTTCGAACTGAACATGAACAGTCGTAGGTAAGAACCCATTACCATAGCCTCTGACTTTTAATCTTGCCTCAACGAGATTTGTGAAAGATCTGGTTCTACGATCCACCTCTATCAAACCACCACACTTTGATCCAATCCATTTGAAAACCCTGTCATTCCAAAGATTAAAAGGCAAATCACAGACAGAGACCCATCCTCCATTTAAAGCGATGACATTGGCCCAACTGTGCATCTTATTTGACTAGCTTTCCAACCTCACTGCAATGCTCTTATCAAAGAAACATACTCCTTGACCATCGTAGTAATCAGCCTCCTCAATACTATTTGCAAAAAACAGAGCCTTATTTAATTGAAAAGGCCTTAGAACAATTGATATTTTAAACAATTGATTTAGTTCCTTCTCAATCTGTGCCCACTTATTGAAGAAGTCATTTTTGGTGCATACCACCTCCTCACGCATCTCCAGAACAGAGTTAATGCCTCCCAAGCTACTTGATTTGGACTTGAGCACATAGGCATATGAAGCTCCTCTGTTTGCCTCTATTTTCTGATGAATAATCATGTTCACTTCTATGTTTCCTTTGCTAGTCCTTAATAAATTATGGTCACTTCGATGTTGTCCTCCCTTGTCTTTAGTCCTCATATGGATAACTCGTTCAAGCATCTTGGCCATTGCCATCCACCCCTGACCATCAACCCTTGCCGGAATAATAATGTTACTTTTTTTTTACCCCAGCCTCCCATTTTGACATCTTGACAAAGACGCCACCATTGTTGCTAAATTTCTGAAGACAAAAAACTGAACTACTACTGTGCTTGGTGAAAAAGGATTGATCACTGTGCCAACTCCAAACCTGTCACAGAAGCTTGCATTGCCCAAGAGACACCTCCCAAATCTAACTTCATAGTGTAACTTCTAAGTCGATTCCTCTCAATGATCTCCACTAAACCTCCTCTGGATTCACCATCCACCTGAATGATAATAAGCTTCTGTTCAATTCATAACTCTGAAGCTCCCCCGCTATAGACTCTCAATCTCTCTCTTTCTCTCTCTCTCTCTCTCTCTCTCTCTCTCTTGTTTTTGTCTCAATCATTTCAAACAATTTTCTTAAAAACCCCTTTTTAACATTGCACTACTAATGATCATACATCCTACTTTTTAATTCATAACTACCATCACCCTACCATAATCCACAAAACTTCAATACATACATATATATACATGTATTCCTAACACATATCACATCACTAATGCATTTAAAACAAATCAATTTATTTCTATCTTTTCTCACTTACATAGTTTAATTCTCCAATTCTAATTATTGTATTCACACATACAAATCAAATCCCCTTATAATTATCCCACAAAAAAAGTTCACTATCAACAACCGGTTCCATTACCAAGCCATACCAACAAACCACATGCTTTTCCAGGCGTTACTCCAGAAGGAAGATGGAACCTCTATCAAGTGCCACGCCTTACTGGTCACAAGCCGGAAGGAATGTGGAACCTCCACATATATCAACAGATCACATGCTTTTTCAGGCGCTACTCCGAAAGAAAAGTAGAACCTCTATCAAGCGCCACACTTTACCGGTCACAAGACGAAAGGAAACAGACCCTTATTCCAATATCATCATCTACTAGTTCATCATATCAATCCTCGTTTCACTTAATAAAGTAAACCAATAACACAATGAATAATAATTATAAAACTTCGTCTTTAGTATTCAATGAAACTTGCTCCCCACAATATTCCATACATCTCAACATCAATTCCTTTTTATTCAATTTATACATAATTTTGCACACTTTCCAAAATGCAATGAACCAATTTCCATTATCAATTTCTTTGATATACGCCTCTTATGCAATAATCATTCTTACAACAATTATTAATCACCCTTCACACTTATTTCAACCTGTCATTTACTTAATTCCAAGAATCTAATGTCAATTACTAAATACTCATTTCAAAAATAAAATCCATAGCTAGGGTTTGACAAAAATTAGGGTTATTTACTTTAAGAAGTAAAATCATATTCCAATTGTCCAAAACTTTCTTAAATCCCATAAATCATAAATTTAACTCCCATGATTTGGAAAACCCTTACTTGATCTATATGTTTTTTTATAGAGAATTCCTCAACATGAGGTGTTTATGCAATACAACATACCACTCAACTATCTATAGGAAAATATTGAAGATAAACAAAGAAATCGCTACCTCTGGTAAAAAGTGGAATAACCCTGAAAATCTAACATTGATGAAAACACGATCTGCTCAGATTGATAGGAAGCCCTTGTCGTGCTCTTTGTTTTAATATAAGGGACATGGGTGAGAATTTTCTCTAAAGAGATGAAATCAAAGGTTTTGTGAGCTTGGAGATCCAAAAATGGATGAAAAGAGAAAGAGGAGAGAGAAGAATCTGATAGAATGAAGAAAAATAGACCAAAAATTGACTTTTTAAAGTGCTAATTCCGAATAGACCGCTCAAGCGTTAGAGACATGACACCGCTTGTAACGCCCCAAAAATTGGGTAGGGATTACCCAATTTTTTGTAGCATAATCATGTCCAGTAACCTCTCAAGGTCCATTTCTAACCGTGTCGGTTTTATTCCGACAGATACATTAAGCAAAATAATACCGTTAATGCCCAAGAAAACATCATTTTCTTTCCAAACTCATTCTCCCAGCATTATCTAACTATGACATCCTATTTTGATAAAAAGTCCCAAAAGTTAAACGCAATTCCTTTGTTTTCTTTAAAAATGCTCTTTTGGTCACAAACCGATAAAAATTTCAAAACTGATCGAATCGAAGTCTGTTTTTGTTCAAATTTAAAACATAGCTCTTTCATAACCTTACAAACATATTCCAAGTTTACACTTTCGCAATTTCGGCATCAACTTTTTATTTTTCTCAAAATTTCTCTTTTAAGCAAATAAATCAGAAAATTTCCAAAAATTCTAATTAAATTATATACAACTATAAATTCTATATAATCAAGTAAAAGTGCATAAAGAAGTGTAGGAAAAATCCCTACCTCAAGCTAGAAGAGGAAACAAGCAAAAAAATCTCAATTTTCAACTTTGTTGGATTTTGATCTCCACTGGTTAAAATGTTCCTCTTGAGATGCTCATCAATTTAACCTTAAGAACTATAGTCAAAAACTCAATGGATCTTGCTAGATCAGGAAAAGAATTAAGGGTTTGTGATGGTGTTTAAAGAAAGATGAGAGAAATGAGGGAGTAGAGAGAGAGAGAGAGAGAGAGATGCTCTCTGCCAAGAGCAAAAAAAGAATCAAATAAAAGAAAAATGGGAGCTCCCCCTCCCCCCCACGTGGTTGCATCACTTTTAGCCACTTTTCTTTTCTCTCTCTCTTTTTTTTTTTTTTTTAAAATCAATACATTTCTATCCATACATACACATATATATATATATCAATAAAAAAAAATACATTTCAACATCATTATAATATTTTGTAATATAAATGACAACAATGATATAATATTTTATCACCACAAAATATATTTCGTTTGATGGTGCACACCACAAAATATAATATTTTGCTCACTATGAAATATACACCCATTTTATTTACTACAAAAATATATAATTTTTCACCATATGGTACATATCATAAAATCAACTATCAAATATTTCTCGAGCGATGAAACCTTCGCTCAAGCGTAGAATAAATACTTGCAGAATCTTAGACCTGCAAAAGTACTGGGAGCCTCGCAAGATCGCTCGAGCTTGCTCAAGCATAGAGTATTACAGGTTACAAGATGAGGACAATAAGTCCTCTTACAGGTAAAGACAAAGAAAAACCACTATCAAATGTAACGAAGAAAACAAACCAATATTCACAAACATCTCTCCAATCATTAGATAGCAAAAAAGTAAATGTAAACCCCGGAAAAGCCTCAAGACCACCTTAGCTAACTATGATGACATATGACTATAGTTGTTAAGGATTCTTTGTACTCCATAAGCTGAATGTTGTATTTTGTCTTTCAATGCTAACTTCATATTTGCATAGAGTCACCAGTAGTACAAGTACTAATTAATAACAAAAGACAAAACTGTACATTTTGCTCAGGGAATGCTAAATCCCAGAAGAAGGGTAAAAAAAAAAAGACCATTTCTCATAAATTGACTGTTTTATTTCTTAAATCGAAACAAAAACATAACCCAATAATATAGGATCTTCCTAGTTATGATTGGTAACACATCAGAAAGGTGTCGGAATGTAACGCCCTCAAAATAATACATAAAACCCAAATACTTTAGACATGCATTGATATAAAGAAACCAACCATTTCTATTTATCAGAGTAGTTCTTACAACAGTATTACATGTTAACAACAAAAGTAAATGCCCTATAGGCTTACAGCTTACCAAGTCAACACTTGGTTACACAAAAGAAGAGTACTAACTCTATACAAAATAAGCCCTTGGCTTGATGTACATGTAATACAAACAAAATAAACAAAAAAGAGTCTTCAAATCTCATCATCATCCAAGCTATGTCCTTGGAGGTGGCATGCTACCTGTACCTGAAAATAATGTCCCATATAGGGTGAGCCAACGCCTAGTAGAGATATGCTAAACACAGTATGAGCAGTAACTAAGACATCAGCAATTGATAAATGTTCGATTTCCACAAATCAATTCATAACCCATTTCCATTACATGACCACAATGTTCATGTTTCATTTCATTTTCCATTTCTTATCAATTTCACAATTTATATCAATGGCTCAGAACCTGGCCAACCACTTATATGAGACAGTGACTCATACTAAGTGTTTCTCATTTTACCATAGATAAACATACTAGTTGTATCAACATTTCAATAGATAAGCATATGAGCTATATCAACACTTCCAAAGATAAGCATATGAGCTATATCAACACTTCCATAGATAAGCATATAAGCTATATCAACACTTCCATAGATAAGCATATAAGCTATATCAACACTTCCATAGATAAGCATATAAGCTATATCAACACATTAACTGACAAGCATATGAGCTGTATCAGTGGAGTCCATCCCCTATCTCCTCCCAAACAACATCCGGTTTAGAGGTCCATCCCCTATCTTCCCCTAAACCGTGGAGTACATCCCCTATTTCCTCCCACACACACAACGTATATACACATAGGTCATATACACAATCAATCAATACATAACGTTAATGTATTCTATCAACCGTCATACTCTATGACATATCCAATTGATTAGTTTTAGTTTGCCTAATCATCATGCATTGTCTACAACAATCAAAACTATCCTCCACCAGTAGCCCAAGCAATTATTTCTAAACAGATAATAAAAGCTCCAACAGATAAAATATCAATGTTTTCAAAAGTGAGCAATTAATAAATCCAACCCCACTATTCTACCATATAATGAGTCAATTTCATTATTTCCAA
The DNA here is from genome assembly GCA_036172215.1 of Camellia granthamiana. Taxonomy (NCBI): domain Eukaryota; kingdom Viridiplantae; phylum Streptophyta; class Magnoliopsida; order Ericales; family Theaceae; genus Camellia; species Camellia granthamiana. The sequence continues at coordinate 42,493,145 of CM069909.1, read as the reverse complement.
CTCAATTCCATATTACCACAATTTTCCCAAATTAATCATACCAATTAATTTATACAACCAATTAGGGTTTCCTACCCCATATCCCAATATTGACCCAATGGTCTATATATCAACAACCAACAACAATATCATTATTTTGAAACCCAAATTACACATTTTAGAATCAAAATAACAAAACCCTCTTTTAACATTTTGAAACCCCAAGTCCCAAAATTTCCCAACTTCAACACTTTATCAAAATAACCAAAAATCTATGTCAAAGACCATAAGAGTGAGTAGGAATCCCTACCTCAAATTCGGAGCCCAAGGGAAGAAGATGACAAAACTCAAAGTGTTCCAAAACTCAATACGTTCGGATCAAAACGTAGCCCTCGACGATCAACAACCTTTTTGTAAAGGCCAAAGATAAGGGAAGCACTCTAACTAGATCAAACCCTAGAGAGAAGGGAGTTTCTAGAGAGAGAAGCTCTCAAAAGTGATTATGGGAAAGTAAGAGAGAGAGATGAAGTGTAGAAAGTGATTTCAAAATGCCCAGCTGCACTCTGTTATACGACATTCCCGCTCGAGCGGAAAACACAACGCTCGAGCGTCAAGAACAAAAAACTAGATCCGCTCGAGCGCAAGAAGGTCCGCTCGAGCGCCAAGACACAAGAATAAAGTGCATTCACTCGAGCGCCAAGACACAAGAATAAAGTGCATCCGCTCGAGCGCGAAAACCAGTCCGTTCGAGCGTAGATTTCCCCCTCCCAGAACTTACACCAGAAATGTACTACCCGCTCGAGCGCCAACAAGACCGCTCGAGCGCGACCCGCTCGAGCGCAGTAAACCCGCTCGAGCGTGAAAAACATGCTTGCAGAAGTTTTGCAGAGCATCCAAATACTGGGAGTGTGCAATACCCGCTCGAGCACTATAAGACCCGCTCGAGTGGAACGACCAAAAACCTGGTAACAAGATTTTAGACCAAGGCTCAACCACCTGCTCGAAACAAACCCAACACATCCTAAAATTCAAAGAAATGGAATTAAATGACAACAACAAGGTAAACACAACTACCAACTCCACGGAACCGAGTCCGGAATACAACAGAACAGTAGAGGGAATACCGAGATCACTATACGGAACCCCAGTCAAAAATACCCAATTCCTAACTTCATGTCAACTGATACAAGTATATAATTCCAAATTTGAGTTATAATTGTTTTCTAAAACAAAGAAGACAAATGAGGTCAATGCACTTTGTCAGAAAACACATCCTGCAAAATTTGGAAACTAAGAAGGCAACTAATGCTATTTTTGTGCCAGCTATTTGATTGATGAAGAAAATCATATTTGACAACATTTACGCCCTTCAAACAAGGAAAATAAATCCATACACTAGGTAGTGATTTTAACATCATGACATGTGGGCTATGACTATTCACAATTAACCCTGTTCATGATTTTCACCTCATGGCATAAGGAATGTGATTTTCCCAAGTAATTTTACATCTTTCGTTGACTAGTTTCAGCATTGGACCTAAATCAAGCATAAGGATCCATAAAGTTGTTCCTGACCTCATAAACGAGTAGATGAATGGGATAATGTTGTGCATCACAGAAGATGAGCTCATCACTTGCACATTCAGAAACATGGTGAAGATAATGCAGTCACAATAATGGGAAGACGCTGCGGATAATGCTTTTATTATTATATTTTATGATACGGGGCTTTGTCTGGCCCAACTTTCCTAATGCAGTTCTGTCAATGGCTTCAGCATTCATGCAAAAGGTTCTTCATGCACAGGAAAAAAGGCATGCACAACTCATACACATGCATGAATATGCACACAATCAATTGTACCTCAACTGGACAAGAATAGGAAGTAAATACATTTATCAAAAAACTATACAACAATTGGGCTCACAGCACAAGAAGATAGAGCTAGGAAAATAGTTTCAAAGAGCTTCTCACTAGGGATGACCTAACAAAATACACATGGCAAGCAATAAGGGAGACAGTGAGGATTATCCCGCCTTTCCTTCCTCTATTTGGTTCCTCCATGAGAATGCCCAAAGATTTTGAGTGTGATGGTTACCTAAAACTTGAAAGGTGGCAAATAGAGGTAGTTTTGTGCTTCAAGTCTAATTAGTCTTCTTTTCATACGCAAATATTTTGTGCTTCAAGTCTAACACAAAGAGATGAACAAAACTTTTGTTAATCCATGGCAATTCAAAATCATGAAAAATAACTCCAATTCTAATTCACCAACAAAGCGCCGAAATTTGATACAAGTTGCAGAAAAGGGAATGAAATTTGAACTGAGTGCGCAATGAGTGTTCAACTGAAACAAAAATTGCATCATAAATGCATTATTCTAAATTTTGAACACTTCTTCGGAGTTATGAGACCTGAAAACATTTATGTTAAACAATTGTGGATGAATTTGCAATGGCATGGAAAAAATCCACCGAATAAAAAACTTACCTCCTTCGAGACTACTCGTCCCAACTTCCACAGAGACAGAACATGTACATTTCTTTTCATGCTAAGTTACTGATCAAACCAGCAATGGCAGGGAGAGCATTTGAAAGAAGAGATGAATTGAAGGTGAGAGAAGCAACAATAGAAGAATGATTGTGACACTGAGATTGGATAGGAAAAAATAAAAGGCTTAAACGGAGATCTCTTGATGTACATGTTCCCTTTCCCAGTACCAGCGTTCTTGTTATCAGCCATTGCTCGGGTCTGCCGGTCATGGGTACATGAATGCTACGACCTTTTCTTCAAATTTTCCACAATCTATAATGCAAAACAAGTGATCGAGGTCTGATAGTTATAGACCAGCAAACAATTAGGTAATAGATTCTCTCATGCTTTTGGAACATCAGTCCATCAATGAGATTAAATATCACTTAGACCTGATTAATAAGGTTATCTCTGTAATATTCCCCTATCTTGGGGGTTGTTTTATTGAATAGATGAAATGTGGGGAGAAATTAGCAAAATAAAAACATCTAGAAAGAGAGGGACATTGCATGACAAAAAAATCGAGAGTTATCACCTATCCGTATCTATGGAGTCAGCCCCAATAGCATAGCAGTGCAACCACAAATTAATTCCAAATAAGATGACACACACATAACAATTCTTTGACTGAAACTGCCATATACAGAAACTGTTTCAAGGATCAGAAAGCATTTAAGCATCTTCAATTTGATTATAAAATGGGGATACTAGCTCCATGAAGCTATATAAAATTGCACCAAGTTCTGATGATTAGATAATACAGTAATTTATTTGTAGCATAAAATCCTCTATCTATAATATTGTTAACTATAACAAAGAAACCCTTAAAAGATGACAACGATCCATGATCCATTACTTGCTATGAAGATCATAAGGAAAAGAGTTTCCTGATCAAGAAATTCTATATGAACTTTCTGTTTTATCAACTAGCTGGTATTAATAAATAACTTCAAGAAGAAATATAGTTAATTTATCATAAAGATGAAAATTAAAAATAAAAAAAAAAGTAAAAAACAAAAAATTTGAGTGGATTCAAAAATTAAAGTTCAGTTCATAGTAGGTAAGCCATTTACAATAGAATTTTAAAATTTGGCCTACCATTAAACAAATCTGTATTATATGTGTTAGGTTTTTATTCCTGGCAATCCCGTTTGACAAAACTCCTTTCAGTTGTATTTATTTTCGCACTTCTATTTCAGTGAGTCTATAAGTGTTTAGATGCGAATCTAACCCGAATTGTGCCTTTCAGAGAAGTTTGTGATGCTAATGCTTTCAAGATTACCACTTCGTTGATTATGACGGGGATCGAGCTGCCCGGTTAGCTCGCGAGGGTCAAGGGGGCAGCGCTCCCGAAGCAAAATGCAAAAATGCATTCCAAGTTGCCTGTCCGCTCGAGCGGACATTACCCCGCACGAGTGGAGAATCCTTAGTTCCAGCAATTTTGGTCGCCTGTAAAAGTACTGAGATGTGTGATTTCGCGCTCGAGCGGACCTCTGTTATATCATGCGCATATTTTGCTGAAGCCGCTCAAGCGGAGATCACGGGACAGATTCTAGAAATTCGCGTGTTGGGTCAGATTTTAGGATTACTACTCCAGATCTTTTTCTTGGGTTCTAGGGTTTATATCTGGGGATATTTTTGCTAGTTTTCTTTGATGTTTTGTTTGAGTATTCAACTCATGGTTTAAAGATTATACATCAAAAGTTTGTTTGTTTATTCTACACAAAAGAGAGAGTTGTTCTTCGGTGGATTCTGAAGAATTCGAGCCTGAAGCTTTGGTGGATTCTGGAGTGGCTCATCATAAAGACAATTTCGAGGTGAAGACGGGGTTGGAAGAGGCACATAAAAGTTGGTTCAATTCTGGCCTGGATTCGCTAGGTAATTGAGAGTATACCTGTGTAATTCCTTTAAATCTTCTTAGTGGATTGTCTTGTGGCTGTTGCCCGTGGTTTTTTGATCACGATTGGAGGAGTCCAATTGTGGTTTTTCCACGTAAAATCGTTGTATCGATTTGTCTTGATTGTTTGATTGAGATTGTTATATTCTGCTTAAAATTAATACATAATCACAAATCAACATCTAGGCGATTTCTAGATTTTTCAATATGTGACAGACTGATCCTACTTCGCAAAAGAACCAAAATACAGGCATACTTCAATTGCCATACAAAACTGCGCAAGGTAATGAAATTTAAAATGATTCAAAACAAAGAAGGTTACAATTACAAGACATGTGAATCCAGATTCCTTCTTGGCAAACTTATCCTCTCTCTTTTCCAAATGAAAACTAAACATTATAACGAAACAGAACTTTTTGTTGCATCTTTGTTATACAAAATGAGAAGATGTGATGTAGTGATGGTGGATGGAAGTATTAGGGGATGGGGTAGACCTAGATTGACGTTGGCTAGCGTAGTAAATAAAGATATGAATCTACTTAATTTGACTAACGAAATGGCCTTTGATAGAACTGAGTGGAGAAGAAGGATTCATGTAGGTGACCCCATTTGATGGGACTAAGGCTTGGTTTGGTTTTTGTTGTTATACAAAATGCATTTCATAAAGAAAAACGTATAATAAGACAGTGGCTCTAGTATTGACAAATAACCACAATGTGGAATGCAATGCACCTACTTCAAGTTGTACAATAGGAATATGCTTAATAAGAACACATAGTTGCAACATGATCATATAATTTCAAACTCGAGAATGCCTATCTTTGTCTCTTACCAAAAAAAAAAAAAAAAACTATCTTTTTGTCCATTAAATAGTTCTAAAAAGAGTTTTTATCATTAAAAGCAAGATCTGTCTATTTAATTTTGGATTTTTTAAAATTGGAATAGACTGTAAAAGCATTACGTGAAATTTATGTTGTAGATTCATTATATCAAAATTAATTACTCCTTTTGTTTGATCTTAGGGAAAAGTTAACAAATGGAAACAAAGGACAGTAGAGTTACTTTCCAAGCCTTTCATCTTCTCTTATCAATTCTACATCCCGTCCAAGTGTGAAGTAACTTAGTTGCCAATCAAGAAAATACCCATGCCACAAATATAGCAAACATTGAAAACCACCCCTGTCAAACCACTTGACAATGGATGAGAAGATAATTCACTATTTCTCCTACATTTTCACCCACACTACACCAGTGTGAAGAAATTCTCCCCTTAAAATTTCCTATACGCCACAGCCAACCATCAGAATTATGCAACCTTGAAGGGCATTTAGTGATTCAAACTCCTTTCTAAGAGCAATGAAATATTTGCAGTACCCACCAACTTTATAGAACAATTTAAACTCAAATGTTTCATTTTTAGTGGTGAGCCACTGAATCTCGTCATTTCCACTTCTCACAAAGATCACTTTATGTCTCAAAGGACACACCACCTTATTCTTCTAATCAAAAACCAAGATCCTATGTCTGACATCCCTACCACTCCATCACTCTCTTGGCTATTATAATCTCATAATCTGCCATTGCAGCATTCTTTTATGCTACTATACCCTATTAAGAACGGGACAATGACTTCCAAACCGAACACCATGCCCAAAGTCTCTTCATCGTTCTCCTAATAAGGAAATTCACCGCAACCTTTCCTCATACCGTTTATACACTAACCCATAGGAAGTAGTAGTCCAATCACTCAAATCTTCCCCTCTCACATGCATATCCCAGTAAGGTCCTCACCTAATGGGCACGGACATGTAACATGATATGGACACAACACAACACAACACATTGACCCAATAAATTTCAAAACATATTTTTTGACGTCGAAGGGACCCTCAAAAAATATATAGTTTTATGTATTTATTCATTTTATTTTTTTGATAACTTGGAATCCAGCCTATTGGACAACTAATTCGGGAGACCAATCGCATCATCTATTACAAGGGGCCCAATTAAAGCTGGGGCAAAACCTCGTATGGACTGGTCCTAAGAAATTGTTTGCACCAAAGAGGTTTCGAACCTGAGACTTTGGAGTGAACACACACCCAGGCCCCAAGTCTTGACCACCAAGCCAACTCTTTAGGATTATATTTTGTGTGTTTATTATATGTTATATATAAGAATAAATTTACTTATTTTTTCTTTTATCATTGAACTTAAAGTTATTCTATTTAAACTTGTAATTGTTACACGGTCTTGGGTAAAACTCAACCTCAAAAGCTAGCCCAAGAGGTGAGAGTGCCCTCACGCTTATATGCTTAACATTACTTTAGTACTCAGCCAATGTGGGACTTCACTTCACATTACTTCAGGAGTGGAGTGGGATAGGTTACTTGAAAATTCAAATTTATTGATACACCCAGGCCCAAGGCACAAGACAACCACAAGTCATAACAATTAGCAACACAAGTATCTAGAGACTACTATGCATTCACTCCACTAAACAATAATCATGCTATCTCAATACAATAAATGAGGCTTTGAGATAAATACCCCTCCTATTCTATCCACTATAAAATCCTCTTTAGACTATCCTCGATTCCATTCAACTCAAAACCTCAATTGCCAAAATAAATATAAGACAAGGAAAGAAGTCTCCCTAAAGTCGTAGATATGGCAAGAGAAAAACAAGAGAGAGAAATTGATTCTAGTGGATGATCAAAACATTCATATTGAAGATTGTATTCACTTCTTCCATCTCTTCCGGAAGGTTGGTGATAACTAGTACATGTAATAGGATATCCCATTTGTGCAATTGGCAATATATTAAATAGCTTATATACATGAGAATACCTATTCATGTATTGAACACTTCCCTACCACGTATGGTGTCATGCGGTATCATAGTAGGTAAGAAGAATGGACATGGACACGTGACTCAACACGAACATGCCGGCATGTAATTTTTCAAAAATTGTAGAACACGACACGTAAGGGACACGTGCAAAATATATAGTTCTATATATTTAAATATGTCCTATATAAAAATAACTAATTAATGTATGTCATATATATGAATATTTACTTCAATGATAATAATTTTTAAAGTCTAAAAAAGAATAAAAAGTATAAATTTACTTTGATTTTTTTTTTTTCAAAAAACATTGGATTTCAAGTTATTGTATTCAAACTTGTAACGAGTTTCATGTGTGTCTAAATGATAGACATGTCCCAAGTGTCTAAAACATGCCCGAGTTCATAATTTTTTTTTTAATAGTAAGACATTTTGGACATTTTTCCGACAAATATTTGGAATTGTTCATCGAGCACTGTGTCATGTAAGTGTTCAACACGGTGTCAGACATGACACGTTACCTTCTTAGAAATGTCCATGTTTCTTAGCATAGTATTGTCTACTGGTAGTTTTTACATTAGTATTATATTGGTTGACCTTCTTTATGAAAGTTTTTACTTGCCTAAAAAGTTTCCAAAAGTTTACATACATCTATATACATATATACTATACGGAGAGAAGTACTTGAATCTAAAGGATTTCAGTTAAGCAGAACTAAGACAGAATATATGGAGTGTAAATTTAGTAACAGTAACAATGAAAGCGGAGGAGAAGTGAAGATTAAGAACCGAGAACTACCTAAGAGTGTACATTTTCATTATTTAGGGTCGATTATCACAATGGCAGGGAAGATTGATGCGGATGTGGTTCATAGAATTAAGATGGGGTGGCTTAAGTGAAGAAGTACGTCTAGAGTATTGTGCGATAAACGAGTACCCACTAGCCTAAAAAAGAAGTTCTATAGAACGGCTATTAGACCAGCAATGTTGTATGGGACGGAGTGTTGGGCAACCAAGAAACAACATGTAGATAAGATGAGTATAACTGAGATGAGGATGCTAAGATGGATGTGTGGCAAGGCTAGAAAAGACAAAATTAGGAATGAATATATTCGAGAATGGGTAGGAGTAGCACCGATAGTAGATAAGTTGAGAGAGAACATATTGAGATAGTTTGTCATATTCAACAGTGACCAACAGAGGCAATAGTGAAGAGATGTGATGCAGTGACGGTAGATGGAAGTATTAGGGGAAGGGGTAGATCTAGATTGACGTTGGCTAGCGTAGTAAATAGAGACATAAATCTACTAAATTTGACTAATGAAATGGCCTTTAATAGAGCCGTGTGGAGAACAAGAATTCATGTAACCGACCCCATTTGATGGGACTTAAGGCTTGGTTTGGTTTGGTTTGGTTTATATTTACTATATGTGGTTATCCATTGTACCAAAATGAGGTTGGAATGGGTAAACTAGAATTCAAAAAATATTACTTAACAAAATAGTCAAATTGCCTTGTTTGTTTCCTCCATAGTTGTCAAATCAGGATTCGAATCATGAATTGAAATGGTATTGTATCAAATCGTGAATCGTGAATTGTAAAGATTCGGTCACTTTTTTTTTTTTTTAATGACATAGAAAATATATCTACACACTTAGATATTAAATATATCTGATAAATATGAAATATTCAGACTTAAATCAATAAAAATATTGTTTTAAATGATGATCATGTGGTCTAGATAAGAAGTTAACATTGGTTTCCATGTTTACCACTTCACCTTTTTCCTTTTAGATACTATTTCTTATCAACCATTCTTAATAAAGAAAGTAAACAAAGACAAACTTTCAATTTCCAAGTAACAATAACTCAACAACAATGTTTTTAACTTTCTACAATGTTAAAAAACCAAAATCTTTAAACGTTTAAAAAAATCTCACTTGATAGCTTCAAAAAACTCATTTTGTAAATGCAAGTATTTAGATAAAATTGAATATGTAAGCCTATTGTAAAGAGGGAAAGTTCATTTTTTCCCGCTAAGGTTTGAGTATTTGAGAGTAAATAGGGAGGGAGAAAGTCAAAATATGGCATATAGTAATCCGAAATACCTTAAAAAGGTTGTGTAAGCCCTTTTCCAAAAATAAAAAACCAAAAAAGAAAGCCAAACATCGATTTTAGCAAATCGAATCAATTCACGATTCACCGATTCGTTTCACCGATTCACCTACGATTCATAGCTATTTGCGATTCACACAACTTGTTCAAATCAATTTCCTATTGAATTTTATCGAATCTTACGAAGAAATCAGATTCTATTTAATAAGGGTATGTTTTTTCACACAGGCCAACTTTTATCCCACACGGTGGTGCCCAATGGGACAATTAAAAACCCTACAAGGTGTGTGTCCATGTGTTATAGTTTAACATTGAGATTGTACAAGCATGGCTAGTTTAAATAAATGGTGTAAAGATGGTTAAAATCCATCTATTGAAAGCTAAAACATGTTCAGTTCTACACACCAATAAACACTCAACAACTTAATGGTCTTTCGCTATAAATGGTAGCAGTGTATCAACCCATTTAATCCAAGTGTAACAAACTGAAGCATTGTCAAGGCAGCCCACAACAAGAAACAATTCTAATGATTGGAACATTCAAACCAAGGAACAACTATGTTGAGTCAATCCAATTATTCCAATTTCCAAGGCGTTATACCAGCACCAGTTTTCCATGGCTACTAAACTTGAAATCCACTCAATAATTACAACCATTTGGGTGTTTAAGAATTGGCTTTTTTAGTGGCTATTTGGTTTTTTATGAAAAGATATGTTAGGTTTTTATTCTTGGCAATCCCGTCTGACAAAACTCCTTTCAGTTGTACTTGTTTTTGCACTTTTTATTTCAGTGAGGCTGAGTTTGTTAGATGCGAATGCAACCCGAATTGTGCCTTGCAGAGAAGTTTGTGATGTTAATGCTTTCAAGATTGCCACTTCGCTGATTATGATGGGGATCGAGCTGCCCGGTCAGCTCGCGGGGGTCCAAGGGGCAGCGCCCTTTGGCGGGTCCGGGTCAGCGCCCAGGTGGGGTCGAGGGGCAGCGCCCCCGAAGCAAAATGCAAAAATGCATTCAAAGTTGCCTCCTCACTCGAGCGGACATTCCCACGCTCGAGCGAAGAATGCTGGGTTTCAGAAGTTTGTTCGCCTGCAAAAATACTGGATGTTGTTTTTTCCCGCTCGAGCGGAACTTTCCGCGCTCGAGTGGCCTTTTAGACGCTCGAGCGGAGATCGCGGGACAGTTTTCGATAAATACGTGTTTCAGTCCAAATCTAGGAGTACGCCTCCAGATCTTCTTTTTGGGTTCTAGGGTTTATATTTGGGCCTATTTTGCTAGTTTTCTTTGATGTTTCATTGAGTATTCAACTCATGGTTTAAGGAGGATACATCAAAGGATTGTGTGTTTATTCTACACAAAAGAGAGAGTTGTTCTTCGGTGGATTTTGAAAAATTCGAGCCTGAAGCTTTGGTGGATTCTAGAGTGGCTCATCGTCAAGACAATTCCGAGGTGAAGACGAGGTTGGAAGAGGCACATAAGGGGTTGGTTCAATTCGAGCGTGGATTCGCTAGGTAATTGAGAGTATACCTGTGTAATTCTTTTATATCTTCTTAGTGGATTGTTTTGTGGCTGTTGCCCGTGGTTTTTTTTATCACAATTGGAGGTGTCCAATTGTGGTTTTTCCACATAAAATCGTTGTGTCGATTTGTCTTGATTGTTTGATCGGGATTGTTGTTTACTGATTAAAATTTATACATAATCACAAATCAATATCTAGCGGATTTCTAGATTTTATCAAGATGTATATAAAAAGCAGAGAAAATGATTTGACAACTTGTAATGCCTTTTTGACTTTTTGGCTAAAAATCAATGCTCCCAAACAAGCCTGTGTTCGAGGTCCGTAAGTTAGAACAAAAGACAGCATTCTTGGTTCCAAGGAAACATGTAACCATGCCACAGGAGTAATACCACCAGACTCGACCACTGCCCTCAATGAAATGTTCCAACCAAATAGATATTGAAAGCAAATAAAGAACTTTTCTTAAAATGTGTGTATTTTTTATTTTTATTTTTATTTTTATTTTTTTGCAGTGACAAAACTTGATTCGACGGGCAGACAATAAAAAATAAAACTGTGTTCACAGAAAACAACACTGTAACGCCTCAAATTTCTAGCCCAAATGATAAGACAACAATCATGGCTCTTTCAAGGAAAACTGAATATAAATCTCCAAACTTACATTATATTATACAATAGTTCTTCATGCAACAATACATTAATCCGACAACAAGTAAATAAACAAATTAATACCCCCAAGGGTTTACAAGTTTCCAAGGCTTGAGCGTAGTTACACAAAACGGTTATTCAAACCCACACAAACACAGCCCTTGGCTTACATATAGAGTCACAGCAAATGAGAGCATTGTACTCCCAACACACATACTTCCATGCCCCAAGTTGGGTGGGATCACCACATCTTTTCCTGCACAAAAATCCCGTAAGGTAAGCATAAAGCCCAGTAGGAAATTCTTAACAAAGTATATACATTTTATACAAGTCTCAAGAGACAAAATGCACATGCCATGCTATGCCCTTTTTGAAAATAAATCACATTTTCATCTTTTGAAAACTATCATGCTCAATGATATCATGCAATTTCAATTGTTCAAAACTTAACAATTTATTTCAAGGGCGGTAAATACAACTCTAGTAATCCCTAGATTGGTGTCTGCAAGTAGACTATACAAGTACTACCAATTTGTCATTTTTACCAGCATTGACTAGAAGGCTCGACACCTATAATTTGTCATTTTTACCAGTATTAATTGGAAGGCTCGACACCTATTTAATTTCATATACACCACTTGTTAAGACTTACCACCGTATTTACCCCAAAACCAATTCATGGAAACTTGTTTCTTAACATTCTTTTCTCAATGCAAGTTTTCAAATCAACTTTCAAAGTTTAATGTAATCAAATGAATTGATATGCCAATAACACAAGATAAATATAAATACTTTTATTCCAATTCATCATCCAAGGAATAACACAATTCCCACTTCTCAAGTATCCTCAACAGTTAGTCATTTCAAGACTATTTCAACGTTTTGAACAATAATTTCCAAAAATGAACAACAATTATCATTTATATAAATATAAATAAGAAAATTTCCAAACATCCATTTATTTGACACACAAAATAAATATAACAATATCATTCATAGATTTTCAGTCTTTTTTAAAAAAATCTCCAAATTCTAGGTTTTTATACTAAAACTATACAACTCAAATCTTTTGAAAGAAAACATTCCAAAATCATCTTTTCTTCAGCCAACAAAGATCAAAACCCATAAGATCATTTTAAAAGAACAAGAGACAAATTCACTTTCAAAATTGCTCAACTTCTTGAATCAACAATCAATTTTCAAAGCTATCGAAGTATGATTTCGAAAATCATCTAGATCTTGCAAATATATATATATAACTCTAAGAAAATCTCTACCTCAAGTTTTAAAGAAGAAATGAGATGAAACCCCCAAAATCAACGGTGTTGAAACTCGATCTTCAACGCACATAATGAAGCCCTCGAGAAGTTAACCAACTTTGTTGAAGAACTTATGGCAGAACTCTAATGGATCTTGAGAAATAAAGGTTTTGATCCTATTTGGCGTAGGGAAATGTAGAGAGAAGGGAGAGGAAAGGGTTTTTAGAGAGAAAGAGATATACAAAAGTGATCTGAAATATCAGATTCACGAACTAATATAACATTATAGTGACCCTCACCCTTGTCTTAGCCACGTGCATGTGCATCTGCATGACCTTGTTTTGATTAAACTTGCATTTGTGAGCTTTGACTCGTTTTGCTCAAGTGTTAATTGCATGCTTTGTTCCTTGCTTAGTGTTTAGCCGAAGTCATCTTAAGCCTAGGTCGCACCTTTGAGCCCTTTTTACACCTAGGACCATCTTAGAACCACTTTGGTTGACCTCCGTTTCTGTCCTAAAATCGTAGCCGAGATGTCATTTAGGCCGATATGTTACGACCCAGGCGTTCTAGATCTCTGATCCTTATACTTGGTGACCTCGTTCGGGGCTGGTATAACCTAGGCCGAGGTGTGGCACATCTAGGCCGAGGTGTGGCACATTTGGGCCATGAGTTATCCTCTCTAGCCGAGCTCATTGGGACCCCTTTGCCGTAGCCGACGCTTTAACCCGAGGTCATTGCAATCTACTTGTCGGAACCAATGTATTATCCCGATGTCATTGCCTTGTCAGAGAACCCATACCACCTTGCTTGTTGAGTACACTTTGTCATAGTCTTATCTTTTCACTCAGTCATCTTTTTTAGGAGAACCAACCCGGCACTGCCACGTGCCCCAGCAGCAGGTTAAGTCTGCTGGCAGTAGAAAAACCCATCATTTTGTATCATATCTTCATATTTGTAGAGAGAGAAGCTCTAGGAAGAGGGAAGAAGTTCTTGAGAGGGGAATAGATTTCCAAGCTTGATCCTTAAAGACCGAGCCGTTAGATTCATGATTTGAGGTTAGAATCTCGATCTGCTTATGTTGTTCTTTATGTTCTCCTAACTGCATTGTTTGATCTTGCATGATTCATGAGCCATGCATTGATTTAAAGTTTGGTTTTAAAAAAAGAAAATGGTGTTCTTGAGTTCTTGAAAGAAAACCATGTTTTGATCCGAAAGTTTATAACAAAGCCTCATGTTTTGTGTTTGTTTTCTTGGAATCTTCATGTAAGGGTACCCAGATCCACGTTTTTGAACTCACCTCATGAAAATCCAGATTTTGTGATAAGGAAGTTATGATTTTAGCATTTCATGTTCTTCATGATTCGTGTTCATGTTCTTCATGTTCTTGAGAGGAAACCCAGATTTTCCCTGACTCCACTTTCTTGAATATGGTCGTTGGGAACACACCTCAGCTGAGAGGTGTGGGACCTTGGCCAAGACCTGGTTGGTACCCAGTATGTTTCCCCGAGATGAGAAACAGTGTTTTGTTTTGGTTCGACTTAGTTTTGAAGGAATGCCAAGATCATTTGCATTCATGTAAAGCTTGTTTGAAAGTGCATTCAATAGACTTTGCCATGTGTATGTAGGTCTTGGACCTTTGCTTTAACCCGACGTCCGAAGAACTATGTGAGTGTTATTTCTAATAAAGCTATGTTTATAAAGTTTTGATGAAGCTTTGCTTTGCTTTGTTTTGAAAAGTATTTGATCAAGCATGAATGATTATCCCTATTTTGAGTATCAAGTATTAGCTTTGTTTTGGATGACATTTTTGGAAAGTCCTTACGTGCTAGAGGACTATAAGCCTTTGTAACACAAGTCCTTACGTGTTAGAGGACTTTAAGCTTTTGTAACACAAGTCCTTACGTGCTAGAGGACTCTAAGCCTTTGTAGCACAAGTCCTTACGTGTTAGAGGACTTTAAGCCTTTGTAACACAAGTCCTTACGTGCTAGAGGACTCTAAGCTTTTGTAGCACTCTGTTTATGTCATCCCTTATATTATTGATGCTAGTAAGCATCCCTTGAAGCTTGAAAGACTTTGATTGATGAATTTGATTCATCCCTTGATTTGTATAAGTTATGATATGTATTGTTTTGGAAAAGATCTCGGATATCATTCATTCAAACCTTTATTATTGATATCATTCACAGAGTATCCAAGCTCACCCCTCTCTTATATATATGTAGGTAATGAGCAGGTTGGCGGCGACACCTAGATGTTATTTGAGCTTGTTTTGGATTCGTGTTTTTGCAGCATCTTGAAGATTATGCTTCTTAGCCTTGTAGATCATTTATTGTTTTGTATATGTCAGCTTGAGAAGCCTTTTGGTCAAGATGTAATATTTGTTCTTTATTTCATTTGTATCCTAGTTATAAGACCTTGATAAGATGTATGTTATTTCATTTGATCTATGCACAGCTCTTATGGACTAACTAGACTTAAATTTATTGCTTCCGCATATGTTAGCCCCATATGTATACTCTGATTGTGTGTGAATCCTTGCAAGTTGGCCTTTGGTAATCTCGGATTACTGGCCATCATGGCACCATTCTACTAGGGGCGGAATGGGGTCGTGACAAACATGGTCCGCTCAAGTGTGGAAAGCCTCGCTCGAGCGTTAAATACACTTTCCCAATACTTTTGTAGACAGGTCAAACTTCTGAAACCAAACATTCTCCGCTCGAGCGCATAAACGGCCGCTTGAGCGAACAAGCAACTTCTAATGCATTTTGCATTTTTGCTTCGAGGGCGCTGCCCCTCAACCCCGCTAGGCTTTGCCCTAGGACCCACCAAGGGGCGTTGCCCCCTGGACCCCTGAGAGCTAACCGGGTAGCTCGATCCCTAACATACTCAGCGAAGTGGCAAAACTGGGATCTCTAAAAACACAAACCCTGATACAAGCACAAAATAAGTTCTAAAACAAGAATTCTATAAATATTATAACTCTCACATATTGAACCCATTGTGTGACTCACCATGTTTGATTCTTCATAAGCTCGGTCAATTACTTCACTGCCAAAGTAAATTCAGAAGATTCTTCATGTCATACAGTTCTGCATCTCTGCTAATGGACCATTTGGTAACACCATTCATTTCTGTCTTATTTATCTCACATGATGCTAAGAAATTTGATTCCGTACCTTCTAAAGTAAGACAATGCTAGATTTCTACTTTCTGAAGTTTTTTTACATTTTGATAGGAAATTCTTTAGACTAACTTTTGAAATAGGAACCATTTCTAATCTCAATAGTTTTAGTCCCTTTAGACTCTTGGCAATTTCAGGAGACAATTGTTGAGTTAAGACCAAGCCTAACAATTCTAGGGCTTCTATCTACTTGCAGTTTATGTCTATCACTTAATGATACGAAAAATGTCATTATTGCATATAACTGGACCTATTGACATCTCCTCCATCCTGTTCCAGTAGGGGATTGCCCTTGAAAATCCTTCATGTTTAATATTTCTCCCAAAAGGTAGGGAGAGTTCTCTGAGCTCTGGTGACCTACAATATGAACAATAAAATTTGAGCATAACTTACATGAATTATGAACAAAGAAATTCGCTTGCACTGTTAAGATTTTTATGCTTTCTATTGCAAATAGTCCAAGTCCTTCACTAGTTGCTCAAATCAAACTAGAAACATTTACTGAATAAATTAGCAAGGAGATTATTTCTCAATAAAATTAAGGGCACCTTGTTGTCTAAGAACTAATATAGAGGAAAGAAAATTCTAAATATTTTTTTTTTTCAAAACGAAAAAGGAAAAACATAAAGTAATTTATCTATAATTTAAAAGTACAGTTGTTTAATTGTCTTCAAGTAATGGTGGCTTACTATTCCACGACTCCTGCAAGTACCCCACCTAATTAAAGGCGTATTCCATGTATTTTACTTAGAGATAAATAATATAAGCCAAATCAGTGAGAGCAATCAGAACACAAAAGGACAACATAAGTTAGGAGTTAGAAAGTACATATAATGTCTATTTGAATTATCAGTCACCGAAGAAAAATTATGCAGGAAAAGAATTATTATCCGCAAGATTCATATGGTAGTATAAACGTTGCAATAAGATAAATAGGTCGAAGACGGCACATAGCATTATGAGAAACCCCTATTTGGTAAGTACTCAGTCATAGGTGTGATATGACTTTAATATCCTTTGAACTTAGAGAAAAGGCCAATTCTTATATGAAAGAATCCATTTTTTTTTGGGGGGGGGCTATCTTGAGGCTATTTTTGCAACCTACTCTTAGATATAAAATTGAGAGATTCTAAGATTTTAGAAATTAACTGCTTATTCTCCCACACATTAGAAAAGAATTATCTGTTTTAATCACCCATCCTGATTCCTGCTTAACATTTCAGTCTAAGCTTACTATCATATAGCTAACTGGATTTCTTTCCAACAAGCCTTAAGGCCCTTAACCTAGCATCCAAAACCCTTACAACCTTGTTGCATAAAAATAAAAAATAAATAATACATAAAAAAATAAACTCTAGCATCTTTTTCCAAAAGCTAGAACCAACAAGCTTTCAACCACCTTAACCCTCCACATAATGAATTATATATGCAATATTGTTTCATTGGACTCCACATAATGAATTGTATACAATATTATATTACTGGGTAGCACCCTGCCACATCACAAACAAATACACATCAAAGTAACAAAATAAACACCAGGAAATATAACATACACATGCATATAAGGAACAAGTAAAAAATCTGTACCAGAGCAACAAAAATGATAGAATTGCTCCAAAAGATGAAAACCCCACTCTTTCCACTGCCTCTCAGTAACTACCAAATTATTCTCTAACATTTTAACATCCCAACAATTCCCATTTTTGTCAATTTTCTCAATTGTTGGTTTTCTCTTAAACAAATATATTAATTGTCTTTCAAACTACATCTAATACTTTTTCAAAGAAGTTATCAAATAAATTTTATGTCGCAAAATTGTTTACTCCATGCCTCGTAGTTTGATAGATAGCAGCCGTATCTATGAAACACAGACAGACAAACTACCAAATAGATGAATACATACATCACATACAAACTACTACGAAATTGGGGTGGCTGCTTTGTGGGAGGCACCCATAGCCACTGTTGTATTTGTACTCAATTTTATACTTTAAATCACATTTACTATTTTTTTTTAGATACAAATGCAATTCGATGAAAGGACTATCAATATCTAATCAACTTGATTTTTTGCAAATATTTCTTCTCAATGTTCCCTAACCCCAAAATGGGCCTATCAGGCGCACCCCAATTCCCATACCTTTCAAAGTTCTGTAAGTCATTGTCCAAATTCAAAATTTCACAAAATTACAGCTTGTAGACAAATTTGGACAACCGTATTTCCAAAAAAATTTAGATTTAAGACCAAATCTTTAATTTCATTAACACATTAATGCCCTTGGCATCAACTCAGTATTTAAATGGGGCTTTTAGTTTAAGTTCCTAATATTAAGGTTTTATAAGATAAAGTACCTACAATATTTTCTTAGTAATTGGGGTCACTCAACATTTTCACAAGAAAATTCGACACACAGGTATTTCAATTTCCACAGAGAAATTTCTCTGATTTCACAAAGAAATTTCATCAGGAACCTCTCTTACTACCTAAAGTTAGAGAGGAATGTTTCACTAATTATACCTATTTAAAATTTCACTAAATAGACACCAAAAAATTTGGGAAATTCTGAATTTGGAGAAATTGAAGTACCTTTCCGCAATATAAAGAAGGTGATGATCAGTCAATTGAATAAGCCCAGAAGGAAACACCATTCTAATAATCGAAGTAACCCTAATACCATCTTCATCATCATCATCATCATCATCATCATCATCACGTCTATACACATCCATGACACCATGAAGAAATTTCATCAGAAACGCCTTCTTGAAAAGGGTAACTTTGGATCTAAATAGCCTTCGACAGCAATCGCAGTTGAGAATGGTAAAATCGAGGGTGTTTCACCATCTTCGCCGAACAAATGATCGAAACAAATGCGCCCCAAGATCGACAAACCAAAGAAACGGCAGATATCAAGAACAAGGATTTGGAAGAAGAACCCATCTCAGCATTGTTGTTGTTGTTGTTAGCATCTCTTTTCTATTGGATTCTCTTGCTTCGATTGCTTCTCTTCCAAATGATTGTCCTTCTCAGCCTCTTTTTGCTCTCCATTGTCTCTCGAATCCAATTGAATCAAATTGAATAGAAATCAAAACTGGATTTTGTGGAGATTGGTGGTGGGGTTGGTGTTTTTGAGGAGTGTTTGTTTATTGGTGGTGATGACTGAGTATGTGAGATCACATGCTCCAATGTTGCCACTTGGAAGTGGTTAATGGGAATGTGTTATGAAATGAAAATCTACCTAACATCTCTATTATTTTCTCAGTTTTTGTTTTTAACCGAGTAAAAAAAAGAATTTTTTTTGTTAGCTTGCTAGGGGTGCTGGGTGAAAAGGCTATTGATTCTTCTCACTGAAAAATTGGTTATGGAAGATTTTCATTAGAAAATGGCTATTGAAAAGTCAGTAACAATTGATGGTGATCATCAAAAAATTATCACTGATTGATATCGTGCAACAATAGGTGTAATAGTGTAATAGTGTGAGGTGATGGGAGAAAAGATTGATCAATTTTAATTAAAAATATTTTTATCATATTTTTTTATATTTTTAACTTTATCTTTGATAAAGGAAAAAAATTCTTTTACTCATCCTTTACGCCGCGCGAGGGGGGGGGGGGAAATCCACCTTGAGATTGAGGGAGTAGTCACCAAAAATTTTAAATTAGTCTCTTAAATATTTTTATAATCCCATCTGTCTTGTTTTGGATAAAATGACACATTTGCTACAAGTTTACCAAGGACTTGTAATCCTAGTTTGGATATATTTGAAAATTCTCATATAAGAATCTTTCAAATTAAGCATTCTCACATACGAATAGAAGATAAAAATCTCACATTAAAATCCACAGAATAAGAATGAATTTTCTATCTGTTGAATTCACCAAGCTATTTTTTCTATCTGTTTCATTTTTATTCTATCTGTTCAAATTCTCACACATACACACTGATATATAGAGAGAGGTCCAAGATTCCACGGGTTGAACTAAAAAAATTTAGACAAATAGAAGGATCGATGCTAGTGTACCCAACAAAATTCAAAATGGAGTTTCTAAAGCTATTTAAGGGGCCAAGGATTTCTTAGAGCAAGAATTTCATGGAAGTAACAAAGTAAGGAATGTCAAACTCCAAGCATTACAAAGAGAATTTCAAAATCAAAAATTGAAAGATTCAGAAATTGTCCAAGTCTTTTTCTGAAGTCATTGGAAGTTGTTGTTAGTCTCTTCATAAATAGGGGTAATAAGGATGCGTACAACTTGCCCTCCCTAGATCCCACTTTAGCAAGAGCCTCGTACACTAGGTCGCCCTTGTTATAGTCAGGTTTTTGATCAGATAAGTGAAACTGTTTCTAATCAGAAAGTTATTAGAGAAAGTTTGTTTTAGGGTTTAAGATGGGTTGGGTTGTGTGCTGATGCAAGAAGGAAAGGTGGTGACTTATGGTTCATGCCAATTGAAAACATATTAGTAGAATTACCCTACTCACGACCTAGAACTAGGGGTGGTGATCTTTGCCTTAAAAATTTGGAGGCATTATATTTACAAGGAGATGTAGCAATAAATGAGTAAGCGGAGCTAGATCTTTGTCTACTCTCTATCCCCAATAATGATGCAAAAGACGTAGCAATAAATGAATGTAATGCTCCAGTGTCAATCAACACCTTAGCCCAAGTATTAAAAACAAGAAATGTACCTCTCACCACTGATGGCCTCGTAGCTGGCTCAAAAGTAGTGACGGCATATACTCTACCTTGCGACCTCTGATCCCCCATGTCACCTCTCGGAACATAAGCTTGTGGTGTGGATTAAGCAGATGTAGCTCCTTGAACTACCCTGGATGCTTGCCCTGTTTGAGCTGACTGGTATGAATGCCTTGGCCCTTGACCCATCTGTAAACCCCCAGACTACCTAGATCCCACCACTTCCGAAACCCGGTCTTTTGTGGACAAAACTACTTTAAATGCCCATGTTGCCCACATTGATAATAAGATTGTGGCTGGCTTCTGTTTTGAGGCTGACCCTGTAGCCGTACAGACTGAGACCGTGCTCCACCTATCTATCCACACTCTGTGGCCTTGTAGCCCATTTGGCCACACCTATAACATGCACCAGTAACTCGGGGCATGTTTCCCGAACTCCCACCCGATGCATAACTTGATGACTTAGCTTGTTGTGGAGATGATTCCCAAGATGATGATGAACCCTTGGACCTCTTAGAAGAACCCGTATCACTTCTGGTATTAGACGGTCCTGATCTCTTAGACTTTTGCTTTGCCTCTTCAACCTCTACAATGATCTCTACATGAGCCGCCGTTTCAACTAAACGGTCATAGTCACGGATCATGTTGCCCACCACCTTCATCAAAATCTTCGGCCTCAACCTCTTCTCAAATTCAAGACATTTCCTCTCTTCGATGGCCACCAATTCGGGTGCAAAACGGGATAGACTAGTGAACTTAGCCTCATATTCCGCCACTGGTGTGTCTAATTGCAATAGCTGCTCAAACTGCTTCCTCAATCGCTCCCTAGCCGTGGGAGGAGAGGAATTTGTCTTGGAAAGCTTGCACAAATGCTTCCCAAGTATGCTCAACTCTATGCTTGACGGATTTCCACCATTGTCCGGCCTCTCCCTTCAATTGGTTGGTTGCCAACGTCACCCGCGACTCATGCTCTTGGATGTCCAGAATTTCGAAAGACTTGATTATTTGCTCCAACCACTTATCAGCTTTCATTGGGTCGGGCTCACCATTGTACTCGGCCGGATTAGAACGAAAGAACTCCTTTTTCAAAAAGGAAGTCCTTGTTTCCCCCTCAATAGTCCTAGCTGCTTGTTCGGCTCTCAATATTTCCATAGACTCTTGTAGAGCCCCTGTCATTTTCCTTGCCAGAGCCCCCATAGCTTCTTGGGCTGGTGGAACGGGTATGTGGTTTTGACCCACTCCTTCTCCTTGGGGAGGGATCTCAGGTTGAACAAGGACGTTCCTGCCACCCCCGATGAGGTCTACCCCGAGGCCTCGCACGTCCCAACATCTATATAAAAGAGAAATTTAGGGACAAGGTTAAATTCAATGACAAGTTTCCGCACCTAAGTGCTCTACGTTCACTTTCCATGCAACCCTCATGCAATTATACATCAATCAATTCAAACAATTACTCAATATTCACACAAAAACACACATGAGCCATTCTCCCTGGATGTTAGTTAAGTCCATAGCAATCAAGGACCTCCAAGTGGAAAGGGCAGTGATCAAGTGCCCTTCCAATAGGATTTCAATGAATGCAATGGGCCTAACCACATCCTAGGAGCCTAACTGTGAGAACCCAAATATAAAAATTAAGTAAATAATTAAACAATAATAATTTTACAATCTCAAATATTTTGGTGGTGAATCCTAAAGTGCAAATTAAATATTTGGAAGGTCTTTTAATTAATTTTAAAACCTAAAATAAATTTATGGTGAAAGTATTTAATTTAGAGACAAGATTTATTATTTTAAAACAAAAATATTAAGGGCAAGTTAGTAAGTATATTTTGTTATAACAATAGTTATATTTTATTTAATTAATGTGTTAGAAAATAAAGTAATATAAAGATAATATTTTAGGGCCTTTTTGTGTAGATGCATATGTAACCCTAGGTTGCCTAATAGTATTCATAGCAGCAGCAGGAGCCACCACGGGAGAGAGAGAGAGAGAGAGAGAGAAGAAGAAGAAGAAGAAGAAGAAGAAGAAGAAGAAGAAAGAAGGGTTGCAAACAAGGAAGAATTTTTGGGTGTGTGGTAGGTCTTTATCTTTCTTCTTCCTTTTGGTTTTGTTCTTTATCCTTGCTCTATTATTATTTAGTTCATTGATGAAGAGGTTGTAGGTTTATATATTTTGTATATAGATATCCGGTTAAGAAACTTGAGGAATTAAATTTATGTATAAAGAATGGGAGAAATTCTTTTAGTTTAAAAATTTTGTACAGAACCACAAACTTTAAAAATCATGAAACCATATCAAACGAATGAATTTTGAACTGAAATTTTTACAGTAGATCAATTACATATTGAATTGCATATCTAAATTTTTTCATAATTTTTGGGAGTAAAAATCCATATAAACTGATGCGTTCAAATCTGTCCAGAAAACTGGTTTTAACAGTAAATTCGGTAGTGTTGTTCTCTTTGGGTATAAATCCAAAAATTATCAAATCAGTGTCATTAGAACCTTTTACAAGTCTAGGTTCTTAGATTTTTGGCCTTGCATTGATTGCTCGTGTATATTAAGAGAACCGGTAATTTCTTTAAAGTGTTGCAGAAAACAACCTGTTTAGATATAATTAATTGTAGATAATTATTTTGATAAGCAAATCAAGCGAAACTATTTGGGTTTGAAACTTAGGATATATTAGTTGATATCTGGAGGGTTTTAGAATTTTTCGAACAACGTGGAGTGGGTTTTCAATTTTCAAAGTTAGCGAATAGATTAGGAAAACTAGTTTAAAACTTTGTTTTATCTTAAAGTTACCTTTAATTAAGTTTCGATTTGAACCCATGTCTTGGGTGATTTTAGACCTTGAAGAACATGAACTTAGGTAACATTTAAGAGTAATGGTGAGTTGGGTTGAGCCGTGTTAGTGCGCTTTAGTTTGGGATTACTTAGTTCTTATTCTTTAGTATTTTTAAATTAGTAGTGACGTGTAGTTTTCATACTTTGTTCAAGGCACTAGTTGGACTTTTATACTCTATTTGAGGATTATATTATTTCGGTTCCAGGTGAGTAGTTTCATGCTACATATTTTTATAAATGTTCCCATATCCTGAACTGTTGGAAAATTAAATTGTTGTTTCATGACTATACCGTTTTGATAAATTATTATATTATCAATGGAATCAAATTATTTCTGAAATATATGTGAACTTGGCATACTGTAAACTATTTGTTTTGGTCTCATGTTTATAATGGTGAACTACCATGTTTTGTGAAACTGATGTGTATTGATTATTGGGACCATCTGTGTATTTAGTTCAGGGAAATTATTCCACTATGTGTGGTGACTCTGGCCACTAGGGAACAGATCCGGATTGGGCCGTGATGACTCTAGTGCTCAACGATTGTAAGGAAAAGACCTAGATTAAGCTAGGTGACTTTCAATCGGATCATTTTTTAGAAAAGACCTAGGTGCCACCCTGAGGATGACTCTTAGTTCGGTATTGGATCCAACATGGCTTATAGCCTTGAGAACTGTGTGGCATATTATTTGTTTTTATTGGTACATAGAAAATTATTAGTGTTCATGTTATAATCTGTTTTAAGTGAAAAATGTCATTTATCATGTTCTTGCAAGACATGAGTATTTTAAGTGTTGAACTGTGGAACCTTCTTTTTGAAACAGATTGTATTTACCAAACTGTATGTCAATCTAGTTTATGTGATATATATCTTATTTTGGAATTGAGCCATGTTTTCAAAATTGTATTTACTATTCATGTTGCTACTCACTGAGCTATCAGCTGACTTAGTTTTTATCACTTCCAAGTGTTAGAAGGGCTTAGGGTGGACTCATGGCGTAGCTAAGACTTGATTGCATGGACCTCTAGGACATACATTTATTTTGTTTTAGATTGTTATGTTAAGTTTGTGCATACTTCTTTTTATTTTTATTGAGATTCATTTAGGATTATTTTGATATGTGGGCTATTTATATCCCATAAGTTTGGATGGTATTGATTACGGTTGGTTTTGCTGTTTATACTTGTGGCATGTCACTGGATTGAGTTTGGTTATTTATTACTAGACTTTTGTATAGTTGCTCAATGTGATTATGGATTAGTGGTTAGGCTTACGTGTGTCTTGGGCTAAGTCCCTGTGGGCCACGGCCGGTCATACCCAGATTTGGGGTGTGATACTAACCCCACATCCCTATAGTCACATGAAAACACATAGCACACAATATACCCTAAGCATTCCATCCTAATCTAAGGACCCAATTGTGATCAACTTCACTTTCCATGAACCCAAAGTATTCAAGCCTATCGCTCTGATACCAACTTGTAACGCCCTGGGAAAAATACACCTTTACCTTCATCAATACTATATACATAAACACCCACAAGGTCATCTATATACATATAAATACCTACAAGATCATATTTCTCATTGAACAAAGAGTTGAGCGTTTACATTGCATCTGTTACATTCCCATGATGTTCAAGTATTTTCTCTCCGTTCAGTGAACTAGACAACTTACAAAGATATAAGGCCCCTTGGGCATACAACATCACAAACATAAAGGAAAAAAATAATTTTGTTTACAAAAGTCCCAAAATAACACATGACCATTTGAGCTATTGTCTTCAACTAATTTCCCAAAAGTTGATAAGGCTAGAGCCTGAGCCAATCTTTCAATGAGGCTGACCTTCTTCGATTCCTGAAAAATTAAATTTGGGTTGAGCTAGATGCCCAGTAGGAACACATTTACCCATGTATCTAATCCCTTGAACAAGATAATGACATTCATGATATAAAACATTTTAATATGATTGGTTTTCATAAGGAAATGGTCAACAATTCATAATGAAGCATTTTAAGATGGCATAAAAGTTACAACCCAAGTCAACCATGTACTTCAATCAAATATCCACAAGTATGAGAAATAGACTACAATCCTTTCTACATGAGCCCAACCAAGAACAATACATATACTTTGAAGACAACCCCCACATTTGCCAGCTACTATACGGCGGGAGGTGGGCACCCTAAGAAAAAATCATCCGTTTTTCCACTTTCGCCGGCTACTATACGGCGAGACTACGTGGACACCCAAAAACATTTTTCCACATTCGTCCAGCGATAAGCCTAGACAGGGCAATTGGGCACCTTTTTAAAAACTCCCCGTGCGAGTACCAACACAACACCAACTCTACTCTTCACCAACACACACACAAGGACTCATGCATATCAACAATCTAAATCACATCTCACACCCACATTTGAATATCACGCATAAGCATAGATGAGCAACACATAAATTCAAGGAATTATAGCATTCAAGAGGAAATTTCATCGTATCAATTAATTTCCATTAAAGTAGAAACTTAGGGTTTTGACCAAATTAGGGGTTTCTCATTCTTTGCCACTAATCTAATTTCTTAATCACATTTATATTTGTTTCTGAAAAGAAAAGAGGGAGAGATGTCTAACCATTGATGAACAGAGAATAATCAAAATAATTAAAACAAAAATGAAGAATGGGCGTGAATATTCTCAAACCATCAATTAGTTCAAAAATCACAGGAGATGCCATAAATCTCTTCAATAACAAAAGACATACAAGGATAAAAGTATCCCTACCTCAACTATAGAGCCAAATGACCAAGCCCCTTCATGAATCTACCCCAAACTCACAATCCAATCAGTTGAGAATGACCTTCTTCAAGTGCTCTCCGTCCCTAGCAAACGATTTCGGGTGGATCACAAGTGTTTGAGAGGTATTTGATGGTGGAAAGTTAGGGTTTCAAGGAGGGAGAGAAAGGAATGAAGAATAGAGAAGATGTTGTGCCCCAAATGATCGAAAATCACTAAGTTTAAAAATCTGAGATCGCGATCTTTGCTCGAGCGAAGGATTTGTCGCTCGAGGAACCAAACACAACAAGTGGTCTTGCTCGAGAGCACAATTCGAAGCTTCAGGTTTGCCATCACACAGACGCACGCTCGAGCGCAAGAGTTCTCGCTCGAGCAAAGGAACACAAAACATAAATCTAGCTAGCTCGCTCGAGCGTAAGAAGCGTCGCTCGAGCGAAGAATACCAACCTTCAGGTCTAACAAGGTCATAGACGCACGCTCGAGCGCAAGAGTTCTCACTCGAGCAAATGAACAAATACACAAAGCTCACTCCAGCGCAGGAAGCCTCGCTCGAGCGAGGAAGCCAAAATCTGGAAAGAAACTATTTGAACCAAGTGACAACCAACAAATCCCAATTACGCCTAACACAATTAAGAACTCAAATTCAAGGGTTAAAAGAAGCAAACAGAACACAGATACAATATTATGTTGCGAACCCAAATCCAGAATACGATGAAGGTCGGGTCCAAAACCCGAATCGCTATAGCTGAGGTGGGTGATACACCTATGTTGGGTCCAGAGTTGGTTCGAGAGACGACGGAGAAAGTTGCACTTATCTATAAGAGGTTGGTTTCGGCTTAGGGTTATCAAAAAAGTTATGCCGACCGAAGAAGGAGACCCTTGTCTTTTGAGACGAGTGACCATATTTTTTTTAAAATTTCACCTAGATGGGGTTTGGTAAGGTTCAGAAAGAGCAGGAAGTTTTCTCCAAGGTTTATTGGGCCTTTTGAGATTTTAGAGCGGATCGAGAAGGTAGTTTACTGTTTAGCTTTGTCGCCCCAACTTTTCGGGGTTCGCGATGTGTTTCATATTTGTATGCTCTGGAAGTATGAGCCAGATCCTTTGCATATGCTAGATTAGACTGATTTAGAGGTAGATAAAGATGTCTCGTATGATGAGAGACCAGCTCAGGTTTTGGACACACGAAAGCAAGTCTTGTGAGGCAAGACTATCCCTTTGGTTAAGGTGTTGTGGAAACATCACGAAGTTAAGGAAGTGACTTGAAAATGTGAGGCTGAAGTCCGTGATAAGTATCTGGACTTGTTTGTTAATGTTTAGGTTTCATTTCTTTGTAATTATAATTATGTTTTGTTGTAATAAATGAGCGTAGTTAACACTTTGTGAGATTGATGTGGATATTGTGTTGAGTTGGTTATGATGTTTCCTATACTTTTGGGCATACATCGGTTGATGTTGTTGCTATGGGATTTATAGTGTGATGCTGTTTTCTGCGATGTAGTTCGATTTCAATGACGAAATTTCCTAAGGATGGGAGGTTATGGCAGCCCGGGTTAAGGCATGATCCTTTATACTTCTTGGTTTTGGGTTTTGCATCTGTTGGTGTTGTTGACATCTATTCTTGTCCTATGTTGCCCTTTGAGTTGAGAATTAGGTTTTGGAGTTATGTTTAAAATAGGTTGAGGTTGATATTTCTAGGATTACTTTGGCTGTGTGAACTTGAGTTCGCTTGAGTGGTGTTTTGGTCACTCGAGCGGTCTTTTCTTTCTTCTAGTTTTGGGTTTTTACAGTCTAAACTTTTGAGAGTTTGCTTTCTTCACTCGAGCATAGGTTTCATAGATCAAGCAATTTGTTCTGCAAGGTTGAACGTCTGGGAGTTTGGTTTCTTCACTCGAGCCTAGTTTTGATAGCTCAAGCGATATGTTGTGTCTGATGCTCAAGCATAGATTTAACTGCTCAAGCAATCTATTTGAATAAAACTATGAGGAAAGTCACTTTTTGCTCACTTTTTAATATCTCTCTCTTTACAAAAGATCTTTTTCCCTTTTGCTCTCACCTCTCTCTAGAAACCTTGCGAAAATCCTCCGTTCTACCTTGGTTTGTGAATTTCATGATCTTCGTGTTTGGGATTAAATGTTGAGCTTGAAGAGGGGGTCGTTTTAATCAGAAAAGTTTGAGTTTCCGTCTTCGTTGGTTTTTGGGTGTTGTTCATATCTTCTTCTTACATTGAGGTAGGGATTTCTTTAATGATTTGCATCGTTATGTGTAAGTTGGGTAAATAAATACTTTGGAAAAACTTTGTATTTGATTAAAGCATAACTTGAGTCATAAAAGAGGGGTTTTTGAGATGATTTCCTTTGAAATGTTTTTGGGCTGTTTGTGATGGTGAGTGGTATTGGAACTTGAGGAAAATTGCTTTTAAAATGAGAAATCTCTAATTTTTATCAAAACACTTGAATTATTCTACGTTGAGAAACTATTTGTGTATTGAGAAATTGGGAATTTCATGATGAATTCATGAACATGGGCTAATTCGAAAATAGATGGGACATTGAGAACGTTGGATTCTTAAGGGAATGATGAGAATATGTCATTGTGTTGATGTTGTTGAAATTATTAGTTATGCTTTTGATTTATATATTGAATAGAGATAACTGTTTTGGCTATCGATAGAAGATAGCAATAGTTCATTGTAGAAATTGCATGAGAGCTAGGTTAACTGAAACCCATTCGCTCATGGATTCCATTTAATCAATTGTTTCAGACTTATGAACTGAAAAGTGTTATTTTTGATAAAAATGAGTGAATACCGTGGTGAATTTGGTTAGGGGATGTGGTTGTGGTTAATTACGTTGGCCTTTGTGTCCTTAGTGGAAGTCTAAAAATCCACGCAGTTAGGATGCCTTCCTTCCGATTAGTTGATGATAAAGTGGTTTTGATAGTGCTTTTATAGCCTACTTGCAAATACGTACCTAGAGATTACCAATGTGTGTATTTACTACCCTATTTTTTGTTTTGAAGCAAATATATTAAATGTGATTTGAACTCTGGCACATCATTGTTTCAAAAATGGGAAAACGCATGTTTTGTAATGGCATTTCATATGCATTCACCATATGGCTTGGTTAAACATCATACACATCATTAAACTTGTCTCTACAGGGCTTTAGCTCACCCTATTTAGAAAAACATTTCAGGTGTTGATGGTATGCCTCCGCTAAGAGGATAGCTTGGGAGGACATTGGAGCTGAACGCACATTTTGTGTTTTATTTTTGTGTAAGCCTAGGGCTTTTATGCATTGGGCTGAAGACCCACTTTTGTTGTAACCAAGTATAATTTTGGAAACCTGTAGCCAATAAGGCATGAATTTGTAATAGTTTAGATATTAATGCTTATCGATCACAAGCTATAGATTCAAGTTTTAGAATTAGTGAATGTATTAATACATGTGATACGATTTTGTAATATTAACAATATTGTTATGAATATAGAATATTTTTGGATTTAATTAAGCTTTCGCTTGTCGCATGAATATTGTATATACTTGAGATGTGAAATGGATAATTCGGATCTCTATATTTTTGGGGCTTTGCATCAACGATAGCCTTCGAGCAAGGGCAAAAATAAAAACCATACTCGTGGACCTTATAAGTTAGAAGAGGGTAGCCTTGGAAAGGAATGGTGCTTCCCCTCGTCAAGATCTCATCGCTTGCTTACTTTGTATCCGCAATGAAGACAAATCAGCTCTACTATT
>CM069909.1:42302716-42462880 GCA_036172215.1 Camellia granthamiana | reverse complement strand
CCACAATCACTCTACAAAAGTATGATACCACAATCAACAATCAATCTATTAATCACCGCCACTAGATAAAATCAATCTATTTTGTCTACAGCACTCCATGTGTATGATACCACAAATTTTACTAATTTTACTAAATCATAAACCATGTAAAATAATAAAACTATAAAATTTAAAATTACACATAAAATATAAGGAAAACGTTACGCATTCAAGTGACAGTCATCCAGGAGCATTAGGTTGGGTGGAGGGGTCAATAGAAGATGATTCGGGCTCAACATTGGGACTCACAAAAAATGTTTCTTCACTTGAAGGATCCATGACCACAAGATTATCAAATATACTGGCAAAACCAATAAAAATTCATTCAAAATATGCTTTTCAAATCCATGGTCTAACAACAGAGATGCTTAACAAAATTTCAATGTCTTTTTATCAACTCAATCAAAGGGGAAAACTAGTTTAATTTCTTTGGATATGTCCTCTCAGTAATCAAACAAATCAATAAGGGAAAACAGTCCAACTGATTGAAACAAGTTTATAATTGAGAATTCTAATTACAAAGTGATTGAAACAGAGTAGTCAAGCCTTCAATGGTATCCAAGTATTTATGCAAGGCCTTATCAGCTATAAATCAATTAATGATGTGTTCGGATAAATGATTTGATGCATATTCATTTTTTATGGTTAACTAAACAAAAAAATAATTTTTTTTTGTTGTTGTCACAGACCCATTAATTTTCTACTTATATTTCTAACCCAACCAAACAAAACAAATTTAGCTTCTTCTACTAATTTTCAAATCCTTTTCTTTTCACAAAGCCAAAATCCAAACGCATCTAAAGTTTCAAAATATAGCAAAAATGAGAAGGGAAAGGAGAAATCTATCCTAATATATACAGTAAAGGTTGCTGGTGCTGCTGGCACTTATATATAAATTATTAGAGCATATATATATAATGTATTAACTTATGTTTGTTACTTTTGTCAAGCAGATTCTTCACACTTCCATTTATCACAATACACAATATATATATATATATATACAGAGAGAGGTATCTGTATATCTTCTATCTAGAGAGAGAGAGAGAGACCTCACTGTAGATCGATCGTTGTTCAATGCAAATCGATCGCCGTTCAAAAGTGTAGATTGTCGGTCGTTTAGTGTAGATCGTCGGTCAGAGGTCCAGTGTGTAGATCGTCGGATGTGTAGGGATGTGTAGGGTAGAGAGAGAGAGAGAGAGAGAGAGAGAGAGAGAGAGAGTCTCTGCGTGTGTGTGTGTTGGGTTTGTTTAGGGCAAAATCTAAAGAAAAGGGGCCTGAGGCGTAAGGAAAAATTGAAAAAAAAAAAAAAAAGAGAGAGAGAGAGAGAGAGAGAAAAAAAAGTCACGAGCGGGTCGGGTCTACTTGGTAAAATGGCGGATCACCCACCACCCGACCCGAACTCGAGAAAACTGGAAAACTAGGCCCGCACTCGCCCATCAGGGGTCACACATCCATTCATCAGGTGTCAAGTCGGGTCGGGCGGATTTGGCAGGTCAGTGGATCCGTTGCACAGCCCTAATGAAAGTGATGGTGTAGTGGTTGTGGTGGTGGTGGTAGTGGTAGTAGTAATAGCTGTGGTTGTGATGACAATGGTGGTGGTGGTGATAGTGGTGGTGGCGGCGATGGTGATGGTGGTGAGTTTATAACAATGTATATCAATATTTATGTTTAGTTTTATAAATTCAGTCAGAATTAAGTAAGTTTCACCTGACTTAAAATTTTCTTTAAGTTTTAGCTTACATTTTAAGAGATACTTAAATTTTGAAGTGATATCAATTGTGATTATCAAATGGGTTTAATTGATTATCACTTAATATATTTAGTTTTAAGTGTTAAATTTGGTTATCAAACACCCCTTACATGTTTATTTATATTAAATATTTTATTTTTCCTAAGACCAAACAAAAAATTAAAAAATATATATATATAATCAATCAAAAAGTGATAGAGGCCATGACTTGGAGTGATGATAAAAAGTGTTACTCGCCAAAAGGTGAAAGAGGAGAAGAATCCCTATTTGCCATCTCTCTTAGAAAAATCTTTGGTCCTTTTGCATTGTGCAAGATCTTTATTCAATCGACAAGTAATTTAAAAATGTAGTGAGTTTTCAATATAAATTTTATTATATTAGGAATAAATAAAATTAACTAGCCTTTCAATTTGCATATTTTCTTTGAGGCCCATTCAACATACACTTTGATAGATTTGTCAGTCTATGAAATCATGCATAAGTTGTTTAAATATCTTATTTTCCATCCACAGACAATATTATTAAGTTTCTCACATTTTTTTTTTTATTATTGTCATTACAAATGTTTCCTATCATAATCTTTCCTAATTTTTTTTTCTTTTCTTCTCTTTTGTTTTGTTTTGTTTTGTTTTGTTTTGTTTTTTTTTTTTTTTTCTCCAGGCAAGACATAGTGATGCTCTTGAAAATGAAATCCAATTGTGAACCAAATTATAAATTTATGAGGAATAACTCTCATAAGTACGTGGACAATTCATGATTTTTATCAAGCTATACCCAAAAATCATACAATTCTTATCTGAAAGGAATTTTCTATTACAAAAAAATAGACATTATTTTGTGAATTACTTTTTGAATATTTTTTTCAGAACATTTTTTAGGAAACAACAAAAATTTATTTCCAAAATTTCAAAAGCTGTTTTTTGTGCAAAAATGAAAACCATATGAAGACAATGGTGGTTTTGAAATTTTCATTTTTTTTTTCCCGAAAATAAAAACAAAAAAACAAAAAAAGTAAACATTATATGTAGCAAAATATAGATGTTACTGTTAGATTATTATTGAGTTTTCATTTTCTTTTTTACAGTTGTCAACCATAAAGAATGTTGAGGTACTCCTTATGGTTACGTGATGTCTACATTAGGATTTTATTGTGTAAGGGCATATGATTTCTATGATTTGTGTTTCTAAATAATTGTCTTACTATGCAATATCAAAACTACTATAAATAAAGGTATGTTCACCTAATGTGTGCTGAAGATTTGAAGAGTGAATAAAGGGGAAAAAAGAGTACCCAACGTGTGTAATTTTACTTTCTTTGCATTATAATGGAGCTTATATCCAAAATTATTTATCTCAATTAACAATATTATATATTTGTTTTCATGCTTGTTTGTATCTATGATAAAAAAAAATATTGCAATTTGCTCTTTACTAAAATGTGATTGACTAGTAATAATTTAGAATACAAAAATGAATTGTTGCTTGAATTTGTTAAGATGGTCTTGTAATTCATTCGAAAGGAGTTTATGTTACAGAATCCAAAGAGTCCATACTTAGATTTATGTTAGGAAATCCAAAGTGTCCACACTTAGAATCAATACATGTTATTTTAGACATGCATCCACATAAAGACTTAAACATATATGGGTTGAATCCATCCGACATATATTAAAGACTTTTGTTTTTTTTTTTTTGCCCGATATGGGACGATTTTACTTCGAGAAGTTCCAACAATCTCTCCCTCAAATGTGAACTTATATAACAAGCAAAGTTTTTGCTCGAGTCTAATCTACTACTCTAAAATTGTGTCTTATGCCTTGTAATGAGGTTTGTAAGAAGTTACTCCTCCAGAAAGATAGTTGAACTATCTTATGCAATACTTCAAAAACATACGATTATTATAAAAACATGTGGGAAAGAATGTTTCTTTAGCAATGAATCCTTAGCAATTGATTCTTATATTTATCTCAAGTGAACAAAATAGAAAACGACACACATTAAGAAGACATATGTTCTCCATTTAGAAATAAAAATCTATTGCATGCCCCCTTTGGAAAGAAGCGTTTTAGTCACTGGGTAATGTCCAAGCAACTCCTGTATAGTTTATGGTGTATATGTCTAAGTCTAACAAATATTGACAAACAACATTTATTCATACATATCAACATCATCAGGCCTTATTTTGAAGTTCGTTCAAAGTTCTTAGTTATTATAGAAATATCCAAGCAAATTGCATCGTAATATGTGGCCAGTTTTAGTTCTCAATCAATAAAAATCAAAAGATTAGTTCAACGGAAAAAGAATAGATTGAGATGATTTTGTCATACACAACGAAGACCAATAGAAACAGTAGTGAAGAGATGCGATACAGTGATAGTAGATGGTAACGTTAAGAGAAATGATAGATCTAAATTGACATGGACTAGTGTACTAAATAGAGATATGAATCTTTTTAATTTAACTAACGAAATGTCCTTAGATAGAGTCGAGTGAAGAATAAAGATTCATACAGCCGACCCCATTTAATAAGACTTAAGGCTTGGCTTGGTTTGATTATCTGAGCTTACCAATTTTATCTTCATAACACCCTGCTCAAAAATAAAATGAAAATGAGCACACCCAATCAACAAAACTTGTTACCACAGTTTGGAAAAACAATAATTGAGATAGAATTTTCAACTTCCACGACAATAAATGAGCACACCCAATCAACGAAACTTGTTACCATAGTCTCTAATAGCTAATCATCCCAATTGCTTTCTACTCTCTCATATGAAATTATACACTTGTTAGCAATTTCTATATATCACTTTATTAAAACCACCACGATTAACTACACACAGAAAAACACTCGCACAAAGTAAACTACTGATAAATCTGCAATGACTACCCTTATGTTGCTAACAATTTTCCCCATCAATACACTAATTTAATGCTGGCACAATTTAGAAGAAGTAAAGAAATTGATAAATTGATGATGTCGATTCATCCTCGTCCCACAGTGTGTATATGTGTAAAGTTTCCATAAACAAAAATAATCCCACAAACAAAATAAAAAAGAAAACGTCTTTATCACTCACAAGACTACCACTTCTCTGTTAAGGGTAAGTAACAATCTGAACAAGACTACCACTTCTCTGTTAAGGGTAAGTAACCAACTATACAACTCAACTTCTTACAACTTTTGATTGAATTCAATGAAAAAGTAACTACTTGACAGCAATAAGATTTTAACAAGAAAACATACACGGCCCATGATATTCAAATTGGAATTCAAGACCCATAAAATGCCCAAACGCAACAATCACATTTAAACCCTCTGAGGGTTTACAGTTAAAGCCCTTATAATTCGCAGAATTTAATCATTAGAACAATAATTACCCCCCCCCCCCCCCCCCCCCAAAAAAAAAAAAACTCAAGCCATCACAAATTGAAGCAAGTAGTCCAACAAAAATTAAATATTAGCAGATGTATATCACTAATGTTATTAATGCTAAAAAGGGATTCATTTGAGGCTTACCCAGAATTAGAAAACTTGTTGAGAAGTTGAACCTGGGCATTTCAGGGATTTGTGGGTTTTTTTGGAGATTTGGGAGGACACATGGAAGATAATGAAAGAAAGCAACCCTTTTTGTGGTGGACAATGAAAAAAAAAAACTTTTAGAACGAGAGTTTAGAGAAAGATCGAGAAAGAGAAGAAGCTTTGAGGAGATCGACAACTGTTATGACATTTTGTTGTTCTTCCCAACTGGAAATGGACAACCCTTTTCTGGTTGATAATGACAAATCTTTCATATGCAATAAGAAATCCCAAACATCAGTTAATCAAACATTCACATTTATTAGTCCTTTTAACATATAATGCTTTGTCTCAACAAGTAGATAATCTCTCTACTTATAAAATAAGAAATCCCAAACATTAAAGGTATCCCTTAAACAAAGATTAATGCCCATGCAACTTGAGGCCACTATAGATGAATTTAAAAGAGGAAAAGAACAAAAAAAAAAAAAGAAAAGAAATCAGTTACACTGCAGTCACTATTACCTCCCCAAGGCCAAGTCCAACCACATGTTCCATTATTAACCCAGCAGTCACACTGCTGCAGAGAGTATAAACAACAAAGAAATCAGCCTCTTGTTCTTTTTTGCTATGATATTGATAATCAAGAGAGTAACTTGATAAGATTCTTACAACATTTTTTTCTCCTCCAAATAGCAAAATTACAGAGGATCTCAAGCTGAAAGAAAAACAAACATTGGAACAAAGTATGAGTGAGTATGCAATACAATAAAAACCAACCATGTTCATCCTGTTCAGTAAAGCATTAATAGAAATGATATTCCCATTCTCTTTTAAACTTTTCACTCTATTTTTTGTCTTTTAGCCTCTCACAAGTGGAGTGTGAATATCATTGCTCTACCTTATTGAATAAAAAAATCAAATATTGTATATCTAACAATCATGAATACTGTCAAGAATATAGCTGTCCAGAATAAATACACCTCAAACATATGACCCTTTTTTTATCTGATTGGCCATCTTCATACTTCCCATTTTCAAAAATTTCAACCAATATACTTTCTGAAATTTGATATTTTGTTAACCATCTCATCAAAATCAAATTTTGATATGAACCACAAATCCAAAATAACATTTGAATTCCGAACTGAAACATGATATAAACTCCCAAGCATGAATTGTATCAAAATATACTAGTGACAAGCATAAAGCATATTATTTTTTTTGATAAATAAAGCAATTTATTAGAAAAGCATCAAGTCGATGCAACAAATACACAATAGAATCCCATAAGGGAAACCTGAAACCGAGCACTACCCAATTATATAATCTAGAAAATCTAAAAAAGCATACAAATCAGGATCAACTTTCTTCTCCAACCAACTATACAGAACTACAAGAAGTCGATTCTGTAACCAAGGGACATCATGAGAAACCTCAAGAAAAGTACGTCTATTACGCTCCAACCATACAAGCCACATCAAGCATAAAGCATATTATATGGACTGCAGAAGTAACAATATTAAATAGATTAAACTTTAGGCCACCAAAGGGTGTCTTTTCCCCCTTTTTTGATGGACCATGATCTAGGTAACTCAACAAAAAATAAAAAATAAACCAAGAGTTGAATGACTAATGCTAGAAACAACAAAACACTTTAAGCTGCAAAATGATCTTTTTAAGACAATCTCTTGTAGCTTCACAAAATAAAAAGCCAGATCATCTACATATAGTTGGTCGCTATTGGTGTAAATCACATTTTTTCTTTCCAAGCAATTGCAAGCAAAGAAAAATTTGTAGCTTATCAATTTAAATGGGAACTATACTGAAATGATTATTAGGAAAGTCAAAAAGCAAGAAAATGCCCAAATGAGATTCCTTAAAAAGGCAAAATAATATACTAGAGAGAGACAGAGCAGATCTGATATTACCATATTAGCAGATTAGAGAGAGAGAAAGTAGATCTGATCGAAGAGAGGGCAGATCTACATCTCTTCATCGTTGAGCTTCTACTCCTGTTTCCAACGATCCACATAAAAAAATCAAACAAATATCTTCAATGAATTTACTTCACAAAAATTGCTGCAACAGTTACTGCATAAAGAAACATGGAATCAATATAACTATTAGTGGCAAATTCACAACCAAGCCAAAAAAAATTTAAAAAAAAATCAAAAACTTTTAACATACACTATCAAAAACATCAATACTAAAAGAAGCCTAAGTTTGGATATGCATGTAACATAGAGAGCAAGTTTCAGGAGAGAGAGAGAATGAAGCTCATTACCTTTATGCCAAAGTGTAGTGCCGAAATACAAGCAGAACAGATCTAAATCTCAAAGAGAGAAACAGAAATTTATAAGCAAAAAAGAGTGAGACTCACAAAAATCAATCAAATGATTAATCGAAATAGATCGGAATGAAAACAAATGAAAACAATCAATCGATCAATTGATTGAAAGACAGTTTTGACAGGGGCTGATCTCATATCTATGTTCTCGGATGTATACAATCTAAAAAAAGAGATAAATAAACGAATTAAATAATCACAAAATCAAAAGAGAGAATCACAAATCTGGACAATCAACCTTCAAATCATCGACAACCTTCATGGATCTGATGGATGGAGAGAGAGAGAGAGAGAGAGAGAGAGAGAGAAACGTAGATCATTCAACCAAGAGTGACCGAGGGCTTTCAACCTCAAGAGCCTTCACAATATCTTCTGTTCAAACTCAATATCGAGGGAAACCAAGAGTTTCAAAACATGGTGGTTGTACTATTTGATGAATCTGAAGAGAGAGAGAGAGAGAGAGAGAGAGAGAGAGAGAGAGAGAGAGTGATCGAGATTGAGAGAGGGTTTTGAAAAGGGGATCTGAGTTTCAGAGAGTCTGGAGTGAGACGGTTTTGAAAGGTCTCAAACGGCGAGAAGGTTTTAATATGAACCGGCGTGATCACTACATAGCTAAATGACGTGGTCTGACCTAGATGTAAGACAATGTTTACAAAATGTTGTGCTTGACTAATCAACAAAGACATTTCAAAAAACGCTATATTACAAACGCCGTGCAATGTACTTTTTCTTGGAGTGTCAAGAACAACCATCAACCTTAAAAAGCAACAACACAGTCTAATAAGTTATAACTTAAGGCTTCCCATAGCAATAAAAATATTCATCATGAAAGAAAGACCTCCCTAGCCAGCAAAATAGCAACCCTACACCACCAGCAACATCAAAGAACATATCAACAGCAACAACAAGAACAATAAAAAAGAGCCAAGCCCCCTTCGCTCCTCAACCATCTTATCACTTCAACGTCTGTCAAGGTGGCTTTGAAAGAAGCTTTAGTTTGAGTTTCCTAATCACGTCAAGGTAGCTGATAATACCAGACACTGGGTAATTGACAATAACAAAACAAGCTTTTGCCCAAAGAGCGAAACACAAACTAGGTGAATCACGTCATGAACATGTTGTTCTGAGTGGTTCAAGACAGTAACATTTTGAGCTAACCAGATAACCATGTAGAAGAGGGTCACCCAAAGTCGTTTCTCAAGGTTCTGAAAAGGAGGATCAAACCACCATATAAAAATATCAAAGAGAGAGGCAGGCAGACCGAACAAACACCACCCGCACCAGTTTAGACAATAGGACCAGCATTCCCAAGCGAACTGACAGTGAATGAAGAGATGGTATACAGATTTCACAAATCTCAAACACATTGGACAAAGCGCTTAAAACTCATTTAGGATTACCCCTGTTAGCTAAAAATTTCCTGAGAGGCTACTTTACCTAGAATAGCTTGCCAACAAAATATTTTGACTTTGAATGGGCAAAGATTATTCCAGAAAAGAGATGCGACTTGAGAGGAGAAACCTCAAAACCACAAGATAAATTTTCATAGACATCATAAAAAGATCTAACCGAATAGGTTCCATTATTTTTATCCCACTTTCATTTCAGCTTATCCTCCATATCAAGAGTCAAGCATAGCGAATTAAGTATTTATTAAATTATCCAAAAAGACATTCTCCCAAACAAATAAACTACTCCTGATTTGCAAACACCACCTGTTCAAGCTTCCATCAAACAAAAGAACATCATTAATCATAATAGATTTCTGAGACAAAATCGAGAATAGTCTAGGAAACTCATCTTTCAAAGATTTATCACCGAACCATAAACCATGCCAAAACAAAACTTGACGTAGACCCCTGAACCAATCATAATAGAGAATCCCTCTTGAACAATATTCCTATTTGCAATGCAAAGACATACTCGGGATATACCAACATTAAGGTCTTATTTGATAACCCTGGTGGGAGTTGGGATTGGATTGGTAATTTGATAAGTTCCGCATAGTTCGTGTTTTGTTGCACACCCAAAACAAAAAAGGAAAAAAAAAGGCATGGATAAACAATCCCATTAAACAATAAATTCCCATAAATGCATGAATTAGGAATACCATGGGATGAATTTGTCCCATGAGAATGTGTGGCAAAAGACAATTTTGCCTCTACAATATATAAACAATAAAATCAACTTCTATGTAATGAGGTCTTACATGAAATTTCATATTTAATCCAGATAGGGTTGTATTTTTGGTTGAAATGGGATGGTGTTGAAATTCTATAATAGATGGGCTGTTCAACTTTGAAAACTTAGCTAAGGTCAAGGCCAACGGTATTCTATTGTACAACTACTTAATGTTAATAGTACAACAACTATTTTTGTTTAATAGTACGACAACTATTGTCTTAGCATTGAAGTAGCAAGAAAATCTTCAGCTCCCCCATGTTAGCATAAATGCGGCCTATTTTTGTTTGCATTCATTACAAAGTAAACTAAGCCTAACTAACCCCGACATACTCAAAGCAACCAACAAGCTGCATACCTGGTCTTGAGAAGTAGGTTCATTCCTGTCAATAGCAAGAGCCCTCAAGTCTGCTTTAGGTCTAGATTGATTTTCATGCTAGTTCTTGCTCCAGCATGAAAGTTCCATTTTAGGGAAGGATGACATAGCATGATACTTTTTGTTTTAACTTGTATGTGGTGATGTTCAATATAAATTAAGACCATTTCCTCTGATTGGTTACTCCTCTAGGTCTTAGCTCAACCATCATTCACCTTTTACTCTCTGTCTCCCTCCACCTGTTCTCTCTTTGTCATCTCTCCTTTTCAACATTTTTTCTCTCTCCCCTTCATCATTTGTCATTCTCCCTTCTACTCAGACCACAACTAAGAAAGGTTTTTTAAAACTTCAAAACCCAGATGAAGTTTCTACTTTGGAAAAATGGTATAGAAAGAAAACCCACTTATAATCACTCACCGTTAGTGAATGGAGAATTGAATTATAAAACGGCCATGTAAAAATCTTAATACTCACAATTTTTTTTCTTGACAAAATGTCCCAAGGACTTCACATTTTCAAGGAAAAAAAGCCTATTTCTCATCCAATGACCTGAACAAGCCTTACTGAATTTCAAAGATTCCAAAAACAAAAACCAAAAACCAAAAACCAAAAAGAAGCTTCAATTGCCTAAGGATGTATTAAGTACCCCAAAAAAAATTTGAAAAACTTATTTTTTTAGTCAAAAATCTTCAAGAGCAAGACGAACAACATCATTTTATCATTAATTCCTATATTATCAAAATCATCAGTGTAAAAAAGGGTGAGAGAGACAAATGACAGGGAGCGAGAAAGAAAGCAGTGAGAGGTGAAAAAGTGATGATGTGAAGTAAGGAGATGATGCAAGGGTAAAAATTTCAGATGACAATAATTGTCATCTAATTGCACAATAAGAAGATTATGTGTCATTATTGTCATTTGACACCCATGCTTTTCCATTTCTTCTTCTTCTTCTTCTTCTTCCTTTTAAAAAAAAAATGCCAGATGACAAGGTGATTAATGGCATTTTTAAACACTAGAATTATGGCTCTTGCAAATTTTAGTGTACAAATAGTTTTATAATTAAGTTTGGACCTTTGTTGCTGCTCATTGGAAATAGAACCCCTTTTGGAAGGAAGTGTTGTAGTCACTATGGAAACGTCCAAGCAACTCCCTTGTAGTGTATATGTCCAGCGAATATTGATAACAACATCTATTCATATCAACATCATTAACTATGGAAAACATTGCAGGTCCTTTTCATAAGGCAATGCTTTAATCACTATGGAAATGTCCAAGCAACTCCATTATATAGCTTATATGCCCAACAAATATTGACAACATCTATTCATGTCAATATCATCAACTAAAGAAAACAAAAAGAAAATAACAAGCAAGATTGTAACTGCAAAGACAACAAGTATCTACAAAAAGAAAATGACAAAGCAAGATTGTAACTACAAAGACAACAAGGGGCAATCTCTCTCTCTCTCTCTCTCTCTCTCTCTACAAAAAGAAAGTGACAAAGCAAACAAGGGCCAATCTCTCTCTTTTGTTTAGGTAAAAGAAGGGTCGTCCTTATCACCTCAAAATCACCCATATAAGTATAGTCTTCCACCATCTTAAAGTTTCAAAACCAATATACCACTCTTTCTATTTCCCTCAGCCATGGAATTTGTTAACTATCTGAGTTTGCTACTTTTACTTATTCTTATCTTCCTCTTCCTAACCAAGAAAACTTCCAACAAGCTCCCACCAGGTTCCATGGGATTACCCATCATAGGCCATAGCCTCAGCCTTCTACATGCCATGCGAGCGAACAAGGGTGAGGCATGGTTCCATGAAAGAATAAGAAAGTATGGTCCCATTTCCAAACTCAGCCTCTTTGGAACTCCTATAGTTTTTCTCCATGGACAGGCTGCAAACAAATTAATATACACATGTGAAAGCAAGACGTTTTCCAACCAGCAACCAGCATCAATGAGGAGAGTCTGTGGTGAGAAAAATATACTGGAGTTGAGTGGTGAAGATCACAAGCGAATAAGGGGAGCACTTGTATCATTTTTGAAGCCTGAAGCATTAAAACAGTATGTTGGGAAGATGGGTGAAGAAGTTAGAAAGCACATGGAGATGCATTGGCATGGCAAAAATGAGGTCAACGTATGTTGCAACTACTGAGGTAAATTTCAAAACTCTAGATTTAAATCCATAGTTTTATCTAGTAACTAGTCAATAAAATTATAATGAAATGAAGATGGTCCTTTCTTTACAAAAGCAAATCATGACATCATGAGTGGGACAAGAGACACGCATGAGGTTTATGTTTGGCTAGTAGCTATTTGAGAATCTACAAAACCAACCATATATGCACATGGAGAAATGACAATTTCCATTGGACCTTAGACATGTTAACCTATTAATTTTTCCTCCTTGCATTAATAGTATAAAACAATTTGTCAATAATATAGGTGATGCCTTTGATGAAGACCCTCACATTCAACATTATTTGATCACTCAAATTTGGAATAGAACGAGGAGCAAGAAGAGATGCACTAAGAGGTTTATTTCAAAACATGAATGAAGGACTGCTGTCAGTACCAGTGAATTTGCCTTAGCCTCCGAGCAAGGGCAAAAATGAAAACCATACTCATGGACCTTATAAGTGAGAAGAAGGTAACCTTGGAAAAAAATGATGCTTCCCTCATCAAGATCTCATCACTTGCTTGCTTAGTATCCACAATGAAGACAATTCAGCTCTACTGTCTGATGAGGAGATTGAGGACAACACGGTCATTATAATGATTGGAGGATATGACACATCCTCCATCCTCCTTACCTTCTTGATCAGGCTTTTAGCCAATGAACCATTCATTTATGCTGCTATTGTTCAAGGTATGCCCCCAACTAGCTCCCTCATCATGATTCATGAGAAAGATTTAAGAACTGAAAAGATAAAAAGGATACTACAAAATAGAACACACTGAAAAATTATCCGTTTAGAGATTGCAGAACAAGAGGAGATTGCTAAAAGCAAGACCCTGGGGGAGCTTCTCACATGGGATGATCTTACCAAGATGAAGTACATGGAGACTCTTAAGGATAACCCCTCCTGGGTTCTGTTCCTTGAGGAGGGTACTGAAAGATACAGAATTTGGAGGATATCTAATACCAAAAGGGTGACAAGTATGTGTAAATATTGCTAATATTTCCATAATTGTAGATTAATTACCAGAACAAATGTGTGTAATGTAAATAAAATAAAAGCTAGAAGTAACACAAATTTATGATAAACTGGTGGTATGGGCAGCAAGCATGACTCACATGGATGAGACGATTTTCCCAAATCCATCAAAGATCAATCCAACACACTTTGAGCAGCATGCACCAGCCCCTCCTTGCTGCTTTGTGGCATTTGGAGGAGGACCAAGAATGTGTCCTGGGTATGAGTTCACCAGAATTGAAACACTAGCTATGATTCATTACTTGGTGACCCAGTTCACATGTAAGCTTTCGTGCATTGACGATTCTTTCTGCAGAGATCCTATGCCAGTTTTCAATCAGGGGCTACCAATTCTTTCTCCTTTAGATACACAGAGTCCCCCGTGCTCCTAATGTTGAGCTAGAACTATTGCTACCG
Source organism: Camellia granthamiana (assembly GCA_036172215.1). NCBI lineage: Eukaryota > Viridiplantae > Streptophyta > Magnoliopsida > Ericales > Theaceae > Camellia > Camellia granthamiana. The sequence goes on along the minus strand of CM069909.1, from coordinate 42,449,048 downwards.
TGGAATTCACAATCACATGAGTGGAAGCCTTCCAAAAAAGCAGCCTTCAGTTCCCTTTACTCATAAAGGGTCTAACAAACTCATCCAAAAAGTCAACTTGCTAGATCGGGTCATATAGAACACCAACACATAGAAAAAAGGGTTGAAAAAACCAGTCCATGCTCCTTATTGTAGTTAATGTTCAACCATTAACCAACCTTCTTTTCTTTATTCAATTAGGATTTAAAAATAAATAACAGTAATAATATAGGAGGAGGAAAAAAGCACAACGCTTTCAATGTCCAAAAATTCCAAGTGGCTATTTTTTAAAAAGATTAGTTGCTATGAAAATCTCAACATTTCAGACTCTATCGTGTGGATAGGATACTTTGATTTATATGAGATCTCAATTATTAGCGTTTGTAAATAAAGACATGTGCAACCAATGCATCATCAAACACGTATACGTAATACATTGAAAATGAGCAAACTTATTATAACCTATGTGGTGCTTGAACAACTTTCATATACTTCTGTACATATATATTAACTTTCAAACTCTTTAACGAAAGATGGAACATTGTACCTTTTATGACTCAAAGCCAGTCTTGTTTCTTTCAATCGCCCCTTCTAGGCATAAGCACCTAAAAGGATATGCCCAAAGGATATACCCAGTGCACGAAACTCCCGCTTAAGCGGGGTTTAGAGAAGGGTCGATGTACGCAGCTTTACCCCCGCAAACGGAGAGGCTGTTTCCGCAACTCAAACCCTTGACTACTAGGTCACCAAGGGGTGGCTTTACCGCTACGCCAGGTGAAAAAGGTGAAACTATTAGTGTTGCATAATTGCAAACTAAGTTACATGCATTTGGTTGAACTCTCATGGTGCTAATTCATTTTTTATATGAAGAAATCAGATTCTATTTAATAGGGGTATGTTTTTTCACACAAACCAGCTTTCATCCCACACGGTGGTGTCCAATGGGCCAATTAAAAACCCTACAAGGTGTGTGTCCATGGGTTATAGCTTAACATTGCAATTGTATGAGCATGGGTAGTTTAAATAAATGATGTAAAGATGGTTAAAGTCCATATACTGAAAGCTGAAACATCTTCAGTTCTACACACCAATAAACACTCAACAACTTAGCAGTCTTTCCTTATAAATGGTAGAAGCGTATCAACCCATTTATTAATCCAAGTGTAACAAACTGAAGCTTTGTCAAGGCAGCCCACAAAATGAAACAATTTTAACAATTGGAACATTCAAACCAAGGAACAACTATGTTGAGTCAATCCAATTATTCCAATCTCCAAGGCGCCATACAAGCACCAGTTTTCCATGGCTACTAAACTTGAAATCCACTCAATAATTACAACCATTTGGGTGTTTAAGAATTGGCTTTTTGGGTTTTTATGAAAATATGTACAGAACAAGTATAGAGAATGATTTGACAACTTGTACAGCCTTTTTGACTAAAAATCAATGTTCCCAAACAAGCCCATGTTCGAGGTCAGTAAGTTAGAACAAAAGACAGCATTCTTGGTTCCAAGGAAACATGTAACCAAGCCACAGGAGTAATTACTACCAGACTCGACCACTGCCCTCAATGAAATGTTCCAACCAAATAGATATTCAAAGCAAATAAAGAACTTTTCTAAAAATGTGCAAGGGAAATAAAAAATAAGTGTTTTTTTTTTTTTTGCAGCGACAACTTGATTCGACGGAGAGAAGACAAAATGAATAGGTTTTTACTTGGCAGACAATAAAAAATAAAACTGTGTTCACAGAAAACAACACAAACCCTGATACAAGCACAAAATAAGTTCTAAACAAGGTTTTAAAAAGCGGCCGCAACCGTTACGTAACGCCGTTACGTAACGGTTTTGACGGTTACCGCCACCCGTTACGGCCGCTTTTGCAGTGTGATTGAGATTCACAGATGTGTTGGCCGTAGCGGCTGCCGTAGTGGTCGTAACAGTGTCGTAACAGCCGTAACGGCATGTTACGTTCCAAATTGTTTCTTTCGAAAAAACATACAAAAAAAAGCTGAAAATAGGGGAAGAGGGATAGAAAGAAGAGGAAAGATAAAGAGAGAAAATGGAGGAGTAAGAGATAGAGAGAGAAGAGGGAAGATGAAGAACATGTTATTGATTTGTTGAAGTTGTAAGACTTATGCTATTTTATTCAGCTGCTATCACTCAACCATTTTATTTGTGTGTCTATTTATATATTGTTTGAAATTAATAATAATAATAAGTGTGGTAATTATCTATTTGGCTTGGTTAAAATATGTATATATATATATATTTAGGCTCTTATTTATTCTCTTACTTTTATCATTGTTTATCTTATATATAATAGTTAGTGATTGATTTTTTGTATAATATAAAGTCATTAATTATTAAAATAAAATGTAAAAAACTCAGTTTATAATGATTTAAAAATATAAAATATATTGGATCATACTTAAAAATTTACAAAAATTGATCAATATTTATTTTTAACCCAATAAATATGATCATGAAAAAAAAAATGCGTATCGGTAAGTTTTTTTCAAATTGTGCAAAAAATAAAAAATTCACGGTTCCGGTTACCGCAACCGTTACACTACAGCCTTTACACCCCGCAACCGCAACCGCGCCACCGCTACCGTTACGGCGACCGCAACCGCTTTTTAGAACCTTGGTTCTAAAACAAGAATCTTATAAATATTATAACTCTCACACATTGAACCCATTGTGTGACTTACCATGTTTGATTCTTCATAAGCTCGGTCAATTACTTCACTGCCAAAGTAAATTCAGTAGATTCTTCATGTCATACAGTTCCGCATCTCTGCTAAGGGACCATTTAGTAACACCATTCATTTCTCTCTTCTCTATCTCACATGATGCTAAGAAATTTGATTCCACACCTTCTAAAGTAAGACAATGCCAGATCTCTACTTTCTGCAGTTTTTAACATTTTGATGGGAAATTCTTCAAGCTAACTTTTGAAATATGAACCATTTCTAATCTCAATAGTTTCAGTCCCTTTAGACTCTTGGAAATTTCAGGAGACAATTATTGAGTTAAGACCAAGCCTAACAATTCTAGGGCTTCTAGCTGCTTGCAGTTTATGCCTATTGCTTCATGATACGGAAAATGTCATTATTGCATATAACTAGACCAATTGACATCTCCTCCATCCCGTTCCAGTAGCGGATTGCCCTTGAAAATCCTTCATGTTTAATATTTCTCCCAAAAGGTAGGGAGAGTTCTCTGAGCTCTGTTGACCTACAATATGAACATTAAAATTTGAGCACAACTTACATGAATTATGAACAAAGAAATTCTCTTGCACTGTTAAGATTTTTATGCTTTCTCTTGCAAATAGTCCAAGTCCTTCACTAGTTGCTCAAATCAAACCAGAAACATTTACTGAATAAATTAGCAAGGAGATTATTTCTCAATAAAATTAAGGACACCTTGTTGTCTGAGAACTAATATAGAGGAAAGAAAATTCTAAACATTTTTTTTTTTTTCAAAACGACAAAAGGAAAAACAAAAAGTAATTTATCTATAATTTAAAAGTACAGTTGTTTAATTGTCTCCAAGTAATGGTGGCTTCCTATTCCACTACTCCTGCAAGTACCCCACCCAATTAAAGGCGTATTCCATGTATTTTACTTAGAGATAAACAATATAAGCCAAATCAGTGAGAGCAATCAGAATACAAAAGGACAACATAAGTTGGCTGTTGGAAAGTACATATAATGTCTGTTTGAATCATCAATAGCCGAAGAAAAATTATGCAGGAAAATAATTGTTATCCGCAAGATTCATATGGTAGTATAAACGTTGCAATAAGACAAACAGGTCGAAGAAGGCATGTAGCATTATGAGAAACCCCTATTTGATAAGCACTAAGTCATAGGTGTGATATGACTTTAATATCCTTTGAACTTGGAGAAAAGGCCAATTCTTGGGGGGGAACCTACTCTTAGATATGAAACCGAGGGGATTCTAAGACTTTGGAACATTAACTGCTTATTCTCCCACACGTTACAAAAGAATTATCTGTTTTAATCACCCATCTAACTGGATTTCTTTCCAACAAGCCTTAAGGCCCTTAACCTAGCATCCGAAACCCTTACAACCTTGTTGCATAAAAATAAAAAATAAATAATACATAAAAAATAATAAAAAAATCTAGCATCTTTTCCAAAATTTTCATTAAATAATCACAATCAAATTTTCCTTATTATACACACAGATTAAAAAAATTTCTCCATCTGTTTTCATTTTCAAAAGCCAAAACCAACAAACTTTCAACCACCTTAACCCTCCACATAATGAATTATATATGCAATATTGTTTCATTGGACTTCACATAATGAATTGTATACAATATTATATTATTGGGCACCCTACCACATCACAAACAAATACACATCAAAGTAACAAAATAAACACGAAGAAATATAACACACACATGTATATAAGGAACAAGTAAAAAATCTGTACCAGAGCAACAAAAATTATAGAATTGCTCCAAAAGATGAAAGCCCCACTCTTTCCACTGCCTCTCAGTAACTACCAAATTATTCTCTAACATTCTGACATCCCAAACAATTCCTATTTTTTTCAATTTTCTCAATTGTTGGTTTTCTCTCAAACAAATATATTAATTGTCCTTCAAACTAAACCCAATACTTTTTCAAAGAAGTTATCAAATGAATTTTATGTTGCAAAATTGTTTACTCCATGCCTTGTAGTTTGATAGATAGCCGCCGTATGTGTGAAACACAGACAAACAAACTACCAAATAGATGAATACATACATCACATACAAACTACTACGGAATTGGGGTGGCTGCTGTGTGGGAGGCACCCATAGCCACTGTTGCATTTGTATTCAGTTTTATACTTTAAATTACATTTACCATTGTTTTTCTTTTAAATACAAATGCAATTCAATGAAAGGACTATCGATATCTAATCAGCTTGGTTTTTTGCAAGTATTTCTTCTCAATGTACCCTAACCCCGAGCTGGGCCTATCAGGCACACCCCAATTCCCATACTTTCAAAGTTTTATAAGTCATTATCCAAATTAAGAATTTCCTAAAATTACAGCTTTTAGACAAATTTGGATGACCTGATCTTTTAAGGAAAAAAATAGCTAAATTAAACAGATTTCAACCGTATTTCCACAAAATTCAGATTACAGACCAAATCTTTAATTTCAGTAATACTTTTGTGCCGTTGGCATCAACTCAGTATTTAAATGGGGTTTTTAGTTTAATTAAGATTTTATAAAATAAAAGACATAATATTTTCATAATAATTGGGTGCCTCAACATTTTCGCAGGGAAAATTCGACACAGAAATTTTGGCCCGACATAGAAATTTCAATTTTTACATAGAAATTTCTCTGATTTTACAAAGAAAATTCATCAAAGGACCTTAGCTAATAAAAAAAACATATTACCCAAAGTTGGAGAGGATGTTTTACTAATTTTTCCCATTTAAAATTTCACCAAATTGACACCAAAAAAATTGGGAAATTCTAAATTTGGAGAAATTGATGTACCTTTCGGCAAGATAAACAAGGTGATGATCAGTCAATTGAAGAAGCCCAGGAGGAAACACCATTCTGGTAATCGAAGTAACCCTAATACCATCTTCATCATCATCGTCACGTCTATACACATCCATAACACCACGAAGAAATTTCATCAGAAATGCCTTCTTGAAAGGGTTATCTTCGGATCCAAACAGCCTCCAACAGCAATCACAGTTGAGAATGGTAAAATCGAGGGTGTTGTCACCATCATTGCCGAACAACTGATCGAAACCAACGCGTCCCGAAGATCGACAAACCAAAGAAACGGTGGATATCAAGAACAAGGGTTTCAAAAGAGAGAAAATATCGAGCAAGAGGTCCGTGTTGAGAGATTCCCATTTGAATTCTCTTGCTTCCATTTGCTTCTCTTCCAAATGATTGGCCTTCTCATCCTCTTTTTGCTTTCCATTGTCGAAACTGGGTTTTGTGGAGATTGGTGGTGGGGTTGGTGTCGTCGAGGAGTGTTTGTTAGTGGTGATGACCGAATGTGTGAGGTCCCATGCTGCATGTGGTTAATGGGAATGCGTTATGAAATGAAAATCTACCTAAATATGCAATTATCAAACCCAAGTAAAATTTCTCAAATTTGTAGTGCTATTATCGAATTTAACTTAAAAAAATATCATGACGACCACATTTGAAAATTATATTTAAATATATAATATACTAGTCAATCATTCGTATTTTGCACGGAATAATTATAAATATCAATATTTATTTTAGATTTGTTTTAATATATAAATTATGTTTTTTAAGATTTTTTATAAAAATAATTTAACAATCTTATCACTAACCATAGTGTATGAGAGAAATTAAAAAGGGTACTGCAGTAATTATACACAGATTATATCCATAATTATTTGTATAAGGGGATTTTAAATGCTGATCAGGGGATTTTGACCAAGTCAATAAATGCTGAGTTTTTTTTTTTTTGATAAAAAATTTAGAAAATTCAGATTAGAATATTGAAACTCCCACAGGTTTTGGGGTTAAAAATCCCTTTTTGCCAAATCAATAAATGCTGAGTTTTTTTTTTAATAAAAAATTTAGAAAATTCAGATTGGAATATTGAAGCTTCCACAGGCCTTAGGATTAAAAATCTCCTTTTACTTAATATATAGTATAGATAAGATCCCAAATTACATGATTTGATTTAAAAGAATATTTAAAATCCTTACATCATTATGAATAAATTTAAAAATTCAAATTGTAAATCTCTAACATTATCTTTTTATAAATGATAAAAAATTACACATCAAATGTTCCTAAATGAAATACCTAAATATGGAGGTTTTTCTCAAATTAAGCCAAATTATTAACTTAATTCCCAAACTAGGCCTAGTTTGGACGGAATTTCCAAACTAGGCTAAAGCACTATTACAAACCACGCTTTTACTGTTTTTAGGCCCCTCCCGCGGAAAATTTGTGAAATAGTAAAAGCGTGATTACAAACCACGCTTTTAATTAAGAAAGCAGGGTTACAAACCACACTTTTAAAGAAAATTTGTTTTCTTTAGAAAACGTGGTTTCAAATCACGCTTTAATTGTGCTTATTTTGTTTTCTGAATAAAACGTGGTTTCAAACCACGCTTTTACTGTGCTTATAATTTAAATTTTGTTTTCTAAAGAAAACATAGTTCCAAACCACACTTTCACTATGCATATTTATTTTCTTAAGAAAACGTGATTGTGAATCACGCTTTCACTGTTGACTACAATAAGCGTGGATTGCAACCACGCTTTTACTGTTCATTTAAATTTTATTTTATTATTATTATTATTTTTTTTTGGTTGTCATTGTTTTGGTGATAATGTAATTCATAAATTTTTTTTGGCTTTACTAAAGCCGTTCTCATGTTAATTTTTTTTTTCTTTTGTTTTTATTTTGGGTTAAAAGGTGTAATTAAGAAATTTTTTTTGGCTTTTTCATGTAAATTTTTTTTGTTTTTTCTTTTGTCTTTGTTTTGGGTTAGAATGTGATAATATAATTCAGAAAGTTCTTTTGGCTTTACTGAAGCCGTTTTCATGTAAAATTTTCTTTTTTTTTCTTTTGTCTTTGTTTTGGATTAGAAGGTGTTATTCAGAAATTTATTTTGGCTTTACTAAGCTGTTTTCATTTAAATATATATATTTTTTTCTTTTGTCTTTATTTTGGGTTAGAAGATGATAATGTAATTCAAAAAATCGGTTTAGTAAAACCGTTTTCTAGCCGTTTTCATTAAATAAATAAAAAAATTCTTTTGTCTTTGTTTTAGGTTAGAAGGTGATATACATGCTCTACAGTTCGAAGCACACCCACACACTGTGCAGTTCGACAAACAACAACGAAGGGTGAGACGCGAAGAGCACCGCGGAGTAGGCCAAGAAGACGAAGGCCACCGCGAGAGTTGCAACAAGAAGGAATAAGAGAAAGACTTCAAATTTTGGTGATGTATTTTTTACATACAAATGGTACTTTTTATGTTTTTTGCTATGTAATGTAACTTGTATGTAATTTGAATTCTGATTATGAACAGGAACTTATGTAATGTAAATATTGGGTTGGAGTTGATGTTATTGTGATTCAATTGGTTTCACTTATTTCATAAGATTGATGTTGTGCAATGAATGAATGAATGGAAAGGTAATTTGTTTTATTCAATTGGTAGTGTATTTTTTGTAAGAATGAGAACATTATTTGTTATATTCAATGAATAATGGTTACATTTTTGGGTTGTCACGATTGATAAGATGAACAAGTTAAGAGAATGTGTATTTCTCCTCAAATAAATTTTGTCAACATTTTTGTAATAAATTTAATACATAATATACGAAGTCACTAATTTACTAAATACTCATACAGGCATGAAAACAACATAACTGAAGTTGCAAATGTAACAGTTTTCAGTTACATAGGTAGTACAGACATAGGTAGTACAAACATAGGTCTCGCACAAAAATACATTCTGGACACCATGAACTGAACACACAATACATACATCCTGGACACCCTGAATTGAACACACAATACATAAACATAATAGTTAGACAGACAAATATTAGGCAGACAATCTGACAAACTCATTACGGAAACACTTAGTCTAACACAGACATTACATATTAATGCATGACTAATATTGCCGAAGTGTAGACATTAAATCCTAATTCGCGCTTAAATCGGCAATCTCAGAGTTTGAATAATCCGAAAGCTCAGCGTCAGAGACAAGTTCAGGATCCTCCATGATATCCTTGATAGCCGCAACATTTGGTTATGTTCTGTTTTTCTGGGCATCCTTCTTAACTGTGTATAGTTGCATATCGCGGGCTAACCTACGGCGCATTTGAGAAATCTCACGTTGTAGTCTTTCACATAGTTGATCAACATTATCAGGATCTTCCTTTTGTATCTCAACAGAACGTGCTTTTGGCACCTTAAGTTGATTTTCCCGACTTAAGGTTTCCAGTTGTACCTGCTGTATAAATAGTGCGGGCCACTTGAGACGAGTAACGTCAGATAAACCATATCCTGTTTGATTGTCAGATGGCTCCATACATGAACCTCCTTGAACTCGATAATACTTGGGCATCAAAAAATGTCGCTTCCCAAACCTATCACGATAACCACAAGCATAATCTAAAACAGTTATTGTTGTTTCGTCTTCAGCATCGCCACGTCCAATTTCCCCTCTTCGTCATGAACTGTCACCCCTTTGCAAGTTCCTACCACCTCTGCGATTCCCACTCCCTCCCATGAATCGTGTAGCCATGTTAATTTTTTTAAACAAATGAATGATAATTTCGTAGGGCGAAATGAGTTGTAAGGTTGTGTCTTCACCTTTAGTCGTTTATATAGTTGGTTATGAACGGCTTTAGAAAGCCATTGAAGGAAAAACCATAGAAAATAAATGCCTCTGCATGACAATCCCACATTTACGAACAAGATATGAGTTGTCACTAGAATGAAAAAACAGAGAAAAGCAAATACTGTGTACCAAGTCACGTGACTTGACAATCTATCTGCATATATCGACAAAATAAGGGCATGCTCACTGTAAGATAAATCAGTGAATTCACTGTTGTCATGTGACTTTCTGAATTGACAATCCCACATATATCAATAAGAGATGAGTTGTCACTGTAATCAGAAAACAGAGAAAAACAATGCCTGTACACCAAGTCACATGACTTGACAATCCATCTGCATATACTGACAAAATAAGGGCATGATCACTGTAAGGTAAATCAGTAAATTCACTGTTGCCATGTGACTTTCTAAATTGAGAATCCCACATATATCAATAAGAGATGAGTTGTCACTGTAATCAAAAAATAAGAAAACCAAAGCCTGTGCACCAAGTCACATGACTTGACAATCCATCTGCATATACTGACAAGTCTCTCCACAATTTGACTACTCAATGTGTGAAAAAATGAAGCTTATATAGGCAATGTTGTGTTTCATTTAGCTATGCATCATTCGTTGTTACGACAAACTATTTGGATTTCATTGAAAAGTACGACTATTTGAATTTTTTTTGTCATTTGGAATTATTTTAAAATCAATTTTTGAATATTCAATTTGTAATATTTTGGGAAACATTTACAACATCAACTGAACATTGGTCGTAACGTACCCATCCGCAGATCAATCGTAACAAATTTGTAAATCCCACGCACGCCCACTTAACCCCATAGGTATGGAAGATTAATTGTTATTTAGATTTTTTCTAGAAATCACTCGTAATAAATTTGCAAATCTCACGGACAACCACTTAACCCAATAGTATTGGAAGGCTAGTGTATGAAAATATTGTTGGAATGAAAATGTATATATTAAAATAATTGTTATAAATTTTAAATCCAAAACTTACTTGGTTTTTGAATTTCCAAGAACAGTTTTTTGGAAATTACTTAATCCCCTAACTGGACCAACCACTTAGCTTTGAGCTTGTTTGTCCTGCCCCAAAGTTTAGTTTTCTGTCAACCCCCCATTCCTTACGAGAGTCATCATTTTCACTGGACTTCCAGGAGTTGGAAGGTGACTCTTTCTTCTTTCCTGATGGAAATTGAAATTCTTTACGTACAGGTCACTATTTGAGGAGTCCTTGTTGAGGGAAAATTTTGACTGAGCTACCTGTTCTGTGAGAACCCGAATATAAAAATTAAGTAAATAATTAAAGGAAAAATTACCAGTAAATCCTATGTGGTAGAAAGTTAAACCATTTAGTCCTACAAGTTTTCTTATGCACCATTTAGTCCCACTATCTACATCAACAACATCAACTACATCACCAACGTCACTAAAAAAAACATTATAAAAAATCAGCAACATCATAAAAACATTATCAAACATCATCAAATACATCACCAACATCACTAAAAAAAAACATCATCAAAAAATCAACAACATCATAAATACATCATCAAATATCAACAACATCCACAACATCAAACATCAACAAAACATCATCAAAAAAAATAAAAATAAATAAACAACATCAAACATTAATTTCGAAATTCTTTTCATTTGTCAACATTGATTTTCTCGGAGAGTCTCATCGTGTGAATCGCAGTATTAACATTGCTGGTTCGATAATTTTTTTTGCAGATTTGGGTTGGAGAGAGAGAGAGAGAGATCTGACATTTCGACAATGGAGAAGCTCAGAATTGGGTCTCCAATGATGGGTTTCTCAGATTCCTCTACAGATCCTAAACAAGTCAAACGTTTGATCTAGAAATACTCTGTTGAAGAATCACAGCAAATTCAAATTCAAAATCACAAACCCATCTCAAAAAATTCAAAATCACAAACCCATCTCAAAAAGCCTCTGTTACTCCTCCTCCCTTGCCGTTGTCGGAGACGAGGATTGGCGATGAAGGAGATGAATCGAGATCGGAACACGAGGTTGTGATCGATTTACGCGCGGATGTGAAGGGAAATTTCAGATTGAATGCTTGTGTGTAGGGTTCTGAATAAGATTGCTTTGTAATGGTGGAGTCTGGGGATGAAGAGATGAAGAAATTGAGGGAGTAGGTCTGTGTGTATATATATATAATGAATTTGATGATGGATCAGTTTCAATTTTTTTAAAATTAAATTTGATTTTTTTTATGTTTGATGAATAATGTTTGATATTGTTTTCGTAATGATGTTGTGTTGTTTGATGTTGTTTTGATGATGATGTTATTTTGATGTTGATGATGTTTGATGTTTAATGGTCATTAACATTGAGATAGGATCTAACAGTTCATAAGAAAATTCATAGGACCAAATGGGTTACAAGATACAAATTTGGGATTTATTAGTACATTCCCCATAATTAAATAATAATAATATTACAATCTCAAATATTTTTGTGGTCAATCCTAAAGTGTAAATTAAATATTTGGAAGGTCTTTTAATTAATTTTTAAACCTAAAATAAATTTATGGTGGAAATCTCTAATTTAGAGATAAGATTTTAATAATAACAAACTAAATAAATAAATAAAAGCAAAAGGATAAGGGAGTTAGATTTTTTAAAGTGTGTGGGTAACCCTAAACTCTCATATTATTCAATTAGCAGCCATGAAGAGGAGATAGGAGTAACTTTTGGTGAAAATTGAACAACTAGTTTGGTGCTTTAATAACTCCATCTCCAAAGTTGAAACCAATATTCTGTGAATATAGTTATTTTGTATTTATGTTTCTATTCATTCATTGGAAGAGGATGGAATGAAAGCTTAACTAATTAGGTGGCTTCAATAGATATCAGGTTAATAGTTGGTGTCAAATAGTGTAATGGGTATAGTGGATGTATGAAGAACAAGTATATGGCATGGGTTATATTCCATGAGTGTTTTTGCTTGTAATGGTGGATCTTGTGAGTGAAACGTGGGTTAGGTAAAAGTAGTTGGCCACCAATGTTTGTGAATATCATGTGTATTTTATGTAGTTTAAGGAATATCAGATGGGTACATAAAGTTGAGGGTACAATCTATGAGTATAAAATTCTGTACATAACCACAATCTTTAAAAATGAAGAAACCTTATCAAACGGATGAATTTTGAACTGAAATTTTTGTAGTTGATTAATTACATATTGAATTGCATATCAGAATTTTCTCATAATTTTTGGGAGTTAAAATCTATATTAACTGGTGGATTCAAATCTATCCAGAAAACTGGTGTTAAGCAGTAATTTCGGAAGTGTTGTTCTCTTTGGGTATAAATCCTAAAAATATCAAATCAGCGTCATTAGAACTGGTTACAAGTCTAGTTTCTTACATTTTTGGCCTTGCGTTGATTGCTATTCTATACTAAGAGAATCGTTAATTTCTTTAAAGAGATGAAGAAAACAATTTGTTTAGGTATAATTAATTGTAAATAGTTATTTTGACAAGCAAATTAAGTAAAACCAATTGGGTTTTAAACTTAGTCCCCCACTGGACCAACCACTTGGCTTTGAGCTTGTTTGTCCAGCCCCCAAGTTTAGTTTTCTGTCAACTCCCCATTCCTTACTAGAGTCATCATTTTGACTGGACTTCTAGGAATTGAAAGGCGACTCTTTCTTCTTTCCTGATAGAGATTGAAATTCTTTAGGTAGAGGATCACTATTTGACGAGCCCCAGTTAAGGGAAGCTTTTCATCGAGCTACCTGTTCTGTTTTATGTGTTGTTGAAGGCGATAGTTCGTTTGTCTGAACTTTATTAGTCCCCCAACTGAACCAACCACTTGGCTTTGAGCTTGTTTGTCCAGCCCCGAAGTTTAGTTTTCTGTCAACCCCCCATTCCTTACCAGAGTCATCATTTTGACTGGACTTCTAGGAATTGGAAGGCGACTCTTTCGTCTTTCTTGATGGAGATTGAAATTCTTTACGTAGAAGATCAGTATTTGAGGAGCCCCAGTTAAGGGAAGCTTTTGACTGAGCTACTTGTTCTGTTTTCTGTGCTGTCGAAGGCGGCAATTTGTCTGTCGTAACTTTATTAGTCCCCTAATTGGACCAACCACTTGGCTTTGAGATTGTTTCTCCACCTAACAAATTCTGTTTTATCTGTCAAAATGCATTTGTTTTCCTCTCCCTATCATTTTCCATGTTCTATTAGAATAGATGGTGTTTTAAGTTTTGTATGTTTCTAATGTGAACTTGTACAATATATTGTTGTTATGCAATGCAGCATTGTTGTGATTTTGTGTTTACTTGTCTTTATGATATTAAATTTCTATTTTAATTTCATTTTGTAGGATAATTGGTGGGGGTAAATTTTCATGACACTCCTAGTGTCTACAAATTTGAAAGCACAAACCTTAATTTTGTTTTCTCTCTCTGTCTCTCTCTCTCTCTCTCTTTGATATTAAATTTTCTTGACACTTCTAGTAATACTCTCATAAAAATCATAAAAAAAATTATTAACACAAATTTTTAAAATAAGTTTAAGTTTTTTCAAATGTCTTCATAAACATCTAGCATGTAAATATTTTTTTGAAATACTTCAAAATTTCATTAACAAAATTAAAAAAAAAAAACTAAATAAAGTACAACATCAAAAACTTTATAAGTCTGCTGATATGTCAAGAAGAGGATTGGTTGATAATTAAATATTATCTTATTATCAACCAATCATCTTCTTCACACATCACTGACTCTATAAAGTGGGTACAAAAAATGGAGTTGTATATCATGTTTGAAAAAAAAAAAACCTTAAGTATTCACATAATTCAACATACATTAATCCATTCATTAATCCAGAACATTCATTAACTCATTGCAATTCAATAAACAAAGTCATGAACTAATAAATGTGTACTTATAAATGTAGTTATTTCATAAACTTCAGGTTCATATAACAAATACTTGAAATACATCCGTAAGTTAGAACTACAACAACATTGTCTTACACTCCAGTAACGAAAACATACAAACATATATGAAAGATAAAGGTGTTTGATTTCTCATTCCTCATCTGACATGTAATAATCAGAGAGATATTTTCCGTTGTTTAAGACATTGTTTTGCTTAATCACTGTCAAATCTCTGTTGCTTGCTTCTGCTATTTTGATGGCTAGCTAAAGCATGAAATGTCGACATCTCCGCATCAACATTCTGTTGTTCTTCTTCTTAATTCTGCTAACTGCTTTTTCATAGTCACTCACATTTCGTCTAGCCATGGTCAATGAACGACGATGAGGTACTGGTGTCCCAAAGTTACGTAGATCATTAAACAATCCTTTTTACTCCGTTACCCTGAACGCCCATTTTGCTCGGATACCAGCATAATAATCCTTCGGACTCGAGTACTTTTCGCTCTTTTAGTCATAAGTAAATGGAGGTAGCAGCCACACTTTCGGATTTCTTTGCCGGCATGAACTTCCTGCACCTCTTGAAGACATTGTTCATAAAATAAAAAAATTAATATGTAACGCCCTCAAAATAATTACATTAAACCCACAATATTGACATATAAAAGATCAACATCCTTCTATTCATCAGAGTCATTACATAAAGTATTACATCTTAACAACATTAAATGCCATATAGGCTTTCATCTTTCCAAGACATTGCTTGGTTACACAAATAGAGTCTCGCTCATTACACATTAAGCCCTTGGCTTGAATCTACATGTAATACATCATAAGAAAATAGACACAAAAAGTCTGCCCGCCTCTAGCCTCCCAAGCTATATCCTTGGAGGTGGCATGCTACCTGTACCTGAAAATGATATTCCCGTATAGGGTGAGCTAACAGCCCAGTAGAAATACACTAAGCCAGCTATGAACAATGACTAAAAGCTTAACAGTTTGATAGATGGTTAACACTTTTACATTCTTTCATAACACATTACAGTTTCATTTTCCATTCCTTTTTAATTTTCAATTCATAACCATAGTCTAGAACCTGACCAAATAACCGATATGAGACAGTAACTCATTTTAAACATTTCCTCATTTCACAATAGATAAGCATACTAGCTATATCAATACATCAACAGATAAGCATATGAGCTATATCAACACTTCCACTGATAAGTATAAGAACTATATCACACTTCCAACGATAAGCATATGAGCTATATCAACACTTCAACAGATAAGCATACGAGCTGTATCTACGGAGTCCATCCCTTCTCTTCTCCCACACAACACCCGGTTTAGAGGTCCATCCCCTCTCTACCCCTAAACCGTGGAGTATATCCCCTCTCTCTTCCAACACAACACAATGCATATAAACAATTATTATACACATCATCAGTCAATACATAAAGTTAATGTATTCTTTCAAACGTCATACTCAATGACACATTCTAGTGATTAGTTTTGGTTTGCATAATCATCATGCATTGTCTACAATAATCAAGACTATCATCCACTGATAGCCCAAAGCAGTTATTTCTAAACAGAAAATAAATGCACAAAATGAATATAAAATCAACATTTCAATTAGATGAGCGATAAATGATTCAACTACACCCTTTAATCCCATACATTCCCAATCTCAACATTTCCAATTCAATTCCTCTTTTCTTACAATTAATTATACCAATTAATTAACCAATATAATTAGGGCATTTTCCATAATTAACATTACAACCCTAAGGTTCCATTTTCATCAATGTTTCAACATCAATTCCATTTCTTTATGCTAAACATGCATATAGGTTTTATATATTTAAAACCCCCACTTTTGTAAAAATTACACAAAGGCCTAAATTTTCTCAAAATTACCCAACAACCCCCAACATATCAAAATGCTAAAATTTAAAGACAAAGCTCATAAAGAGGAGTAGAATATCCCTACCTCAAATTTGAAGCTTTCAAATTTTTCGACAACAGAAATTAAATTTTCTTAAAGCCACACGGCGCCTTTTTCGCCCTCTGCACTTTAAATGAATTGATCACTACTAAATCCGATAATACCATTATCTTTAACAACACGTATGAAAAATTTAGAATACTCACATGAATTACTAAAACAGGACAGCCCACCAATGGTATTTTATCAATATTCTTATATATGCCCAACCAGTATGTTGGCTTCATAACTCTAATTCTATTTCCTTCATCAACTTCATGGCCTCAATGATGCAGAGAACCTGTCCCTTCTGTACTTTGTCTCTAACTTTAACAAACACACCACCTCGACATCTCTCTCTCTCTCCCCGATCACACCCAGCAGCCATGCATTCACGGCACACCAACCTTCACTCTCACACGGACACATCACACACAGCACTCTGTTAATACACACACAGACAGCCGAGGGAGGATCTACACGGGACTCACCACCCACGGGTCTCTCTCCCACTGCAATACACCACAACCACCCACGGGTCTCTCTTCCTCCCTTCCTCACGGCTCCTTTGCCACCATTGGCACCACACACCACACACGGCACCAACTCACCATGATCCACACCACCACAAGAGATTTACACTGCCATCTCTCTCTCTCTCTCTCTCTCTCGGGTTGGAGAGGAGAAGAGAAGAAAAAGATGAGCTGAAGCCACACAACACACTCACACAGATAACACTCTCTCACAACACACACACACGGAGCCATGCACACCCACACTACGACACAACAGACACTCATACATGCATACACACGGTTTTGAGAACACATGCACTGGTTCTCCTTCTTCTCTCTCTCTAGAGAAGACACACCTCTCTCTCACTCACATGCATGAGAGACCTACCAACACACCACCGCTGCCATTCACACACGACACCACCACTGCCATAACACACCATACACACAGACGGCACACACTCACACGGTCTCTTATCTCTCACTCTCATCTCTCTCTAGCTGGGTCTCTCTCTCTACAACATACCCAAACAGCTCACTCTCTCTGCAACTCTCTCGCATGGGCTTAGGACCTCTCCCTCTCTCTCGGCAGTTCGAGTTTGAAAAAGGAAGAGATACACACGATTCTCTCTCTCTATCAGAATATTCTTTACACTTTAAAAACCCCACTCCAGCACACCTATCACTCTTTAATCATCTTCTCCACTGTGCGTTACCCCCTTTTTTTTTAAAAAAAGCATCCACTTATTTCTTTGTCCTAGTTGCCACCACCTAAATCCATTATTTGTTGAGTTGTAGCTCCAGGCTGGGTGGAAAGTAAAGATGCCCCACTCCACCACTCACTTCACTCTTTTATTTAGTTTATTAAATGCCTTCACCGAAAGCAAGCCAACGAGATACATATTATATATTTCTAAATATATATATATAGATAACCCTCTCACCATTCCATTTATTTATTTATTTGTTTATTTTTGGGTTACTACAACCTACCCTCCTTAAAGAAATTTCGTCCTCGAAATTAACTCAGGTGATGTAATACATTCTACCATCACCCACAAACTCACTCAAGCAC
This sequence comes from Camellia granthamiana, assembly GCA_036172215.1. Taxonomy (NCBI): domain Eukaryota; kingdom Viridiplantae; phylum Streptophyta; class Magnoliopsida; order Ericales; family Theaceae; genus Camellia; species Camellia granthamiana. Next base: position 42,431,124 of record CM069909.1, on the reverse strand, counting down.
TTGTCAATGCACCAACAAAAATTCTTCGACTACTACATGAGTCTTAACGAATCATACCGGTAACGAACCAAACCATTACTTCTGTATCACGACAACTCTTCAAAAGCCCTAACCACCAACTCAAATAGTGGCCATCAACCGTCACAAAACAGACGATACCTTACCAACACTGTTCTACATCATACTAATATTATGATAACTCATGAGATCAACACAATTTAAGCATATGCCGTTACCACGACGGAATATTCCGTTAGCTGACGTCATCGCGCGTAAGCAAAACACGCAAAATGAAAAAAAAAAATGAATGCAGGGATACGGGGTTTCGAACCCCTGACTTCAAGCTCAGGCCACAGCCCAAACCACTAAGCTAAACCACTGAGCCAAGCTACTCTTGTGATCAGATATTCAAACAATTATATATATGTATGAGACACATATACATCAAAACAAAACAAAATAGAAAAAAAAAAAAAAACTCGTTGCAGGGTTCGAACCCTTAACCTCAGGCTCAACCTCTCCATCCTTAGACGCTGAACCAGACCACTCAACCAAGTCACTCTTGTGACACGATTAGTCGAATAAATGTATATAATACATAAATATACAATATATATACAACTTTCCCGCTTCTCTCTCTTCCTTCGAAATCTGCATCTGCCACGCGGTTTGCTTTTACGTTGGTTGGCCGACAAAAGTCGACTTCATCGATTACTGCCCACCTCGACTCTCTCTCCATCTTGTCTTCTTCTCTTCTGTATTATTCTGAATCGGAATTTCCCCTCTTCTACTTATTCCCTCATTTCCCTTTCTGCTTCATCACTCTCTTCCATCTCCCTCTTCGTCACTCTCTTCTGCTTCCTCTTCCTCATCGAGAGAAAAGAGAGACTGAACGAAGGAGAAAAGTTGTCTCAAAACTCAGTCTGTTTTCTGTTATTTTTCCGACTCTCCTTTCCGGCTCTTTACATCTCTCACCACACATGGCCTCAACTCACCCCCTCACTCTCTTTGCAGACCTCCATGATCCGAGCTCCTCTGGACCAAGTGTCCCTGCTCCTATCCTTCCTAACCTTCCTGGATCGAGTGCTCCTGTTCCCATTCTTCCTAATCTTCCTGGACCGAGTGCCCCTGTTCCCATTCTTCCTAACCTTCCTGGACCGAGTGCCCCTGTTCCCATTCTTCCTAGCTTTCCTATGATATCAGTTGAGCAAATCATGGCTGCTCAATCTGATATTGAGGCCAACCACTTCACACTAAGCTCTTGCATGGAAACCGTGACTGCGGTTACCAAATTATCTTACCGGTTACAGAATAGAACCATTGAAGTACAAAAGCTAAACTCCCAACTTTCTCTACTCTAGAGCATGTACAAAGATGCGCGAGCAGAGATTTGCGCCCTAAAGGCAGAGAACAAAGAGTTGAAGCGAAAGACCACCGTCATGACCCGACTCGGAGCACGTCCGTACTTCACCTTTGACAACTAGCAGGGAGTCATATCCCTCGTCGGTCCTACACATACTGAGGCAGAGCCTTCAAAGGTCAACCAGCAGGGAGTCAAATCCCTCGGCGGTCCTGCACGTACTGAGGCAGAGCCTTCAAAAGTCTCCCGAAGCGATAAAAAAAGGAAGGCTCGGCGGGAGAGTCGAGTAAGTGAAGTCGGCATGTGGCTGTTATCCAAAACAAGATCCTTCTCTTTTTTTTTTTTTTTTTTTTTTTTTTTTGTTGTTGTTGTTGTTGTTGTTGTTTTTGTTGATGCTGTTGTTGTCTCTGTAATCAGGGATGTCATCCCCTGACTTCAATAAAATTAGTTTTGCTTTGCCCTTTTTGTTTTACACAACTATGGCATAACTGGCATAATACTTTGAGCTCGACAATGATACTAAACAATCTCTATTTCCATTACATGAATCACACCATCAAGACACACACCAAAAAAAAAAAAAAAAACTGATACCAACGAGCTAACTAATCAACTCAATAACCTGCACACTCAGTAGTCCACACACTGATGTGCCACTTAAACCACTAACCCCAGATACGGAGTTCCCTACACAAACCCCAAATTTTGGAATCGCACCAGATCTCCTCAAATTAAACCGCATCAATACTGCGTCTAAGGGAACCACCATTTCCCTCCCCATGGCTACATAGCAAGCCTGCTCATCTCCTTGACCGAAGACCGACATGGTCAACCTCAATCACAATAATCCAATCACGAAGGACAATTTTAACTAACGCTATTCTCGTTATTCTAGAACACAAACTGCTCTTCCTCTAAAGAATGCTGCCTGCATCCACTCACAAATCATACCTCACAATTGATAACCAATCATAATACGAACACTACCCCTATACAACCGATGGGGTCACCACGGACTCACCAACTAGCAAAGCCCAAAACACGAACCAACATACAGGTACCATTCCCGCTGAATACTCAAATTACCACCATACTAATTACCCTAGAGCACTTACTTTAGAATTATAATATCCTCACAAAGAAATCTTAAAATTTCCTCTAAGAGCATTGGTTGCTAACACAATTCCACCACATCCATCATATCATGTCCTTCAACACTCATTTATTGCACTTGAGAACATCAACAACTACCTTTGAGGCTATGGACTCCACTAATCTCACAAGTAGTCCTACACGTGTATCTACATCACATAAGGCAAACCATATAAGCACATAGTCATATAATCACATACAGATTTTCTTTCTAGATAATGATTGTCCCATGATGTTGCTAGAGTTCCAATCAGAAATAGCAGTGATCAAGTGCTCTTCCGACTAGACTTCCAGGAACTCACAGACCCAATCAACATCTCAGAAATCAAACCCCATACCCATATAAGCACATAAGCATGTTATCACATAAGCATACAATACATGCTAACGTCTCAATCAAGCGAGACAAACCCATTGTGGTACTAACCACTTCCCACGTACCCAAAGTATTCAAACCCGGTACGCTCTGATACCAAGTTGTAACGCCCTCAAAATAATTACATTAAACCCACAATATTGACATATAAAAGATCAACATCCTTCTATTCATCAGAGTCATTACATAAAGTATTACATCTTAACAACATTAAATGCCATATAGGCTTTCATCTTTCCAAGACATTGCTTGGTTACACAAATAGAGCCTCGCTCATTACACATTAAGCCCTTGGCTTGAATCTACATGTAATACATCATAAGAAAATAGACACAAAAAGTCTGCCCGCCTCTAGCCTCCCAAGCTATGTCCCTGGAGGTGGCATGCTACCTGTACTTGAAAATGATATTCTCGTATAGGGTGAGCTAACAGCCCAGTAGAAATACACTAAACCAGCTATGAACAATGACTAAAAGCTTAACAGTTTGATAGATGGTTAACACTTTTACATTCTTTCATAACACATTACAGTTTCATTTTCCATTCCTTTTTAATTTTCAATTCATAACCATAGTCTAGAACCTAACCAAATAACCGATATGAGACAGTAACTCATTTTAAACATTTCCTCATTTCACAATAGATAAGCATACTAGCTATATCAATACATCAACAGATAAGCATATGAGCTATATCAACACTTCCACTGATAAGTATAAGAACTATATCACACTTCCAACGATAAGCATATGAGCTATATCAACACTTCAACAGATAAGCATACGAGCTGTATCTACGGAGTCCATCCATTCTCTTCTCCCACACAACACCCGGTTTAGAGGTCCATCCCCTCTTTACCCCTAAACCGTGGAGTACATCCCCTCTCTCCTCCAACACAACACAATGCATATAAACAATTATTATACACATCATCAGTCAATACATAAAGTTAATGTATTCTTTCAAACGTCATACTCAATGACACATTCTAGTGATTAGTTTTGGTTTGCATAATCATCATGCATTGTCTACAATAATCAAGACTATCCTCCACCGATAGCCCAAAGCAGTTATTTCTAAACAGAAAATAAATGCACAAAATGAATATAAAATCAACATTTCAATTAGATGAACGATAAATGATTCAACTACACCCTTTAATCCCATACATTCCCAATCTCAACATTTCCAATTCAATTTCTCTTTTCTCACAATTAATTATACAAATTAATTAACTAATATAATTAGGGCATTTTCCATAATTAACATTACAACCCTAAGGTTCCATTTTCATCAATGTTTCAACATTAATTCCATTTCTTTACGCTAAACATGCATATAGGTTTTATATATTTAAAACCCCCACTTTTGTAAAAATTACACAAAGGCCTAAATTTTCTCAAAATTACCCAACAACCCCCAACATATCAAAATGCTAAAATTTAAAGACAAAGCTCATAAAGAGGAGTAGGATATCCCTACCTTAAATTTGAAGCTTTCAAATTTTTCGGCAATAGAAATTAAATTTTCTTAAAGCCACACGACGCCTTTTTTGCCCTCTGCACTTTAAATGAATTGATCACTACTAAATCCGATAATACCATTATCTTTAACAACACGTATGAAAAATTTAGAATACTCACATGAATTACTAAAACAGGACAGCCCACCAATGGTATTTTATCAATATTCTTATATATGCCCAACCAGTATGTTGGCTTCATAACTCTAATTCTATTTCCTTCATCAACTTCATGGCCTCAATGATGCAGAGAACCTGTCCCTTCTGTACTTTGTCTCTAACTTTAACAAACACACCACCTCGGCATCTCTCTCTCTTTCCCCGATCACACCCAGCAGCCATGCATTCACGGCACACCAACCTTCACTCTCACACGGACACATCACACACAGCACTCTGTTAATACACACACAGACAGCCGATGGAGGATCTACACGAGACTCACCACCCACGGGTCTCTCTCCCACTGCAATACACCACAACCACCCACGGGTCTCTCTCCCTCCCTTCCTCACGGCTCCTTTACCACCATTGGCACCATACACCACACACGGCACCAACTCACCATGATCCACACCACCACAAGAGATTTACACTGCCATCTCTCTCTCTCTCTCTCTCTCGGGTTGGAGAGGAGAAGAGAAGAAAAAGATGAGCTGAAGCCACACAACACACTCACACAGATAACACTCTCTCACAACACACACACACGGAGCCATGCACACCCACACTACGACACAACAGACACGCATACATGCATACACACGGTTTTGAGAACACATGCACTGGTTCTCCTTCTTCTCTCTCTCTAGAGAAGACACACCTCTCTCTCACTCACATGCATGAGAGACCTACCAACACACCACCGCTGCCATTCACACACGACACCACCACTGCCATAACACACACCATACACACAGACGGCACACACCCACACGGTCTCTTATCTCTCACTCTCATCTCTCTCTAGCTGGGTCTCTCTCTCTACAACATACCCAAACAGCTCACTCTCTCTGCAACTCTCTCGCATGGGCTTAGGACCTCTCCCTCTCTCTCGGCAGTTCAAGTTTGAAAAAGGAAGAGATACACACGATTCTCTCTCTCTATCAGAATATTCTTTACACTTTAAAAACCCCACTCCAGCACACCTATCACTCTTTAATCATCTTCTCCACTGTGCGTTACCCCCTTTTTTTTAAAAAAAAGCATCCACTTATTTCTTTGTCCCAGTTGCCACCACCTAAATCCATTATTTGTTGAGTTGTAGCTCCAGGCTGGGTGGAAAGTAAAGATGCCCCACTCCACCACTCACTTCACTCTTTTATTTAGTTTATTAAATGCCTTCACCGAAAGCAAGCCAACGAGATACATATTATATATTTCTAAATATATATATAGATAACCCTCTCACCATTCCATTTATTTATTTATTTGTTTATTTTTGGGTTACTACATAATAATAATAATAGTAATTGTAGATATATTACTATTGTTATGACTTGAACAAACATCATACTGGGGGTTAACTAGAGATGATCTGGTGATGATAATGCATGCTAGGGCACTATGGAAGAAGTGATACCCGTGATTTTATTTTATCTTATTCATTTCATGCAATCCTAAGTACCCGTGACTTTGTGTACCTGTGATGTAGTCACGGACGTGGTTGTCAGATAAAATCATAATTGTAGGCCGTCCTTTTCACAATGCAATCCCTTCATATTTGAGTAGTGAGTTGTCAAATTAATTAGTAATGCAGTGAGTTGTCACATCGCCACATAAAACTATTTTTTCATGCTTACTTTTTTAATACAGTAAATAGTCATTTCGAATTGACGATTTTAATACAAATTGGTGTTTTCAAAAAATTATAAATGAAATTATAAAATGAAACAACGACTTTAATTTTCTTTGTTTTAAAGTAATATTGTTCATAAATAACTATGAAACAGAGTGCAAGTAAATACACAACCGTCCAACTCACTTCGACCTAGAAAACTATCGTTGATTTTTTCACCAAAATAATAAAATGGTCACCTGATATGTAAACAAGATTGGCACTGCAGCCTATATTTTATCTTATTTTCACTTAATGAACTTCACAGTCATCCCATTTTCTCCTCTTTGCATTTTCTGCTTCTTTTTATATGCGGTAAATTACACTTCACTCCTTCAGTCCTTTATATAATTGTTTATCAACACTATTGCCATGTAGTCGTATTAATGTGACTTAGATGAATTCTGAAATGTAAGGAAAAAACAAAGCATCTAAGTTGCACTGCACAAAGTCACATGCATCACGTAATGTGAGGAAAAAAGTCACAAAGTATATAATTTACAAAGTTAGAAAGTCACATGCATCACTGCATAAAGTGACATGCATCACTGCATCACTGCACAAAATCACATGCATCACTGCATCACTGCACAAAGTCACATGCATCACATGCGTCGCTGCACAAAGTCACATAGCATCTGAGGAAAAAACAAAGCATACAAATTATTACATCTGTTTAAGTCACTGCACTGCATCACTGAAAAATGTTGGACGTATCACTGCGCCGAGCTACAATTTATTATCGTACCATACCTACTGTGCCCATGTGAATTCTACAATTCATAATGGGATGAGGGGGTGTCAGAATAAAATAACAAAACAATTAGACCCTTTGTGTTTAAAAAGCCACCCTATGTAGCCCCAAATAGATTCATAAAGGTTGAAGATAAAATATTATACAGTTGGAATGTATTGAAGATTAATTTGTAGTAGAGTTAGAATGAATGAGTTTTTCGATGTACAGAACTTGAAAGTGTTACAGATAAAACCTAGCCTAGTATGCAGACAAGAACAACACCGACTTAAATCAACACATAATTAATTTCAAATTAAATTGGTCAAATTTCTCTAATTAAATGAAATGAAATATGTAAGGTAAAAAGTGAAATTAAATATATTGTCAAGGCAAAATAAATTGAATTATATTTGTAAGCGGAAAAATTAAATTAAATTTCTAAGCGGATTTGAACTTTGTTTAAAACCTTCAAATATGCACTGAGTAGTAAATAAAAGTCGAAGTGACAACTCCTATAAAGTTGATGCATAGTTGTTCAGGTCATAAAAGTTGACGTGACAACTCTGATGCATAGTTGTTTACAATAATTTCATACATACAGCTACCATGTATATATGTGGTATAAATATCGCATCATGTTAGGAAAAATATAATGATTCCCCACAAGTAAATCAATCAATGGGAATAAAAACTAATGCAAAAAAATTAAATCAAAAGAAACACAAGAATTTTTACGTGGTTCCCTCAATGTAAGGTACGTCCATAGGATCGAAATCCGATTCCACTATCAACCAAATAGTTTCCAAACGATTACAAACGAGTCATGAATGGTCTCACAAACCACCCTTAGGTGAATTCCAAATAATCACAAATAAACAAGAGAAAATACCTCACCAAATAGATAAACCAAAATCTTCAGAACCAGAATTGTAGAAGATCTAAAATAACGAACCAAATCAACCCACCAAATAATGATCAAACAAATTGATGCTTCACAAACCAAATTCCACCGAATTGATTAGCCTAAAATCAATTAGCTGCTACGCTGTTTCCACCGAATTGAATTGCAACTGCTACACTTTTGGAACACACACAAAACAATATATATATATTGTTAAATCTTGGATTTGTTTCATCAAAATCTAATTGTTATCAAATTGAATTAGTCTCCAAAAAATTAGATATAATATATATAAAATATATTATACCTAAACCAAATCAAATTAAACTCTTTTAATAAACCAATTGAGTCCCACACTCCAATAAGAAAGTATACCCAACAATTCTCCCCCTACCGACTTAGGTGGAGACATCAACCATACCCGCCAAAGTTCGACACTTTAAATGTTTGTCCCTCGACAAAGTCTTTGTCAACATATCCGAAATATTATCATCTGTGTGAACCTTTTCGAGTTGCAACAACTTCGAATCTAACACATCACGAATCCAATGGTATCTCACATCAATATGTTTCGATCTCGAATGAAAAGTAGAATTTTTACTCAAATGAATAGTACTTTGACTATCACAATAAAGCACATACTTTTCTTGCTTCAAACCCAACTCTTGCAAAAATTTCTTCAACCATAACTCTTTTTTGCAAGCTTCTGTAATGGCAATAAATTCAGCTTTGATAGTTAAGAGAGCAACACATTTTTGTAATTTAGATTGCCATGCCACAGCTCCCCCTGCAAAAGTCATCAAATACCCCGAAGTAGATTTCCGACCACACTGCCAACTTAGTATTCAGCTGGAGAACACTGGCAGAATATATGACACCTGGCTGACCTGCAACAGAAAGAGAAGATTCCGGCGGTGGTTCGTCCACCCGGGGGCACTCCGACGATCAAGTCAGTATATCTCTCAAAGATAATCAATAGTGCTAATCTCACTGTTCAAAATATAAATTCTGTACCTTAGACCCACGGGGGTGCCTCTCTTTTATAGCTAACTCAATCCTTGTCCCAACAGAAGCCTAGCTTCAATGGATTTTAGCTTAGAACTTATCTAGGACTCTTTAACAGATAGAGATAAACTCCCTAAGAGCTTTATCCTTATCCAGGTTGAGTCCCCTCACCATTCTAGGACTCTTGAGCCTTATCCGCTTATCTCGAATTCCGACATCTTCGGAGATAACCTCGGCCTTGCTGAGATAACCTCGGCGTCATGACCAGGACACGTGGCACCTTGGCTGACACGTCGGCGTCATTTTGGCCACGTGTTGGTACTAAAAAAATATGTCCCCACAACTGCCCCCTAGGTTTTATTACCTCGGCATTCTGAGGTGATGGAACCTATATCGGTACTTCCTGTCAGTACATCGGCTTCAGCCAAGATCATCATCATAGGCCGATATGTCTTTTTAAAGATCAAGAATCCCAAGGGCTTCTTCACGCGTATGAGTTGTTATACATAACAACTCAACCGTTTCGGCCAAGTGCCCTCCCCTTACTGGATCGTGTTTGTGACGCGCCTTTAAGTCATTTTACGCCTGTGTGCGACGTCTGACAAATCCGTTTTTCTAGGCTCATCAATTCTGTGTTGCTGCCGTTTTAGGTTTTTAACAAAACTTTTCCCCCTTTCGTCTTTTCACTTTACATCGTCTCTATTCAAACTCTTTCTCTCTCTTTCCTTCTCTAATCCTCCATTGTTCCAAGCTCTGAAGCTCTGCTGCCACCGTTGTTTCACCTCTTCCGGCGAAGTTCTTGCCAATTTGTTCCGTTGCCGTCGTTCTTCTGACTTCGGCGATCTCAACATTGGCTTTTTCCTTCTAGTAAGTCACCGTTCCTTCTGGTTTTAGTTCTTGTTGCGCTCCAAGAAATTCTGCTTTGTCTTTAGTCGCCATTGTTGTTTTACTCAAATATTTGATTCATGAATCATGCATCTGAATGTGTTTATTTCACGATTTTGCCCTTTGCCCATGTCTTGAATACTCGCACTGCTCGCAATTTTTCTGCAATGTTGCAACTGTTCTTGACCTTGTACCCTTTTACACACTCTGTCATAGTGTTCTTGGTAGTTCACCCTTGTTCTTGATTCTGAAACACGTTCTTGTTTTCTGTGTCTTTTCCAGATTCCTGCCTTCAATCTTTGTCCCCATAGAATTAGGTTTTAGGATTTGTTTGTAGAATCCACAAATTTCTAGAAAAAACTGAAACGAACTCCTTCTAGATCCATACAAACCCTTACCATAGTATACTTTTAGGTTTTTGGCCGAGGTCCTTTAAACCCTCAAAAAATACTTCTTCCTGTCATTTGATACCTCCATTTAAGCTGATGCCATGGGTACGTAGAAGCATAGGGTAGACACCTCGACAAAATTAGAATTCTTTAGGCAAGAGTTTGAAATCCCGGCCGACATTCATCTGAGGTTGGCTGGGGAGGATGACTCTATCATGCCCGATGTAAACCTCATGCCTTTCCCAGTAGTAGCGTTTATTGAGTGTGGACTTAGGTTTCCACTTGACCTTTTTTTCCGTGAAATCCTTCATTTCTATAAGTTGAACCCAATGCAACTTGCCATCAATTCTTACCGAGTTATTAATGGTACCATAGCCTTAGCCAAACAAGAGAATGCTAGGATTACTCTTGCCGACTTCCAATACTGTTATACCATGTGTCGCCTGAAATCGAAAAAAGGCCACATCTATTACCTCAAGCCGAGGTCCACTGAATACAAAATCATTGCCGACCTCCCTGACTCCAACAAGGGAGCGGGGGATGATTACTTCATCGTCTCGGGAAACTGGGAGTTTCAACCAAACGATGACCTCCACCTTTATCCCCTAAGTCGAACAGTTTTCGAGGAAGGAGCTGGTAAGGGCCACCCTTCACAAATTTTCTTGCTTTCTTGTATAAAGTTGTCAACATTCTGTTCTAATGTCTATGCTTGTTTTTTTTTTTTTTTTTTCTTTTTTGCAGTTCTTCCTCAGCCACCAAATGGCTTCTGTCAGTCTTTCTTTCCCAGCAAAGACTTAAAGAAACTACTGAATTTGCCAGTTCACAAGCGGAAAGCCCCTCTACTTCTCAACTTCATCCCCATTTATAAGTCGGCTCTTCCCGACGTCCCAAAAAAGAAGAAGAAAAGCCTTTCTCCACCTTCTGCCACGACTCCACAAGTTGAGTGCACATCTCGGACAGACCAAGGATCAACCTCTGATCCAGCTGAGCAACTGTCAACCTCGGCTCCATACCTGGTCCCGCCATCCCAGCGACAACGTCGGCGACGCACTGTTTTTGCTGCTGAGATGGGCCACCAAAAAGCAGTTGCTAAGGATTTTTTGGAAATTATCCCTGATTCAGTTGATGCCCAATCTGCGTCAACTCAACCTCCAAAGCCAAAGCAAAAAAGGGTGAAGAAGGCTTAGCCAAAAGCAAAGGTGACTCAGGTTGACACTGAGGATACTTCGCCAATTTCAAAATTGGCTCCAAGTGAGAAAACCACCTCCATCCCCGAGAAGAGGTCTGCTGAAACACATCTTGCCAAATCTGCCAAATCAAAGAGGCCGAGGTCGTCTGCTGCAACCACCTCGGGGTCCTCAAAGCACGATGCCCCCTGGGCCCTCCAAATCACTCTAGAAGACAAGCCAGTTATGGCCAGTGATAGCGCTGATGACATCAATGTCGGCGTTGCCCTTAGCATTGCTCTGCTTCTTTTCGGTGACCTCGATCGAAACGCCGAGTTGAGTGAATATGAGAACTATGCTTTAATGCTTTAGCAATCCGTTCAAGTAAGTGCTTTTACTTTTTCTTTCTTTCTCTTTATACTTTAGAAGATTTTGTAATAACCTCTGCTCTGATTTATTTTTCCTCAGGCCATCTAGCATGCCCATTCTTTCTCAGTACAATCTTTTGAGAACCGGGAGAAACTGGCCGAGAAGAAAAGGGACGCCTCCACTCTGCAAAAGACTAATAAAAACTTGCAGTCAAAGATGAAGACCCTGGAAGATCAGGCTGAGGATGCTATCAAGGCTCAACATGACGCCGAAGAGAAAGCAGGTGCTGCTGAGGCGATAAACAAAGTCCTTCAAGCCCAGTTAAAAGAGGCCGAGGACAAGATGGCCGAGGCCCAAAAGGAGCTTCAAGAAGCCCTATCCACCAAAGAGGTCGAAGTCAAAGCCGCCGACGAGAAGGGCTACCGCGAAGGGGTGGCCGATGTCACGGCGGATTACGAAAAGCAGGTGAAGCTGGCATGCAACAAGGGCTTTACCCTTGGCTAGATGACCCTGCTGAAAAGGCTTGATATCCCCGAGAATTCCCCTCTCAGGAATGCCGATGTCTTTCCTCTGCCATTCCCCCTAACTCCAAGCCAATCCGCCGACGACGACTCTGAGTCCGAGGAGGAGGTTTTGGTAAGGAAGTCAAAAAATGTTGCTAGGGCCAAGTCTCTTCCTCAAAATGAGCAAGTCCTAGACTTGACTCAAGATGAGGAGGTTAAGGAGGTTCTCAAGGAAGTTACCCCTGAGCAGGCATCATCGGACGTGCCTCTCACCAACAAGAGTCTTGATCAAACCCTTCAAGAGATCGATGCTGAGCTTGCGGCCGAGAAGGTTGCCGAGATGTCCTCCCAGCAGTCTTCCGAGATCCAGACCTAGCCTGCTAATGACGCTGAGGAATCTTAGTTTTGATGTTTTTTTTCTTTATTTTGTACTTCTTTGTTTTTGAGACAATGTAAGCTCTTCATATGGCCGACGTGCCTTTTAATGAATACAACTTCCTTCTTTCTTTGAATGTTTGCATGTTTGCCTTCTCTGTATTACTCTTGTATGATTCCATACTTAGAATATATCTTTAGTATACACTTCAATCTTTGTGCAATCTTCTCGGGATAGCACACCTCGGTCATACAGACTTGGTTTAATTTTAACTTGTAAACTTTTCTTAAGTTTCAACAAGTGTTAAACATCATATCGGTTTAACTTCAACTTGTAAACTTTTCTCAAGTTTCAACAAGTGTTAAACATAATCTTGGTTTAACTTCAACTTGTAAACTTTTCTCAAGTTTCAACAAGTGTTAAACATCATATCGGTTCAACTTCAACTTGTAAACTTTTTTCAAGTTTCAACAAGCGTTACACATCATATCGGTTTAACTTCAACTTGTAAACTTTTCTCAAGTTTCAACAAGTGTTAAACATCACATCGGTTTAACTTGTAAACTTTTCTCAAGTTTCAACAAGTGTTAAACATCATATCGGTTTAACTTCAACTTGTAAACTTTTCTCAAGCTTCAACAAGTGTTAAACATCACATCGATTTAACTTCAACTTGTAAACTTTTCTCAAGTTTTAACAAGTGTTAAATATCATATCGGTTTAACTTCAACTTGTAAACTCTTCTCAAGTTTCAACAAGTGTTAAACATCATCTTGGTTTAACTTCAACTTGTAAACTTTTCTCAAGTTTCAACAAGTGTTAAACATCATATCGGTTTGACTTCAACTTGTAAACTTTTCTCAAGTTTCAACAACTGTTAAACATCACATCGGTTTAACTTGTAAACTTTTCTCAAGTTTCAACAAGTGTTAAACATCATATCGGTTTAACTTCAACTTGTAAACTTTTCTCAAGTTTCAACAAGTGTTAAACATCATATCGGTTTAACTTCAACTTGTAAACTTTTCTCAAGTTTTAACAAGTGTTAAACATCATCATCTTGTCTCTCTTCCCCCTAATGTGGACCTAAGTTCCATTTGGGTTCTCATTATCCATGTATTCCAGGAATAACGTTATGTATCTTTATCAATCACAAGTGTATAATCATATAAATAAGCGAAAACTTTATTTATTTACTTGGGCAAAATGACAAAAAATTCTAATGACAGAAAAATTTCAAATTGTAAGTGTTCCAAGGCCTTGGCAACTCTTTGCCCTCATTATCTTCAAGCCGATATGCCCCGTTGCCCAATACCGAAGTGATTTTGTAGGGTCCTTCCCAGTTTGGGCCAAGCTTGCCTTCCTTGGGATCCTTCTTGTTGCCGACGACTTTTCTCAAGACTAGGTCGCCGACTTGGAACTCCCTTGGGTTAACTTTTTTGTTATAAGCTCTGGCAAGCTGCTGCTGGTATGCTGCCAGCTGAATTGCAGCTCTTTCTCTTCTTTCTTCTAGTAGGTCCAGATCTCGGGCTAAGAGTACATCACTAGTCCCGTTCTCTACTCCCTGGGTTCTGATCCCAGGGATGCCGAACTCCAGCGGAATGACAGCTTCTGTGCCATAGGCCATGGCAAAGGGGGATTCCCCTGTTGATCTTCTCGGCGTAGTCCGATATGCCCAGAGCACGCTTGGTAGTTCATCCACCCACTTTCCCTTTGCTGCCTGTAGCCTCTTCTTTATCCCATCCAAGATAACTTTGTTGGATGCTTTTGCTTGTCCATTGCTTTAAGGAAAGCTTGGGGTTGAAAAGTAGTTCTTGATCTTGAACTTTGCGCAGAAGCTCTTGATTAGCTTACTGTCAAATTGTGTTCCATTGTCTACGACTATTGCTCTTGGGATCCCAAATCTTGTGATTATGTTCTTCCATATGAAGCTCTTTACGTCCACATCTCGGATCTTGGCCAAGGGCTCAGCTTCTATCCACTTAGTGAAGTAGTCGGTTGCTACCAGCAGGTACTTCCTTTGCCCAGTTGCTTGGGGCAGTTGTCCGACAAGATCCATTCCCCATTGGGCAAACGGCCAAGGACTGGATACTGGATTCAGGTCTGCTGCTGGTTGGTGTATCAGAGGTGCAAATCTCTGGCATTTTTCACACTTCTTCACATAGGCTTCTGCATCTTTCTGCATGTAGGGCCACCAATACCCCTGGGTAATGGCCTTATGGGCAAGTGATCTGCCCCCAGCGTGGCTTCCACAAATTCCTTCATGTATTTCATATAAAAAATCTTTAACTTGTGAAGGATGTACACACCTCAAAAGGGGTCCAGTGAAGGATCTTCTGTAGAGATGTCCTTTCGCTGTCAGACTGAATCTTGCCAATTTTAATCTGATCTTGTGTGCCTCCTTGTAGTCGTCTGGTAGCTTTCTTTCTTTCAGGAATGCAACAATTGCATCCATCCAGCTTGGTCCCATGTCCACACACATTGCATCACGCTCTGTGGTTAGTGGTTCTATGCTCGGGCCCGACAAGTAGTCAACCATTATTGTCCTTGCTTTTCCAGGTTGTACCGCACTAGCAAGGTTGGCCAACACATCGGCGTGACTGTTATGATCTCGGCTTACCTGAAGTAGTCGACAGTTCTGAAACAAGGCTGACAACCTGATGACTTCCTTTGCGTAGGCCGACATCCTTTCGTCTCGGGCTGCAAACTCGCCTGTTGTCTGGTTAACTATAGTTGTGAGTCACAAAAAACTATTACCTCATCTGCTTGCACTGCTGCTACTGCTGCCAGCTTCAGTCCTGCAATGAGTGCTTCATATTCTGCTTCTTTGTTTGAGGCCTTGAACCCCAAATGAATCGACTGTTCTAGTATCTGCCCATCTGGAGATACCAGTATTACTCCTGCCCCCACTCCCTGTTGGTTGGAACTCCCATCAATGAACAATCGAAAGGAGTCGCCGATGTAAATGCTGCAGGGTCTGAGTTTTTCCTTTTTGCTTTGTTCTTTCACCTCTGCCTGGGCTCCTCCTTGCTTGTTTGGACATCGTTCACCTCGGCTCAACGAAGCCCAATGTTCGATGGATTCCGGCGTGAACTCCGCCACGAAGTCGGCCAAAACTTGGCCCTTGATTACTGTTCTGGGTCTGTACTCCAGGTCATACTGGCCCAAGGCAACTGCCCATCTGGCTATTCTTTCTGTCAGGTCTCCTTGTTGCAGCAAGGACTTCAAGGGGTGTTCAGTTAGCACCACAATTTTATGGGCCTAGAAGTAATGGTTCAGCTTCTTTGAAGCCATTACTAAAGCCAGTGCCAATTTCTCTAAGGGTAGATACCTTGTTTCTGCATCGGCCAGGGTCTTGCTTACATAGTAAATAGCCTTTTGCTCCTCTTTTTCTTCTTGGATTACTACTGCACTTATCGCATGTTCTGAAACTACTAAGTACAAAAACAACTCCTCTCCAGGTTCTGGATTTGAGAGGACTGGAGCTGTGGTCAGATACTTCTTAAGGTCGGCCAAAGCGGCTTTGCACTCCTCGGTCCATAGGAAGTCCGTGGCTTTTTTACTAAGTTAAAGAAAGGTCTACATTTATCTAAGCTTCTGCTGATGAACCTATTCAGGGCTGCGGCCCTTCCAGTTAGCATTTGCACCTGTTTTGCCGACGTTGGGCTCTTCAAAACCAGGATGGCCTTGATCTGATCTGGGCTGGCCTCAATGCCCCTTCTAGTCACCAGGTATCCCAAGAACTTACCAGATCCCACTCTAAATGCATACTTTGTTGCATTGAGTCAGAGCCGATATGTTTTTAGGATGTCAAAGACTGCTTTCAGGTCGGCGAGATGACCTTCAGGCTCTTTGGTCTTCATGACCATGTCATCAATGTACACTTCCACCGTTCCGCCAATCAGGTGTTTGAACATCTTGGTTACCAATCTTTGGTAAGTTGCTCCAGTATTTTTCAACCCGAAAGGCATCACTCTGTAGCAGTACAGTCCTTTGGGAGTGATAAACGCAGTTTTCTCTTCATCTGGAGGGGTACATGGCTATCTGACCCCCTGTATGCATCCAGGAAACTCATCCTTCCATGCCCCGAAGTGGCGTCTACTAGCTGGTCAATCTTAGGTAGAGGGAAGCTGTCTTTGGGACAGGCTTTGTTTAAATTGGCAAAGTCTACGCAGACCCTCTATTTACCATTCTTCTTCTTCACGACTACTGTGTTTGATAGCCATGTCGGGTAATTTACCTCTCGAATGGCCCTGGCCTCGAGAAGTCTGTCTACTTTCTCTTCCACTGCTTCGACATGTACCAACGTCGGTCTTTTTGCTCGTTGGATTACAGGTTTGGTCGACCTGTCAACGTTCAGTTTATGGCAAGTGACATCGGGGTCAATGCCTGGCATTTCGTAAGGCGTCCACGCGAACACCTCAATGTTTGCTCTCAAGAAGGCTTCTAACTCTTTTTCCTCTTCTTCGGCTAAGCCCGAGCAGAGAAGAAAGAAGCGTTCTTCATCTCCCTCTTGGATGAGGATTTTCTTCAGTGCTTCTTCATTCTTCTCGACTGGCTCCTTGTCGACATCCTCTAAGACCTCCACGTCCTCGTCTTCGATCTCTGCCTTCTCTAGTTCTCGAATGTTGCAGGTAGATTTCATTGCTGCCATGGAGCAATTTTTTGCCTGCAGTTGGTCTCCTCTGATCTCTTCAATCCCATGCTTTGTTGGGAACCGTAATAGTTGATGCAAAGTTGAGGGAACAGCCCCCATTGCATGCAACCATGGCCTTCCCAAGATGATGTTGTAAGGGGAGGGTGTGTCGATTACAGTGAACTCTGTTGTTATCTTCCTGGTGCCTGCCTGCACCTCCAAGCTGGTTGTTCCTAGTGGCCATGTCGGCGTTCCATTGAACCCAACCATTGGGCTATTGGATTGCTCCATATCGTCTGGGTGAAGGCCGAGCTCCTTGTAACATCGAACGTACATGATGTCGCAAGATCTGCCTTGGTCAATCAGGATGCGTTTTACTTGGCACTCCCCAACCTGGAGGGATACTACCAAGGCATCATTATGCGGATGTTGTACCATCTCAAGGTCGGCTTCTGAAAAGGACACTACTGATCCTTGGCACTCCTCTGCCCGATGTCTCTTCTCCCCGACTTGGTAGACATGTTGCAGGTGCTTCACCTTCTGGGTCTCCCCCCTAATTTCGTTCTCGTTGACCTTCGAGTGAATCACATTAACTACCCAAGGTCCTCCTGCCTTAGGTTGATGTGCTGGGAGAGGCGGAGCTGTTGGCGCCTGAGGCAATCTTGCATGTTCTTCCCTTGTCCTGGCCTCATCAACAAGGTCTCTCAGATGGCCTTGCCTTACCAGGTCTTCCAAGTGTGTTTTCAGGGCTCTGCAGTCCTGAGTCATATGCCCGTTTTCATTGTGGTAAGCACAATGCCTGCCAAGGTTTCTTCCCATAAATTCTCCTGGTGCCCTTGCTGGTGCTCTAAAATAGGGTTGATTCCGAATTTGATCCAGAACTTTGTGAATTGGGATTCGGAACACAGTTGTTACTGCCTGTGTAGCCCTCAATTTTGTCTCCTGCTTGCTGGATCCGTTGTTACCTTGGCCTCACTTCGGCGAGCCGTTTCCTTTCTCCTGCTTTGTTTCCTTGGTCCCCGATATGTCTTCCTCGGCTCTGGCATACTTCTCGATTCTCGCCATGAGCTCTTCCATGCTTTTTGGCAATGTCTTTGCCAAAGACTTCCGTAGTGGACAGTTGTCTTTTAGGCCGTTCTTGAAAGACGCGACCGCCACTTCTTGATTACACTCTGGTATTCAGTTGAATACCTCATAGTATCTTTTTGCATAGGCCCTAAGGCCTTCATCCTTATTGATATTCAAAGCCATCAATACGTCCACCCGCAATGGTTGCAGCTTGTTTGTCACGAATCTAGTCACAAACATCTCGGCCAGGCCTTCCCAAGTCTTCACCCTTCCCTTTGGTAATTTGTGGAACCAATCTGATGCAATCTCCCCGAAGGATGAGGGGAACACTTTGTAGAGCAACGGCTCGTTCCCACTATACAACGCCATTGAGTTCAAGTATAATCCAACGTGGAAGTTGGGGTCTGACTTACCATCGTATATTTGGAACCTCGGCATACTGAATCTCTTCGGCGCCTCAAATTTGTCCAACTCCACCGAGAATGGTGTCCTCGGCTTATCAGGGGAGGTTACCTCGGCGTCGGCATTCTGTTGCTTCCTCTTGAGGTAATCTCTTAAGTCCTCTTTTGTCCGCCCAGGAGCTCGGCTATCTCCTGCTTTCAATCTTTTTGGGGCAGTACTTTCAGCTTCGTGGTGAGTCCTCTTCGACCCTTCTCCATGAGTTGTGTCGAAGCACAGCGCCTGCCCCTGAACATGCCAATGTCCTTTGGGGTCTGCCTACTTTGTGCGATGCGTCCTCCGTAATTTTTCCCTTCTTGATTCTCTTCGTCCGTTCTCCCTGGAGGGTCGGTGAGAGTGTCTTTCGCTCCTGTCGTGCTGAGGGGCTACGGGGATTGTTTTCTGCCCTCCCTTCTGGGTATTGGCCGCTGGAATTGGCGTGTCCCGCAGCGGGTACGGTGGCTGCATGACGTTATTTTGCATCATGAAATTGACGACCGACTACAGGTCTGCCAATTTGTTTGCCATCTCTTTTACCTCTTCGTCCCTCTGCAAGCACCTATCCTTCCATACTTGGAGGTCGTCCTCGTTGTAGTACCCACTTCGATCTGGTTTCTTTGGTACGTCGCCAGTCTGGCCGACGTCTTTCACTCTGTGATTCTGGTCATGAGTTTCTACGTTGCACTCGACTCCTTCGATATCAAGGTCAATAGGTCTCCCAATCCCAGCAGAAGTGTCGTCCCCAATCTTTTCCTTCTGTCCGTTACTGGCCATCTATTCTCCTATCTTTCCCACAGACGACACCAAATTGTGTGGGTGATTTTTCGACCACACTGCTAACTCAGTATTCAGCTAGAGAGCACTGGCAGAATAGATGACACCTGGCTAACCTACAACAGAAAGAGAAGATTCCGGCGGTGGTTCGTCCACCCGGGGGCACTCCGACGATCAAGTCAGTATATCTCTCAAAGATAATCAATAGTGTTAATCTCACTGTTCAAAATATAAATTGCGTACCTTAGACCCACAGGGGTGCCTCTCTTTTATAGCTAACTCAATCCTTGTCCCAACAGAAGCCTAGCTTCAATGGATTTTAGCTTAGAACTTATCTAGGACTCTTTAACAGATAGAGATAAACTCCTTAAGAGCTTTATCCTTATCCAGGTTGAGTCCCCTCACCATTCTAGGACTCTTGAGCCTTATCCGCTTATCTCGGATTCCGACATCTTCGGAGATAACCTCGGCCTTGCCGAGATAACCTTGGCGTCATAACCAGGACACGTAGCACCTCGGCTGACACGTCGGCGTCATTTTGGCCACGTGTTGGTACTCAAAAAATATATCCCCACAAACATCACCAGCCATGTCAGAATTTGTGAACCCATCAAGCATCGGCTTACCATCCCCAAAACACAAACACACATTCAAAGTCCCTCGAAAATATCTTAGAATCCATTTTACCGTTGCCCAATGTTCTTTACCCGGATTAGGGAGAAACTGACTCACCACACCAACAGCGTGAGCAATATCCGGCCTATTACAAACCATGGCGTACATCAAAGAATCAACTGCTGAAGCATAAGGAACTTTCAACATCTCTTCTTTGTCTTTGTCACTTGTAGGACATTGATTCAAACTAAGCTTGAAGTGACCCATCAGTGGACAACCAACCGGCTTTGCTTTATTCATGTTGAACCTCTCAAGAACTTTCTCAATGTAGCTTTCTTGAGACAACCAAAGCAGCCCCTCTTTGCGATCGCGAACAATTTTCATACCAAGTATTTGCTTTGCCGGTCCCAAATCTTTCATAGCAAAAGACTTGCTCAACTTCAACTTCAACCTGTTTATTATGGTAGAATCTTGACCCGCAATTAACATGTCATTAACATAAAGCAAAAGAATAATAAATTTTCCATATAGGAAATTTTTCACAAACACACAATGGTCCGAAGTGGCTTTAGAAAAACCATTATTCATCATGAAAGAGTCAAATTTTTTGTACCATTGCCGCGGGACTTGCTTGAGGCCATACAAACTTTTCTTCAATTTACAAACAAATTTCTCTTTCACTTTCTCCACAAAACCTTCTGGTTGCTCCATGTAAATTTTTTCTTCAAGATCACCATGAAGAAATGCGTTTTCACATCAAGTTGCTCAACTTCAAGGTTCATACTTGCAGCCATGCCAAGTACAACTCGAATAGAAGACATCTTCACAACCGGTGAGAAAATCTCATCAAAGTCAATGCCTTTCTTTTGCCCAAAGCCTTTCACAACAAGATGTGCTTTGTACCTCAGATTCTTGCTATCATTCTTCAATTTGAAAACCCAATTATTTTTTAGAATTTTCCTCCCCTTAGGCAAGTTCACTAAATCATAAGTGAGATTTTCAAGTAAGGAATTCATCTCCTCTTCCATGGCCTTTTTCCAATCACCTTTCTTTGCATGCTTAATTGCTTCTTGGTAGCTCTCAGGCTCCCCTTGATCAGAAATCAACACAAATTCATTGGGAGGATACTTTCTTGAAGGTTGTCGGTTCCTTGTAGATTTTCTTAACTCAAGTTGTAGTGGCGGTTCTTGAGTTGGATGCTCTTCCTTAATTTCTATCTCAACTTCATTAGGATTAGCATCATCCTCTACATCTTCAATAAGTGGCTGCATATCTCCCCCATTTTCATCATCAACTGAAGATGAAGGAGATGGATCCATGTCAATGAGATCACTAATTTTTGGCTCTGATTGATCACCTTTGCCAAAGTCTTCAATTGTTTGGTCTTTAAGAAATACAACATCACGGCTTCGAATGACTTTTTTGTCGACCGGATCCCACAATCTATACCCGAATTCATCACGCCCATAGCCAAGAAAAATACATTGTCTTGACTTACTATCAAGCTTGGACCTCTCATCCTCTGGAATGTGAACAAAAGCTCGGCAACCAAACACTCTCAAGTGCTCATAAGACACATCTTTACCGGTCCAAACTCTTTCTGGAACATCACCATTCAAAGGATAAGAATGAGATAAATTGATTACGTCAATCGTTGTCTTTATTGCCTCACCCCAAAATGATCTTGGCAATTTAGCTTCTGAAAGCAAACACCTTGTTCTTTCCACAATGGTGCGGTTCATCCTCTCGGTAACGCCATTTTATTGAGGAGTCTTCTTAACTGTCTTTTGGTGCCGAATACCTTGGCTGCAACAATACTCACCAAATGGCCCAATGTATTCACCACCATTGTCTGATCGGATGCACTTCAATTTTTGCCCTGTTTCTCTTTCAACCATGGCTTGAAAATGCTTAAATACTTCTAAAGCTTGATCTTTAGTTTTTAGTAAAAAATCCCAAACTTTCCTTGAATAATCATCAATGAAAGTAACAAAATAAAGTGCACCACTATGTGTTCTAACTTTCAAAGGACCACAAACATCCGAATGAATCAACTCTAAAACATTTTCTTTTCTAGAAGTAACATTTTTCTGAAAAGAAACTTTATGTTGTTTACTCGCTAAATAATGAACACAAGTTTTAAGATGTGTACCTTTCAAACCAGGTAGAAGCTCTTTTTTGAACAAAACTTGTAGCCCCTTTTCACTCATATGGCCAAGCTGCTTGTGCCACAATTCGGTAGAAGTATCAGCTTGAAGTGCATTGACAACACCTTTACAAATTTTTCCTTGCATCGAATAAAGTGTATGAGTCTTCTTGCACTTAGCCACCACCAAAGAACCCTTTGTGAGCTTCCATATTCCATCACCAAATTTGTTGTTGAAGCCTTCATCATCTAGCTTCCCAGTAAAGATCAAATTGAGGCGAATGTCGGGAACATGCCTCACATCTTTAAGTAATAACTTGCAACCCAAATTTGTTTCCAAGCAAACATCACCCATGCCAATAATCTTGGACAGGCCTTCATTACCCATTCGAACAGAACCATAATCTCCTTTGGTGTAGGTAGTGAAGAAATCAACATGAGAAGTCACATGAAAAGAAGCACCAAAATCAATCACCCAATTGCTCTCTTGGCCCACAAAATTGATACAATCATCTTCACAAATGACCATGAGATCATCGGTAGTAACTGCCGTTGTGTCTTCTTGCTTCTTATCCACACTTTTGTCATGCCTTTTCTCCTTGATCTTGAGCTTTCGGCATTCCCGCTTCATGTGCCCTTTCTCATGGCAATAATAACACTCAATGTCTTTCTTTGAAAAAGAACCATCTCTTGATTTGTCAAGGCTTTGATCACGACCATGAGGAGTCTTACTCCTCCCCCTTATTTTGCTTTAGCCTCTCATAACAAATGCTTCCGAATGAGAGGAACCCACTGATTTTCTTCTAGTTTCTTCATTCAACAAGCTACTAGTGACTTGGCCCATTGTGACAACTCCATCAGGTGCTAAATTACTAACCGTCACAACCAAAGTCTCCCAACTTTTGGGCAAAGAACTAAGTAGCATCAAAGCCTGTAACTCATCATCAAAAATAATTTTCATAGAAGCAAGTTGGTTAACAATACTCTTTATTTCATTCAAATGTTCTGGAATTGGGTTGCCATCTTTATATTTTAAATTAACCAACTTATGAAACAGAAAAGCTTTATTTGTGGCTGATTTTCTATCATAAAGACTCTAATTTTTTTCATAAATCATGTGCTGAAGTTTCAGTAGCAACATGATGAAACACACTGTCATCAATCCATTGACGGATAACACCAACGGCTTTTCGATTAAGCTTATTCCATTCATCATCTTTCATACCCTCGGGTTTGCCACTATCACCCTCAATGGGTCCATACAAATCTTTACAAGATAATAAGTCCTCCATTTTAGTTTTCCAAGTTACCCAATTACTTCCATTGAAGCTAGACATATGACCCACATTCCCTTCCATTGATTTGCATAAATAAATAAACCCAAATAAACCGTAAGCTCTAATACCAGTTGTTAGGAAAAATATAATGATTCCCCACAAGTAAATCAATCAATGGGAATAAAAATTAATGCGGAAAAATTAAATCAAAAGGAACACAAGAATTGTTACGTGGTTCCCTTAATGTAAGGTACGTCCACGAGATCGAAATCCGATTCCACTATCAACCAAATAGTTTCCAAACGATTACAAACGAGACACGAATGGTCTTACAAACTACCCTTAGGTGAATTCCAAATAATCACAAATAAACAAGAGGAAAGACCTCACCAAATAGATGAGCCAAAATCTTCAGAACCAGAATTGTAGAAGATCTAAAATAACGAACCAAATCAACCCATTAAATAATGATCAAACAAATTGATGCTTCACAAACCAAATTCCAGCGAATTGATTAGCTCGAAATCAATTAGCCGCTGCACTGTTTCCACCGAATTGAATTACAGCTGTTGCACTTTCGAAACACACACAAAACAATATATATATATTGTTAAATCTTGGATTTGTTTCATCAAAATCTAATTGTTATCAAATTGAATTAAGTCTCCAAAAAATTAGATATAATATATATAAAATATATTATACCTAAACCAAACCAAATTAAACTCTTTTAATAAACCAATTGGGTCCCACACTCCAATAAGGAGGTATACCTAACACATCATACCACAACAAAAGTTTTATAGCTATTTCGAGTGATATCATCATGAGATATACGGTGGTTGATCTATATTCAGCAATGGGTCGCTATTGGGTTGCAGATGGAGATGAATTTCAATTACCATTAAATCCAAATTTGCATTACTCACATGCCACCGTCAATACCATGAGAGCTGAGTGGGAATTTCGCATAACTCGAGCAAACGTTCTCGTTGAGTTATGTCGTGAAGTTAATATTAAATTTCCTCGCCGGTTAGCCATGCGTATGCGAACTAACACTTCACAGTTGTTGTAAAGGGCATTGCATCGTATCCGCGACAAAGTTAATCGCATGACCCAACATTTGCAAAGGTCCTCAGTAATGAAGACCGCAAATGAGCGTGCCGAAGATGGGTTAATGGATGATGCACACCAGTACTTCGCCTGGAGCATGGATGTTATGTATGAATCTGATATTGAGATGTCAGATGATGATGATAATGAATGAAATTGTTTGGATGAATGACCAAACCATTTATCTTGTAATGGACTTGTAATGCATATTCACGACTTATCAATGAAGGGAGATATTTCAATTGTTTTTGAAGAGTTCTTGTAATTTTACAAATAACAAATACCTTTGCTTTCTCTCCGTTATTGTTATTTTAAAGAACGCTACTTGAACTAGACTTTCATGATTTCATGCATTATTGATGTGGAATATAATGATGATACTGAATGAACTAAACAAGCATGTATGACCAAACGTTTTCATTCAGTATAATGGCTTTGCAATGCTTATACATGAGTTATCAATAGGAAGAGAAATTCGTAACGAATCTTGACATGTGTACTTATAAATATAGTGATTTCATAAACTTCAGGTTCACATAACAAATAGTTGAAATACATCCGTAAGGTAGATGAACAACAATATTGTCTTACACTCCAGTAACGAAGATACGACACAACATACAACATTATTTAAGATATTATTTCACTCAATCACTGTCAATTCTCTGTTGCTTGCTTCTGGTTAGAAGATTTAAGAAAAGAAATTCTCTGCCATTTGCTTAGAAGATTTAAGAAAAGAAAAAAATATATATAATTCTACATTTTCTTTGGTTATAATAGAAAATACATGAAAAAAGAAAGTGAATGCAATCATACAGAAAAGTGAAAGAAAAGGGAAAAAAAAATTATGTGTTTGTTTAGATAGATAGAGTCCTATAAAATAATAGAACTAGTTTGTTAGATAGGCTAACAATTTTTTACAAAATATATATGAAATTTTATTTTTTTCCTCACAAACTTATTTTGTTTCCTTTTTATTCATATTTCTCCCCACAACTATCCATTATGCAATGTTTATATTTTTTTCCCAAATCATTTTTGTATAAAATTTTTCATCTATTCATTTATTTTTCTTTTTTTTCAATTCACTTCCTACTATTTTTATTTTCTATCATTGGTTTCTTTCCAAACAAATGAAACCTAAATATAAATTAAAATCCTATCAATTTTTATCCTTTTCTTTCTTTTTCCTTTTCATTTTTATTTCACTCATCAAATCTAAGCAAACACTGCCTTGTTGTTTGTTTAGCACATGAGTGCTTCCAATGGGGGCTTTTCCCAAATTAAGCCAAATTAGCAACTTAATTCCCAAACTAGGCCTAGTTTGGACGGAATTCCCAAACTAAGCTAAAGCGCTATTACAAACCACGCTTTCACTGTTTCTAGGACCCTTCCGCAGAAAATTTGTGAAATCGTAAAAGCCTGGTTACAAACCACGCTTTTAATTAAGAAAGCATGGTTACAAACCATGCTTTTAACAAATTTTGTTTTCTTTAGAAAACGTGATTAGGAACCGCGCTTTTAATTAAATCATAAAAACGTGTTTTGAAAACACGTTTTCACTGCTGCACTCACTCTTCATTTTCATTCTCACACTCACACTCTCTCTCTCTGACACATATACACACACCCACTACACTCACATTTTTTTAATATATATAAATTTTATTTTATAAATTTGGGACCAATATTAAATATATATAATAATAATAATTTATATTAGCAAATAATAATCAACTATATAATTTTTATAATTTTTGTAAATATAAATCATTTTTATATAATTTTTATTTTTTGAGTGGTTAGAAATAATTTTTTACAAATTAAATTGAAACAACCATACGTATGTATATAACATGCCCAAAAGTTAAAATGATAATTATTTTTTACCCTTAATTGATAATTATTTTTTATTTTTTATTTCTTAACCAAATTAATTTTTAATTTTTTTAAAAAAATTCTAAAAATCAAACCATACATAGCCTAAAAATCTTTTGATAAGTCATTTCTTACGTTCGTAACTTATTTAATTATTTGTTAATTTTACGACATTTTTATATGTATATATTAGGGCTTTTGAAATTGAAAAAATGCAGAGATTACGGAGAATGAGAGAGAGAGAGATGTGAAAGAGATTTTGGAAATCATCAAAATAAGTAAGAATAAAAAATTGTGAAATTATATTTTCAAATAAATAAGTATGACACATTTACATCATCTGTACAAGTTTGATTTACAAAAACTATAACAATTACTATAAATAAAAAAAACTATACACTCCATATCACATCCGTTAATGCCCTAACCTGCCCCCAGTCCCATAATCCCGATCGTGGACCTCCCTCCTCGGTCTCCTGCAGTAGACTCTCTGATGGCTCCTCCAATCGTAAATGCGTATCCAGTGGCACTCCCTCCCCTACATGTGGCCCTCCACTGACTGCCTGTGGAGCCTGTGAGTGTGACCCCCCCTCTCCTATATGTACTGCCCCTGATCCTGTCTCTGGCTGAAGATCGGATACTGTTGTGAGCTGTGAAACTCCCTCATCTGGTGCAACTGTATCACGATCTGCAGCTGGACCTCGACCTCTGCCTTTGCCCGAACCCTGACCTCGGCCGCGACGTCCACCACGACCATAACCTCGGCCTCTCCCTCGCACTCTAGGGGGGGCTCAATATGGGTCTCATCCTCAACGTGGGAGATGTCAGTGAGAACTGCATCATGTGTACTCATGGTCGCGGTCGAACTAGTCCCCACAAAATCAGGTGGTAACTGGGTGGGTAGGGTAACAACATCATGCATGTATCGAGATGGTGTCCAATCAGGGTCAGCATGCTGGGTAGGATGTACGTGTAGGGAATCTGGAGAAATGTATGGGGTACCATGTGGTGGGTTAACTGAAGTCCAAGGACCTGTTGTGGCTGGCGCTGAAGTGGAAGGCACTGACGTGGACGAGACTGATGTGTCTAGAGCAGCTGTTGCACTATGTACACCGTAGTGGCCAAAATGCAGACGATCTACCCAATAGGCATGCTAGATCCCCTCATACAATAACTCTCGGATCTCTGCAAGGGCCTACATCGCATGCTGTCCATCACGTTTGAAAAAAGTGTCCTCAGCCAAGTGATATGACCTCCCAGCTCGAATCACCTGAACAAAAATTCAGACGTATTAGGCTATAGTTAACTGAAAGTAAATCAATTATGATCTTAACAATTATCTGACACATACTATGATACTCACCAATGTCTCGAGAGAAGGCCCAAGTCCCTAATATCCGGACTCAGACAGGCGGCTCAGATTATCGACTAGTAGGTGTGTATGTCACCGATACCACAACATGTAAGGGTCGGAAGAGGGAAGGACCTCATCGCTCCAGTCAGCCTATACAATACTATCGCGATGGGCATCCTACAATTGTATATATCGCATATGAAATAGACTCCAGTCAGTGCCGGCTCGGCCACGCCTATCAGGCGCATGCAACCGCCACTTGGTGTCGCACCGATCCGGCACGGACTGGACCCGACCAAACTGTCGGAGGACACAATCAGGGAGATGCCACTCAACCACATCAAAACAAATGAGTGGCACTCTCACCATCCATATCTCCTCACCTAGTCGACAATAGTCTGGGAGCGTACTGAAGAGCCCAACATAAGGCTTCCAGATAAACTACAATAACGACAAGTATATTAAAAATCGCTCATGAACATATACAATGAACAAGACAACTAAAATTTAGGTATTTAAATTTCATACCTCGCCCTCTATCATCTGGTCAAGCTGGTCTCTATATACGACGACTACGTGGGTCGATACGACCTCGTGGCCCATGTCAACCCTTCACCGGCTACCTCGAGGTCCAGCTGGCAACTGCATGTCTCCCTGGCCGATGGGAAGGTCACCAAGAGCAACCACTTGCCACCTAGACGGGGCAATGTGAATCAATCTCTTCTACGCCCAAATCTGCAATAGTTTGAACGCAATTACAATACTGATATATGCCATACAATATGAATTGACATGTAATAAAATTTTTACTAACCTGTAGCAAGACAATGGGTCCTTCGATCTCCTTCGCACCTACCTGAGCTGCTCGACATAGCATCCTATACAAGCATGCCAAAGCCGCGCCACCCCAACTGTACTGGCTGATCGCGTCAATGTCTCTCAACAGTGGCAAGTACATCAGCTTGAGCAGGTTCTGTGACTTATTAGGGAGAAGTACCCCCCCAATAAGCCATAGAATATATGCTCGGGCATGCTGCTGTACTAACTCATCTAGAGCCTGATCTGGAAGATGACCAAACTGCTCGGACAACCACCTCACCCTCAGTCTACCTGCCTGTAAGTTTGCAGGTGTAGGTGCTACTCCCAATAGCTCAACACATAGGGCTATCCACTGCTCCCTCGTCAATGATGGGTCAACTCCAGTAACTGCTCGCCCATCAATCCGTAGACCATATAGACAGATACGTCCTGCAATGTGACGGTGGCCTCCCCGATCGGGAAAATGAAATGTATGAGTCTCTGTGCGCCACCTCTCGATGAGAACAGTGATGAGTGGGTGGTCTAGTCTAATATGGCCTATACGATAGACACCATAGAATCCCGCGCGTAGTATACACTGCAAGACTCTATGGTCCAATAGATGCTGTCACAGGCCGGAATCTCCCCGCCGGCATGTCACCACAGTGCATGCCTCGTCCTGCATAACAGAATGACTAGTTTAAATTATAGCATTATCACGTAATATAAAACAAAATGCAGGGTATTTTCATTGTAAGCGTAAAGTCCAACAAACGTTATTGCATACCGGATCCTCCCATATACTGTCAGCCCGATGTGGATGATTGAAAAGTGGGACCTCATCAGGTAGATGTGCCATGAAGCCTGTACAAGTGAAATACTAGATCATAACAATAAAAGTCTCATTTAATCATAACAGGAAAACCGTAATTATTCCATAAATTACGATTTGTAAAAGAAAAGTATGCTCAACTATTTACAAATTTATATTTGTGTGACACCATATATGGAAGCAATTCACTAAAATGTAATTAATTTTTATTTCAAAAAACTGTATTGGTGAGCATGTAATTTAACTATAACAATTAAACTCTAATTATTCCATACATGACGACTTGAAAAACAAATGTGGTCAATTATTTTAAAATTATCAATTTATGTGCCACTAACATGGATGCAATTCAATAGAACCTATCATTATCTATGCTATAACTAATATAGAAATCTTTTACAAAAAATTTTGGGGACTCAGTTACATAAGCTTAATAATGACTAGTAACATGTGGATAGTTTTCCTATATAAATATTTGCGAAAAAATTGAATGAGAATTTTTTTTTTCAATAAGAGGTTGCTAATTACATTTATGGCATATTTGACAAAACTTCATTATTGATTTTGTAATGGTAAAAGTTTCAATAAAGTATAAAATTTGTAAATTACGTACATCTGATTTATAAATTGTAAATGTAAAAAATGCTTGCAGCATTCGAAAATATTTAATTTATTCATAAATAATAAATTTTTAAATGGTAGAAAAACTATGTGATTTTCACTAAAATTTTGTAATAGACATTTTCAATCAAGTAGACAATAAAAAACTTAGGCCTATGTGGTATAGTTAAATGTTTTTGCATACATATTTAGTTTAATTTATTTGTTTAGTATGTTACTTGTAAATTTTTTCAAGGAAATCAAACAATTACAATATATAAAGAATTAAAAATTAGAAATGATCTATTACAAATAAAAAATGATCTATTTAAATGTACAACCCCGTTTACAAATAAAGAATTAAATGATCTATTGGAAAACGATAAGGTGCCATAGAAATCAGCGTCGTGCCGGGCACTAGATCAATAGAGAACTCAATCTCTCGATGAGGTGGTAAATTAACAAGATCCTCGGGAAAAACATCCGAATACTCACAAACCACTCTCGGCAATACAGTCTGGGTCGCATCACACTCACGACTCATGAAGCTAGCGAGAAGACTACTAAGCTCACTCCGCCCTCGCCGATCATACACCGGTGGCAACACACTACCAACCCGATCCCCCAAGAAATGGAAACAATCCCCGCTCAAGGTACAAATAGTGACCTTCTGGTGGTAACAATCAATAACAGCCCGGTATGACGAAAACCAGTCCATACCCAAAATAATATCAAAACCCGACATAGCCATAACTACGAAAGAAAATGGAAGCCAGCGGTCGGTGACCTCTATATCACAGCCCCGACACCCTTGTTTCAAAATCAACTCACCCCCAACAAGTGATACAACGCATATAGGAGATGCTAACTGCGCTAACTCCAACCCCAAAACAGATGCAAATGCAGCAGTTATAAAGGAATGGGATGCACCCATATGAATCAACACATTGGCAACCAAGTTGCAAAACAAAAAGGTACCTCTCACAACAGATGGAGCCGGTACAAGATCCTACGCGGTAACAGCATACATGCGCCCAGACGGTCTCTGGTCTACCTGCTCACCCCTAGGAGCAAAAGACTGTTGCACAGACTGGGACGATGAAGCTCCCTGGTTGGCCCTGGAGGCTTGAACTAACTGTGCTGGCTGAAAACTCTACATCTGCCTTGAACCAGACGCACCCGATGTGGCACTCAACTGCGGGCAGAACCTTTTCAGGTACCCCGCCTGACCACACTGATAACATGAGAGCGGCTGGTCTCTGCCCTGACCCTGGCTCTGAGGTCGAGCCGAAGATGAAGATGCTCTCTGACCTCCTCTCCTCTGTGGGTAAGCTGGAGACTTGTGACCCAACTGGCCATATTTGTAACAGGTAATGTCTCCCTGATTACCTCTCCCAGAACCTGCACTCGGCACTGGAAAGGTAGATCTAGCAAAACCACCTTGAGACTACTGAGGGTTAGAACCCCTTTGTCTCCTGCCATCACCCTGACCATCCTGACTCCTCTTGGAGCCCCTCAACCTCTCATCCTCCTCATGCATTATAATCTCCATATGGGCTGCAGCATCCACAAGACGCCCATACTCTCGGGTCATAGACCCTCTAACCCTCATCTTGAGCCCGTGCCTCAACTTCTTCTCAAATTCCAGACAACGGCGTTCCTCAGACGCCACAAGCTCAGGTGCAAACCTGGATAAACTAGTAAATGTGGCCTCAAACTCGGCCACTGATGAACCCAGTTGCTTAAGCTGGCAGAACTGATCTCTCAACTTCTCCTTGACAGTGGGAGATAGAAACTTCTCCTGGAAAGTATCCACAATGGCCTCCCAAGTGCCACCAACACGACCCCTCATGAACTTCCACCACTGACCCGCATCTCCCTTAAGTTGGAAAGACGCCAAGGTCACCTTCAAAGCCCCGTCTTCGATGCCAAGCATCTCAAACGTCTTAGTCATCTGCTCCAACCAATCATCAACTTTAAGTGGCTCTTTCGGATCCCCCAAAAACTCATCTGGATTAGACCAGAAAAACTTCCTCTTCAGAAAGAAAGGCCCTGCATCAACAACCTGGGCCTGAACCAACAACCTGGGCCTGAACTTGATTCTCAGCTCTAAGAATGCCCATGGATTCCCTCAAAGCTCCTGCTATCTTGCGGGCTAAGGCATCCATGGCCTGCTGACCCACTGGCTCGGCCACATTGGCCTGACCAACTCTCTCCTGCTGTGCCAGAATCTCATCCGGTATAGGCATCTCTTGCCTGCCACGCCTACCACGCCTACCACCACGTCCTCATCCTGACATCCTAATAAAGGTAACGAAGAACATTAGCACATTCACAAATGTGCCGAAGCTATTTCACTCGCGTCCTAATGCATGGACAACAGTAATTCATTCCACGTAAGCACATAATCACATAAGCACTTACGAATTTCATTTCTAGATAATGATAGTCCCGAGGTTGTCACGACCCCATTCCACCCCTAGTAGAATGGTGCCGTGATGGCCAGTAATCCGAGATTACCGAAGGCCAACTTTCAAAATTCACACACAATCAGGGTATAAATATATGGGGCTCACAAGTGCGGAAGCAATATATACAAATCTAATTAGTCCATAAGAGTTGTGCATAAGTCAAATGGAATGACATACATCTTTACGTAGCTTTACAACTTGAATGCAACCAAAATAAAATACATATTATATCTTGATAAAAGGCTTTTCAAGCCGACATGTTCAAAATACATAAGTCCTCAAGATTGCCAACATGAGTATTGCCGACATAACATGTATCAAACATCAACTTGCAAATAACACATCTTGATGTCACCGCCTTCATGCTTGTTACCTACATATATATAAGGAAAGGGTGAGCTTGGATACTCAGTGAATGGTACAAGTAATAAAGGGTTAAATGAATGATTCCCGAGGTCTTGTCAAAACAATACGTATATCATAGCTTGTTTAAAACATGTACTTGGCATAACTTGTATCAAAACATGTACTTGAGCTTTCAAATCTTGCTGGGATGTTTAATAACATCTACTTAATACTTGGGGTAATGACATTCCGGACAAAACAAGGGAATAATCGACCCGGAATCGATTAGACAAATCCACCCGTATCCCAGACCGTCGGTGGGGCCATCCGTTCACAGACTGTCGATGGCAAAGATCTCTCAAACAAGGGTGCAGTTGCATTATAGTCCCTTGGCACTAAGGACTTTTCCAAGAATGTCATCCAAAACAAAGCTTATACTTGATACACAAAATAGGGATAATCATTCATGCTTGATCAAATACTTTTATAAGACGAAGCAAAGCTTTATCAAAACTTTATAACATAGCTGTATTAAAAATACCACTTACATAGTTCTTGGGACGTCGAGATCAAAGCAAAGGTCCAAGTCCTACAAACACATGGCGAGGTCCACTGAATGCACTTCTCAAAACAAGTCTCACATGCATGCAAATGATCTCAGGAAAACATGTTGGGAGTTAAAACACCATTTTACATGTCAAGAAGACATGCTAAGTACTAATCAGGTCTTTGTCGAGGTCCCACACCTCTTGGCTGAGGTGTGGTTACCTAGGCTTCGGCGTGTGGCTGCATGCCGAGGTGTTTATGCAAGACAGACTAAGGTGCAAGTGATCATGCAAGGTAGGCCAAGGTGAGATACGATGCTTAGCCTAAGTGTGAGGTCTAGGTAAGAGTGATCTCGGCGACTACACTTTGG
The DNA here is from genome assembly GCA_036172215.1 of Camellia granthamiana. Taxonomy (NCBI): domain Eukaryota; kingdom Viridiplantae; phylum Streptophyta; class Magnoliopsida; order Ericales; family Theaceae; genus Camellia; species Camellia granthamiana. Next base: position 42,397,286 of record CM069909.1, on the reverse strand, counting down.
GAAGTGAAGTCTGGAAATCTGGGTCGAAGAACATGAAGAACATAAAGAACATGGATGCCAAAATCATAACTTGTTTATACAAAATCTAGGATTTTATGTTATGAGTTCGAAAACATGGACCTGGGTACCCATACTTGAAGATCTTGGGAAAACAAACACAAAAACATGGATCTTAATGCAAGCTTTCGGATCAAATCATGACTTTTCTCTAAGAACACATGAATATCATATTCTCTTTCTGAAACCGAACTTCAAAGCAATGCATGGCTTTCAAAACATGCTAGATCATGCAATGCAGCTGGATGAACAACAAGAACAACAAGAATAGATCAAGAATCTAACCTCAAAACACGGATCTAACGACTTAAGGTGTGAAGATCAAGCTTGAAATCTACTTCTCTCTCTAAAGACTTCTTCTTCTTCTCCTAGAGCTTCTCTCTCCTCAAGAACAAAGAAATACAACAAATGATACATTCCTAGGTCTGTTGGCTGACTTAACACTCAGCTCGGACACGTGGCACTACCGGGTTGGTTCTCCTCAAAAAGGTGACTGAGTGAAAAGACAAGACTATGACAAAGTGTATTCAACAAGCTAGGCGGCAAGGCACTCCGGCAAGTAATGATCTCGGCTAAGGACGAGGCATCAGCAAGTAAGGGAGCAATGATCTCGGCTAGGGAGGACAACACTTGGCCTAGCTGTGCCACACCTCGGCCTAGATGTGCCACACCTCAGTCTAGGTCGTACCAATCCAGGAACAAGATCACTTGGGCGCAAAAGGTAACATCTCGGCGTAGATAATACACATCTTAGCCTTGGTGATACACACCTCGGCCTAGATGATGACATCTCGGCCAACATGTTACGGCAGAGGTGAAGGTCAACCGGAAATGGTTCCAAGATAGTTCTAGGCTTAAGGTGACCTCGGCTTGGAACAACCTAGGCTTGGCATGACTTAGGCTTGGGTCAACGAAGAAGGAACAAAGCATGCATACAACACTTAGGCAATTCACATAATCACAAAACAAGACAGGGACCTTTACATAGGCAAGACAAGTCAAAGTCTACAAATGCAAGCTTAACAAGATACAATCATGCAAATGCACATGAACATGACTAAGACATGAATGTGGGTTATTACAGTGCGCCCTAGCGTACTGCTCCTTAAGACGAATCCCACATCAATTAGGTTGGAGGGGAGGTAGTGCCTTATAAGCCTACAAATCTCCCTCCCCCCAAGTGAGGCCTTTTCCAGGGGAAAACAAAACCGTGAGGAGCCAAGGTGATGCTTCGGCAATAACCCGGCCTAAAGCGGACAATATTACTTGGTGCTGGGGACGTTACAGTGGTATCAGAGCCAGTGTCGGTGGTGGGGCAAACCTCGGCGTTCCTCAACGAGGACGCTGAGTCCATAAGGGGGAGAGTGCGCCCTGGCGTACTGCTCCTTAAGGCAAATCCCACATCGATTAGGTTGGAGGGGAGGTAGTGCCTTATAAGCCTACAAAACTCCCTCTCCCAAGTGAGGCCTTTTCTAGGGGAAAACAAAACCATGAGGAGCCGAGGTGATGCTTCGGCAATAACCCGGCCTAAAGCGGACAATATCACTTGGTGCTGGGGACGTTACAGAGGCGTTGCTAGAGTTCTGGTTAGAAACAGCATTGATTAAGTGCTTTTCCAACAAGACTCACAGAAACCCAAGGATCCAATCAACATCCTAGAAACTACATTCCATACCCATATAGTCACATAAGCATGTTATCAAATAAACACATAACATTACACCTAAGTCTCTAACAAGCGAGACAAACCCATTGTGGTACTAACCACCTCCCGTGTACCCAAAGTATTTGAACCCGGTACGCTCTGATACCAAGTTGTAATGCCCTGAAAATAATACATAAACCCAACAACCTTGACATGCGTAGATATAAGAGAAAAAGACATATTTCTATTTATCAGAGACAAAAGTATTACATGTTGACAACAAAAGTAAATGCCCTATGGGCTCACAACTTTCTAAGCCAACAGTTGGTTAGAAAAAGAGAGTACTAACTCATACACATTAAGCCCTCGCTTGAATTTACATACAATACAACAAAAGATAACAAAATAACCAAAAAGAGTCTTCAACTCCCAGAACCTCCCAAGCTATGATCTTGGAGGTGGCATATCACCTGGACCTAAAAATGATGTCCCATATAGGGTGAGCCACAGCCCAGTGGAGATATACTAAACCAAATATAAGCAATGACTAAAACAATAGTATTTGATAGGAGGTTAACACTTATAAATCAATTTATCTCACAATACAATTCCATGACAAACATGTCTATGTTACATTTCATTTCTCCTTTACTTATCAAAATCATTTCATATTACATAGCTCAGAACCTGGCCAAACAATTCAATGAGACTAAGATTCATACTAAAACAATTCCATATTTTCACAATTCATAAATGAGATTTCATCTCATATTCAAACATTTCCATACTCTAAATAATACACATATTCACTGTATTAACACTTCCATTTAATACACATATTTGTTGTATTAACACTTCAATCTGATACACATATTTGTTGTATCAGTGGAGTTCATTCCCTATCTCCTCCCAAACCGGTTTGAGAGTCCATCCCCTATCTCCTCCTACACAATACACGTATTTTAAGTATATAAACAATTATCATATACAAGGATCAATCAATATACATATTTGATGTATTATTCCAACTATCATATCCATTGACAAATTCAATGTGATTAGTTTCGGTTTTCCCTAATCAACATGCAGTGTCTACAACAATCAAGACTATCCTCCACCGATAGCCCAAAGCAGATATTTCTAAACAAAACATAAATGCATCAACATATATAATATCAACATTTTCCATAGGTGAGTGATAAATTAATCCAACTACGCCATATAATCCTATAATTTCCCAATCTCATGATTCTCAACTCAATGTCTCATTTCTCCAAAATTAATTATACAAATTAATTTGTCATAATAACTAGGGCGTTTTCCCATATTTCACATATCAATCCTAAGGTTTGATTTCACCAATCTAACAACAATAATTCCATTTTTCAACAACTCACATACACATAGGTTTTAATATTTGAAAACCCCTCTTTCATAAATTACATAACAAATCCTAACTTTCTCAATATTACCCAACATCATCAACTGTTCAAAATGACCAAAATTAAAGACAAAACTCATAAGATGGAGTAGGGTATCCTTACCTCGAAATGAAGTGCTCAAATGGAGAAGATGATCAAAATCCAAAGTGCTCCAAATCCATAAACTCTCAGATTAAAACGTAGCCCACACAACCCTCTATCTTTCTTACAAAGAACTAAGGGTAGAAACACACTAAAAATAGATAAAACCCTAGAGAGAAGGTGTGTAGAGAGAGAGAGAGAGAGCTCGGATCTAGGGTTTTGAAATCAAAAGAGATGAAAAAGTGAAGTGTTTACTCGCTACTGTCTACTGATATAACATAGGCTTGCTCGAGCGAAGGATTGGTCGCTCGAGCGACCAGACCCAAAGAACCCTCGATCGAGCGAAGAAAATCTCGCTTGAGCCAACAATTCAAAGCTTCAAGTCTACAACCCAGAAGCACGCTCGAGCGACAGAATGCTCGCTTGAGCAAAGAAACTCAAAACATACACCTCGCTCGCTCGAGCGAAGGAAAGCTCGCTCGAGCCAAGAAATGCAACTCTCAGGTCCAAACCCAGACACAGACGCACGCTCGAGCGAAGGAACCCCGGCTCGAGCCACTAGACACAAAACTCAACTCTCGCTCGAGCGAAGAAACCCTAGCTCGAGCAAAGGATCTAAACAAAGAGCTCGCTCGAGTGACAAAGTGCTCGCTCGAGCGAAGACACCAAAATCTGGGCAGCAACCATTTGCTCCCAATCACACCCAACTGGTAACAAACCTGCCCAACACATCCTATAACTCAAAAATAAGGAATTAAAGGATGACAACAAGATATATACAACAACAAGCTCCACGGAACCTAAGTCCAGATACAACAACCAAATGGGGAAAGACCGGGATCGCTATATTAACCCTCATGTATACAGGAAGCCTATATACTTGATCAAAGTACTTGAATGGATTGTCACCGCATTCAGACATTACAGCGAGCATATGGGAACATGGATAGTGTCTTATCTCATATTTCCCACAACTGCACGTGGGTTGATTCATTTGCACAATTTGTGTATTGCGACCTCGTCTATGGCGAAAAGATGTTTGCACCTCAAATACGCGGCGGGGCCTATCAGACAATATTGATACAAACTAATCAAGTTCATGTTTTTAGGTGTACTTAACTTCACAACATAATAAGAACAATTTAGTTTATATTACAAACTAACCTGTCATACGATATCAACTTGAAAGTATTTTCCCTTGCGACGCCATCCTCAATAGTTTTTTGCATCTCTCTAGGGTATTGGAACTCATTTCGTACATCTATTTCAGCTTGGGCTCCCATCTCGTCAAAATATTTTACGAGCCGCCGAAATATAAATTCAACCATAGCTAAGATAGGCAAGTTCCTTGTACCTTTCAAAACGCTATTGAAGCACTCTGCATCATTGTTGGTCAATACCCTCCACCGATATCCACCGTCATACGTAAGGGCCCACTCTATAGGATTCATCTTGTGAACCCAATCGATGGCATCTTGGTTAATAGCCTGTATCTGTTCTAAGTAACCAGTACACTTTCGTCATTGATGAGCACTCCCTGCTTTCCATAGAAGTTGTTTCAGCTCCTTATTTTTGAACCTCGTATTAAAGTTACTACAAACATGTCGAAGGTAGTGCCGATGATATCCAACAAATTGGAGCGAGAGATTCAGCCAATGTCGCCTCATAGCAGCTAAAATACTCTCAGCTCGATCAGATATCAAAGTCACTCCCTATCGGTCCATGACAATATGTTCCTTGATATTTGAAATGAAGAACGACCAAGACTCCCAACTCTCCCTGTCGACAACAGCGAATGCAAGTGGTAACACTTTGCCATTGGCAGTGACACGTATAAGAATGTACTATGTATGGTTATAGCAGGCCTACAATATCTGAATCCATCGATGACGGGTTTGAAAGACTAGAAAACAAAGTGGAAGACGGGCATAATGGTTGTACATTTGGTATATCTATGCTTCCATTGCACGATGGTGCTAGGATTAGATGTTTGTAATGCATGCATAAATTTAGGCAACAGCCTATATGATTCATCCCAATCCCCGAATGCCATTCTAATTGCCTTTGCTCTTGCATGCCACGCCTTCTTGTATGATATACTATAGTTCATGGTCTTTTTGATATCTTTGATGACATTCTTAATTGGCATATCAGGTTCATTCTGCATATGACAATATCTATGAGTCAGATTATTTTGGTGTGAACACTATAAACAAACAAATATGTATATATATGTAAACATTTATTTTGTATACTCATCGCAACTTGTCCCAAAAGATGAGAAGCAATGTAACTGGAGCTAATATTAGTGTGGTCCCTGTTCATTCGTGGGTATAAACAATGGTGAGGACCCATATACTGCTTTATTTCAAAAATACCATGTTTCCTACTAAGAGATGCACGCAACCACCATTTGTAATCGTACTTACAAGCACACACCCAAACGTCTCGCTTGGAGGTTACGACTTTATACTCTCGATTATTTGTTGCATGGTACAATTTCACAGCATGTATGAGTTGCTTCTTATCAACGAAAACCATCCCTTTGTCCAACTTTGGATTTTCAGCGTTCCAGATTCGGTTACGGGGAACGACATCCCGGTTACTAATGTCAAAATCACCACCCATGTGAATGTTTTCATAGAAAAGAATTTCAGGTCTAGGTGGAATGGGGGCATTGTCAAGGTTAACGGGAGCGTTGACATCATCTTCTTCATCATCATCATTTGATCCGCCCAATAAATTTTCTTCATCACACATTTCATTCTCATCATTGTCTAGGGTGACATCAGGACCGTACATGTCACTGTCAGCAAACTACACATAATTCACTGTTTCAGCCATATTACCAGCAACTTCAATTGGAGTGGTATGATGGCTATAGGTGGGCACATCTTTTGTGTTATTGTGAAATTCAGTCTCATATCCACCACGTGAACTTGATTCTACACCATGGCCCTGAAATGTCTGTTGTGTGTAGCCCACTGCATAACATTCATTTGATTCATACATAGGAGATTGAAACGCTGTCGTGTCAATCCCATGTGTCAGCAATGTAGTGAACGGAAGAGAATCCATCTGTGTCATATTCGGGACATTGTGTACAACCTCTTTATCAATGTACACTTCCAAACAATTTGGTGGTTGGAAACTTCCACCGATACTTAATACGGTGTTCAACGCCTCATCGTCATTGATCGGTAATATTTTGTATTTGTTGGTTGCTTGCCACTGGCGATAAGGATATCTACATTTGAAGATCAATCAGACAGTTTCCCCGTAACTTGCCACCTTGGACATAAACATCTCCTCCAAATTGCTAAGCGTGGTGCTAAGTTGCACCCCATATATCCCTTTCGGCTCAGCATCATATGACACACCTTCATCGGGATCCCGAATTATGTTTCCCCCCCAGTAGAAGATAATTAGAACAGTTGCCATATACTTGCTTCAATGAAACAATAAACATTAAAATATCAACAATATACATATATCGAATTCTACTTCTAAAATAATTATATGAATTTTAAATCATTCAACTACAATTACTTGTGAGGCAATAAATTTATTTAAATAATCAGTAATTGTAATCCAACAATCATTATTCATTTTTCAATTAAAATATGAGTTAAAATAAACCTTATGTTTTTTATTTTTTAGCTTTTTAAGAAAAAAGCTTACAACACATAAAGAATGTTGGTTTGTTTGGACATAACTGTCTATGGAACTCCTGTGTTATGCTTTTTCCATTATTTATTACGATTAACATCATGCTATTGTGCACGGTAAATGTAAATTTTTCTTTTTCCATGTTTCTTCTTCTTTGTTTTGATAATATTTCAGTATTGATTTGATTTTTGTAAATTAATCTGCTTTTATTTTTGTGTTCGTTATTTGAATTTGTTTAGGCGGACACTTGTTGAAAGGAAGTTGTGGGAGTCAAAAGACAATTTATATTTTCCTATAAGTGACATTTTCCTATAAAAATCAGCCCTCTCATTTTTGTCAATTTATATTTTCCCGGGTAGAAGGAACTGTAGAGGTGAAACATTACTTCAATTTTTATTTTGTCACATTTTTATTTGTGTCTCAATTTGTTTATTAGTGTTTATTTTCTCATTTTTTCTCACTTATTTTTATTCGTATAAAACAACAGCTGAGATTTCATCTCTACGTGGAGTTTTTATTTACTTCCTATGTGGTGACTCTTATCTTTTCTGCGTGAAGGTTCTTTGTTGTCATTGCTCTCTTGTCTTAATTCATAAAAAACATCAAAATAACTATACTTCTTGTCTTAATTCTTTATTGTCATTGGTCTTTTTTTATTCTCATTCTTTTTGAGGTTAGATATTCTGTGTTCATATGATCCTTTTTGAAATTCATACACATGTATAGATGTCCTATACAAAAATGTTTATTGAATTAGTAGCCAAAAAGAAATTTTGAATCACATAGCAGCAATAACTTCAGATTTTGAATAAGTCTAAGAATACAAAAATGGTTATAGAACTGTACACAAAATGTATATAGATGGATAAAATTTTTCAAAATAGTAACAAACTCTATAAAATTTTATGAGTATATATGTATTTGTATTCAATTTTATGATCAATTTTGTTTGTTTATAACAAAACTATAAGATTTTTAGCTAGTGACCCATTTTGATTTACAGATCTGTAAAGGGACAATTCCAAAGATTACAGTCATGGAAGAGTTTAGAGGAAGATCAGATATATGCATGCGTATTATTCAGTATCCAGAGACGGTGTGTTTGGTTTGTGTTTGTAGAGTAGTTTTTGAGATAAAAAGTACGAAAACTTATTTGGTTTGCCTTCTTTCAGAAATGATTGTGGAAAATTGTTTTGGGGAGAGAGTTTTACAAAAAGCGATTGATTTGATGTGTATGAGAGAGAAAGTTATTTTGGAAAGTAGATAACCAAACAAAATTTTGAAATTTTTTTTGAAAAAATTTGTTTGGTTTGATTACTCTTGAAATTTTGTTTGTAGAGAAATTTTCCTAAATTTTTTTTATGAAAAACAAACCAAACAAGCCCTTATTTCTATGATTTGAATCCATAACACTCGAATTATAATAGATTTATTTTATTTTATATTATTATCAGCATAATAAAACAACCTTACCATTGCGGCAAGGGCCTCCCTCCCTCAATATGATCAACTTTTAAAAGGCATTCACTCAAAATAAATAAATAAATAAATAAATAATAATGATTCTACACAACCGTTAATTTAGGCAATGATGTAATCGTACGCATGTAAGTGGGACCAATTTTAAAAACACTTATTTTGTTTTCTTTTCATAAATTTTGATCTATTTTTTAGTATTTTGATAAAGTAGACAGATATATCACACATTTAAAAAACACTTCATTCTATCAAGTATTTTTTTTATTCAATGAGATTGGACAAGTCATACAAACATCTTAAATCATAGTGTAAGTTTTGTATGAAATTATTATTTTTTTCATTGAGTTGAAATAACTCGATTGATTTGGACAATATAAAATAGAGGTTTCAAACATTGTTCTTAATTTTTTAAAACTGGTGATCCAATTCTTCAGATTTATGGACAATTAAAGATAAGTTAATTTGATTTGCTCAAACTTGTGCCATCAGGGACCTTAATGACAAAGTTATTTCCTATGTGAAATAGTAACCCTCATCCACTTTTTAGAGGTTATAGAGGCTTTGTTATGAAATTCAAACAAAATGCTCATTTTGGCTTGTTCTGAAAAGTATGAAAAAAATTTAATTTATTTACTCTTTTTTTTTTTCTTGAACATACAAAAATAAAAATAAAAATAGAGAGATAATTTATAATGGTCAAAAAATAGAGAGAAAATTTATGTTGGTGGTTAAATCTATGTAGTAAATTTTGGATAGTTATCCATATGAATCTATTGGGGCATCCGTAGCAATTATTTGATATTATGAAACACAGGCTTACCCATCAAAGTGCCATTTTTTTTTTTCCTTTTTACCTAGGAAATTTCTATGGACTATTAATTAGAATGTTTCAAGACTTTTTTCATGCATATATTATAACTAGTGTATGCCCGTGCCTAAAGGCACTGTGCAATTAATAATGACTTCTAATTATATAAATCAAAATAAAATTATTAAAACATAATGTTAAGATTTTCCTTTTCAATGGTGGTGGACAGTCACAAAGCGGAAATGGCGATGAGTCCCTTCGTTCAATACCCATTTCAAAAACTTTTTCAAATTTTCTTAAGTTTTGTGAGAAAATTTTAATTTCTACTATAATGCTATTATATGTATTACAAATTCAGCTCATTAAATTTTTAAAAATTTTTATTAAAAAATTATAAAATTAAATGTTAGTATTTTATGATGAAATGTCTTCAAATTATTCTAATATCAAAGTTAATATTTTTATAAAAATTATTAATTTTATTGAATGTATATTAAAAATAATACATGATATAGCGGTTTGGTTTGATTTTTTAAATTATTTTTTGATTTTTTTGAAAAAATATAAATAAATTTGACAAAAATAAATTGTTTGGTTTGATTTTCCAAATGGTTGTGGAAGAATGTGGCACCTCCCAAAATTCAATTTTTTTTGTTGGTTAGCTTGGAGGGGCAGAGTGCAATCCGGTCTAACATACAATTTACAAGTGCTTATGTGCTTATATGCAGACACCTGCAATAAGCTATGTCCTAAAGTATGGATTTAGGTAGTTAACAACTAAGTGGAAACCTTTAGCGAAACCCAAATGAAAATAAATCCTAAGAATTTTTTATAATATTTTGAGTGCCTGACCCCAAATACAGTGAAATAAACCAAACGAAACTAAACCAAACAAAGCTTTATGTCCCAATCAAGTGGGCTACGATACGTGAATCCTTTTTTCGTCATTTCGTACTATTAAAAGCTATATGCTCGGTTAAATTAAATAAATTCGTTTAATTTTTTTACTATCACATCCCAAGTCAATTTATGTCTTCCCCTAACATTTCCTTTTACGGTGATCCTATCACATTCTTCTCTACCATTTCATCTACTAGTCTTCATTGTACATACCAAACCATCTTAGTTTGTTCTCTCTCAACATATTTTCAATTGGTGCTACTCCTACCATTTAATGTATATTCATTTCTATTTCTCTCTGTCCAAAACTTACAAAACACCCACCTAAGCATCCTCATCTTAACTACACTCATTTCATGAGCTTGTTGTTTCTTAATTGTCCAATATTATGTGAACTGCAAAGTATCACTGGTCTTACAATTGTTTTATAAATTTTTCTTTTCAATTTTGTTAGCATCATTGATCACATAATATGCCAAAGGCACTCCACTTGAACCTACTTTGATTCTATTACAGGTGGGAATTTCTAACACATGAATCGTACACGAAGTTAGGGGTTAGGGTTGAACATTTTCAACACAAACACAAATATGACACTATATAATAACATGATAAATAAATAGGGTTATGTCAAACCTGCATAATATGAAACTGACATAGATAACCCATTTAATAGATAATTAGTTACAAATTTTAATGTTATTTTCATTAAAGGATGCTAGAAATGTTTAAATCTCTTATGTAACCTACACAATTAAATAAAGAAAATACATAAAATAGTATTTTGAGGTTAATATAGTCATTTTGTCTTTTATTTGAGAGAACATGATCTTTTCATTTATTATTTTGAAGTCAATAAAAATATATATTTTTTTGAATAAAATAGAGTCAAAATTATTATTATTATTTTTTTTGAATAATTTCATTTAGTAGAGATTAGTTTCATGAAATTTAACTTAGGAAAAAACGTTAATCTTTCCATACACTTAGTATTTTTAATTACAACGATTTTTTTAGCATGATACGTTAATATGGCACGAATCAGACATGAATCCAAATAACATGACACAATAACACAAAATAATAATAATAATAATATCGTGTTAGTGTTAAGAGAATTCTGACACGAATCGAAGATGACATGACACAACACAAACACGATGCCCACCCTTAGATTCTATGGATCACTTCTCTATTATTTTTACTTCCATTGTTAGTAAAGTTACATATTCAATTTAGCTACTAATTTTAAACCCTTTTGACTCAAATGATTATCTCCAAATTTTTAGTGTTAATTCCTCCCTTAGTTTCATCCACTAGAACAATATCATTTGCGAACAACGTACACCATGGGACATCATCCTGATTGTGTTTACTTAATTCATCCATGACTATGGCAAATAAGTAAGGACTCAAAGCTTACCTTTGGTATAGGTCCTACAATGATTGAAAATTCACTAGCTTCTCCAACAGGTGAACTAATTGTAGTCACAACCTCATTATACATATTTTTATCACATCAATATACTCCTTGGTTACATTTTTTTCCCTCTAACACCCACTATATTATATCTCTAAGCAACGTATCGTAAGGTTATCTCTTTTCACTTTTTCATTAATCTACTTAGTAAATATATCGTTTCCACAATTGATTGGCCTAGCATAAATCCAAACTAATTAACTAACAATTACCCTCTATCACAATCATTTTATGAATCATCAACACATCTATAATTGTTGCAATTTTAGATATTTCCTTTATTTTTATATATAAGTACAAATATACTATTGTTGGACAATCTTCATTGTATTTAAATTAATTAATTAATTCTGTTTGTGTACTAAATAACAAACATAATATAAAAGAAATATAGGAAAGGAGAAGAATGTTTGATTACAAAAATCAAACTAGAAAAAGAATTAAATAAATAAAAATAGATTTTATTTTGTTACAAAAACAAAATTAAAATCTGATTTAAATAAATAAAAAAAATAGAAAAGAAATAAATAACTTACTTGATTAATATCTTGAATATTATTCTGATCAAGTCTAGTGTTGGACACTGTGTCCTTAAGACAGATTCGTCCTCTCCACGGTGCTTTCAGAATGTGGACGTCTATCTCCCAAGATGAAATGATCAACTACAAACAATAGCAGCACTACAAATTGTTTGCCTTATGAACACACTAAGTGTTTACACTCTTTCTTACAAGAAAATAATGCAACAAAATGAAGAATAAATTTGCAAAGCTCTTAAGGACAAAAAATATGAATGACAACAAATGAGGGCTAGTCTATTTATAGATGGATTGGTGGCTTTCCATTTTGAATTAAACAGGTACTGTACTTGTTCAATTTGAATTAAACAGATACAAATATGTTTAGGCACTGTTTGGTTTGAAATTCGAACAGATTTAAATCTGTTAGGTTCAAAAATCGAAAGGAACCTGTTTGGGTGTACAGAAAAAACTGGACCAGTTTATTTCTGGTTTAATTTGAATTCTGGATTTTATTTTACCAAAAAATAAAATAAAATTCAAATGTTTTTGGACCAAAAAGATAGGTATTGGGCCGGACAAGCCCAACCCAACCTCATACCACGCACCCGCGCCCAGCCCGCCCGACTGGACGGACGGCGGTGGCGCGCGTGTGGTGATTTTTGGCATGGTTTTAAAAACCGGACCGGACCGGTCGGTTCAACCAGTTGAACCGCCGACCGGTCGAGGTTCCAGTCCGGGTACATCCACTAAACCGGTCATAGTGGAAAACTGGCCTATTTTGAGAGAATCGGAAAAACCGGCGGTCGAACCGCCGAACCGGTTGACCCGGTTCCGATTCACCAGGTTGATAAAACGAATTTTTTGTATTTTTTTCTTTTTTTTTATTCTTTCTTTCTTTTCTTTCTTTCTTATTTTGTTTATATATATATATATAATAAAAATTTAATTGGAAACTCTCTTTTAAGGGTCTCCTTTGTTGAGGAATCCCATTGAGAGCTTGAAATTATTGTGAAAACTTCTATCTATTTATAAGAAAAAAATTCTTCCAAAAAAACTCAAGAAATTTATGTAGGATTTAATCAAATTTATTGGAGGGAAACTTAAAATTTTAATATCCCTCCAAAATTTTTGCTCTTCTTTCAATCAAATTATTTGAATTAAAATTATATGGAGGGAATATTGAATATTTGATTTTTTCTTCCAAAATTAAAATTCATAATATTTTTAAATATATTTTTATATTTTTTAATAAAAAAAAAGTATTAAGAGAAATATTTAAGATTATTAAATTTTTTAATTTTTAATTTTATTACTTATATTTTTATTTAAATATAATTTTAATATATTTATGACGTCATGGTTCGATTCCGGTTCAACCCGGTGACCCGTCCACCCGATCATTTTTCCGGTTCACTCACCGGTCCGGTTTTTAAAACATTGATTTTTGGGTCAAATGGGTCTAGCCCATTTTGCCCATAACCTCTCCCTCTACAAAACTTGGGTACCCCTTGGGGCACACCTAAAGTACCAAACCCATGCCTTATAAACCCATTCAAAACCTCCCACCAAATCAATGTGGGACAAGCCTTATTCAAACCTTTAAGGATTTTCCACCAAAACTCCATTTCCATGGAGCATACTTTGGCTTCAATTTCCCATTCATTCAGCAATGGTTTTGAACAACCAAATATACCACGTGAATCACAACGCGGCATAGAACGCGTTACCACTTTGACCTGCCAAATTTGACGCTCGGGTCCCACTTAAATAATAGACCAAAGTTGGGAAAAAATTCTGGTTTTACCCAGAATTTTCCAACCATTTCCAACAATCTCCCACATGAATGGAATTTGATGACAACGGAAATGCAAAAATATGCAGACTTTATCGAAAGACTATAAGTCAAAAATATCTTGCATCAGGATAGGTAGCTTTCGGCCTTGAACCTTTCCTAGTGATAACCTATCGGACTTACTGGCTAACCAATGGATGCGATGCCTTGAATTGTTCAGTCGTTTGTGAAAGCCAAGACAATAGATTTCACACAAAATATCTTCTAACACATCGTGGTTCTCACTGTTGTGTTCATTTTGGCATTGAACGCTCCTGGTTTTCATAAGTGTTTTTAGAGAATTTAGCCTCTTATATTCTCATAGAACCGGCCCCAGTTCGACACTCATATAGGTGATTCTTATTGTGAGTATCTCCTTATACTCGTCTTGATTTTATGCCTTAATCAAGATATAAGTAATCATTAAAAGCAAAGCTTATCCTTATACCCCTGCAGACAACACATGTTGTAGATATCACTCTCACCATAGGAATGGGTAGGGAATTTTAATCCCTTGGTGATTTCTGGCGAGCCACACATAACTTAGTTGTCCCTTTGAACTTAGTTCTTGGGATCTCCAGTCATATAAGTAGGGTTACCATTATGACGACTCTTATATAATAGGCTTTAATCCCATTTCCTTCGATGAACTATACACTAGCTCTTTTGTCAAACCTTTTGTTAACGGATCTGCAATATTCTCTTTAGATTTTATATAATCTATTGAGATTATTCCATTTGACAACAATTGCCTTACGGTATTATGTCGACGACGAATATGTTGTGACTTACCGTTATACATGTGATTCTGTGCCCCGCCTATTGCAGATTGACTATCACAATGAATGCAAATAGCTGGCACATGTTTTGGCCACATTGGAATGTCTTCTAAGAAGTGACGAAGCCATTCTGCTTCTTCACCTACTTTGTCTAAAGCAATGAACTTGGATTCCGTTATGGATTGTGCGATGCATGTTTGTTTCGTGGATTTCCAAGAAACAGCAGTGCCTCCCAGAGTAAAGACATAGCCACTTGTGGCTTTTGAATCCTTAGTATTCGATATCCAATTTGCATCACAATAACCTTCAAGTACTACTGTATATCGAATAAAGTTCAAACCATGATCACGGGTGAATCTTAGATATCTAAGAACCCGAGTGATCGCCTTCCAATGGTCTTCTCCGGGGTTACTAGTGTACCTACTCAATTTACTGATAGTATAAGCTATATCAGGACGAGTACAATTCATTAGGTACATTAGGCTTCCAATGATTTGGGAGTATTTCAACTGAGACACTGCATCACCTTTATTTTTTAATAAATAAAGACTAATGTCTACAGGTGTTCTTGCTACATTTATATCATCCTTGATAAATTTACCAAGAATTTTCTCAATATAATGTGATTGAGATAATGCATATCCGTCAGATGTTTTAGTAATTTTCATTCCTAATATAACATCTGCAACCCCCATATCTTTCATATCAAATCTTTTGTTAAGCATTTGCTTAGTGGATTTGATCATGTTTTGACTGTTGGGGTTGTCCCACATCGGTTGTGGATGGGGCTGGTGGTCAGTTTATAAGTGTGAGGGAAAGCCTCACCTCTTGAGCTAGCTTTTGGGGTTGAGAGAGGCCCAAGACCACCCAACACTAGTATCAGAGCCCAGGTTTACCAACAAGTCTCAGCCCAATAGTCCACGGGAGAAACGGGTTGTCGCTGCTCCGACCCAGGGCCCGATGTGTGAGGGGGAGATTGTTGGGGTTGTCCCACATCGGTTGTGGATGGGGCTGGTGGTCAGTTTATAAGTGTGAGGGAAAGCCTCACCTCTTGAGCTAGCTTTTGGGGTTGAGAGAGGCCCAAGACCACCCAACACTGGTATCAGAGCCCAGGTTTACCAATAAGTCTCAGCCCAATAGTCCACGGGAGAAACGGGTTGTCGCTGCTCCGACCCAGGGCCCGATGTGTGAGGGGGAGATTGTTGGGGTTGTCCCACATCGGTTGTGGATGGGGCTGGTGGTCAGTTTATAAGTGTGAGGGAAAGCCTCACCTCTTGAGCTAGCTTTTGGGGTTGAGAGAGGCCCAAGACCACCCAACATTGACTACTTCCAATGATAAGCATGTCATCCACATAAAGATATCTATGACATATCCTTGGTCAGTGTTTTTAACATAGACGCATTTGTCTCATTCGTTTATCTTAAACCCATTAGTAAGCATTGCATGATCAAATTTTTCATGCCATTGCTTAGGTGTTTGTTTTAATCCATAAAGAGATTTTACAAGCCGACAAACTTTCTTTTCTTGCCCTGGTACTACAAACCCTTCGGGTTGCTCCATATAGATCTCTTCATTTAAATCACCGTTTAAGAAAGCTGTCTTAACATCCATTTGATGTATTTCTAAATTAAACAACGTTGCTATAGCAATAAGTATGCGAATGGATGTTATTCTTGTCACAAGGGAATATGTGTCAAAATAGTCCAGACCTTTCTTTTGTCTGTAACCTTTAACTACAAGTCTTGCTTTATACTTGTCAATTGAACCATCTGCTTTCATTTTTCTCTTGAATAGCCATTTATATCCAAGAGGTTTAGAACCTGGTAGAAGATCCACCAATTCCAAAGTATGATTTTGCATAATGGACTCAATTTCATTATTAACAGCCTCTTTCCACAAAGGTGCTTCAGGACCTGTCATTGTTGCCTTAAAACTTTGAGGTTCATTTTCTAACAGGTATGTTAGGAAATCTGGACCAAAGGATTTTGATGTTCTCGCTCTCTTACTTCTTCTTGGTTCATCATCAGTTAAATCCTGCTGGTCGAGACCATTACTAGTCTCTTGTGTTTGATTGTCATTAGTCTCTTGACTTTGTGTACAATCATAAGTTCTTTTCTGTGAATTTAATTCATGTCCTTTCTTGTAAGGAAAGACATGTTCAAAAAACACAGCATTCCTTGACTCTATAATAGTGTTCACATTTATATCAGGTATTTCTGATTTATAAGTCAGAAACTGATTTGCACTACTATTCTGAGCATAACCAATAAACACACAATCTACTGTTTTTGGTCCAATCTTAATCTTTTTAGGAATAGGAACTTCAAATTTTGCTAAACACCCCCATACTTTTAAGTATTTGTAGGAAGGTGGTCGACTTTTCCACAATTCATAAGGAGTGCTGTTGGTTTTCTTGTGAGGTCTTCTGTTAAGAACATAATTAGCAAACAATATTACTTCCCCCCACAAGTTCTGTGGTAAAGCCTGAACTCAGTAACATGGCATTCATAATTTCTTTTAGGGTTCTATTCTTCCTTTCAGCAATTCCATTTTGCTGTGGAGAATAAGGTGCTGTAGTTTGGTGAATAACGCCATGTTGTGTACAAAATTCATTTAATGGTGCATCATATTCACTACCTCTATCACTTCTAACCATTTTAATCGTTTTACCAAGTTGATTTTCAACTTCTGTTTTGTAGAGTTTAAACATTTCTAAGGCTTCATCTTTACTTCTAAGTAAATAAATATGACAATATCTTGTGCAATCATCGATAAATGTTATGAAATACTTTTTGCCTTCTCTAGTTTGAACAAATTTTAGATCACATACATCAGTATGGATTAATTCTAGAGGTTCGATTTTCCTTTCAACCGATTTAAATGGAGCCTTAGTTAGTTTTGCTTCTACACAAATTTCACATTTATGATTATGATTAATTTCAAACTTTGGTTTATAATCTAAACCAATTAATCTACGCAAAGCATCAAAATTCACATGTCCTAATCTACCATGCCATAAATTTGACTCAAGAATATAAGCAAAAGATGTGTTATTCTCATTACTAGCAACTTTTGGTACAACTGTCATTACATTTAGTTTGAAGAGACCATCACTCATGTATCCCTTTCCAACATACATGCCACTCTTTGTTAATACAAATTTATCAGACTCAAAGACAAGCCTAAAACCATTTTTACTTAACAAAGAACCAGAAACTAAATTCTTCCGAATGTCAGGTACATGCAGTACATTGTTGAGGATCAGTTCTTTCCCGGATGTCATCTTCAAGATCACTTTCCCTTGTCCAGCCATAGTAGAAGTAGAAGAATTTCCCATGAAAAGTTGTTCACCATTTGTAGCCTCATTGTAGGTAGTGAACATCTTCTTGTCCGCACAAATATGACGAGTTGCCCCAGTGTTAACCCACCATTCCTTGGGATTTCTAACCAAATTAGCCTCAAACACCACAGCAGAGAGGTTGATGTCATTCACTCCGTCAGAGATGTAATCTAGTTCAGTTACATTGGCCTGATTGGTAGTCTTCTTGCTTGTACTTCCATGATCCTTCTTAAGGCGGCAGTAGTTAGAAGCTCGATGTCCAGTCCTGCCACAATTATAGCATTTTCCTTTAAACTTCTTGTTGCTATCGCCTTGTTTAGGACCATCTCTAGTAAACTTCCTGTTTTTGTTATGTGGTTTATGAACTTGTTAAACCACATTAGCCTTGGACTCAATGGGATTTTTCCCATTCCTCTTTTTAGCCTTTCGGTTATCTTCCTCAATTCTCAGTCTTACAATAAGTTCATCCATGGTCATCTCTTTGCGTTTATGTTTTAAATAATTTTTGAAATCTTTCCATGCCGGTGGTAACTTTTCCACTAAAGCAGCGACTTGGAAAGACTCGCTAAGAGACATACCTTCTGAATGAATATCATGCAAAATTAATTGAAAACTTTGAACTTGAGAAATTATCGTTTGGGAGTCTACCATAACAAAGTCCAGAAATTTACCGACAACAAATTTCTTCGTGCCGGCATCCTCTGTCTTGTATTTCTTCTCCAAAGAATCCCACAATTCTTTTGCTGACTTCAAAGGACTGTAAACATTATACGGCATGTTGTCAAGGCCATTGAGGATGTAGTTTCTGCACAGGAAATCTGAATGTTTCCAAGCATCTACAGCGGCAACAACTTGCCGATCACTTTTATCCTCTTTAAGTGCTAGAGCCTTTTCATGGAGAAACCGGGCCAAATTAAGAGTTGTAAGATAGAACAACATCTTCTGCTGCCATCTCTTAAACTCAGTACTGTTAAATTTTTCCAGTTTTTCTCCATGATTGATTGGTACATGAACATGGTTCTGGACAGGGACCGGTGTTGGTGTAACAATTGGAGTACCACTACCAGTTGCAGTTTCAGTAGCAGTAGCCATAATCTCTGATTACAAAAATCAGAAAAAATTAAAACACAAATTAATTTTCTAGTTACTAAAACCAGAAAATAAATTATAACACAAAATAATTTTATTTTCCTTGTTACTAAAACTAGAAAAATAAAATACCACAATAATTTTCTGTAACACAAATTAATATTCTGCAATTGTTAATGACACCAGTATATTACTACTAGTTGTCAAAGAAAAGAGACAGTACATTACTACTATCTGTCAAATAGCATAAACCACTATTTATTTTTCCAACCAAAATATGTCTTTATGAAATCACAGAAAATTAAATACAATGAAGATACCAAAATAGTCTGTCTTAAAATTGTTGGACAATCTTTACTGTATTTAAATTAATTAATTAATTCTGTTTGTGCACTAAATGACAAACAGAATATAAAAGAAATATAGGAAATGAGAAGAATGTTTGATTACAAAAATCAAACTAGAAAAAGAATTAAATAAATAAAAACAGAAAAGAAATAAATAACTTACTTGATTAATATCTTGAATATTACTCTGATCAAGTCCAGTGTTTGACACTGTGTCCTTAAGACAGATTCGTCCTCTTCACAGTGCTTTCAGAATGTGGACGTCTATCTCCCAGGATGAAATGTCAACTACAAACAATAGCAGCACTACAAATTGTTTGCCTTACGAACACACTAAGTGTTTACACTCTTTCTTACAAGAAAATAATGTAACAAAATGAAGAATAAACTTGCAGAGCTCTTAAGGACGAAAAATATGAATGATAACAAATGAGGGCTAGTCTATTTATAGATGGATTGGTGGCTTTCCATTTTGAATTAAACAGGTACTGTACCTGTTCAATTTGAATTAAACAGATACAAATCTATTTAGGCACTGTTTGGTTTGAAATTCGAACAGATTTAAATTTGTTAGGTTCAAAAATCAGAAGGGACCTGTTTGGGTGTACAGAAAAAACCGGACCAGTTTATTTCCAGTTTAATTTGAATTCTAGATTTTATTTTACCAAAAAATAAAATTAAATTCAAATGTTTTGGGCCCAAAAAGATAGGTATTGGGCCGGACCCAACCCAACCTCACACCCGCGCCCAAGCCCAGCCCGCCCGGAGGCGGCAGTGTGCATGTGGTGATTTTTGGGTCCAATGGGTCTAACCCATTTTGCCCATAACCTCTCCCTCTACAAAACTTGGGTACCCCTTGGGGCACACCCCAAGTACCAAACCCATGACTTATAAACCCATTCAAAACTTCCCACCAAATCAATGTGGGACAAGCCTTCTTCAAACCTTTAACGATTTTCCACCAAAACTCCATTTCCATGGAGCATACTTTGGCTTCAATTTTCCCATTCACTCGGTAATGGTTTTGAGCAACCAAATATACCACGTGAATCACAACGCGGCATAGAACGCGTTACCACTTTGACCCGCCAAATTTGACGCTCGGGTCCCACTTAAATAATAAACCAAAGTTAGGGAAAAATTCTGGTTTTACCTAGAATTTTCCAACCATTTCCAACAATTTTTTCTCCACTCATCATACATTTTCTTAATCATTAGAATCTTATCAAATAATTTTGTTAACCAAGAGCTAAGCATTTTCAATGTCAACAGCAAGAATACAATCCAATCCCAATGCTTTACCTAATTTCATCCTCTTCAATATAAATTCCACTTCAAAATCCTTTATTACATGACAAAACTTATACTCTCTAGTTCCATCTATAGCAACCCCGGTCTTTTCCCATTCAGTTGTTGTATCCGGACTTATGTTCCGTAGATCCCGTTGTTATATTATTATTGTTGCTGTCCTTTAAATTCCTTATTCGTGAGTTATAGGATGTATTGGGCAGGTTTGTTACAGGTGGGTTGGGTTTAGAAACCAAGTGTTGCTGTCTAGATTTTTGAACCTTCGCTCGAGCGAGGAGTTTGTCACTCGAGCGAGCTCTTGATTTTGGTCCTTCGCTCGAGCCAGGGTTTCTTCGCTCGAGCGAGCGATTGCGTCTAGTATAGACCTGAGAGCTGTATTTGTTGGCTCAAGCGAGCTTTCCTTCGCTCGAGCGAGTTTCGAGTTCTTCGCTCGAGCGAGCATTCTGTCGCTCGAGCGTGCTTCTGGGTTGCAGACCTGAAGCATTGCATTCTTGGCTCGAGCGAGACTTTCTTCGCTCCAGCGAGTCATTCTTGTGTCTGGTCGCTTGAGCGACCAATCCTTCGCTCGAGCAAGCTTGTCGGGTTTAAATAGGCAGCAGCGGTTTTTAAAACACTTTTTCACCCTCTTTTTGATTTCAGAACCCTAGGTACGACTTCTCTCTCCTTCCACTCACCTTGTCTCTTAGGTATCATCTCTTTTTAGGATGTTTCTACCCTAGGTTTCTTATTAAAAAGATAGAGTGAGTCGAGAGCTTCGTTTTAATCTGAGAGTTTGGCGGTTTGGAGCACTTTGGATTTTGGGTCGTCATCTCCATCTTCTCCATTCGGGTTATTTACTTCGAGGTAGGGATTTCCTACTCCATGTTATAGGTTTTGTTCTAAGTTCTAGTATTTTGATATGTTGGGAGTTGTTTGGTAATTTTGGGAAAAACCTTAGTGGTTGAAATAAATTAATTTGTATAATTAATTTAGGGTAAAATGTGTAATTGAGTTTAATTCACGAAATTGGGGAATTTGGTGATTTAATGGTGTAGTTGGTTAGTTTAATTACTCACCTATGAAAATGTTAAATTTACATTTGTTGATACATTTATTTCCTGTTTAGAAATAACTGTTTTGGGCTATCGGTGGAGGATAGTCGTGATTGTTGTAGACATTGCATGTGGATTAGGGAAAACTGAAACTAATCACATTAGTTAAGTCATTGATTTTGACTGTTGAATTAATACAGAAATTACGTGTATTGATTGTGTGTTGCATATGCATTTTGTTTGGGAGGAGATAGGGGATGTACTCCACGGTTTAGGAGAAGATAGGGGATGGACCTCTAAACCGGATTTTTGTTTGGGAGGAGATAGGGGATGGACTCCATTACCATCACTATATGTGTTCTTATTGATTTGAAGTGTTTTTACATGTTGTTGATACAACACTAAAATGTGTATCAATCGGAAAGTATGGAAGTGTTTTGGTATGAGCCTTAGTCTCATTTGTTTTGTTGATACTAGAAGAAATGTTAATGTGATATTTAGTTCACTGTTATAGTTTGGCTAGGTTCTGAGCCATATTGATATAAATGGAAAGTTGAATGAATAATGGAAAGTAAAACGTGTCATAGACATTAAGGTCATGAAACTGTATGTTGGTGAAAAGAATAGTTGTGTTAACCATCTATTGAATGCTATTGCTTTATTCAATGCTTATATTTGGTTTAGTATATTTCTGCTGGGTTGTGGCTCACCCTATATGGGAACATCATTTTTCAGGTTCAGGTGATGTGCTACCTCCAAGGACTTAGCTTGGATGGATTTGGAGTTGAAGACTCTGTTTAGATTAGTTATTTATTTTGTTTTAACTTGATGTTACATGTAAACTCAGGCCTATGGCTTAATGTGTAAATGAGTTAGTACTCATATTTTTGTGTCCAAGTGTTGGCTTGGAAAAATGTAAGCCCGTAGGGCATTTACTTTCGTTATTACATGTAATGTCTTTTACTAAGATTACTCTGATGGATGAGATGATAATTGGTTTTCTTTTATCAATGCATGTTAATGTTATATATTATGGGTTTATTTTTGAAGGCGTGACAACTTGGTATCAGAGCCTACCGGGTTCGAATACTTCGGGTACGTAGGAAGTGATTAGTATCACAATGGGTTCGTCTCGCTTGATAGAGACTTAGAAGTGCTGTTATATGTTTATATGATAACATGTTTATGTGACTATGTGGGTATGAAATGTAGTTTCTAGGATGTTGATTGGACCCTTGAGTTTCTGAAAGTCTCGTTGGAAAGGCACTTGTTCAATGTTGTTTCCAACCGGAACTTTAGTGACGCCTCGGGACTATCATTATCCAGGAATGAAATTCGTAGGTGCTTATGTGATTATGTGCTTACGTGGAGTGAATTATTGTTGTCCAATGCATTAGGACGCAAGTGTTATAGTTTTGGCACACTTATTAATGTGCTAACGTCTTTGTTACTTTTATTAGGATGTCAGGACGAGGACGAGGACGTGGTAGGTGTGGTGGGCAGGAGATGCCTATATCGGATGAGATTCCGGCAGTACAGGAGGGAGTTGGCCAGGCCAATGTGGCCGAGCCAGTAGGCTAGCAGGCTATGGGCGCTTTGGCCCGAGAGATAGCAGGGGCATTCAGGGAGTCAGTGGGCATTCTTAGGGCTGAGAATCAAGCCCAGGTTGTTGTTGCGGATGCAGGACCTTCTTTTCTGAAGAGGGAGTTCTTCCGGTCTAACCCGAACAAATTTGTGGGTGATCCTAAAGAGCCACTTAAGGCAGATGAATGGCTCGAACGGACAACGAAGACGTTTGAGATGCTAGGCATCGAAGACGAGGTTCTGAAGGTGACCTTGGCATCTTTCCAACTGAAGGGGGATACGGGTCAGTGGTGGAAGTTCACTAAGAGTCGTATAGGAGGGACTTGGAAGGCTTTTGTCGACGCTTTCCAGGAAAAGTTCCTGTCCTCAGCTGTGAAGGAGAGGTTGAGAGAGCAGTTTTGCCAGCTTAAGCAGAACAGTTCTTCAGTGGCCGAGTTTGAGGCCGCATTTACTAGCTTGTCCAGGTTTGCACCTGAGTTGGTGGCATCTGAGGAACGCCGTTATATTGAGTTCGAGAAGAAGTTGAGGCGCGGCCTCAACTTGAGAGTTGTAGGGACTATGATTCGAGATTATGGGCGTCTGGTTGATGCTGCAGCCCATACTGAGATCATGACGCAGGAAGAGGAGGAAAGGCAGAAAGGCTCCAAGAGGAGTCAGGATGGACAGAGTGATGGCAGGAGACAGAAGGGTTTTAACCCTCAGCAGTCTCAGGGTAGCTTCTTTAGATCGACTTTTCCTGTGCCGAGTGCTAGTTCTGGGAAAGGCAGCCAGGGAGACATTACCTGTTTCAAGTGTGGCCAGTTGGGCCACAAGTCTCCAGTTTGTCCTCTGAGGGGAGGAGTACAGAGAGCAGTATCTTCTTCGGCTCGATCTCAGAGCCAGAGTCAGGGTAGAGGCCAGCCGCTCTCTTGTTTTCATTGTGGTTAGGCAGGGCACATGAAGAGGTATTGCCCGCAGTTGAGTGGCACATCTGGTGCATCTGGTTTGAGGCAGACTCAGAGTCATCAGCCAGCTCAGTCAGTTCAGGCCTCAAGGGCCAATCAGGGGGCTTCATCGTCCCAGTCGGTGCAGCAGTCTTATGCTCCTAGGGGTGAGCAGGTTGATCAGAGGTCGTCTGGGCGCGTGTATGCTGTTACTGCGCAGGATCTTGTACCGACTCCATCAGTTGTGAGAGGTACCTTCTTGTTTTGCAATTCGGTTGCTAGTGTATTGATTGATACGGGTGCATCTCATTCCTTTGTGTCTGCTGCATTTGCATCTGTTTTGGAGTTGGAGTTAGCACAGTTAGCGTCTCCTATTTGTGTAGTATCACCCCTTGGGGGTGAATTGATCTTGAAACAAGGTGTTAGGGGTTGTGATATAGAGGTCGCCGATCATAGGCTTCCGTTTCCTTTTGTAGTTATGCCCATGAAGGGCTTTGATGTTATTTTGGGTATGGACTGGTTATCGTCATACCGGGCAGTTATTGATTGCTACCGCCAAAGGGTCACTTGTTGTATCGTGAGCGGGGAATGTTTCCATTTCTTGGGGGACCGGGTTGGTAGTGTTTTGCCACCGGGGTATGATCCGCGAGGGCGGAGTGAGAGCTTAGTGGTCTACTTGCTAGCTTTGAGAGTGGTGAGTGTAATGAGACCCAGACGGTGTTGCCAAGAGTGGTTTGTGAGTACTCGGACGTCTTTCCCGAGGATCTTGTTAGTTTGCCACCTCACAGAGAGATTGAGTTCTCTATTGACTTAGTGCCTGGCACGGCGCCGATTTCTATGGCACCTTATCGTTTTGCCCCAGCCGAGTTAATTAAGTTGAAGATCCAACTCCAGGAGTTTCTAGATAAGGGCTATATTCGTCCTAGTGTTTCGCCGTGGGGAGCACCGACCCTCTTTGCTAAAAAGAAAGGTGGTGCTTTGAGACTCTGTATCGACTACCGGAAGTTGAATCGGGCTACGGTCAAGAATAAGTATCCTATGCCTCGTATAGATGATCTGTTTGATCAGTTGAAAGGTTCCCGTTGTTTCTCTAAGATAGACTTGAGATCGGGTTATCATCAGTTGAGAGTCAGGGAGGAGGATATTCCGAAGACGGCATTCCGTACACGGTATGGCCACTATGAGTTTCTGGTGATGCCATTTGGGCTCACCAATGCACCTGCAGTCTTTATGGACTTGATGAACCGGATATTCCAGGAATTCTTGGATCGTTTTGTAGTAGTCTTTGTAGACGATATCCTTATTTATTCACCTTCGGAGGAGGAGCAAAGGAACACTTGAGAGTGGTGCTTGAGTTGCTTAGAGCCCATAAGCGTTATGCTAAGTTTGGGAAGTGTGAGTTCTGGCTGGAAGAGGTGAAGTTCTTAGGCCATGTAGTTTCTGGGGAAGGGGTGTCTGTTGATACGTCCAAGATAGAGGCAGTGCAAGATTGGGCACAGCCTAAGAATGTTTTTGAGATCCGCAGTTTTCTGGGATTAGCTGGGTACTACCGACGGTTTGTGAAGGATTTCTCCAGGCTAGCTTCGCCGTTGACTAGACTGACTCGGAAGGGAGTCAAATTTGTATGGAGTGAGACTTGTGAAAAGTCGTTCCAGGAGCTGAAAGTTAGACTGACCACCGCTCCAGTCTTGATTATTCCGGAGAGAGGGTTGGGTTATGCAGTCTATTGTGATGCCTCACAAGAGGGTTTGGGTTGTGTGTTGATGCAAGAGGGGAAAGTGGTAGCCTATGGCTCACGTCAGTTGAAAATACACGAGAAGAATTACCCTACCCATGACCTAGAGTTAGCAGCTATGATCTTTGCCTTGAAGATTTGGAGTCATTACCTTTATGGTGAGGGATTCGAGGTATTCTCGGATCATAAGAGTCTGAAATATCTGTTTACACAGAAAGACTTGAACTTGAGGCAGAGGAGGTGGATGGAGTTCATTGAGGATTATGACTTCGAGTTGCATTATCATCCGGGAAAGGCCAATGTGGTGGCCGATGCCCTTAGCAGGAAATCTGTTGGTGACGTAGCTAGTATAGCCATCAGGGAAGGGGAAATGTTGGGTGCACTTGGGGAGTTTGATTTGCTTCTGGGCGAATCCGTTGAGGCTGCGGCTTTGTTTTCTGTTGTTGCGCAGCCTGCACTTGTGACTCGAGTGTTAGAGGCACAGAGAGGTGACCTTGAGGTAGATTCCCTCCGAGAGAAGATCTCCAGTGGGAAGGTTGAGAAGGGTTTGACGGTGTATCCCGACCTGAGTGTGAGATACCGAGACCATCTGTTTGTGCCGGAGTCTTGCCGAGAGGAGGTACTCTGAGTGTTTCATCATTCACGTCTTGCGGTGCATCCGGGAGGCACTAAGATGTATCGGGATTTGGGTCGCCAGTTTTGGTGGCGGGGTATGAAGAGAGATGTGGCAGCCTTCGTGTCCAAGTGCCTTACTTGTCAGCAAGTGAAGGCCGAGCATCAAAGGCCAGCGGGTTTGTTACAACCCTTACCTATTACCGAGTGGAAGTGGGAGCATGTCACTATGGACTTCGTTGTAGGTCTTCCGAGGACTCAGCGGGGTAGTGATGCTATTTGGGTGGTTGTAGACAGGTTGACTAAGTCGGCGCACTTCATTTCTATGCGCGTGAGAGATTTGGTAGATCATCTTGCCGACTTGTACATTCGGGACATAGTGAGATTACATGGGGGTCCCAGTGACGATCGTCTCAGATAGAGATCCTCGTTTTACTGCTAGGTTGTGGCAGAGTTTGCAGAGTGCCTTAGGCACTAAGTTGACCTTTAGCACGGCTTATCATCCTCAGACTAACGGGCAGTCCGAGCGTACTATTCAGATCCTTGAGGATATGCTTCGGGGTTGTGTTCTTGACTTTAGTAGGTCGTGGGAGAGGCACGTGCCATTAGTGGAGTTTGCCTACAACAACAGTTTCCAGTCTAGTATCGGTATGGCACCGTTTGAGGCCTTGTATGGCCGATCGTGTAGGTCTCCAGTTTGTTGGGCCGAGGTGGGTGATGCACCTTTGTTGGGTCCGGAATTGGTGAGGGAAACGACGGAGAAAGTTGAGCTTATCCGTAAGAGGCTTGTTACAGCCCAGAGTCGTCAGAAATCCTATGCCGACCGTAGGAGGAGACCTTTGGTGTTTGAGGTAGGTGATCATGTCTTTCTGAAAATATCACCTAGGCGGGGACTGATGAGATTTGGGAAGAGCGGGAAGTTGTCCCCTCGGTTTATAGGTCCTTTTGAGATCCTTGAGAGGATTGGCGAGGCTGCCTATTGTTTAGCTTTGCCGCCATAGTTATCCGGAGTTCATGACATGTTTCATGTGAGTATGCTTCGGAAGTATGAGCCGGATCCATCACATGTGTTGGATTGGACTGACTTAGTTGTTGATGAGGATGTCTCGTACGAGGAGAGACCTGTTCGGGTCTTGGATAGGCGGGATCAAGTTTTGCGAGGCAAGACCATCCCTTTGACAAAGGTTTTGTGGAGACATCACGGAGTGGAAGAGGCCACTTGGGAGCGTGAGTTGGAAGTCCGCGAGAAATATCCGGATTTGTTTGTTGATGTGTAATCATGTATTGAGATTTTGTAATTTTAACGAACTTTAAGAACATTATATATATGTCTTAAGTTATAAAACATTGTGAATGTTTTGGTTTAATGGAAGTACTTTGAAACTTGCCTCATTATGGAAGTTGTAACATTGCACATGTTGAATATATATTGTAGAATTGGAGTTATATCATGAAATCGAATATGATATGAAAATGGATTCATGTATATTGAAAACTGTTGAAGTTAAACGAAGAAAGTGCATATTAATAATGCAGGTTGATATATATATATATATATATTGTGAGATACCTCTTGATAAGAGATGAAATGACCGGTACTGGGTCAAGTTGTTTGTTATTGTAATATAATATTGTTGGAAGTTGAGAAAAACCTGTTTTTGAAAAACTTATGCTTAATTTCGGGGACGAAATTCCTTAAGGGGGGAGGTTATAGTGACCCCGGTCTTTTCCCATTCGGTTGTTGTATCCGGACTTATGTTCCGTAGATCCCGTTGTTGTATTATTGTTGTTGCTGTCCTTTAAATTCCTTATTCGTGAGTTATAGGATGTATTGGGCAGGTTTGTTACAGGTGCGTTGGGTTTAGAAACCAAGTGTTGCTGTCCAGATTTTTGGACCTTCGCTCGAGCGAGGAGTTTGTCGCTCGAGCGAGCTCTTGATTTTGGTCCTTCGCTCGAGCCAGGGTTTCTTCGCTCGAGCGAGCGATTGCGTCTAGTATAGACCTGAGAGCTGTATTTGTTGGCTCGAGCGAGCTTTCCTTCGCTCGAGCGAGTTTCGAGTTCTTCGCTCGAGCAAGCATTCTGTCACTCGAGCGTGCTTCTGGGTTGCAGACCTGAAGCATTGCATTCTTGGCTCGAGCGAGACTTTCTTTACTCGAGCGAGTCATTCTTGTGTCTGGTCGCTTGAGCGACCAATCCTTCGCTCAAGCTAGCCTGTCGGGTTTAAATAGGCAGTAGCGGTTTTTAAAACACTTTTTCACCCTCTTTTTGATTTTAGAACCCTAGGTACGACTTCTCTCTCCTTCCACTCACCTTGTCTCTTAGGTATCATCTCTTTTTACGGTGTTTCTACCCTAGGTTTCTTATTAAAAAGATAGAGTGAGTCGAGAGCTTCGTTTTAATCTGAGAGTTTGGCAGTTTGGAGCGCTTTGGATTTTGGGTCGTCATCTCCATCTTCTCCATTCGGGTTATTTACTTCGAGGTAGGGATTTCCTACTCCATGTTATAGGTTTTACTCTAAGTTCTAGTATTTTGATATGTTGGGAGTTGTTTGGTAATTTTGGGAAAAACCCTAGTGATTGAAATAAATTAATTTGTATAATTAATTTAGGGTAAAATGTGTAATTGAGTTTAATTCACGAAATTGGAAATTTGGTGATTTAATGGTGTAGTTGGTTAGTTTAATTACTCACCTATGAAAATGTTAAATTTACATTTGTTGATACATTTATTTCCTGTTTAGAAATAACTGTTTTGGGCTATCGGTGGAGGATAGTCGTGATTGTTGTAGACATTGCATGTGGATTAGGGAAAACTGAAACTAATCACATTGGTTAAGTCATTGATTTTGACTGTTGAATTAATACAGAAATTACGTGTATTGATTGTGTGTTGCATATGCATTTTGTTTGGGAGGAGATAGGAGATGTACTCCACGGTTTAGGGGAAGATAGGGGATGGACCTCTTAAACCGAATTTTTGTTTGGGAGGAGATAGGGGATGGACTCCATTACCATCACTATATGTGTGCTTATTGATTTGAAGTGTTTTTACATGTTGTTGATACAGTACTAAAATGTGTATCAATCGAGAAGTATGGAAGTGTTTTGGTATGAGCCTTAGTCTCATTTGTTTTGTTGATACTAGAAGAAATGTTAATGTGATATTTAGTTCACTGTTATAGTTTGGCTAGGTTCTGAGCCATATTGATATAAATGGAAAGTTGAATGAATAATGGAAAGTAAAACGTGTCATAGACATTAAGGTCATGAAACTGTATGTTGGTGAAAAGAATAGTTGTGTTAACCATCTATTGAATGCTATTGCTTTATTCAATGCTTATATTTGGTTTAGTATATTTCTGCTGGGCTGTGGCTCACCCTATATGGGAACATCATTTTTCAGGTTCAGGTGATGTGCTACCTCCAAGGACTTAGCTTGGATGGATTTGGAGTTGAAGACTCTGTTTAGATTAGTTATTTATTTTGTTTTAACTTGATGTTACATGTAAACTCAGGCCTAGGGCTTAATGTGTAAATGAGTTAGTACTCATATTTTTGTGTCCAAGTGTTGTCTTGGAAAGATGTAAGCCCGTAGGGCATTTACTTTCGTTATTACATGTAATGTCTTTTACTAAGATTACTCTGATGGATGAGATAATAATTGGTTTTCTTTTATCAATGCATGTTAATGTTATATATTATGAATTTATTTTTAAGGGCGTGACACCATCAATGCTACCATATTTCTCTCCTAAAGTTTCTAAATGTTTTTCATTTAACATTTTCTCAAAATAACATTTTCACCTTTACGTAATATCCTCATCCTTCACTAATACCCTCAAATCCTCACTTTTTATACACTTGACTTTTTCAGAATCTTTTGTTTTTCTTCCTCTGAATTCAACAAAGTTTGTAAATATTTTTTCTCTTTTTAATAGAGATGATCTAATAGAGATGATCTAATACCTGGATGATGTTAAAGCAATGTCTTTCCTAGCCTGTCTAAGAGCTCTGCCCAAGTCTGTGAACATTTTGGACAAAGTTCGTGTAGAACTCAACCCGTTCTAAAGAGGTCGGTGTGATTATGTTAAATTTGTAAGATATTATCTTAAGAGATGTGAGTGTAATTTATCCGATATGTTTTGATTTACGAATAGAAATATATAATTTATAAAATATATCTAAAACAACAATTATAATATGTATAAGAAATATATCAAACTCTAAGATTGATTACTTAATTAGTCATTTTATACCTTTTGTTTTATTTAGTCATTGAAATGAGATAGAATGACATAAAAATGGTCATTTTTTAGTCTCCCATCTAGAATCATTATTCCCTTATAATAATAATGATTATTCCATTTATAATAAATTTTTGTCTTAATAAATCATTAAGACAAATAATAATTTTTAATGATATTAAAAATATATTTCAATTACCAATTCTCATAAACTAGAAGCATCAGTGGTTATATGAATTTCAATTCTCAATTCTCAATTATATGAATTTCAATTCTCATAATTTTATTCTTAATTAAAAAAAATTCCTTTTATTAACAAGCAAAAAATAAAATTTCCAATTCAACAAATATAGGTTAGTTTATTCACAATTCAAAATTCCAAACCCTAATTTCAAAAAATATAGACAGGATTCACAATTCACAATGCAAAAAATATAGACGCAATTCAAAATTCAAAACCCTAATTTCTGATACCCTAAACCTAATTTCTGATTTCACAATTCAAAACCCTAACCCTAATTTATGATTTCACATTCAATTGAAAACCCTATAAAATTTTCACAATTCAAAACCACAACATTTTATCAATTCAAAACCACACATTCACATTTTCAGAAACACAATAAACACATAAAATTCAAATGAGACAGAGAGAGACAGATGCCATACCAGCGAGAGAGAGCAACCCACGGATGGAGAGAGAGCAGAGAGAGAGAGAGAGTGAGAGCAGAGAGAGAGTCTGAGAGCAGAGGGAGAGTGAGAGTCTGAGAGCAGAGCAGAGGGGAGAGGGAGAGCGAGAGCGAGAGTCGAAAAAAATGTAAGTGTAAAAAACGTGATTACAAATGAGGGGGCTGGGGGTTTTTATGTAAGTTGTAAAAGCGTGGTTACAAACACGCTTTCATTTAACCACGGATTTTACATTCAACAGTGAAAGCGTGATTGCGAATCACGTTTTCTTAAGAAAAAAATACGCGCAGTGTTTTCTTCATAAACACAAATGCATAGTGAAAGCGTGGTTCAGAACCACGTTTTCTTCAGAAAACAAAAATTTAATTATAAGCATAGTAAAAGCGTGGTTTGAAACCATGTTTTCTGAAGAAAACAAATTTTGCGTAAAAGCGTGCTTTCTAACCACATTTTATGTATAAATGAAATTTCCTTAAAAGCGTGGTTACAAACCACACTTTCTTAATTAAAAGCGTGGTTTGTAATCACGCTTTTACTATTTCACAAATTTTCTGCGGGAGGGGCCTGGAAACAGTGAAAGTGTGGTTTGTAATAGTGCTTTAGCCTAGTTTGGGAATTAAGTTGCTATTTTGGCTTAAATTGGGAAATTCCTCCCAAATATGACCAACCAACATTACTCCATTTGATTTGGCCACACTAGCCAAAATTTAAAACCCAAAAAAATAAAAAGAGGACAATAAAAACAAAAACAAAAAAAAAATGATGGCTATAATATCACACGACACATGAATCCATTTTTTTACAGATCATTTATACAACAATATTTTTGAGGATGTTATTTTATTCACCACAAAGGTCCTGCTTCACATAATTCACAATACTGAAAGTTACCTCAAGCATATCATCTAGTTGAAAGAAAAGATATACAATCCAATATATAGGCATTAACATGGTGGTCTTAAGAACAAGAACATGAGTTGAAAGAAACGATATACAATCCAATATAGGCATTTCCTGGGAATAAAAAAAGCATATAGAAAAACTTTATTGAATGTTCCGCGGGCTGGGAGTGATAGGTGCGGCGCCTCAGCTGTGATTCTGGAGTGGGTTGCTGTAGAAAAATTCTTGTCGGATCGTTTGGATCAACATATCTGCCAAATGAAAAATAAAAAATAAAAATCAGGAATTATGGAATCACAAAAGATAAGCTTCAGCTATATCACTTGCCTTTTCTGGTAAATGAAATCAAATTGAGGATCTATAGGCCAACTACTAGAGGTCAGAATTTTCTTAAGAAGGCTCTCTCAGACCTCTCTCTTGATTCTATAGGTAGTGGTGTATGGCTATTCTTAGTTGGAGTGATTTGTTTGGATAATTCCGTTAACAAACAAGACCTCAAACCTGCTAACAGCTATGTGAAGGTGTACCCTCCACAGCTAGCTTCTTGGAGGACCATGGCCCTTTAGGCCAAGGAAATTGAGGCAATAATAGGTTTGTGATGCCATTTGATGTTCTGGGCCACCTTTGGGTTCTTGGAGGAGGTGTGAAGCTAGTTCCTAGGTACGTAGCTAAAGCAAGAGGGCAAAGTGATTAACTCACTAATAGGAACCAAAGTCACTTACGCGTGTCTCATCATTTCATCCACTGGAGTTTGTGCTGCTTGCAAAAACTCTGCACAATGCTCCTCCCTAGAAGCATATTTTTGACTATACTGCCTCATTGACTTGATCAAGTTGAAAAATAGAGGAACAAATGTTCCACAACCCCCCTTCCTTGAAGAGGATCTTAAAGGCATGAGTTGAGTACAGTGCCCTGTGCTGGTCATCTGGGAGGACCTGGGATTGGTGAGAATAGGAATATGAGTTGTAATCTTAGATGTATGCGGCAGAGAACAATGTGAGTGAACACGGAAAAACATTGCAGAAACTTGAAAAAATGAAACAAAAATAAAAAGTGTACTTACGGGCTCCACAAGTCCAGAAATATTGTTGCACAAGAATATCGGTTGGTTAAATTTTTCATCATGGATGTGAAGCTGAAAATATAGCAAGTTATAGATCAGCATGAGGTGAATCTATGCTTCTATATAACACACCTAAAGATATCAAATATGTACATAACCCAGCATAGAATAACATTAACATAAGTTTTAATTTCCTCATCAATAGCAGGCTCAACTTAACAAGTGTAATCCCCGTCACTTGGGGTCTAGTACATTAGTCCATTTTCTCTGTTCAACTTATATAAACCCATATTCTTGCTTGGGTTTAATGAAGTTGAGTCATTTCTAGAAGCCTCGACTTAAAACCTGTTTGACATCCTTCTTGTCCTTTTAGCACTGTAAACTTGGATCAAGTCTAACAAACACTTTATCCATCTCAACATTTTCATTTTAGTCTTTTTTTTAATATGTTATTCCTTAAATGTCCAATACAATATACCATTCAACAAATTATCCAATTGTTGGACAGTAATTCACTTTCCAGCACATTCAACAGCATGGAGAAGACGAGAAGCATTGCCTTGGTCCAAGATAAACTTCGAGAAGAATGGTTAATTATGATTTGGAAATCTCAACAAGTCTCTTTGTAATCCCCATGCCAAATAACAACAATGCTACATCCCCCCCCCCCCCTAATTTAACCCCCCCTAAACCATCCCTAATGATGTGGCATTGAGGTTAGACCCCACATATGTTTGACAAATCAAAATTTGACACTTGTCAAACACATCATTAGGGTGGTTTTTAGGGTTGATAAATTAGGTGTCTCAAGCATTTTTTGCCAACTAATTAATATAAGAATTCTAGAGGAGTTTAAGTTCCATGTAAACCTCCATCAAGATAAACAAATTAAAATTATGTTCTTCTGTTCTAATTCAAGAGCACTGCAGCAGCAACTCATACTAGTAAAACTATCAAAGTGGTATTAGAGCTCTCTTTTTGATATCAACATGGGCATCTGCAGATAAGCAATCTTGTAGAAGAGCATGGCATCCTCTGCAAGTGCTGGAAGTTCCAAGTACAGTTCTTCCATTTTATGATGGAGAAGATTATGAGCAGTCAAGATGTAAGATTCATTCAAAGCAGAAGGGTCATGGAATGTTGTTGAGAAAGGCTACACAAAACCAGAAGATGAGAGCCAACTTCCACGGGCTAAACTGGAAAAGATTTAGACAAATAGAAGGATGGATGCTAGTGCACCCAACAAAATTCAAATGGAGTTTCTAAAGCTATTTAAGGAGCCAAGGATTTCTTGGAGCAAGAATTTCGTGGAAGTAACAAATTAAGAAATGTCAAACTCCAGGCTTTACAAAGAGAATTTCAAAATCAAAAATTGAAAGATCAGGCTTTACAAAGAGAATTTCAAAATAAAAAATTGAAAGATTCAGAAATTATCTAAGTCCTTTTCTGAAGTCATGGAAGTTGTTATTCAGCCTCTTCATAAATGGGTGTAATAAGGCTGCGTACAACTTGCCCTCCCCAGACCCAACTTTAGCAAGAGCCTCGTGCACTAGGTCGCCTTTGTTTTTAGTCACAAAGGTTTTTGATCAGATGAGTGAAGCTATTTCTAATCAGAAAGCTATTAGAGAAAGTTCGTTTTAGGGTTTGAGCATACTTGACAAGTATGGATATACTCAATACTTGTCAAGTTTGTTGATCTGAATTTTCTCTATTAACTTTCTGATTCAAGGACTCCTTGCCCTCTCTCTGTTTCATGACTTTTAATAATAAAACTCCCTTTGTTGATACTTGGGGGCAAAAAAAAAAAACATATGAAGTATTTTGTTGCAGCTATTGGAGAGTATAGCACTATGTCCATTCAAGAGTTTGTGGGATCACCACAATCTCATCTCAAGAACAAAGAAAGGTGAAGCACTCTGATCAATCTGTTGAAAGTGCAAGTTAAAATTGAAGCCTCAAGATTTTTTGGAAGAAAATTCAAGCAATGAAAGAAGCAAGCATATTCACGAAATCATCATGTAAACATAAAGGAAGGAGAAAGTAAGAAAAAAGGTACGAGTCCCCATAACTCTAAATGGCATTTCAAGATTTGTAAGCAACCTAATCATTCTACTTTAAATTGATGGTTTCGTTGCAAAGCCCCAATGTTATCATTGCCAAAAGTTTGGCATGTATTAAAAAAATGCAGTCAAATGTTTTAGAAGAAAAAGAGGAAGATGAAAATTTGATTTATGCATTCCAATTGGCCTTCTGTGAAAAGGAAAAAAAAAAAATTGGAACCTTGATAATGGCTGTAGACTGTATTAATCACATGTCAAGAGAGAGGAAACAATCTTCCTTGGCATGGATACAATTACATCAAAGGGCATATGGAGAATGGAGCTATTGTTGAAGCAAAGGGGAAAGGCACTAATGCAGTGGAAAACGGGGGCGGGGGGTGTCACGCCCCACTTTTTATTACTCGAGGTCATTACCAAGTTCATTAACTTAATTCAATTTCAGAGATAATATGCGGAAATAAACTCATACATTCAATCCATAGCAATGAATATCAGTACTCTCATTCGTATGTAAGTAAATGTTTCATGAACAAACTAATAAATTACCCTTAGGCTTACAACTTTTAAATAAACAACTGAAGGGTGTAACCCTTTTACACATATGGCGTTCCGCCAACAAGAAAGAGGCCCCGTGGCCAACAAATAAGTAGATCCAAATCTTGCAGCTCAACCTGCTTAATACCTGAAAAAGATTCAACAACGTGGGATGAACATATAGTCCAGTAGGGATCTCAACTTGATCCTCAACAATAACAACAGTACAGATAGCTATGATCATGCACACTCATTCTCATACTAGAATAGTAATGTGACAGTTTAGACAAAATATATATGTATATAAACTTTTCTCAAAAACAACTATTTCATTCAATGCTATAAGCGTTTCATCTTTCCCTTTTTCCTTTCATTAACCCCGTACCCAACCTTTTATACATAAGCAATTACTTAGGAAATAAATTCACTAAGACCACTACTATTCTCCAATTTCCACACATACAACAGATGTGCCTTTCTAGAACATATTTCTAAAATGTTTGATTCTCTTTACACTTCTAAAAGACAAGGGGTAGCAACTAATACATAATTAACACAAGATAATCCAATTACAATTTCATGACATGAATATCTACATTGCCTATGACACATAGTCTATGGCACAATTCACCTTCCAATTATGGCTCAGAACCTGGCCACATAACTCAACAAGGGTTCCATCTCTCATTAACAATATTTCCAAATTCAACAGGGATAACAAATCAAGTTAAACATATCTGATAACATAACGAATACACATGTTGGTATCGTAACAATCACAATCAAACTCACTTCCATACTTCCCAACTGATACACATTTTGGTGATATATTATATCAAATAAACAAACACTTCGGTGGACAAGCATATGAGCTGTATCACACTTCAATAGATAAGCATATGAGCTGTATCTCTGCAATAGGTGCGCATATAAGCAGCAACCCTGGGTCCATCCCCTATCTTCCCATAATCATTAACCGGTTTAGAGGTACATCCCCTATCTTCCCCTAAACCGTGGAGTACATCCCCTATCTCCTCCCATACACAAGTAATGCATATAAACACAACGTCATATACACAAACAATCAATGGTGTAATGCATACACAACAATTCAACGCAACCGTGTCATCCTCCACCGATGACCAGGGACAAAACCTCTAGATGCTGGTATATTGTACATCTATAAACATACTCAATTATCATGAGATTATCAACTTATCACTAATACTAACATAGTAGTATAAGATACAACAATCCAACATTCATACTTATTTCAAAGTGTCTTTCCCATTCCACAAA
The DNA here is from genome assembly GCA_036172215.1 of Camellia granthamiana. Taxonomy (NCBI): domain Eukaryota; kingdom Viridiplantae; phylum Streptophyta; class Magnoliopsida; order Ericales; family Theaceae; genus Camellia; species Camellia granthamiana. Next base: position 42,359,838 of record CM069909.1, on the reverse strand, counting down.
ACCAATCTTGCTTCCTTTTGTTTTCACAAAACCGTTTTCATTCCTTTTGTTTCCACAAAACCAAATCCAAAGGCAACAAAGCCAAAACTCATTTTAATCTACCACAGTCCTTTCAAAGCCATTCCAATTTAATTTTATAAATTAAATCATAACTATTAAATTAGGGTTTTACTCCCTCTTTCTCAATATTGAACAAAATGCCTCAATCATCTATAATAACCAATAATGGCTTCAATTAAATCCAAATACCCAAGTATTTACCCAAAGATCAAACCCCTCTATCTTATTATTAAATCAATAAATATTAGGGTTTCCTCTCCTTTCAACAACAACTAGCTAATTAACACCCAATTAGCCCCAAAACACATATAATAATCATGGATCTAAAACCAACAACCAACCCAAAGTTCAACCTCATGAATTTATACAAAAATCCAACATGATATAGTTTTCATGCAATACAAAAATTACCACATGTCTATCTATAGATGAAGTATTGAAAAAGATCAAGGAGAATCCCTACCTCAAGAACCAAGCAAGAAACCAAACCTAGAGAAGAATCCTACGCAATCTCGAATTCCAATCGGTTGAAAAAATGTTCATCTCCTCTTGTTCTTCATCCTTGATACAAGAATCATGGTGGGTTGTTGATCAAAGTAAAGGAATTCAAGGGTTTGGAGCTAGGGTTTCGGACTTAGGAGAAGGGGAAAGAAGAGGGGAAAAGAAAATATCAATAACTGATCAAAAATCTCGTTTTTAAAGCTGCTGTCCCGAAACCCTCGCTCGAGCGTCCAAATGCTCGCTCGAGCGGACCTGTTCCAGCACAGATTCCAAAACTTCAAATAGGTGTAACTCTCCTATCCGGACTCCGTTTTAGGTCATTCTTGTGTCCAAATTGAAGCCCCGGAAATAAGCTTTCCAATGGTTCTAACCTCATATCCAAATTCAAAGTGTGGAAAAAGAAAAGGGAAAAAGAGTGGCAGCTATTCGTAAAATAACTATCCGAATTAAATTCTTTGGTTCAATCATACATTACCATCATATTACCACCTCAACTAGAATCCCAAAATAAAATAAAGACGCTCCAAATACACTAATAGGATGTCAAAAATGAGTCCACATGCCTCAGAAATACAACTCATCCTGGAGACCCGCTTGAGCGCCAACTCCCCCGCTCGAGCGGAAGGAGAAATTCTGGGTCATTACACCCTTCCCTCCTAAAAAAAAATTTCGTCCTCGAAATTGAGGATGCGCCAAAACACAAGGCCAACTGATTACACAATACCAACACCCCCCCAATACCAGGAGTGAAACCGCTCTCACTACAAACCGTCAAGCCACTCTTACCAAGGAAGAGATTTACTAAAGGAATACGTTCGAAACGACAACATTTAGGTACGAAAACCCTAACAAACCAAACCTTTCATGAAACAATTACCAACAACTGACTAGCGCTTCAAGCTAAGTCACTACTCAACCACATAATTCTCAACAACGTAACCAAAGCAAATCTTTTGAGTAATTATTACGAAAACTTTTTTTTTTTTTTTGCTCAAGAGACATTTCTCAAAGATAGTCAAATTTTCAATGTTGACATTACGAAATAAACCTTGCATTTTCCATGCGAAACTCAAAAATTTTTTTTGTAAACATTTTTCACAAATACGGTGTTATCCAAAACACGAAAATCATCCACAGTTTATTTACCAAAAAGATTCATTTGGAATTTCTCAAAACTCTTGAATTAAATCAATTTCTCAACAATGCCCTTAGATGGCCAACATTAGGAAAATTTTGTTTTCCAAATCTTTTCAACATAACACTAGCAACAACCATCACTCATACAGTGATACCAAAACCAACACAGAATATGACATTTCTATAATGATAGTTAATAGAAATAACAACAATACTATTAACACATAAGGCATAAGAAATTCATGGTTTTGCAATTTCATCCCGCCTCCCTTTACTTAACCAGTTTAATAACATACACCTGGCCAAACAATAAAATGAGATAGCAACTCATATAAAGCATTTTTCACTTCACCACAGATAAGCATATTAGCTATATCATATTAACAACAAATAGAAATATTTCTATTATCAATAAGCACACATATACGTGATGCTACTGGAGTCCATCCCCTATCTCCTCCCAACAAATCCGGTTATCAATAAGCACACATATTGTGATGCTAATGGAGTCCATCCCCTTTCTCCTCCCAACAAATCTGGTTTAGAGGTCCATCCCCTTTCTTCCCCTAAACCCTCCCACAGATTCGGTTTAGAAGTCCATCCCCTTTCTTCCCCTAAACCGGGAGTTCATCCCCTATCTCCTCCAAAACCAAATGCATATGCAATGCAACACACACTTGCCATATACAACACATAATCAATACAAGTAATGTTCTGTATTAATCCAACAGTCAAAGTAAATGACTCAATTTCAGTTATACCTAAGCCACATGCAAGGTCTACAACAATCACGACTATCCTCAAGGTGATAAATGCCAACCCAAAACACAAACCAACAAACAGGTACCATTCCCACTAACCCGAGATACAAATCTCACATAACCTTGCTGATACCACACAACTCTCGAAACCATCACGTCTAACCCATACACCCACGGATTCCCGCTCTCAACAAATAATCTTAAAAAGTGAACAAGGCCCACAGGCCACCACAAGACCATCTCAACATACATTACCAAGCAAGCAACAACACTAGGATCATTGACCCCATTAACAACTTCTCAATACACAAGATAGAGAGTTCAAAATTCCATACATACTCCCCAATACATGAGGATTAAACAAACAATACTATGCATATAAATGCAATACATAAACATGGTGCCTCAGCATCCACAGTACACCGGTCAACAACAAAATCAATAAACATGATACACCACCGGCCAACATTACAAAAAGTCCCTCTCCAAGGTAACACTATAGGGCTCACTAATTAGTCGCCCCTCGCAGAAGACAAGAACGTCAACCATGGCCCAGCTGGCCACAAACAAAACAACCGCCAGACCTTCTACCCAGAGACTGGTCTGAAATCTGCACCTCCCCGGAACCCCCAACAGAAAGATCCGAAACCCCTGGCGAAGAAAGGAACCAGCCCCTAACTGAGCATGTTTCCGTCTCCACCCCTTACTGAGCCTAGAGTGCTTAGGAACTACAAGACTGACCGAGATGGTCTCCTCCTTAACCCCATCATCACTAGCAATCAAGGCCTCTACATGGGCCGCTGCCTCAACTAAAGTATAATAATCCTTCCACAAGGATCCAGCTACCTTCTCCCGAATATCGGAACACAACTGCTTTTCGAACTCAAAACAACGACGCTCCTCTGTTGTCACCAACTCTGGAGCAAACCACGACAAACTACCAAACCGTATCTCAAACTGTGCCACAGGAGTGTCATCCTGACGCAACTCCAAAAACTGTTCCCTCAACCTTTCTCGAGCAGAAGGAGGGAAATACTTGGCCAAAAAGGCCTCGGTAAAAGCAACCCACGTGTCACCCACATTATTCTTAGCATTCTTTCACCAATAACTCGCATCACTCTTCAACTGAAAGGTCGCCAAAGAAACCCTCAACTCCTCATCTTCGACTCTAAGCATATCAAGAGTCTTGGTAATCTGCTCTAACCAACTCTCTGCTTCCAACGGTTTAGCCTCCCCCACAAACCCAGGTGGACCGGAGCGAAAGAACTCCTTAGTAAGCTTGAGAGCATGCCCTCTACCGCCCTCAATACGAGCTAGGGCATCTTGCACTGCTCTCACAATCTTACGTGCGACATCCTCGCCGACAGCCGATGCTGCAACGGCAGGTACTAAAGGGACTGCTGTGCCTCTCCCGGCGTTCCTACTACTCAACCGACCTCTACTCCCTCGTGTAGACATCCTATAAAGCACCAATTAAAATACACTTAGTGCCAACACAATAGCCTTCTCCGAGGCACACCCTACTACTGGTAAGTCACAAGACACACTTAGCCTCAAACTTTATATCTCTACTGCATATAAACATCTAAACATGTAAACACATAATCGAATCAAGTCCACAAAGATAGCCACTCATCCCGGAACTCTCAAGGAATTCCTATCAGAAACCACGTTGATCAGGCGCGTTTCCAAAAGGACCTCAAAGCAAGTTCACCGGCTATGAATACTATCCAAGAGACTGAATCCCATGCTCACATAAATGCAACACATAAGTCCTAATTCTCATGGTATCTATATGCAACGTCCTCACTACACGTAGTAAACCCACTGTGGTAAAAACCACTTCCCACGAGCTCAAGGTATTCAAACCCGGTAGCTCTGATACCAAGTTGTCACGCCCCACTTTTTATTACTCGAGGTCATTACCAAGTTCATTAACTTAATTCAATTTCAGAGATAATATGCGGAAATAAACTCATACATTCAATCCATAGCAATGAATATCAGTACTCTCATTCGTATGTAAGTAAATGTTTCATGAACAAACTAATAAATTACCCTTAGGCTTACAACTTTTAAATAAACAACTGAAGGGTGTAACCCTTTTACACATATGGCGTTCCGCCAACAAGAAAGAGGCCCCGTGGCCAACAAATAAGTAGATCCAAATCTTGCAGCTCAACCTGCTTAATACCTGAAAAAGATTCAACAACGTGGGATGAACATATAGTCCAGTAGGGATCTCGACTTGATCCTCAACAATAACAACAATACAGATAGCTATGATCATGCACACTCATTCTCATACTAGAATAGTAATGTGACAGTTTAGACAAAATATATATGTATATAAACTTTTCTCAAAAACAACTATTTCATTCAATGCTATAAGCGTTTCATCTTTCCCTTTTTCCTTTCATTAACCCCGTACCCAACCTTTTATACATAAGCAATTACTTAGGAAATAAATTCACTAAGACCACTACTATTCTCCAATTTCCACACATACAACAGATGTGCCTTTCTAGAACATATTTCTAAAATGTTTGATTCTCTTTACACTTCTAAAAGACAAGGGGTAGCAACTAATACATAATTAACACAAGATAATCCAATTACAATTTCATGACATGAATATCTACATTGCCTATGACACATAGTCTATGGCACAATTCACCTTCCAATTATGGCTCAGAACCTGGCCACATAACTCAACAAGGGTTCCATCTCTCATTAACAATATTTCCAAATTCAACAGGGATAACAAATCAAGTTAAACATATCTGATAACATAACGAATACACATGTTGGTATCGTAACAATCACAATCAAACTCACTTCCATACTTCCCAACTGATACACATTTTGGTGATATATTATATCAAATAAACAAACACTTCGGTGGACAAGCATATGAGCTGTATCACACTTCAATAGATAAGCATATGAGCTGTATCTCTGCAATAGGTGCGCATATAAGCAGCAACCCTGGGTCCATCCCCTATCTTCCCATAATCATTAACCGGTTTAGAGGTACATCCCCTATCTTCCCCTAAACCGTGGAGTACATCCCCTATCTCCTCCCATACACAAGTAATGCATATAAACACAACGTCATATACACAAACAATCAATGGTGTAATGCATACACAACAATTCAACGCAACCGTGTCATCCTCCACCGATGACCAGGGACAAAACCTCTAGATGCTGGTATATTGTACATCTATAAACATACTCAATTATCATGAGATTATCAACTTATCACTAATACTAACATAGTAGTATAAGATACAACAATCCAACATTCATACTTATTTCAAAGTGTCTTTCCCATTCCACAAAACCAATCTTGCTTCCTTTTGTTTTCACAAAACCGTTTTCATTCCTTTTGTTTCCACAAAACCAAATCCAAAGGCAACAAAGCCAAAACTCATTTTAATCTACCACAGTCCTTTCAAAGCCATTCCAATTTAATTTTATAAATTAAATCATAACTATTAAATTAGGGTTTTACTCCCTCTTTCTCAATATTGAACAAAATGCCTCAATCATCTATAATAACCAATAATGGCTTCAATTAAATCCAAATACCCAAGTATTTACCCAAAGATCAAACCCCTCTATCTTATTATTAAATCAATAAATATTAGGGTTTCCTCTCCTTTCAACAACAACTAGCTAATTAACACCCAATTAGCCCCAAAACACATATAATCATCATGGATCTAAAACCAACAACCAACCCAAAGTTCAACCTCATGAATTTATACAAAAATCCAACATGATATAGTTTTCATGCAATACAAAAATTACCACATGTCTATCTATAGATGAAGTATTGAAAAAGATCAAGGAGAATCCCTACCTCAAGAACCAAGCAAGAAACCAAACCTAGAGAAGAATCCTACGCAATCTCGAATTCCAATCGGTTGAAAAAATGTTCATCTCCTCTTGTTCTTCATCCTTGATACAAGAATCATGGTGGGTTGTTGATCAAAGTAAAGGAATTCAAGGGTTTGGAGCTAGGGTTTCGGACTTAGGAGAAGGGGAAAGAAGAGGGGAAAAGAAAATATCAATAACTGATCAAAAATCTCGTTTTTAAAGCTGCTGTCCCGAAACCCTCGCTCGAGCGTCCAAATGCTCGCTCGAGCGGACCTGTTCCAGCACAGATTCCAAAACTTCAAATAGGTGTAACTCTCCTATCCGGACTCCGTTTTAGGTCATTCTTGTGTCCAAATTGAAGCCCCGGAAATAAGCTTTCCAATGGTTCTAACCTCATATCCAAATTCAAAGTGTGGAAAAAGAAAAGGGAAAAAGAGTGGCAGCTATTCGTAAAATAACTATCCGAATTAAATTCTTTGGTTCAATCATACATTACCATCATATTACCACCTCAACTAGAATCCCAAAATAAAATAAAGACGCTCCAAATACACTAATAGGATGTCAAAAATGAGTCCACATGCCTCAGAAATACAACTCATCCTGGAGACCCGCTTGAGCGCCAACTCCCCCGCTCGAGCGGAAGGAGAAATTCTGGGTCATTACAGGGGGATATACAAGAAATGTTTTGCTTGTGCCGGACCTTGAACAAAACTTGCCAAAGTGTTGGACAACTAGTCAAAAATGGATATTGTCTTTATTTCAAAAATAATGCCTGCAAATTTTTTTATAAAATGAATCAAGTGATAGCCAAAGTAAAAATAGAGAGAAATAGAAACTTTCGAGTTGAATTTTTGATGTAGGACAAGTAGGGATTACTTTCCTACAAGTAGTGGGCCCGGTGTAAGTATACTGGCAGCAACAATAATCGACTTATAGGGCTGGATTTTGTGAGATTTTGTGGCTGCAAAAATATTTAAAAATAGGAGTATAAGGGTTTGTAAAAAGGTAGGGTTTGGGGGATGAAAACACAAGTGTTTAGGGACAATTGGGTGGTTGTTCTAAGCATTGTGAACAGTGACGTGAACAATGACCTTGCTGGATAGAAGAAAAAGAAGAAGAAGAAGAGAGAGAGAGAGAAGTGATTCACCCTCGCAATGGATAAGCCAATCACACAAACACAATCTCAAATTTTAATAATATTAACTGTGTTATTGATCATTGAGATTACACATATATTTATAGGTTAAAGACTCTCCTAATTCTATAAGGACTGTTTCTCAAATTTAGAAACTAAAAATATTCAGCAACTACTAATATTCTAGACCAACTATGACTTCCAATTCTACTTCAATCATAATAGGAAACTTTAATAACTTCTAATTCTACTTCAATATCAAAGTAGGAAACTTGGACTTTTGACCACTAATATTATTTTAGACATAATAAAACCCATATATAATAACCCATTTAATAACTTGACCCAAAATAAAATCCATGGGTGACCCCTACAAAACATGTCCAACAATTATTGAAATTACCATTATACCCTTAATTACTAAAACCTACTATAATGACATGAAGACGCAAAATTATTCCAAATCTTTAATTCTTGGTGCCCTAAATGTGCTTCATGTGAAATTCCAAATTTGCTCTTTTTCTTCTTTCCATGATCTTCATCAATTTTCCTATGAAGCCCTGCCACCAAAGGTTATGTAGTGGAGGACTCATGTCTATGGCACAAAAGATATTTGCCACTTGAACTTTCATGGGCTAAAATTGCTTCAAGAAAAGAATATGATAAGTGGATAACTAGAGATTGGAAAAAGAATGGACCCTTGTGAAGGGTTCATTTTGGGAAAGTAGCATTGAGTCTCATTTTTGTTTTTCGGTGTCAATCTAATTGGAATTGATTAGTTTTGTTTTGATACATTGTAGTCTCTTTCTTTTATTGATGCTTATGTCAGTATTTTATGTACATTAGTTTTCACAATTAACGTTTCTCTTTTTCACTGATAAAATAATTAAAATAAGGGAGAATTATATGTCAGTGAAACAGACAAAAAAAAAATTACATAGAGATGAAGAGATGCAATTGACACTTGCACTCCCCATGTTTTATATATTTGTTTTGATTTTCTACCCTACATTGTTATTTCCCCTTAAGAAATTAATCTTACCTTTACTTTTTGGAAAAGTATTGAATTTTTGTAAATTGAACTCATGCCACAACACTAGAACAAAGATGGTGCTTGTCATCACACCAGATCACCACCTATTAAAACTATCTACACCTAATTTAGTCTCTATTAGTTAATAGGGTCCGTGAGACGTAGAAAGAAAAACTAGATACAAATTCACCTTTACTCATTATATAATTAAAGAGTTTTGTATCATATGTAAGTTATGTTATTTCAGAGGTTAATTATTACAAATATCATAATTGAATCTTTTTTAGTTATGATTAAAAAAAATAAGTCATAACTAAACACTACACAAGGTACGAATAACCAAAAACTTTTAGATCATAATCATCACAACAAATTATGACTAACACTATAACAAATCATAATAAAAATCAATAAAACAATAATAACAATAACAAACACACATCAAAGCTCCATATAACAATAATGCGTTGTATGTGATGCATAAATTAATACACACACAACTATGTCCATACAAAATATTATGGCCATTATCATGATGTACAATGCAATTTTAGTAGCTCATGCTAACAGACATTCAATTAGCTTTGCATTATGAATAGAATAAGCAAGAGCACTACATTTATTTATACAATGTTTGAATTACGAATTTTAATAAAAATTTAGAAAGAAAAAAGAGAAATAGGAAAAAAAATTAACTTATATTTCATGTTATTCCCACAGTAGTGTGTGTGTAAATTAAATGTATAATTAAAATAAACAACAAAGTAAAATAATTATATAAATAAAATTTCGAATTAAACGCTTATAGAAATTAAAGTCGAGGCTTGTGTTGGAGACAGTCTCTTTAAAGTAGATTTTGCCCTCGTTCCGGTGCTTCGAGTTTTAACGTCGTCTACTTCCTAGGATGCAACGACTAACACTTGATTTGCAGCACTAGAAAATCAAGCTTGGCGAACCAAAACTTTCTCTTTCTTTTCCTAAGACGAAAATCTGAGGGAAAAAAACAACATCGTAAATTGTTATAGGAGAAAAGGTGGCTATTCCGAACAGGTTTGAGTTCGGGTGGAGTCAACAAAACAAGCCCAACCCAACCTCATACCATGCACCTGCACCCAGCCCGGCCAGACGGCGGCGCACGTGTGGTTTTTGTTTTGGGTCCAATGGGTCTAGCCCACTTTACCCATAACCTCACCCTTCCACAAACTTGGGTACCCCTTGGGGCCCATCCCAAGTATCCCAAGTTAAGGTATATAAACCCATTCAAAACCTTAAGCCTTTCCAATATGAGACAAGCACATTTCACAAATGTGTAAGAAACCAACGTAAATCAATTTCCACGAACCCGAAAATGCGCATTAAATTCTCATTCATCCAAAAATGGTTTTGAGCAACACTTGGGTCCCACCTTAATTAATGCTCAAAGTTAGCAAAAAATAAGGTTTTTCTAAAGCCTCCAAAGCCATTTTCCAAAATTTCATTTATATGTCTCACATTAAATTCCTATCAAAATTTATAATCCAAACACAATCTTAGTACTATTGAAAAGGAGAAACTAGAAATTTAAGCGTACCTTTTTTTTGTAAACAATTATACGAGGGAAAGAGAAATGGTTGCCGCAGATATCACAATGGAGATAGAGATAGGGAGGGAAAGAGAAATGGTTGCTGCAGGGATCACAATGGAGATAGAGACCTAAACATTTTATATTTGAGAAGTGGAAAGCAATTCTTTTCTTGGTTTGGTCATTGATGTATGTGGCACAAATGTTTGATGCTTTGCTGCCATGGCTTAAAGATGACAAAGGATATATACTAGCTCCTTTTTTCTCTTTCGCTTTTTCCTATAGATTTTCTTGCCTTGAGAAAAATGATATTCTTTCCTTGATAAGTCAATAAATCTTCACCATCAATTCAACTAAAAGTTTAAGTTATTAAATAAAGAAATAATTTTATTATTTATATTTTTGATATATCCTTCACATATAATCAAGCATTTTTTTATATGCAGATTAAATATGTGCAATTTTTTTAGTTATCTAGTAAACAGCAAGCTTCAAACATAAGATTTGTTCTCTTATCTAATAATAATAATATTAAATTGTTAAAAAGAAGAATAGTTTTATCATTTTTTTTTTGATAACTCGGTATCCGGTCCACTAGACCAACTAATTCGGAAGACCAGTCTCACCGTCCACTAGTGGGAGCTCCAATTAAAGTGAGTTCAGATTTGCTAAAGTTGTAGATCTCAACTTCATAGGTAAAGTTGCCATATTATAGGACTAATTTGTACTCATGTAAATGATCTGAATCATTTGTCTCATATGACAAGCTGAGAAAAATATGCATGCAAAAAATTAGTTTAATCAGACATAACTAATCACATGATTAATGTCACGCCCCGGATTTATGAGGTCCGGCCCACGTGAATCGACCACCCAATGATAAACAACATATAATAACTCTCATGCAGATGTATGTAATATAGTCATACAATACATGTGTTTATCCGATACTATACATTTCTAGATACAACATCTAAGTCAAATAGATGTTTTGTAATTAAAACATAGACAAATGTTATAAATTAAATTAAATGCCCAGAGGCTTATATCATATACAAAGGGTGCAACCCTTACAAGACTGGCACACGGCCTAATAAATAAACAGATGGCCCATGGCCTACAAATAAGGAACCACCCTACACAGTTCCGAACACAATTTCCAAGTCTTAGTCCACATCCACAAATGTACACTTGAAAAACATTTTCAGCCACGTAGGGTGAGCATAAAGCCCAATAGAGAATATTTCAAAAACTAAACATACTCCACTATCATAAATGATCATGATGCAATACATATACGCAATATGCCCAAATGCATTTTCAAATCCAGCTGATTCTCAACAAAAAATCCTTTCTTTCCAATTACCAGAACCTTACGTTTAATCAAAACGTTTTCCAAGTTCAAAATATCTGTTTGATATAAAATCCCTTTTAAAAAGCCAATCCAGGTATCTCAATACCAACTAGAAAATATATTGCCAAATCAAATACGAATACATCGTTAACCAGCAGCAATTACATTGCTAAAACCGTTTCCAAATCATTCATTTCCAAAACCAAAATGATAATAAATAAAGTGGGTAAATCTCCCAGGCTAGTGTTCATACGAGTAACTATACAAGTCACTAGGTCATTTTTTCCGGGTTTATCTAGAAGGCTCGACACCTACCGCACAGGTTTTAGGTCTTACACCATGGACACACAGGCCAACTTAATTCTACTTTAACACCCCCTACACAGCTTTAACACTTATCCTTTTCCAAAATAACACAATACATGTAATCCAAAATATTATTTTCTAAAACAATGCAATTATTCCAAAACAAAATACGAGGATTTCCAAAACTTCTTTCCAAAGCAAACAGTTTCAATTTCCAAGATCCTTAGATGCTCCATGATGTGAATGATTTATAAATAGTCTAGTTTGCCTAGTCCACATGCAATTTCTAACACACGGCAATGCTATCCTCCATTGATAGCCAAAACAATTATCTTTAATACAATAATTAAAAGATAACAATTCAAATATACAATCCAATAAGTTTAAAATCACATTTCCAAAAGAGTATCCACACCCATTTTCAAAATTTCATTATCATTTCCTTTCCATCTCTTTCCAATCTAATTAATTACCCAAAATCAATCCAACTCCCAAAACAACTCCACTTAGGTTTTTCTTCTATAGATTGGAGCCTTTCACTTTTAAAACTCCATATGCAATTTTATAAACTGAAAATAAATTTAACAGAAAAACCACAACCAAACAGCCCCTAGTTTCATAAAAGCCCTCAAACCCAAAATAAATTCCAAAACCAACCGAAATTACAACAGAAAATAATATTAAGCCATAGGTAAGCCATTAACTAAAGAATAACATGTACTGAAAACCTCAAGGTACAAATTTAGAATATGAATTTTAATTTGACAAATAATGAGTTTTATTTTAATCTTTAAAATAAGCTCAACACATTTTATAAAACTATTACTTTAATAGATATTGTTTTTGACAAGACTAAACCCATTAACATCTCAACATATATACAAGAGAGGAAGAAAGATAAACATAGATAATGAAGTAACTTATTCTAAGCTCAAGTCATACATATTTATAACAACAACAATTTTAAACTTATTATCCTTAAGCTCTCTAATCACGGTGGGAATTCAGCTGGTTCTTTCACCATACTTTTTTTTTTTAACTAAAAAATCTTAAACAAAATTTATTTTTAAAACACGACTTTAGATTGTTAGAAAAATGTTATGCACTAATATAATTTAATTACTAAAATGATTAAGAGATGATGTGAGCACTTGGGTTGTATTTTTGAACCGTTGCACTCTAGTTGTACTTTCACGTAGGGAGGAACAATGGCTTTAGGGCAGTAACTACACGCCTTTCAATCTCACAAGCCAATCCTTTCTTACTCTATATGAATTTACTTACTTTCATATTTTATTTATCTTAAATCTCTTAATCATTTTATTAATTAAATTATATTAGTGCATAACATTTTTCTAACAGTTCAAAGCAAAACTCAGTGTAAACATGACCTTTATTTGAAGAAGCATTCCTCCTCAGAAGCAGTATGTGCTTCCTGAGGGAGTATTAGAGAAATATTTTAAATCACTTTTTTTGTGTTTGAAATATATCTTTTGTTTGGTGGATACTAGATATTTTTTCTTTCTTTCTTTCTTTCCATAATTTAACATATGGGACCTCTAGTACCTCATGAATGACTATCTTATGATCTGATAAACCATCACATCCAGAAACCTTTACTTGGAAGGAATGGCTACCAAGAATTTCAATAAATGAACTATGATATTATAACCATCCATTGAATATGTAACTTTGGTTCCTGCAAGCTAAATTGCCACAGATGGCACCAAGTTGTACAAAGTAAAATCAGTGGCATATCCTGAAAACTGAATTTCTATGGATTTCTTGAAAATCTTATGTCTTTAGTCCACTACAAACAAAATTTGGAGCCAAGTCATACAAAGTAAAATTAGTAGCATATCCAAAGTGTAGAAGATGAATAGAATTATAAAAATAAATAAATAAATAAATAATCAGCAAGCCTATCTCATTAGTGAGGACAGCCATTTATCTCATAAGCACTGAATTTCCAACAACAGATTGGTATCAAATATTCACAAAAAAAAAAAGAAAAAAAGAAAAACCGAGAACTAAATTTGTAATCAAAACAAATCATAGCTTACGAGCAAAATTACAAAAAACTTCCAACATATAATGTTAAATGCAATGCCTAAATGACAAACACTTATGCCCTGCATCTTTCATCAACAAACCATCGTCATTAACTGACGACAAGTAGATAAAATTGGGGCGCAACTCACAAGAAAAGTCTCTTTTTGTTTTGTTTTGTTTTTTTTTAATCAAACACGAGAAAAGACTCTGATTCAGACTCTATTGGCTTTAGGCTCATGAAATTTCGGATTCATTAGTGATTTAGAAGGTCCATGGACTTGATTAAATCAAGGGCTCTGACCCAACTTTAGTATTTCTCAAATCCACAGTTCAGTGAAATAACTACATGGGGAGAACTTTGCCCGATGTGTGGTTTAGATTTGAGGGAAAGATTGTCGGTACATGATAAAGATGAAAAGTATCATATTGGAAGGGAAAACAAAAAGGAAGAGTTTAGTATTACGTTGGATGGACTCACCACTTATACAAGTTTAAGCTTTTAGGTTGGCATGTGTCAAACAATACATGTTGAGAGTCTAAGTTTTACGCAAGTGGACTCTTTGGATTCCTGAACATAAACTCACTTCGAATGAATCACAATCACCTCTTAACAAATTCAAGCAACAATTCACTGTTGTACAATGAATTATTACTAGTCAATCACATGTCAATAAATAGCAAATTGCAAAATATTTTTTACCACAGATACAAAGAAGCATGAAAACAAACATACAATACTGTTAATTGAGATAAAAGAATTTTGGATACAAGCTCCATTACAATGCAGAGAAAGTAAAATTACACACATTGGGTACTTTTTTCCCTTTATTTACTCCTCAAATCTTTAGCTCACATTAGGCGAACATACCTTTAATTAGAGTAGTCGTTTTGATATAGCAAAGCAAGACAATTATTTGGAAACACAAATCATAGGAAGCATGTGTCCTTACACAATGGCATCCTAAGTAAGGTGGACATCACATACCATAAGAAGTAGCTCAGCCTTCTTTACATATGACAACTGCAAAGAGAAAATAAAAACTCAATAATAAACTAGCTGTATCTATCAATTAAGGGTAGAGCCTACAAATGCTGTTGATTTTTTGCTTCTTTTTTTTCTATTTTTGGGAAAAAAAATGACAACTTCAAAAACACCCATTGCCTGCATATTGTTTTCATTTTTGCACAACAAACAATTTTTGAAATTTTGGAAATAACTTTTGAAAAATCTAGAAATCCCCTAGATGTTGATTTGTGATTATGTATCAATTTTAAACAGTATATAACAATCCCAATCAAACAATCAAGACAAATTGACACAACGATTTTACGTGGAAAAACCACAATTGGACACCTCCAATTGTGATAAAAAACTACGGGCAAAAGCCACAAAACAATCCACTAAGAAGATATAGAGGAATTACACAGGTATACTCTCAATTACCTAGCGAATCCACGCCCGAATTGAACCAACCCCTATGTGCCTCTTCCAACCCCGTCTTCACCTCGGAATTGTCTTGACGATGAGCCACCCCAGAATCCATCAAAGCTTCAGGCTCAAATTCTTCAGAATCCACCAAAGAACAACTCTCTTTTTTGTATAGAATGAACAAACAAACCTTTGATGTATTCTTCTTAACCCATGAGTTGAATACTCAATTAAAACATCAAAGAAAACTAGCAAAATATCCCCAGATATAAACCCTAGAACCCAAGAAGAAGATCTGGAGAAGTAAGTAAAGTTTTGGGAGAAAACCAACTACTTATAGAAATCCAAAGTAATCCTAGTTTAGGAAGAAAACCAATTCCTTATAGAAATCCGGATTTTGAAGCTCGCTCGAGTGAATCTTCTCTTGCTCGAGCGAGAACCTTAACTCGCGTGATTTCTACTAGTGCCTTCGCTCGAGCCACGAACCCTTCGCTCGATCGAACAATGAGCTCTTTCTGGTTTTTTGTATAGACGCAATCCTTCGCTCGAGCGAGCAAGGGCGGACAGCCAACTTTAAATGCAATTTTGCATTTTGCTTCGGGCGCGAGCTGACCGGGCAGCTCGACCCCCGTCATAATTAGCGAAGTGGCAATCTTGAAAGCATTACCATCACAAACTGCTCTGCAAGGTTCGATTCGGGTTGGATTCGCATCTAATAAACTCATAGCCTCACTGAAATAAAAGTGCGAAAACAAATACAACTGAAAGGAGTTTTGTCAAACGGGATTGTCAAGAATAAAAACCTAACAACTTTTTTTTTTATTTCCTAAAAAATGGAATAGCTTTTAGAAAAAAAATTTTGAAAAAAAGTTTTTAAAAAAAAATTCACAAAACAAGTCTGTATTTCTGTAATAGCAAATTCCTTTCAAATAAGAATCGCATGATTTTTGGGTATAGCTTGAGGTAAACCATGAATTGTCCACTTATGAGAGATTCCTCATAAATTCATAATCTGGTTCGCAATCTAATTAAAATTCAGCGTGGTTTTCATCTTTTAGAGTACTAGTCCACATTTCTTGGGGAAAAAATAGGGAAAACTTACGATAAACATTGATAATGACAAAAAATAAAAATAAAAATAAAAATGGAGAAATTTAATAATATCGTCTATGTGGATGGAGAAAAAAATATTTAAACAACCTATGCATGATTTCGTAAGCTGACAAATCTATCAAGTGTATGCTGAATGGGTCTCAAAGAAAATATGTAGATTGAAGGGCAAATTAATTTTATTTATTCCTTATGTATTAAAATTTATATTGAAATCTCACAACATTTTTAGATTACTTATCGATTGAATAAAGATCTTACACAATGCACAAGGATCACAGATTGCTCTGAGAGAGATAGCAATAGGCATTCTTTCCCTTTTCCACTTTTGGCGAATAAAACTTTCTAGTATTACTCAAAGTCATGGCCTCTATCGCTTTTTGATTGATTGTATATATGTATTTTTTATTTTTTTTTTATTTTTTGTTTTGTCTAAAGAAAAATAAAATATTTAATATAAATATATATGTAGTGTAGCACCGTGGACTTAATGACAACTTTTTTTTTTTATTATTAAGCCATTAAGGAAATCATCTAAGGTCTCACTTTAGGAATTCGGCAAATGAAAACCTACATACACACACACACCAAAAAAAAGGCCTCCCTAATAAAAAGAAAAAATTAGTGAAACATTCCTTCCAACTTTTGGTAATAGGAGAGATCTAATATATTTTTTCTTAATAGTTAAAGTCCCTCAATATAATTATTAGAGAAATTTCTCTTTGAAGAGTTTGAAATTTTTCTGTACTAAAATTTTTCTATAAAAATATTGAGAGACCCTTAATAAAAACCTAATATAAAATTCAATTAAAGGCATAAAAACAAAAGACAAAAAGAAATCCATTGTTATCATTTTCTTTTTTACTTTTTTATTTAAAGAAAGGCATTATCTCAATCCACTTGGTGTCTTCTATCTTTATCCAAAGGCTTCAAAAACATTTATTGTTTCACTAAAATTTGATAAAAATCTCTCAAATAAGAATAAAATTATTTAACAGGTTATAAATTCTATGCATGGTAGGGAGCACTATCATGTGAGTAGTTGATAGAATGTTAAATAATTTATTATTTGTTGTCCAAAGGCCTTTGATAATAGGCATAAATGAATATTCATTGTCTAAAAGGCCAATAAAAAGTAAAAAAAAATTATCCATCAACTTAACTTAAAAATAAAAATAGAACTCCAACCAAAAAAAAGAACAATATATTAAATTTTAACTACAATAATAAAAGAGAACAATGAATTTTACATTAAAAAGTGTAATATAACAAATTTAAAAATACTGTTTGAATGTAATAAAGGGTCTCTTTATGCACAAAATTCATGCACAGAAATATACCTAAAAAAATAATATGTGGCTAAGATTCAACTCTTATGTAGTGGAGTATACATTTTGAATGAATCTCAACCGTATATTAAAATTTTTGGGCATTTTTAAGTGTATAAATTTTGTGTGCAGTATTGCTCTAAATTTAATTCAAAATTACTACAGATCCCTAAATATGTACAAACTAAATTATCAACTACTCACAATGAGGAGTTGATGATTTGATTTGTAGTTTATTCAAAAATGCCATGCATCATGAATTTTCTTCTTGAAACTTACTTTGAAATTGAAGTTTATGGTGTAAATTTAAAGTTAGTCGGATGTGGATCATACAAAGACAATGAATATATAGTCCATTACTATTGTGTTAGTGTTATCGACAAGGACTCAATTTAATTTAATTTAATAATAAATAAAATAAAAAATCCACTCATAATGAATGTAATTAATTACTTGATATATATATATATGTGAAATGTGTAAAATAGAAGTACCTTTGCTCATAATGTATGTAAACCGTTCAAGTTGATGAAGAGCAGCTATGGAAGGTTGGAAGTACCTTTGCTCATAGATCTTAGGTTGCAGAGTTGCACATGTTGACTGGAGTAGTCCCATAGTGTTAAATCTCTCAAACTGGAAAGCAACTTCATGCCTTTTCCTTCATGACCAAAATCAAATACTTGTTCCAATTGCTCGCAGTCGAATACCGTAAGTTTCTCTAAATGTAGTAGCCATTGAAGCAAATTGAATGGAAGAAAAACAGTTGATAGTTCAGGACATTAGTTAACTTCCAATCTCCTGAGCTTTGGGAAGCAAGCCCAGCTGAAAGTAGTAAGTGCACCTGCACATATCCCTTTGAAAGTATCCAATTTCCAGGTTGCCAATTCTTCCAGTTTAAAGAGCAATTGCAGATCAGGTGGTTGTGCCAGCAGTGAAATCCCCCATTCCTCTGTGTTGATCAAGTATTCGAATTGTGAACATTTATGAATACTCAGATACTTCAAGACATTTAGACCATCTACATTGGCTTGTAAATTAGGGATAATGTTCTCCATGTCCTCCAAACGATTCACAAGTAGACTTGTAGCACCATTTTTAGGCAAACAAGGTAAAAGGTGAGCATTAAAAGAGTTTCCATTGAGATAAAGTTAATTGTTTCTCAGATCACTCTTCAGAAGCAGTCTGTGCTTCCTGAATACAAAGTTAATTGGTCCGAAATGTTTGGTTGATGGTTATCAAAAGTCAACTCAGCAAGCCTTTATATTTCACTTCCATGTCAAAACAGGGTGCATGTATTTGGGATAATATTCTGGACAAAGACCATAGATAGTGTTCTTTAGCTTCTTTTTTAAGACTTCCATAAACTTATAGATCAACACCTTCAATGGTTGTTCAAAATGAATTTCTAAGTTTATTAGTTGCCTCTTTCCATTCTATGTGAAAGTTGTTGTCTCTCATTGCCCTGCCAATGATGACAATTGATAAGTGCAAACCTTGACATTCAATGTGAAACTACTTCACCAAGGCATTCAATGTGCGGAGCCAACAACATCGCCAGCATTTCTTCTAAACACATCTCAATATTCTTTTTCAGACAAAACTTGAGGTCAGTCTATTCCTTCTCAACAAGTTCACTAAATCTTTTTTGTGGTCAGTCTATTGGGTTCTACATAAATTATTTTTGTTGATTCAGTAGAAGTCTTTTCGTTTCTCTCAATAATTTGGCATATCTGCATCTAGAACTTCAACAAGTGACCATCTTATGATCTGCTAAAGCATCACATCCGGCAAGCAACCCTTACTTGGGAAGGAATGGCTACTCAGACTTTCAAAACTTAGAAAATAATTGACTAAATGAACTACCATCCATTGAAGATATAACTTTTGTTCCCACAAACTGAATTTCTATGGAATTCCTGAAAATTTTATATCTTTAGTCCACTTCAAATGAAATGTGGCACCAAGTCATACAAATAAAATCAGTGGCATATCCAAAGTGTACTGGAAGAATAGAAATTACACCCAAAATTACAAAATTTAAATTTCAGTGAGCTGTGATTGATACAAGTTGAAATGTACGAGTAATTTTGGTGTAAAACTGGCTTTTGTGATGATTATGTGGGATACATCTGCACTTATGAGGCATTGGACATCCATTTATCTCATAAGCACTGAATTACCAGCAGCAGATTGGTTCAAATAACAAAAATTAAAAATTAAAAAAGTAGACCGACAAGAAGGTATATAATCAAAACATATCATAGCTTAAGAGAAAAATTACAAAAAGCTTCAACAAATTATGTTAAATGCAGTGCCCACTTATTACCTACATCTCTCATCAGCAAACCATTGTCATTAGCTGACAACAAGTAGATAAAATTGGGGCACAACTCACAGGAAAAGACTCTGATTCAGACTCTCTTGGCTTCAAGCTTATGTATTTGCTCCAAGCACAAAACCATTGCTGTATTAGGGAAGATTGCTAGATGTTCCATGATTCCTCACTAGTGAGTGGAAAGGATTACCTGTGTCACGAGTTGAGTAATATGCTGTCCAGCACTATGAAGGACTTGTTTAGCCCTTATTTGTTGCCTTTGTAGTTACAAGCATGCTTACCTTGTCATTTTCTTCTATTTTGCTAGACGACGTCGATATTATGAATACATGCTGTCAACATTTGTCAGACAACTATAAATGAGTTGTTTAGACATTTCCATAGTGACTAAGACCCTCCTTCCAAATAGGGCCTGCAATGTTTTCCTTAGTTCATGATGTCAAGATGAATAAATGTTGTAGTCAATATTTGTTGGACTTAAACATATAAAAGGCATAAACTGTAACACTGTTTTGAATCAAGGATTTGGATAGATATTTGGAAAGAGAAAGAGAAATAGAGAAAACATTTAGCTTATATTTTATTCACTTTTTGCTCACTTTCTACGTTTTCCTTTCCAAATCCCTACTCAAATCCATGACCCAAACACAGCCTAAAGGAGTAGCTTCGACATTTCCAGCACTTTCTTCCAAAAAGGGTCTCCAATACAGGCTATCTCGAATGAGCAGCAACAAAAGGTTCTAAATTATAACCACTATTTGTACACTACAATTTGTTATCTTCATTAAAACAAGAAACACAGTTCCCATTATTTTGAAATGCTGCAAAAGAAAGTTTGGCTATCTTCTAGAGGAAATAGTAACAAACCTCACTGCAAGGCTTAAGACACAATGTCAGAGAGTAGAAAATAAGACTTGAGCAAAAAAGTGTCCTTCACATTAAAGGGAGAGATTGTTGGTAAATTTTGAAGTAAAAAAGCCTCCTATTGGGAGAAATGCAAAAGAAAAGTCTTAATATTTATTGGATGGATTCACCACCATAAGTTTAATCTTTTAGGCAGATATGTGTTTCAAATAGTGTGTGTTGAGCCTAAGTATTACACAAGTGGACTCCTTGGATTCCCCAACATGAACTTGCTATGAATGAATGATAAGCTCCTCTTAAGAATTTCAAGCAATTATTGTGCTCTTAATTATTACTAGTCAATCGCATGTCAATAAATAGCAAATTGCAATATATTTTGTCACTACAGAGTACAAACAAGCATGAAAACAAACAAACAATACGGTTAATTGAAACAAATAATTTTGGACAAAAGTTCCATTACCATGCAAAGAAAGTAAAATTACACACATGGGTACTTTTTTCCCCTTTTATTCCCTCTTCAAATCTTTAGCACATATTAGGCAAACATACCTTAATTTAGAGTAGCAATTTTGATATTGCAAAGCAAGACAATTATTTAGAAACACAAATCATAGGAAGCGTATGCCCTTACACAATGACATCCAAAGTAAGGTAGACATCACATCACCATAGAGAGGAGCTTAGCCTTCTTTATGGTTGACAACTGCACCAAGAAAATGAAAATTCAGTAATAAACTAGCAATATGTCCATTAAGGGTAGAGCTATCTACATTTTAGTACATATTACGTTCATTTGTTGTTGTTGTTGTTTTTTTTTTTTTTTTTTCAGTTTTTGGAAACAAAAAAAAAATGAAATTTTCAAAAACACCCATTGCATTCATATTGTTTTCATTTTGCACAAAAATAATTTCCAAAAATTTGAAAACAACTTTTTGGTGTTTTCTAAAAAGTGGGGTAGTTTTTAGAAAAAAAATTCTGAAAATAATTTTCAAAAAAATTCACCAAACAAGTCTGTGTTTTCCTTAAAATGAAAATAGAAAATGAAAAACGAAAACACAAGGCTTAGCTTCACAAATCCATTTCTCATAGACATAGGAAAGTGCAAACAAGCTAGAAGTGGAGCATTAATAACAATTCTGTTAGATTTTTGTAATTAGCAATTACGTTTGACAAAACTCCTTTTAGTTGTAATTTTATTTGCTCTTATGTTTCAGTGAAGATGTGAGCGCTTAGTTGCGAATTCAACCCGAATTGTGCTTATGTAGAGGAGTTTGTAATCTCGAGCCTTTAATGTTTGCCACTTCATTGACTTTTCGTCCAGTGGAAATTAGAATAACTTCCATCGCTGAGGAAAAATATTGTATAAGCATAATTTAAAAATTGGTAGAGTATTACTGCTAAAAAATAAGAAGACTTGTATCTAGATCTATCTCTTGCACTTCAATTTGTGGGTTGAAATCCAACTAATGAGATATAGCACTTTTTATAATCTATCTAGCTAGAGGTTATAGACTAGTTTGCACAAAATAGTGCAGTATCAAGTGGTAAAATGTTACATATCTCAAATACCTTATTGTATAGGAGTAGTTGTGTTGATTTATGTTGGTAAAGCCTTAATTCCTTGAGTAACAAGTAAAATATTATGTTCTGATAATGATCATTTTATAAAATGAAGAAGATGCCCTTTAGGCTAAGCCTCAACAATGGGTCGGGCTGGGCCTAAAATTTCAAGCCTAAACCCATGGGCTTTCACTAGTCAATGGGTTGGGCTCGGGGTAATCCATCCTAGATTTCTAAAATCCAGCCCTACCCATGAGCTTAAAATTATGGCCCATATGGGCCAAAATTAGGCT
This sequence comes from Camellia granthamiana, assembly GCA_036172215.1. NCBI lineage: Eukaryota > Viridiplantae > Streptophyta > Magnoliopsida > Ericales > Theaceae > Camellia > Camellia granthamiana. The sequence goes on along the minus strand of CM069909.1, from coordinate 42,337,128 downwards.
TTAATTTAGTTTTTTTTTTATTAAATTCAAAATTCATTACGAAAAAAAACAAAAGAAATTATAAAACAAATTTTTAAATGTATCACAACAATTAGAATGCATATTGAATCATGAAAATTTTAAAAATGAACTTTATTTATTAAAATACAAAATTACATCAATACATCTTGTTGACACCAAAAAATAATTTTTTGTCAATTATGACTTGTTGATTATGGCCAAGTCTCGTTTAATTGATTGTGACTTGTCAATTATAGCCAAATCTAATTTCATTGATTGTGGCATGTCGATTTTGGTCTATCGATTAAGATCATGACTATCTGCAAAAATTTTACTATGACCATAATTATATTATTATTATTATTATTAAGTTTGTTGGTGTTTGTGCATGGACTAGGTGGTTACAAATTGAAGTGGTGCCATGTGTGACTGTGATATAACTAATATATTGGGATAACTTCCCATGTTAAATTTTTTATTTATATATTACTAAACTTTTAATAATAAATGTATCAAAATGTAACTCTTATATATACACGTAATTGTGCTAAAAAGGAAGTAGATAGAGGATAAATTACGTTCCGGTTGTTTGGATGGAAAACATCTTTTATAGAGATTGTTTTTTCAAAAAACATTTTCCGGGAAAAATATTTTTCTACGTTTAGAGGTGGTGGAACGAAGGTGGAGGGTGGAGGTGGTGGCATGGTTGTGGGGCAAAGGCGGTGATGATGATGGTGGTGTGGTGGTAGAGGTGAGAGTTGTGGTGGAGGCAAGAGTAGTGGTGGTGTGGTGATATTGGTAAAATTTTAGTTTGAAAAACGTTTTCTATCTTTTAAAAATAAAAAACTTTTTCTATCTAAATAGGCTTGTTTTTGTATATTTTCATTTTTCATTATACTAAACCATAAAAAATATAGTGCGTTAATAAAAGAAAAATAAAATAAAATAGAAGACTAGTGTAAAGTAACTCATTATTGTTGGTGAGTTACTAGCAGAGGGACATTTAGGCGGGGAAGGAGCGATTCTGTTGGAGGTGATTTTCTAGCTTTAGACTAGCTGAAATGGCAAAATGGAGGGTATGGCAAGCCCGCTGTAGATGCTCTTAGAAGAGAGAGTGGTTGATTATGTAAAAGTTTGGAAACAAGAATAACCATAGGTGCAAAAAATTGTATAATTTACTATTTGAATCTTACAATTCAGGTCGATTAAATCCTTAATCAAGACAAATTGGTTGGGGGTGAATCAACTGAGTGCTTGAATCCAGGTCTGGGGCATCATTTCAAATCATCAATTTTGTCCAATGGTTCTTTTTCGATTTTTAGCCCTCTTTTAGTTTATTTATTTATTTTTTTTTTTTTTTGTTGACATATGGTCTCAAAGCCTTTTATGCTGTGTTTGGTTGGAGGATTTAGAGAGGGATTTAGAAAGGGAAAGGGAAAAGGTGTGTGAAACTAGGTGAAATTTAGACATGTTTTATTCACATTTCACCTATCTTTTCCATTTCTCTTTCTAAATCTCTCCTTAAATCCCCCAACAAAACACAGCATTAAGCTTTAATATTAGTTTTATACCATTCTTCTCCACCCTAAATGGGGCTTGCATAGTTGACCTTATTTATCGTATAATTAATGAAAGGACGACTTACTTGTAAGTTGTATTAAGTAGACTTATTGTCTAATAGGTTTTATGATAATTAATAATATTTTTCAACATATACTATTAAAAATTGTTATTAATTGTTAATTTTTAACGATAGTTTGAAAATTTTGTCACAAAAAAGTCACTAATTATAAGTTTTAGTGATAGTTTAAAAAAATTATCGCAAAAAATGTCACTAATTTTAATTTTCAACGACAGTTTAAAAAATTTATCACAAAAAAAAGTTATTAATTGTAAATTTCAGAGATAATTTATAAAAATCGTGACCACAAAAAAGTCACTAATTGTTAATTTTTCGCGACATGCAAAAAAATCGTCACAAAAAAATATTTTTAGCTACAATTATACTAAGTTATTTTTAATAAAATTGGATAGGAATTAAGTCCAAATTGTTAAGGTAGTTTGCCCTTAATGGGAAAAAGAGAACTTATTGGTCTTACCTAGTAAAGGTGCCTGATTTTGACTGACCTAAATTCCATAATAATTAATCGTAAACATCTGAACACAAGAAGCCCAAGCCATCCAATCCATCTCGACCAATTGAAACAATTTTTACCACAATGGGAAAAAAAGAAGTTATTGTGTCCTAGACATGGCAAATTGTAAAAAACTTGAGCAGTTTCCTTCAAGGATTTTGATGTCGAAATCTCTTGAGTACCTTGATCTCTCGGGCTGCTCCAAACTAAGAGAATTTACTGGATTTAAAGGATCACTATCAAAATCATTGTACACATTTTTCTCATCTTGGGCATTGCCAAGAAAGAACGTGGATTCAATTGGTTTTTCACTACAGGGTTTAAGAAGTTTGAAGATAGCCAATTTCAATATCTCATATCTGCCCAGTGAAGTTGGGAGTATGGTCTCATCAACACATTTGCATCATCTCGATTATGTTCACCAATTGAAACAATTTTTATTACCACCCGGTGTAAGTACGTATTTTTTTGCGATGGTTCCCGTGCATGCCTTTAATTATTTTGGAAAAGCTTCCCCCAACCCCCCCTCCCCTATTCTCTCTGGTTATTTGTTATATTGCATGTTCCAGTTTTTTAGTGAACATTGGGTCATGGAAGTGACAGTTTCAAATTTCAATTGGTCTTTGTATTGTGCAGATTATTATTATTTTAAATTTAAAAAATTGTTTAGTGTGGTAAGAACTGAACCTCATGTTGGACTTTGCTTTCAGTGCTAATGGGGGTACGGTTAAAGCAAAGGGAACAATCTTCTTGTCAAACATACAGATGGTCTTTCTTGCAAATAAAGCAGTTGGGAATTTTATTGCTTTTGATATGCCCCTGGTATGGAAATGGTTTTTTGCATGCCTTTCTTTTATTATTGTTCTTAAAACGGTTTGGATATTTGGTCTGTCTTTAACTATCTCTCTTGTAATTTTTCCCATTCTGTTTGTATTTTCATTATATTGTGGCTAGCTAAGTTATGGTCTCATTCTGCTGGATTTTAGCAGACAATCTGCGGGTTTGCCTTTTTAACTACATTCCTCATAAAGTTTTCCATTTTTTTTCCCGTTTGTCTTTTTCCTACGTTTTGTTAGTTTGTGGCTAAATCAGCCTCTACCTGCATCAATAAGAAATTAAACAAAAGCATTTTGTCATTTTGAAACCCTAGATACCTAGTAATTGAATTTTTTGGAGAAAACATAAATAAAAATATAGTTTTCTTAGTTTAGATGGGCAATGAGAGGAGAAGAACATGATGATGATGTGCAAAAATCAATGGCATTATTCTTATTGGACGTCTTTCTTTTCCTTTTTTTTTTTTTTTTAAATTTTTATTTTACCTTCTTTCTTTTTCTTCTTGTTCTTTATGGAAACCATGATTGGATATTTTGTGCAAGAGCAATGAGAAAGGAGCGCATATGGCAGAGATGGTGTAGAGAAGAGGCAGAAAGCCTTCAAAGTGGCTTTAATCAGGAAAATCAATTTCTTGAAAAGAAACTATAATGCACTACATGTAAGCTTGGATTTGGGCCTGAATTAAGTCAGGCCAACATTATCTGGTTTGGGGGGCTTTATCAACGGCCACCTAAATTTCTGGCCTATCACTCACGTCATCCATCCCGGAGACTCCATTATGCTGCTTACCCTATGAGCATAGCTGGTGGCAACTGTGGTAAGTCTGCATCTGAAATGAAATGAAGGTACACTGGCTTAATTGAATGGAAATTGAAGAGGAATGGAAGTTGATCAGATTGATCATCTATAAGGAATGGAAAGTGAAGAGGATGTTCCCTGTAGGCTTAAGTGAAAGGGATGAAATGAAGAAGAGTCCAGGGAGTATCTCTGGTCAGTGAATTGTCCCAAGTTGGGGGAAATTATATAAAAACAGTTATTGGTGATAATTTTACTAGTTTGAGTTGCTTCTGTAGCCTACAGAGATCTAGAATTAGAAGTGAAGAACATCATTTTTATTGATGAATTATCTATTTATTTATTTACTTATCTTGATTGATGCATACATGGATTTCACAAAGTCCTCTATTTATACAGATATTTGGATTATTCTAGACTATGCAAGAGACTTTAGAATTCTTTTGTTCATAGCGATTCCAAAGAGACTAGTTGATTTCCAAAGCATAATTAACATTATTCTTCTAGAGTGTAGTTGGTCCAAGGCAATGCTTCTAGTCGTCTTTATGATGTAGAATGCGCTGGAAAGTGCATTACTGTCCAAAACTTTCCCTTAATGCACTTCCTTTACTACAATCAATTCTTTGAGATATGGTATCAAAGAAACACAATCTCTCTCTCTCGCATTTGAATTTTAGAATTTTAGATGAACTTTCTGATATTGATGGGAGAGATCTATTTTCAAAGTTGAATGTCTTGAAAGAAGTTTTACCGAAAGGAACCAAAAAGCCAATTGAAGTATTAAATGATTTGAAAACAATGGATGGTTGTTTTCCAAATACATGGATTGTGTATCGAATTTTGTTAACTATACCTATTACAGTGGCCTCTAGAGAAAGAAGTTTTTCAAAATTGGAGTTAATCAAATCTTACCTTTGGTCAACCATGTCACAAGAAAGATGAATAGGTTAGCTTTGTTATCCATTGAAAAGGATATAATGGATAAATTCGATTATGCAAGCTTCATTAGTGATTTTGCAACTAAACATGTGAGAAGAGTAATGTTTATGTGATGGTTCAATTGTAAACTGGATATTGCTAAACTATAAAGCAACAAGACCAGATTTTTATTTTTTTTGAGTATTTGTAATGATTGCTTCATATCTTAATATATGAAAGTAAATTTTTGTTTATAATTTTAATGATTATATGTGCAAGTAAATTTTTTTGTGGCTACAAACAAATAAAAAAATTGTTATAACTTATCGTTTTATTCATGAATTTTTTTATTTTTTTTTCAATGTAAGAGGGGCCCCATTTTCGAAGTTCGCCTTGGGCCCCCCTAAATCTCAAGGCCGGCCCTGCATAAACCTCCATTACGAAATTGCAATCTCTTTCCCAAGCCAACCTATCTCCTTCAACTAAATGCAGATTTTTTTATTATGGAATTTTATTGTGTTTTTTATGATACCCTTTTTAGGTTATTTTTGGACTGCGTTTGTTGAGTTTATATGTGTATTGGATTATAATTGTTCGATTATAAGTTTTTTTATATGGTAGATATTTTTATTGATTGACAAAAAAAATGTTTGATTTATCTTAGGCTCTGTTCGAGATACTGTAGTCCAGATTCCTGAATATTTCTAGTTATAAAAAAAAAAATTCTGAGCATTTGTTTGCATTACCAAGAGAGGGAGGAAATTTTATGCACAAGTTAGTTTAGTTCTCTCTTTATATACTTTTTTTCAGAAAGCAGACGACTTTTAAAAGATATTTGTTGGTATTTATGTTGGATTCATTCATTACTAGATTAAACAAATGCTTTAATCTAAGTTCTTCGCTTTTATTATTTGAAGGATTATGTTTTGGGAGAAATTGCTTTAAATAGTTTCAAAATCAAGATTTTTTCTTGACTATCTTAAATATATTTTTGATGTTCTCGTAATTTGGAGCAGTGTAAGATTATTTTCATTCTTGCAAGTGGTTCATTATGACAAGTATTAAATATCTGTTGAAATACAAAATATGTAAAATTTCTCCAATTTTTAATACTTTATTATGAGGACAAGGAATTTGAATTTAATTTGGTTTATTATAATAAAAAAATATTATTATATTAGAATTTGAGTTTGTTTTAGAAATGTAAGTTATATAATAAAAATATTATGATAACGCGTGATTGTCGACGTGTAATTTTTTGTCTAATTATAGACATAGTTAGTTTTAGAGTAAATTGAAAAAATAAAAAATAAAAATAACACTTGAAACATGAAGGGATAAAATGAGAAAAATAAATTTTAAAAATTAAAGTAAAAAAATAACCAAATATAAAGGGAATTACATTTAATACCAAAAGATATATCCAGATCCACTTATCACTATTTATTAATTTCTTACATTCTATGAAAGGGAGAGAGATAAGCAGATGGCGGGGGTCATTTGTCATCGGTCCATATTGGGTAGATCTACCCCTCTCATCCTCTGACCCTTTATCTACCGTTCAAACTATTGATGGGATTTCTTCCCGATTGGTGTATTATGCACTCGGGTCAATCCATTACATGCTAATAATGGTCTTTTGGATTTCGTCACCTACCGAAATTGCAAGTGAATGGCCGTTCGATCAAGTCCATCCCTTGAAGTCATACCCTCCCAGTATGCGTGAGTCTTCCGCCGATTGACAGAAATGCTGGCCGAAATTCGAGAACGGTCCATCTCACCATAATGGATTAAAAAAAATAATAATAAAGTAAAATAAAGAGAAATGTATAAAAGGATAGGGCCTTGCTACATCCCCTAAAAACACCCCCCTAATCCCCCTAATTTCCATATCAAGTAAAAAAAAAAAAAAAAAAAGGAAATAGTTACCCAAAATGGAAATTAGGGGGATTAGGGAGGGTGTTTTTAGAGCTCCCAATCATTTTCCAAAAGGATATTGGGAAATGTTTTGTAGCTCGACACATTTGGCTCGAAATGGCTCGAACGAGTGGACTCACGCGTGGTCTCTATCTCTTTGATCTCAGACCCCCTCCACTTCTGTATCTGTCTACTTTTCGATCTGTCTACACCCAAAATATGAGCTCCTTCTCTTTCTTCTCCACATGAAACCCTCCTCTCCACCTGAAACCCTATCGCCGTTACCCTCCTCCGACTTGGTGGTCATACTCTGGTCATTATCCTCCGACTTGGTGGTCAGCTGGATACTCCTCTCATTCTCCTCTCGTTCGCGCTCATCCGACTCGTCTCACTGCCGGAAACTTGTCATACGTACCAATAAACTTGTCGGCGGGATACTCCTCTCCTCTCACTGCCGTAAATTAATTCTGGTGATGTGCTTGTAGGGATGTTCATTTCCAGAATTTTTTTTTTATTTTTTTTATGCTGAAATTTGTTGGGTCATCCCTTGTGAAGAGAGAAGTGGCCAACAAAGTGCAGCACATTCTTCTTCCACTACCCAAATGGTAGTTCCACTAGAGAGTGGAATGGGTTTGGTGAAGTGGTGCACTTAGAGAGTGGAGTGTGGTGGTTGTACCCAACCCACCAAAGCCACTGCTGTCCAATTGTTCCTCCTCTCCATCTGCATAAATAGAGGTTGAGGGAGGAGAGAAAAATGAGAGAGTGAGCAAGAGAGCAAAGTGTAAGCCAAAGTGTGTGAGATGTGAGAAACCGTCTCCCTCGGTGTGAGCGAGGGAGACGGGTGAATGGGTGAGTGAGAATAGTGTGAGTTTCTCCTCTGTAATATTCTGTAATCTCCAATTGGTATAGTGAAAACCGGCTACTCTCCCGTGGACGTAGGCATTGAGGCCGAACCACGTAAAATATTGTGTCTCCGTGTGTGTGGGTGTGTAATTCAGCTTGGTATGGTTTCTATAAGGTCTTGGGCGGGATCCCCGATCCCAACAAGTGGTATCAGAGCCTCGTCGGTGGCGTTTCGGAACCAAAACAATGCAAAATCCGAATCTGCCCAGAAATCGAGTTTTGAGCATACCAGGAGCAAGGGCTCGGCGAGAGGATTACAGAAATGCAAAGTAGAGCCCAATCGGAGCACAGACCCGCCTTCACGCGCCCCTAGAATGTGGCGCGTGAGGCCCACTCGCAGGCACGCGCCCCACGCGCCGTTGGAGGAACTGGCGCGTCGGATCACGCGCGGCTGAAGAAAGAAGACGAGTGGGGAGGAGAGCGCGTGTAGCGCACGCGCGGTGCCCACGCGCAGTCCACGTGGAAGGACACGTCAACAAGGGGCCCCACGTGTCAGTCAATGGAGTGCTGAGTCAACGCCACGTGGCAGCCAGGTCAGCGCCACGTGGCCAGACACGTCATCGACACTTGGGTTGCCACGTCATCGACACGTAGCACAGTGGACCAGCCAACGCATGCCACATCAGCACAGAGGGAGGGATCTTGTGTGACGCGGCTAATGGTGCAGCCGCAGGAGGTCGGATCTAGTGCTTCACGGCTATGGTGCAGCCGCAGATCTGAGGCGTACAAAATGTTTTGGCTTGATCTAAGTCATTTGGAGTCCGTTTTTGGCGATCCAATAGTGGTTTTAGACTATTTGGAGTATTCCGGACACATCTGTACGGTCAGATTTTGGAGACGAAGTTTCTGTAAAAAGAAGGCAGATTGAAGGGACGGACGGCATCGGGTGCAGTGGACGGAATATTCTGTTGGTACACAGAATATTCCCTAAACTTATGAAAATTGCAATTTGGCCCAGAATTTTCAGAATATTGTGGTGTGGCCCAGCTTTCGGGGATATTTTTCAGTGAGGTCCCCTGAAATGCAGCAAAGGTTGGTCCTAGCTAATCGGACCGTTCCGGACGCAACCGCAAGGTCAGAATAGTGAAATTCTGAATGGTTTTTTTAAAGATTGTTAACACATGGGAGTTTGTCATCTTTAATACTCGGAGGGAGGTTGCCGGATATTGTGGAACGCTGCGGAGTCACTGAAGAGGTTAGAATGGATAGAATCTAACCAGATTGAGCAACCAGGTACAACTCGAGATAGATCATTGAAGACCAGAGGTGATCAGGCTTGATGGCAGATCGAGGGAGATCAGGATTGGTCAGGGGCGATCAGAGGATTGCAAAGATGATTATCTCCGGAGTTCATCGGAGGATCTGGTTCAATCAGAAGAGAAGACCATTCATCGACGGACAGATGATTTGGCAACCAGTTCAGGCTCAGGGAAATGCTGTGGCTGTTGGAGCTACTGTATACGAGTAAGTACTGGTGATATGTGGACGTGTAGAACAATAGTTGCAGAGGAGCATACTAAGCGCAGGGGCACAAATGCAGACGTGCAGAAGTGCAAGGGTACGATAGAGTATCGTACAGAGGCGCCAGAGGAGTGTGCAGCAGCGGGTTGTTGAAAGTTCACAGGAACTTCCAGACAGAGAAATTGAGACAAACGCAAGAGTGCGCGCCAACGAGTGGCAAGTCTTTTTTCTTCTATGGTGGTTTCTTCCATGGCAGCGGAGGATAGAGTTGATGCGGATCTCTCAGGCGAGCTCGACGCAGGGAGACCAGAAGCCATGGGTGCGAGCACTATGCACAGGGTTGCATAGTTGTAACTTATACAGACCAATGGGAGTTGTCTTGGCAGAAGGGCTAACTGTCAAACATCAGTACAGACATAGAACCAAACATCAGGGATTGCAGCACAGACAACGAGCGTATGTGGAAACGCTAGGAGGTTGTTCAGAAGTGCAGAGGGCAAAGGCTGATAGTTCAGAAATAAGCTCCGAGCAAGGAAAATTGAGGATGTTGATGTGTCAAACTCTGAAATTTTCTAGTTGCTCCCGTGTTCACTATGCAAGGAAGTGCATAGCTGACGATGCTTTGACAGATGAAGCTACTGTCAAACCATCAATCTACTGGATAGTAAATCAAGGATTGCACAGGCACAGACAACAAGCGTATGGAAACGCTAGGAGGTTGTTCAGCAGTGCAGAAGGCAAAGGCCGATAGTTCAGAGGAAAAGCTCCGAGCAAAGAAGACAGAGGACGTTGATGGGATAAACGACAAGTTTTCTAGTTGCTCCAATGTTCGTCCTGCAAGGTAATGCATGACAGTCAATGGCATCCCAGCAGGGGGTGCAGGGCATCCAATCAGGGGGTGTCGGATATCTTGGTTGCGCAAGTTCAAGCATAGCAAGTGAAGGCATCCGAGACAGAAGCGTGGAAGAGATCTGTGGGAGATGGGAGTAGAGGCTCTCTCCAAATCAGAGAGTAGTGTGAGTTGAGTTGAGGATGTAGGATTCCCTCCTCCTCTTGTATCTCTGGTGTATTATCTCTAGCTTTCAGGGGATGCAGCGTCTCAGTGAAGAGATGAAGACTATGTTGAAATTTGGGCGTGACAAGTATCGCAGCAGTGTGTGCAATGAATCACCTCACAAGGGTTGAGGGGGTGATTTGTTGGGTCATCCCTTGTGAAGAGAGAAGTGGCCAACAAAGTGCAGCACATTCTTCTTCCACTACCCAAATGGTAGTTCCACTAGAGAGTGGAATGGGTTTGGTGAAGTGGTGCACTTAGAGAGTGGAGTGTGGTGGTTGTACCCAACCCACCAAAGCCACTGCTGTCCAATTGTTCCTCCTCTCCATCTGCATAAATAGAGGTTGAGGGAGGAGAGAAAAATGAGAGAGTGAGCAAGAGAGCAAAGTGTAAGCCAAAGTGTGTGAGATGTGAGAAATCGTCTCCCTCGGTGTGAGCGAGGGAGACGGGTGAATGGGTGAGTGAGAATAGTGTGAGTTTCTCCTCTGTAATATTCTGTAATCTCCAATTGGTATAGTGAAAACCGGCTACTCTCCCGTGGACGTAGGCATTGAGGCCGAACCACGTAAAATATTGTGTCTCCGTGTGTGTGGGTGTGTAATTCAGCTTGGTATGGTTTCTATAAGGTCTTGGGCGGGATCCCCGATCCCAACAAAATTTTCCAAAATTTTCCCCAATGTTTTTTGCTGATACATATTGGTTTATTGGTGAAGTTTTTCCCCAAGAATGTTTGCTACTAACATTCTGTTTTGCCACTGAATTTGTTGCCTCTAATGTTCTGCTGCTACATGTTGGTTTGCTTCTGAATGTTTGGTGAAGAATTTATGGTGGTAAATATTGTTTGCTGCTGAAATTTTGTTTGGGAATCCTTTGACTGTATGAAATTTTGTTTGGCAATCCATGTCAATTTAACAGCTTTACATTTCTCCAACTCATAAAAGCCATGTCAATTTTGTATGAAATTTTGTTTGGCAATCCACGTCAATCCTTTGACTGTAAGAACTGTTGGAAATTCCTCAATTTTGAAACAAATAAGAACATATATGCATTTATATTTCCTCAATTTTGAAACAAATAAATTATTGGAAATTCTATGATATACACCCTCTTCTAATATTGATAATAGTTTCTATTTTGGTCCACCCTTCTTTTTCTAATATATGGAATGTGAAAAAGATTTCTTACTATTTGTTTTCTAAAGATATATGTATAAATGAATCTGTAAAGTAAAAATGAAGAAGTTATTATTTTCATGTGTATATTTCAAAAAATATATTTATTAAGTAAACCTTCATGCTGAATGTTTGTTTAAAAAATGGTTCACCACACCGATTATAATACATAATATCTCACAGCTTTTTGCATATTTTAATTTCTTTATTTTCAGAGGATGCAAACATAGGTGATCATGGCAGTTTTCAGGAAGCTTTCTTGAAGCAATTTCAAAATCTTATCACCCCTATATTAGTGATTGGCCTGTTTCTTTCATCATTTTCATTTGGTCCTCGTGAGCAACAACAGGTAAGTTATATGCTTGAATATATTTCAGGACTTGGTTGTATGGGGCTTTTATAATCATAGACTCATAGTTAGTAGGATATATTGCTGAGTCGCATATTCAAGTTTTTCGTTAATGATACATATATATATATATATTGTGGTTGGTTTGCCTTATGTGCAATTTGAATGTAATTAAGATTTTTGTTTTTTCTTTTTGGGCCTTAAAACTTTGAAAAATGATTCTTTGCAGATTAGTTTCCAAGAGTTCAAAAACAAGCTCCTCGAACCGGGTTTAGTAGACCATGTAGTTGTTTCGAATAAATCAGTTGCAAAAGTGTATGTAAGGAGCTCACCACGCAATCAAACAAGCAATTATGTCGTTGAGGGACCAGTTGTCCAAGGACCTGCTGATCCAATCAAGAGCCAATATAAATATTATTTCAATATTGGAAGTGTTGAATCATTTGAGGAGAAGTTGGAGGAAGCCCAGGAAGCATTGGGGATAGATTCTCATGATTATGTTCCTGTTACATATACCTCTGAAATGGTTTGGTACCAAGAGTTGGTTTGGTACCAAGAATATATGTTACCTCTTCAATTTTGTTATGAATTGAATGTCATGTTGTGATGGATTGTTATTGATTGTGATAGACTAATAGTAATAGATAGTTATTGATGATGGATTGTGCTGGATTGTGTTGTGACTATTAGAAAGCACAAATAGCAGGTGCTAGACTAATGGATTTTTGGTATATCATGATTGTTTCAATATGTCAGCACCTATACTTGGTGTCCCTCAATTTTTTTGTGAGTGAAATCCCACAAACTCAATTCTTAGCAGTACCAAATTCATGAATATAATGCAAGCAAACTTAACAAAAAAATGTAGCTTGAAGATTGTCTTTCATGTTGGTTCATGTGGTTTTGACACGGTGAAAAATGCAGATTTTGATACATCCAGTGACAGTTAAGTGTAACTCATGTACATTCAAAAACCAGGTCAACCTGATTATGAAAATTGGGCATCTTCACCTGCTGATAAAAATATAAAAACTGTTTACAGTATTAGAATTGGCCACAAGAGCACCGAAGTTGCAAATAGAAACAATGCATATACCAGTCACCAAAAGCAAAAGTAGATAGTGTATCTATTCTCATAAAAACAACTAGGTTCGCTGATCTCAAGCACACAAAAAGCTGAGTGATTAATCTGAAACAGTTTTTATGGGGCCATATGATATGAAATTAAAACAGTTTTATGGGACCATAATCTAAAATCCATCATTAATCAAAACAGGGACACAAGAATAAATAAAAACCAAACCATCCATTCAAGTCATCCATTCAAATGGGACCATATGACATGAAATTACATATCATCCAGAACCTGTTTACAACACAGAACCTGTTTACAAAGACATTGAACCTGTTTATCAAAGGAGACAAAAATAGTAGAACGCATACATTGAACAGGTTTCTATTTGTTCAACAGGTTGAACAGTGTATTACATTGAACAGACATTGAACAGTGTATTACACTAAAAATAAAATGGGGCATTTGGATCCAATAGTGATGGTACTATAGAACTTTGACTGCTTAGATTGTTGACCATTCCTGATGTGCTTCCAATATTGTCCGGCGTTCCCATTGTGCAAACCCGTGCCTATAAAAACGAAGTACATATTACAAAATCCTTTTAAAAAATATTGACCAATACATTCATCGTTACAAATGTGTACTCAAATATTGAACACGTACCGATACAGACATGTTGTCTTCTGTGCCCACCATAGAAGGAAAATAGTAAGCTTCATCGTGCGGCACCTTATGATTATATAGTAAGACAATGTTATTAATAATTTGAAGCATTAACATAAAACCCAACAAGAAGCAAAGTACAATATTTTAACTCCATTCAACACATACCGGAACATACATACTATCTTGTGTGCCAACCATAGAAGGAAAATAGTAAGCTTGATCTTCCGGCACCTATCATGAAATAGTAACACAAGTTTTGCATGCGACCATCTTCATCAAGGTCAATTGCCGAATAGAAGTTCGAATTTTGTTGTTGCATTTTATGGAAATAAAGTGTAACTGATTCGGCGTCTCCTAGCCCAAGTCTCAATCTTCTAGCATTCTCAATATAATTCCTTGCATCTCGTTCATCAAATGTTAATGCCTCATATCCTCCTGCTTCAACAACTATGGAATGAAAATTCCTCGCCACCCCAATCCCTGCTGCATCGTTCACTTCTAGTCTTCTCTTGACCGGAGTACGAATCCTCTTATTCATTGCAAAATGCCGTGAGTCTGTAGGAACTAAATCATGAGTGTGTTCAAGCACAACTGTGGTTAACTTATATCTGCCATCGTTTTGTAGACTAGCTCTGACCCTTTCTTTACAATCAATTTTGGATGACAAAGATGGTTCCAAGGGATTGATTTCTGATCTTTTTGTTCTCAACCTCGCCCGAGTACATTCAATTCCAAAATACTTCACTTCCCCATCACTTGTTAGATTTTGTGATCTAAAAGCTATAGCAAATCCACAGTGTTTCGCATATTGTGCATAAAATGCGTACACTTCTTGTTTTGAGCTAAAATACATCCCCTTCTCAGGTTCTTTAACTTCGCCAATTTCGTTAATATCAAGATTGTTATCCTGTTCTTCAACTTCTTCACTCTCATTCAATGAATTATTGTTTGAATCAATATCCATTGTAGCTTCAAAGTTAAATACAATAGACAAATTAGTAAAAGAGCAAACTAAATAACTTTTTATAGCTGGGAGCATGAGAGAGAGTAGCCTCAACATCTAGATTGCCTAATGCCAACCTAACAGATGTTGAAATTTCTCATAAATTTCTCTACCAGCTTGAGCATGATCAAAGGTCACATTATAAGGCACAAAAATTATACTGTTAAGGTATATGTGGATGATTAACTTGAATAAATAAATCTGAATCTTAGACAATGCATGTGAAAGAATAAATAAATCCATTTTTTTTTTATTTTATAAAATAATAGTAGATAGTGTGAAGGTATCACATTATAAGGCACAAATTTTTTTTTTTTAATAATCTCAGACAATGTGTTCTTTAGAAATATTCAGGGTACATAAAGATTTGTTTGCCATAGCAGATTTATTTATTTATTTCTTTAGAAAGATTCAGGGTACATAAAGATTTTTTAATAATCTGGCAAATTAATCAGATAGTGTGAGTTTATTTATTTATTTTTTAGACAATGAATCTGAAAAAAAATCCTCAACTAATACAGCAATGGAAGACATGGCAGTAAATCCAATCTGCTAATTTATTTTTGGGTACCTCTTATTTTCACAATAATGTTATTTTCATTGTGAATCACATCTGTTATTGAATGAAAATTTTCGAGCAGATTGGATTTATGATAGACCAATGGATGTGATTCACAGAGTAACCAATGGAAGAGCAACCACAGAGTTTTGAGCTCTGAATCATTTTCCTAATTTTATGATAGACCAATGGAAGAGCAACCATGGCAGCCACAATCATCTTAGGTAGCTGTCATGGCATCCACAATGACAGAGCAATGTTTGAAGGGGAAATACCTTATCCATAACTCAAGCAAACTTCCTCCTCTTCCACCCCGATGAAACAGCAGCGGCGGCGGCGGCGGCACAAGCTAGGTCGTAGACGTTGCTCCTGTATCTCTTCTCTACTCTGTTCTTTGCTTCTCTTTTTTTTTTGGTTTTGTTTTTGAAATGAAATGAAAGGGGTGTATGTACCCAGTGGCTACAGCAGCGCAACAGGTGAGTAAAACGCAATTTCGAGCCATTTCGAGCCAACCACTTTAGAGCTACATAGCGGTTCCGAAAAAAAAAACAGAAAATGTCTCGTAGCTCATGGTGGACTAGTGTTCTGATTCTCATGGTGGACTAGTGTTCTGATTGTCACTCTGAAATATAGTAAAACCCAAACTTACAGAAAGAAGATCAAATCCAGCAGGTTCATGACCTTACAGCGGCCTTAGCTGGATGGATGGTTATGTTGTTCCTGTCATGAAACCCATATGTGGGCTGACCTCTGTGGATTTGTATAATTTGTTCTACAACATAATATTAAACAACCTGTGTGTGTGGTGGACATTCTTGTCTACAAGCAATTTCATAATGGATTCAAAGATTTGCATGTTTTCCCCGCAGATGTAGACATAATTATGGAATGGGTGGATTTTGTTCTTGAGTTCTCTTACAGAGTTCTCTACATGCATATTTAACATGATATCAGAGAGCTCTGTTCTAAGAAGTCATAGGTTCAAGCCTCATAGTATGTGTTTGTTCTATTTTTATGTTTCTTATGTGAGGGGGTTTGTTAGATAGCTACACATTATAGGGCCCATTTTTTTTGGCACAATTGGTGATCTAACAAGTTCCATAATTCAATCTACCTTGTGAGCTTCTGTCCTATTGTTATGTTATTTGTTCATTGACACATTTTTGCGGCCTTATGGTTCTTATGCAGAGAATCAACTGCTAATGGTGGAGACTCAAATTATTTGATGATTTTTCAGCTACCCAGTACAAGGATAATAAAGTATGCAATAGAAATTTTCATATTTGTTCTCTTACTATCGACTTTCATGTTATCCCAACCCTCTTCTGCCCTAACTCCAAGTAGTTGCCAATACCTATGTTACATGGACTTGGGTATAGGTGTCGGGTGTGGGACTGTATCTAGTGGAAACTTGCTTGGAAAGCTTGGTTTACAAGATTCATCAAAAGCTTGCTAGGGGCCACTCTCTTCCCTTATTGATCACTACCCCCTTAGCTTGGTTGGTTGAACTCTTTGCTTGGTTACTTCTCGATTGCTAAATAGGTAATACCTTACTTCTATTAGAGCATCTCCAATGCCATTGAAGGTGTTATTGCCATAATTTGGTAGCAATTCATAGAAACTTGCTCCAATGTACACAAGAAAAACCTCCCTCCCCCAGCAAAGCATCCCTCCCTCCCTCTCGTCCACCATTTTTGTTGAACAAAAGCTAGAAACTGGTATGTATAGGATGTCCGACCGGATGTCCCACATACACCAATTTTTGTGCCAAAATGGCAAAAATGATAGCCCTCTATTGAAGCACCATTACTATAATTCTACCATTTTTTACTATATTCATTGTCATGATTTGACAATGGCAATGTTATTATAACATTTGTCATTGGAGATGCTCTTAGTAAGCTATCCTGTTGCTATTATTAAGTAGGAAGCTCACTTGCATTGCAAGTTCCTTTTCCATTTTCTTTTTTTTCCTTTTTGTTTTTGCTTTCTATTAAATTTATGGTTTTGCGTTTGTTTTGTTTCATCAGAAAATTACATAATTTGAACTTGTGTAGTTGTCTTGGTGCTTGGTTTGAAACTATTAGGTAAATGATCTATGGTTGTGGGTACTGTTTGAATTTACAATTTTGCCTATGAAATTATGCTCTCGTGGGTGCCATTTCTGTCCAAAAAATCTAACTAATATTATCAATTGGACTAAATAGAGATAAAATTCAACATTTAAAGTTAAAATCGGGTTTATTACAATTACAAGTACAAAATTGATGCAAAAGGCAAAGTACATGACATAGGGTTGTTTTGGAAAAATAGTTAAAAGTTGATTTTTTGATTTTTTTTTATATAAAAAAAAACGTGTAAAAAATATGAGAGATGATATGACGTAAAATTGATTAAAAGCTGGGAAGTGACTACTAACGCACTTCCCAAAAGAATCCATAGAATTTACCTTTGAATCATTGTAGATGATTCGAGTGGGACCACTGTGCTTCATTAAGGAAATTTTATACTTCTTTCGTAATCTTTTTTTTCAAGGTACACAAAAAAAAAATATTTGAAATAAGATGGTCCAAAAAAAAAAACAACAAATATTTTTCACTAAAATGACGCGGTTTTAATATAAGATTATAGATGGCTACTAGATTGACATTATGTTGTTGTTTTTCTAACCTTTCACATAAATGTCGTCATAGAATATTTCTAGATTTTTTTTTGTCTTGATAAATATCCACTATTCAAAAGGATATTTGATAATAAGCATGCCTATTAATTATGCATTACACTGTAATATTCAATTGCCATCAACTCACACCAATGTGCTAAAAAGATATGTGATGAGCCTAGCAGCTAGGATAATTGGTTTAAAAACCAATGAATGAATAGCAAAATAAAGTCAAAGCGAGTTAATTTTTCTGTGATATTTTTAGCTTGTTTTCAATTATTGCAAATGCATAGTATTCTTTATCGGCCTTGTTTAATTTGGAATCCTTTTAAAGTTGTTGATAGTGATTCTGAATGAATACTCTATTTGTACAGAAAATGGGAAATTGATATGGATTACGGAAAGAAGAGAAAAGAAAAATGACAAAATGAATGAAAACTTACATGATTTTGTATTGTTCCAAACTTTTTAGGATCACTTACTCAAGTTTGTGTTACTTACACATTTTTGTAAGGTTATTTGCGTGATTTTGTGAAAATTACGTGATTTTGTGTTATTCAAAAATTTTATGAGATCGGGAAATTTGTGTTAATTTACGCATTTTTGTGAGGTTACTTACGTGAGTTTGTAAAAACTTCTGTAATTTTGTGTTGTTCCAATTTTTTTGAGATTACTTACTCGAATTTGTATTACTTGCGTATTTTGTGAGGTCAATTACGTGATTCAATGAAAACTTACGTGATTTTGTGTTCCATAAAAAATTTATGAAATCACTTACGGAAAATTTGTATTTATGATTTTGTGTTGCTCCAAATGTTTTGAGATCACTTACTCGAGTTTGTGTTACTTACACATTTGGTGAGGTCACTTACATGATTTCATGAAAACTTGATTTTGTATTGTTCAAAAATTTTATGAGATTACTTATTACGGGAAATCTGTGTTAATTTACACATTTTTGTGAAATCACTTGCGTGAGTTTGTGAAAATTTACGTGATTTTGTGTTGTTCTAAATTTTTTGGGATCACATACAAGAGTGTGTTACTTACACATTTTTGTAAGGTCATTTATGTGATTTCGTGAAAACTTACGTAATTTTGTGTTCCACAATAATTTTACGAGATCACTTACGGGAAATTTATGTTAACTTACGCATTTTTGTGAGATTAATTATGTGATTTTGTGAAAACTTACGTGATTTTATATTGTTTCAAATTTTTTTGCATCACTTGCGAGAGCTTGTGTTACTTACGCATTTTTGTGAGTTCACTTGCGTAATTTCGTGAAAATTTATGGGATTTTATGTTGTTCGAAAATTTTATCTGATCACTTATAGGAAATTAGTGTGTACTTGCACATTTTTGTGAGATCACTTACGTGAATTTGTGAAAACTTACCTGATTTTGTATTATTCCAATTTTTTTGAGACCACCTACGCGAATTTATATTATTTACGGATTTTTATTATGTCATTTACTTAATTTCATGAAAATTACATGATTTTGTAGGGCAATTCTATGGTGCGCCTTGCATACCATATGCAAGGTTTTTTTTTCGATGCATTTTTTTTTTTTTTTTTGATTATACAATTTTGTGGTTGTAGTTATACTTATTGACTTGTTCAGCAGGAAAATTTGCAGGTCACTAATATTAAAATAATAGATTATATTAAAAATATGTAAGTAATTTCATAAAAATGTATAAATAATACAAACTTGAATAAATGATCTTAAAAAATTTGGAACAATACAAAATTACATAAATAACATCACAAAAATACATAAATTAACATAATTTTTTCATAAATAATCTCATAAAATTTTTAAACAATACAAAATCGAAAAACCATTTCGTATTTGAAAAATATAAAAATGTCACGCACTGCTGTGCGCATTTGGATGAATGTCCACTTTAACGTGGCTGTTAGATCAGATTTCCAAATTTTCTTGTCGTCTTTAGAGCATCTCCAATGGTGAACCAAATTTTTCACCCAATTTGAGTAAAAAAAAGCCAATTTTCTTAATTTGATATGGCTTCCTCCAACGGTGAGCATCAAAAGGGGGAGGGTCGACCGGTAAGGCCATTATTTTTTTTATTTTTTATTTTGGTTTCCCTCCTTTCTGTTCCCAATTCTTTTCCCATTTCTTTTTCCCTCCATTACATATATTTCGTTTTGCTTTACCTCCAACAATGATTTGCTTCTAAAATCTCATATAAACACATTATCCATATGCCAGACAACTCCAGACAACTGATACGATCATAGCTGAAACAAAACAGAGCATAATGAATACCTTCAAATCCATGATGTTGACTTCATTTTCATCCTCTTCTTCTTCCTCCTCCTCTGATGATAAGTCTGATGATGAATATATGTGTCACGACCCAAACCCGCCTCTATGGGTTTAGTACCATAACCGGCCAGTAATCCGAGATTACCGAAGGCCTGCTTAACAGTAGAACAGTAAAATAGAGTACAGGGGCTTGGCGGAAGCCAATACAATCATAAAACAGTGTCCAATGAGCTGTGACAGTTTGTATGCAAAAAGACTTTCCATACATAATTACATTCGGTACAGAAACAGTATATACATACATGTACATTTATTCGGAAAACAGGGACCTAATCCCTATTAACAGTACAGTACTAACAGTCTATACAGTATTACAAAAACAGTACAGAGACAGACGGGGAAGCAAAAACACCCCTAAGCCATAGCTTGGCAGGCTCGGAACCTCGCGGTGAGGCACAGTGGTTGGCTTGACAAAACTGAAGTTTACCCTGACGCTTCTAACTTTGATCCGGTGCCTGAACACCTACATATATATATGAGCAGTGAGCTAAAGCCCAGTGAATAACATAATGCGTAAAGGGATTTAGAATGAATGTCCTTACAGTAATGGAAACAGTTCATTTCATTCAGTATATCAGTTGTTCAGTACAGTAAACAGTCATATGTGGTACATCCATTAGCATAACAGTAAACAGTAGGTCTTAAAAGACCGAACAGTAAGTGATGGCCATCAATCAGTAAACAGTAGTGGTTCCTACGAGGAACCGACAGAGATCTCTGTAACAGTAACAATCAGTAACAGAAGTTGCTAAGAATGCCACAATACAGTTCAGAATATAGGACATACATTCATTTAGTTAACAGTAACAGTTCAGAAAACAGTACAGTTCAGTATTCAAAAGATAATCATTTTGAACATATCTTTACACAATTGTTACTCACAGAGTTCTGGGCTACGGTAAGCTAGAGCGTCTCCTCGGACTGCCAACCTTAACAGTACATAATGAACACACACTAAGCTACACCGTTGGGAAAGATAATAACTTAATCCCTAATTGTCTCGGTGCGTTCTACATCTATATCCTCATTAAGATGTCTTAAATATGCCATAGGAATGCCTATGATGGAAAGATGATGTAAAGATGCACTTAGAAAACATTTTCAGAATTTTCAGTGAAACAGAGTCCTGCTCGAGCGCAGGTTTCCCCGCTCGAGCGGACATGCAGACAACGGTTAACGCTCGAGCGCCACTTCCCACGCTCGAGCGGATATGCAAAACAGTTAAAAGTGCTGGATGCTCAAAAATCACGCTCGATTGGGCGCTCGATAGCCGCTCGAGCGCAAGACACAAGGTCACGCTCGAGCGCCAAGTACCCCGATCGAGCGGACTGCAATACAGTGCAAAGTACTGGATGCTCGAATTCCCCGCTCGAGCGCCACTTTCCCCGCTCGAGCGGGAGTGCAAAATCTGGAAAATCCAGATTGCACCTCCAAGTCAAAAACCAAGTTTAAATATACTAAATTCAATCCTCTTGGGCCAATTTTTTGAAAAACATAAGTAAACTCATAGAATGACATGATTTGAAGCTCAATTTGTAAAATCAAAGCCCAATGGTAGTTCAATTAAACCAAATTTCACATCAATTTTCATGAACAAACTTCAAACATGACATCCATGAGCTCAAATCATTTCAAAGCTTTAAAACATGCTCTAGTGAGCCAATTTTTTTTGCAAAACAAGATGAAATCATGGTCTTAAACATAAATATGAGCATGCATGTAACATTTTGCCATGAAATCAACTTAAAACTCAACAATACCAACATGCATGCATGGAATGAGCTCCAATTCAACATTATTAGACCAAATCTTGACTTAGCTCACCAATTTACATGAACAATGCAAGAACAATCTTAAATACAAGTTTAAGAAGGTGGATGTTCTACCTTATGTCTTGTGATTCAAGTCTAGAAGCTCAATTATGAACTCAACCTCCAATTTCTTTAAGTCTCCAAGCCAAACACAAGATGAACTCAATTCTCTCAATCTCTCTCTCTCTCTCTATGGTCGGCAGTAACAAGGAGAATGGCTGATGAAATGTTATGTTTTGAGTGTGGTAAGGCTCAACAATGGTCCATGTAGTGGGCCACTAGTGTGGCAAAAAGGTAAATAAGTGCAACAATGCAATTTAACCCATTTTAATCTAATTTACTCATACCAAATCATTTTTTCAGTAAATACCAGAAAATCACATAAATTCTCATGATCCTAAATCATCAATCAATTTTCGGTTCGGCCGCCGATAAGGCCTTCAATTAACAATTTAAACATAAAAACTAAACAGATAGTCAAACAGTCAAACAGATAGGAATGCATTTAAACTAACACATACTCAATCAATCAGTTTCAGATTTTAGTCAATCAGTTCAATATTTCGATTACTTCAGTTATCAATCATAATCAGTCTCAATTTAGCAGTATTCGGTAGTTAATCGGTAAACAGTGGTGAGGGTTATTACAATATGGTCACACTTTTAGGGCTTATGAGAAGAATAATGCTAGTATGCTTCAGATTCTTAAGTCAAGTGATAGTTCAAAGAAAATAGGTGGTTCTGTTGTAGGCCATAAGTATATACGCAGAGATAGAAGGCAGGGTCATGAGAGATTGTTTGCATATTATTTTGCTGCAAATCCAGTGTATTCACCTACAATATTTCAGAGACGTTTTCGAATGCGTCATCCTTTGTATCTGCGAATTTTGAATGCAATCTAAGCTCACAATTCATATTTTGTTCAAAAACAAGATGTAGCTCATGTAGTTGGATTATCTCCCCTACAAAAAATGACTTCAGTGATGAGAATATTGTCATATGGTGTCGCAGCAGATACAGTTGATGATTACATACGTATCGGGAAAAGCACTGCAATTCAAAGTTTGCAACAATTTTGTAATTCAGTGATTGAAATCTTTGGACCAGAATATCTGAGATCTCCAACACCAACTGATATTGCTAGATTACTTGCTATTGGGGAGGTTCGGGGGTTTTCGGGTATGTTGGGAAGTTTAGATTGCATGCATTAGGAGTGGAAAAATTATCCAAAAGCATGGCAAAGTCAATACGTAGGCCATCAAAAAAAGCCAACCATTATTCTTGAAGCAGTAGCATCTTATGACTTATGGATTTGGCATGCATTTTTTGGAATGCCTGGCTCACACAATGACTTGAATGTGTTGGACCGATCGCCTTTGTTTTCTGATCTTGCTCAAGGTAAAGCTCCCTCTGTCCATTACACTATTAATGGACATAGTTACGATATGAGTTATTACCTTGTTGATGGTATATACCCTCAATGGGCAACACTGGTTCAAACAATTTCCAACCCTCAAGGAGCAAAGAAACAACATTTTGCAATGATGCAAGAGTCTGCCAGGAAAGATGTAAAGCGGGCATTCGAAGTGCTTCAATCTCGATTCGCAATTATAGGTGGTGCTGTACGTTTTTGGGATCCGAAAATGCTTGCCAACATAATGACGAGTTGCATTATATTACATAATATGATTGTCGAAGATGAGAAGGAGGAGCACCTTGATTTCAATTATGAACTTTCATCAACCAACACACCAGTGCAACTTTCCTCTACTCCTACCAATGACTTCCAATCATTTTTGTCTCGTCATTTAGGTATTAGAGATAAGGATGCATATCATGCCCTCCATAATGATTTAATAGACATATGTGGTATCTTCATGGTGAAAACTAAATTCACCACAGCAATACATGTAATTTTGTTTATAGTTTTGGAATGGAAGGTTGTCTTGTTTGTAATCTTCATTACGATGCACTATATTAACCAAGTAGTTCAGAAGTTATGTGATGGTGTGCTGTTGTGATGATCTAATCTTTAATATTCAGAATTCTTCTGTGTTCAATTCATGAGAATTACAAATGATAATAATCATGTCTTAATCAGTTACAAATTATAATACCACATAAATTTAATAATCATGTCTTAAATTCTGTGTTCAATTCAGTATTGATGTGCCACAAATGATAATACCACATTAATTTATGCACATTTAATAATCATGTCTTAAATTTATTCAATTCAGTATTCTGTGTTCAATTCAGTAATGATAATACCACATATTTATATGAACATGTCTTAATCAGTTACAAATGATAATACCACATAAATTTATTCACAATTCATATTTATTAATGTGCCACATGATTTTATTCAGTATACGAATTTATTGATGTGGCATACAAATTTATTCAGTACATATATGTATTAATGTCCATTTTATTTGTCTATATATTTATTGATGTTGGTTGGCTTATTACTGATATGTTGCCATTCATTTATTGATGTTGATGTTGCCATTCATTTATTGCCTCAGTTGAAATGCATTCAACCTACAGGGTGGCATACTACTTAATAATGTTGCCATTTATTTAGTCAGTGGATAAATGCATTCAACCTACATTCATGGCATACTACACAGGTGGCATACGTTTCAATGCCTCATTTTACACACACCACCATTCATTGAATTCATTCAACCAATTTAGTTGAATATTAATTCCCTCCACTACCTATCTCAATAATTCACCCTCTATATCAGCTCAAGATTGTATACAAACCTGGCATCACCAAATTCACTCTTTTCACTGAAGACCTCTATCCACAGATTGCCTCTATAAGAACACATTCACTGTATTCCCTCCACCACCACCTTCAAATTCGGCTTAACCAATTTCTATTCCCAAACTCTGCATATTCACTATATTATAAGTGTGAATCCACAGAATCAGCAAGGCAAACCATCTGAATCAACAAAGCCGACATTAGTAGGAACAACAAGGCAACATCAAAACAGAGGTAGGCTGCATCGCACGGGTCAACCGGTTGGTCAACTGGCCCTGCAATTTTATTTTTTTTTGCCTTTCAGTGTGCACTCCTTCCACTTCTTCGGCCCTTCTTTCAGTGAGCACAACAGCATGCTTTATTTGTTCAACTTTAACCTTCTAAAGAGTATAAAATTCATGTTTTAATCAAACTACATTCATGTTCAATATTGGAAATTAACTTCTGTCATACAGAACACATTCACTGGCATATTAACTTCCATTGACTTTTTACTTCATGTTATTTTTCCATTTCAGTATGCACTTCTGAACAACAAACACTGCATATTAACATGAAGTAAAATGCAGTGTTTATTAGCATGCATTTTTCATTAGTATGCAATTTTTATTAGTATGCATTTTAATTAATGTGCCATTAAGCATACTGAATGCTTTCATGTTTTTCCATTTTAATATGCATTCTAATATTAAAATGTTTTCATTTGAATTATAACTTCATGTTTTCATTAAGCATATTAAAATGCAGTGTTTATTAAAATGCAGCATAACACTACAAACACTGCATATTAAAATTCAGCAAACACCAGAACAACAACAAGCCAACTCTAATTCAGCTTTCATATGTAACACATTTTCATTAAAATTCAACAGATATTGACATCATGCCTAGAACTAAAAGAGCCAGACCAGAAGTTGGTGAAAGTTCCAACCCTCCACGACGCCAACAGCAACAGCCTCAAAATCAGTCATATCCTACTGATGATTTTCTCATTGAAAGTCATGAACAAGCATTTCCAAACTTCTCCAGCCAACCTATTGTAACAGGGAGGAAGGTAAATCTGCCACCTCAATATGATGCACTATTAGTTAGTAAACTTGAAGCAATGGGATGGCTAAATTTAATTAATTTACCCCAAAAGGTATATCTACGGCTGGTATCTCTATTTTATGTTCACCTAAGAGGTACTCAGGAAGAAGATGAAAATTTTACTCTTTTGTCATATGTGAAAGGAAAGGGTATACAGTTTGATATTCCTACTTTGGCAAGTATTATTGGAGTTGAGGTAGGTGATGAAAATATCCATTTTCAGAGTGAGGCTGAGTTAGTTAATATTGTTGCTAATACTAGTGATGTATATACTACTATGTGTGAGAACAGATTTACTGGGACTAGTCTACAAGCAAGACATTTAAAACCCAATCTTCTGATTCTCCACCGGTGGATTGTAGAAAATGTCACTCCGAAAAGAGGACATCATAATGCGGTCCCATATTTTAATGCCTATTTGTTATACTGTTTTGAAGTTAACCATAAGTTAGATTTGTGTTACATAATAATGAAAGAAATGATGTATGCAAATCAAGCTCAATTCATGGGCCAGTCATTACTGTTTGGGGCACTCTTGACAAAAATTTTCAAACATTTTAGGGTTTACCTTGTAGATGAAATGGAGATCAAAATCTATTCGCCTATTAATCAGTATACAATGACCCGTGCTGGTGCAGTCTCAAATTTAATGGGAAGTGTTAATGCTCCAGAAGAATCAGAAGATGAAGTCCCACCGGATGATGCTCCAGAAGATCCTCTTGCCAATGTGATGCCATCAATTGAACAACCTTAATATTGGACTGAGTTTTTGGCCATGGAAGAACAACGTTATAATCAACGCGTTCGATGGGAACATCAAATGGCTAATCAGGTCAATTCGTTGGGTACTTAGTTTGGTACATTTGCCACTATGCAGAACTCATTAATTCAACAATTTGGTGAGTTCCGTTTGGACATTGAAAGACGCCATGAAGTGGCAAACAATCGCATAGATAAGATTAAGCATCGCGTTAATGACATATACCATTACTACTTCCCTCATCCACCACCACCAGATAATGACTGTTGATGTGTTTTACATTATGTATTTGCATTGTTTTGTATTTTGTTATTTTAACAACCTTTTGTTGGGTCAATTTCTTTTATAAATATAGTGGTTTTGTCTTGTATAATATAGTAGTTTCGTATATCATATTATGTGATATAAAATCCTCTGTTAGTTTTTCACTTACATTGGCCTATTCAGTTATGACATTGGCCTATTAAGTTATTAGTAATGAATATTGTAGTTTTTCACTTACATTGGCCTATTCAGTTATTATCACTTAATATAGTAGTTGTCACGACCCCATTCCACCCCTAGTAAAATGGTGCCATGATGGCCAGTAATCCGAGATTACCAAATGCCAACTTACAAAGTCACACACAATCAGAGTATACATATGGGGTATACATGTGCGGAAGCAATAAATTTAAATCTAAGTAGTCCATAAAAGATGTACATAGATCAAATGAAATGACATACATAACATGGTTTTTCATCTTGGATACAAGCAAATTAAACTTAAATATTACATCTTGACCAAAAGGTTTCTCAAGCCGACATGTAGAAAAGACATGAAATACAAAGCCAAGAAGCATGATCTTCAAGATGCTAGCAAAAACATAAATCCAAACACAACTTGCAAAACACATCTAGGCGTCACCGCCTTCATGCTCGTCACCTACATATATATAAAGAGAAGGTGAGTTTGGATACTCAGTGAATGATATAAGTAATAAAGGTTTGAATGAATGATATCCGAGATCTTTATCAAAACAATACATATAATAACTTGTACAAAATCAAGGGATGAACCAAGTTCATCTGTCAAGTCTTTCAAAGCTTCAAGGGATGCTTACTAGCATCAATATAATATAAGGGATGACATTCCTGACAAAAACAAGGGAATAATCGACCCAGAATCGATTAGACAAACCCACCCGCACAAGGCCGTCGGTGGCAAGGGAGACATCTCAAACAAGGGTACTAGTTGCATTATAGTCCCCTAACACTAAGGACTTTTCAAGAATGTCATCAAAACAAGATAATACTTGATACAAAACTAGGAATAATCATTCATACTTGAACAAACATTTTTTCAAAATGAAACAAGCAAAGCTTTTATAAAAACTTTAGAACATAACTTTATTAAAAATATCACTCACATAGCTCTTCGGGTGTAAGGATTAGGGCAAGAGTCCAAGACCTACAAATACATGGCAAGGTCTATTGAATGCACTTCAAGAAGACAAGAAAGAATGCTCAAAGATGGTTGTGCAATGCATTCTCAAAACGAGCTCTACATGAATGAAATGATCCCGGCATTCCTTTCCAAACCAAGTCAGGACAAAGCAAAACATATGTTGGGGGTTAAAACACTGTTTCTCATCTCGGGAAAAACACACGGGGTACCAACCAGGTCTAGGCCGAGGTCCCACACCTCTTGGCCGAGGTGTGTTCCCGACGACCACATTAAGAGAAATGAAGTGTGGAAAATCTGGGTTCCCTTTTGAAGAACATAGATGCAAAAATCATAACTTCTTTATTCAAAATCTGAGATTTCATGATATGATTTCAAAAACATGGACCTTGGCACCCATACTTGGAGATTTCATGAAAACAAACACGAAAACATGGATCTTGATACAAGCTTTCGGATCAAAACAAAGCTTTTCTTCAAGAACACAAGAATATCATTTTCTCTTTCTAAAACCGAACTTTAAATCAATGCATGGCTCATGAATTATGCTAGATCATGCAATGTGGTTAGATGAACATAAAGAACGACAAGAGTAGATCAAGATTCTAACCTCAAAACACGAATTTAACGTTCAAGGTGTAAAGATCAAGCTTGGACATCTATTCTCACTCTAAGAACTCTTCTTCCTCTCTTCCTAGAGCTTCTCTCTCTTCTAGGACAAAGATATAACAAATGATATGTTTTTCTCTCTCTGTCGGCTGACTTAACCCTCTGCTGGGACACGTGGCAACGACTGGTTGGGCCTCCTCAAAAAGGTGACAGAATGACAAGACAAGAGCATGACAAAGTGTATACAACAAGTAAGATGGCATGGGTGCTCTAACAAGGCAATGACCTCGGATCGAGACATAAGCTTCGGTAAGTGTAACAACCCCCATACCATTTACCGATAAGTTACTGAATTACCTACTGATTTCTGTTAAACTGGGATGCTTATGACTGATAATTGAGCTAATCGAAGTACTGAATGGACTGATTGAAAATTTAAACTGAACTGACTGAACATGTTTATTGTATTGCATTCTTATCTGTTTGATTATTTGATTATCTGTTCGTGTTTTATGTTTAAACTGTAAATTGAAGGCCTTATCGGCGGCCGAATCAGAAATAGATCAGTGACCTGTGATTGCCATGATTTATGTGATTTTATAGTATAATTATCTGAAAATTGATTTAGTATGATTAAATTAGATCAATTATTGACGAATTTCAAAGTTAGACTTAATTACCTTATTGCCACCCTTAGTGGCCCACTATGCCAACACTTTGACCTCATACTACACTTGAACCAACTCATTTTATCAGCCATTTTCTTGTACCCAACCGACCATAGAGAGAGGGGAATAGAGAGAGTTGATTTCATCTTGTATTTTGGCTTGTTGACTTGAGGAATTGAAGCTCACCTTGTAATTGAAGGAGCATTGTCAAAATTAAGCTACCTCACCTTGTAATTGAAGCTCTAGGTAAGGAATTCCATCCTTTAATTGTGAGTTTGAGTTGTTCTTGTATGGTTTTGAGCCAAATTGAGGTCAAGAGCCAATGTATGGCTCAAAGCGTTAAATTGAAGATTAATCCTTGCATGCATGGTATACTCTTGTATTTTTGAGGTTGTTCTTCATGGATTTTTGCGTGCATGTCCATGTTAATGCTTAGGACCATGCTTTCATCTTGTTTTCAAAGACTTGAGCTCATTTGAGCTAGCATTGAAGTTTAAGATTGTTTCAAGTGCATGCATGTCATGTTTGAACATTGTTCATGAAAAATGGGTTTGAAAAATGGTTTTAATTGACTCACTCTTGGGCCTTGAATTCACAAATTGAGCTTTGGAACTTATTGTACATTGAATTTAGATGTGTTTTCCAGAATTTGGGCCCAAGGGGTCGAGTTTTGGGTGAAAGAATGCTTGGTTTGAGCTTGGAAGGCAAATCTGGAAATTCCAGATTTGGCTTCTTCGCTCGAGCGAAGGATTCCTCGCTCGAGCGACCAACGTTTACTCTGAGCCACGCTCGAGCGAAGGATTGGTGGCTCGAGCATAAAATTCGAGCATCCAGTACTTTTACTGTTTCATCAGACCGCTCGAGCGAAGGATTGTTCGCTCGAGCGAAGCCTTTGATTTTGGAAGCTCGCTCGAGCGAAGGAAGGCTCGCTCGAGCGAGGGTCCTATTTTCAGCAAACTTTGCAAAATGATTTCTAAGTGTATTTTTGCATCCTCATTCCATTCTAGGCATTCTTAGGCCTAGTTTAAGGCATCTTAATGAGGATATAGATATAGAACACACCAAGGCAAATTAGGGATTAAGTTGTGATATTTCCCAACTGTGTAGCTTAGTGTGTGTTCAACCTATGAACTGTGTAGGGTTGGCGACTGGGGAGACACGCTCTAGCATTTTGTAGCCCGAACTCTGTGAGTAACAATTGTGTAAAGATATGTTCAAAATGATTATCTTTCGAATACTGAACTGTTTACTGAACTGTTTTCTGAACTGGTATTATTTACTGAATGTATGTATGTCCTATATTTCTGAACTGTACTGTGGCATCCTTAGTACCTACTGTTACTGTTACAGAGATCTTTGTCGGTTCCCTCGTGGAACTATTACTGTTTACTGATTGATGGCCATCATTACTGCTCGGCCTTTAAGACCTACTGTTTACTGCTATGCTAATGGATGTACCACATATGACTGGATAACTGTTCTGACTGAAAGACTGAAATACTGTTTAATGAACTGTTTTCATTACTGTAAGGACATTTCATTCTTAACCTCTTTACGCTTCATGTTATTCACTGGGCTTTAGCTCACTGTTTGTATATATATGTAGGTGCTCAGCCACCAGACCGGAGTTAGGAGCGTGGGTTAGACTCCAGTTTTGTCAAGCCAGCCTATGTGCCTCACTGCGAGGTTCCGAGTTGCCATGTTATGGCTTAGGGGTGTTTTAGCATTTCCCCTTCTGTACTGTCTCACTGTTTTGTATAAACTGAATGCTTACTGTACTGTTATCAAGGGATTAGGTCCCTGCACTGTTTGACTGTAAATGTTGTATAGACTGTACTGTTTAGATGTATAAATGCATGAAAAATCTTTTTGGCATACAGACTGTCACAACTCAATGGACACTATTTATTTACTGTATTGGCTTCCGCCAGGCCCTGAACTCTGTTTTTACTGCTCTACTGTTAAGCAGGCCTTCGGTAATCTCGGATTACTGGCCGGTTACAGTGCTAAACCCATAGGGCCGAGTTTAGGTCGTGACAGTAAGTAAGGTCTCAATGATCTCGACTAGGAGGGATAACACTTGGCCTAGCTGTGCCACACCTTGGCCTAGATGTGCCACACCTCGGTCTAGGTCATTCCAGTCCAGGAACAAGATCACTAGGTGCAAGGATCGAAGATCTAGGATGTCTAGATGATAACATCTCGGCCTAGATGATACACATTTGGGCCTAGGTGATGCACACCTCGGCCTAGATGATGACATCTTGGCCAATATGCCAGGGCAAAGGTGGAGGTCGACCAAAGTGGTTCCAAGATGGTTCTAGGGGTAAGAGGTTCAAAGGTGTAACCTAGGCTTAAGATGACCTCGGCTCCACACACCAAGCAAGGAACAAAGCATGCAAGCAACACTTAGGCAAAACAAATCAAAATCTGTAAATGCAAACTTATCGGGACAAAATCATGTAAATGCATGCGAGCATGACTAAGACAAAGTGAGGGTTGTTACAGTAGTTTTTCATTTTAATGCCTATTTGACAAAGGACATAATTATGTACATTCTGAAAATGCTACAAAAGCTCATTATTCAGTTATGATTTTCTGGTCTAAATCATGCTATAGTAGTCAATGGCCTTCACTTGAAATATCATTTTAAAGAGGACGAGGTTAATTAAAAAAAAATCTACATTAAACTACAGACCAAAGATCTCCAAAAAAAAACCACACTGAAGTTTTTTCTATAGTGTACAGATTCCGTTTTCAATATGTCATTTATCAGAACCATCTCAGCATAAATCAATAATTACCCCTCTAGGATAAGGTTACAGTCTCATTGAACATAAAGATGATA
The DNA here is from genome assembly GCA_036172215.1 of Camellia granthamiana. NCBI lineage: Eukaryota > Viridiplantae > Streptophyta > Magnoliopsida > Ericales > Theaceae > Camellia > Camellia granthamiana. Next base: position 42,305,259 of record CM069909.1, on the reverse strand, counting down.
AAAGACAAGTTACACAACTTGATAAAAGACAAGTTACACAACTTGATACAGTCTCATTTTGGAAATGCTCTAGTCTTGCAGGTTCTTTTATGCCTTGTTGCTGCTGTTTAATATGCATTGTTTAGTTAAAAAATGAATGAATAAGAAATATATCAGAAACATCATATGGAATCTATGTAATTAATCATACATCGCAACAATTACTTCAAATTTTATGACATCGTTTACGTGGTGTTTTCAATAAATAAAAAATTATGACATACATTAATAAATTTATTTTTATCTATTAATTATCTAACAAATATAAATCATTATGTTCCATTTAATAAAATTGTGATTACATGATTACTTATCATATTAATAATTCCAATACAACTAACCAATACAAGTTAGATGTAATATTTTTAAATAATAAAACCAATAGATGAAACCCACTAATACAGAACCTTTCAAGGCAATCTATTAGTTGTTCGAAATAAAATCTGTCGTTGAAGATCTTCGTAGTACGTCCTTTGCATAGGATTTGAAATTGTCATGTCCATTGACATTATTTTATGATCTTCATTTCGCTGTTCTCTTTCATTCATCATAGATAGGAGTTTTAGTTGTTCCTCCCTATCTTCGGCCCTTCTTCGACGCTCTGCAGCCTTCTGCTCACAGTCTATCGCCTTTTGTTCATCTCGCTCAATAGTTCTAGCAGAGATAGTTGATAACACTTCAACAATTTTGTATTGGTTGGCAGCCATTTCATCAAATCTACTATCGTGCGTTGTTTGATTCTTCAACTTCTCTTTCGCTGCCTTAGTACCAATTGGTCGTGTTAATGTATTAGATGGTTGTTCGTGCACTGCATTATTCTGGTTGGATTGAAATGCCTCATATTCAGTTGATGGATTCGAACATTGATCAGCATGTTGTGTGCTTCTTTTGGGTTGTGATCGAAATTCATCCCACTTACAACTTCGGCACAAAATATCCCAACATGTATCAAATGTAAAGTGTTTTTTCTGTATTGCATGATACATCTGCTTCGCTTCAGCGACCTACAAAAAAAAAATTACAAAAATTTTAATAACAAGTATACATTTAGAAAACAAATTTGATATTTAATAACACAAATAAATTTTACCATGTCTGCCTCAGTTGTTCCACTTTGTTGCCTCAATTGAATTTGTTCAAGAAAATCACAGAATTTATTAATTGTCTTTTGCATGCCAGACCAACGGTGAGACAAAGAAATACGGTTTCGATTTGATTCATCGCTCAATTGTGAATTAAAATAAACAAGTACTCGTTCCCAAAATATAGCCATAGTCTGACTATTACCAGTAATGGGATCTTGAGAGACTGCTAACCAAGATCTACATAAAATTTCATCTTCTATAATTGTAAATGCTTTACCACGAGAAACACAAGAAGTTTCTGAAATAAAATGATTATCAGTGTTCTGCATGTTCTGCTCTCATGAAGTTTTCGACATAAAATTAATATCACTATTGTGCTCCAACATTTGTGATTCCTCAAACATTTCAAAATCTTCCATAGTTTGAAACAAATTCAGTAGATACAATATCTAACTTACTGAAAAATATTAGAATGATATACACTCAACCTCAGAATCAGATAATATAATCAGATAATATAAATTAAAGTGCACTGAGAAAAAAATTTCTAATGACACAGAACAAACAAAATTCACAGCATATAATGTAATGCTATTCTGAAAATGAAATACTCTGTCAACCCAATTGAAATTCACAGCTTGACATTATGAAACCTCAACATTTTATAGAGCACATCAGCAATAGTAAATTTTCAAAATACTCTGTCCATCCAACGGTAAATTAGTTCTGAAATATGTATATGAGATGTAACATTTTCAATTATATTTTCATGGGAATTTAAATTTATATCACACTTCAAATTATTCATAGTCCACAAAATAACCTATCTCAAAATAAACCAGTTCAAACCAGTTCGCACCTGTCGAACAAAAGAATGGCAGAATTGATGAACCGGTCGACCGGTTGGTCAACTGGCTGGTTGACCGGTTGTTCTCCTCCAACAGTCATGCACAGTAAAGTAGTGAAATCTGTACCCCTTTCTCACTTCGATGAATTTTTTGTTGAATTCTCATCTTGATACTAATTTGCTGAAACTATTGGAACACCAAAAAGTGACTTTTTCACCAAAATTCAAATCTGATGCCAAATTTGATGAAGCGTTGAAAATGGTCTTAGGGAAAATATCAAATCAATAATATATATGGTGATATAACTTTAATGTATGCATAGTTTAAATTCTCCATATACATAGACCTCGGTTGACAAGTGGGTTTTATTCGACTTTTTAGTTAAATTAATCCAAAAATAATAATAATAATAAAATAGATTAAAAAATTAATAAGATAAAATGTGACATTAAAATCATAATAATTTTATTTTTTCTCTCACAAAAGTTAAAAAAACTAATCCAAACGAATTTTTTTGCCACAGACTAAAATAATTAAAAAGTTAAAAAGTCAACCCATTTTCCAAATGAAG
>CM069909.1:42238876-42302516 GCA_036172215.1 Camellia granthamiana | reverse complement strand
CTTGGACATATAAACCATAAACTATATAGGAGTTGCTTGGACATTACCCTAGTGACTAAAGCACTTTTTCCCAAAAGGGGCATGCAATAGATTTCTATTTCTAAATGGAGATCCTATGTCTTCTTAATGTGTGTCATTTTCTATTTCCTCAATATCATTGGTCCTCATGTTCACTTGAGATAAATATAAGAATCAATTGCTAAGGATTCATTGCTAAAGAAGCATTTTTTCCCACATGTTTTTATAATCATCTTATGTTTTTGAAATGTTGTATAAGATAGTTCAACTATATTTCTGAAGGAGTAACTTCTTACAAACCTCATTACAAGGCATAAGACACAACGTTAGTGTAGTAAATTAGACTCAAGTGAAAACTTTGCCCGTTGTATAAGTTTACATTTGAGGGAGAGATTGTTGGAACTTTTTGAAATAAAATGGTCCCACATCGGAAAAAAGCAAAAAAAAAAAAGTCTTTAATATATGTTGATGGATTCACCCCATATACATTTTAAGCCTTTGAGTGGATGCATGTTCGAATCAACATGCATTGATTCTAAGTATGGACACTTTGGATTCCCTAACATAAATCTAAGTATGGACTCTTTGGATTCCATAACATAAACTCCCTTCGAATGAATTACAAGCCCATCTTAACAAATTCAAGCAACAATTCATTTTTGTACTCTTATTACTAGTCAATCACATTTTAGGAAAGAGCAAATTGCAATATATTTTTTTATCATAGATACAAACAAGTATGAAAACAAACATATAATATTGTTAATTCAGATAAATAATTTTGGATACAAGCTCCATTACAATGCAAAGAAAGTAAAATTACACACGTTGGGTACTCTTTTTTCCCCTTTATTCACTCTTCAAATCTTCAGCACACATTAGGCAAATATACCTTTATTTAGAGTAGTAGTTTTGATGTTGCAAAGCAAGACAATTATTTAGAAAAACAAATCATAGGAAGCGTATGCCCTTACACAATAAAATCCTAAGGTAGACATCATATAACCATAGGGAGTAGCTCAACATCCTTTATGGTTGACAACTACAAAAAGAAAAAGAAAATTCAATAATAATTTAGCAGTAATATCAATATTTTGCTACATATAATGTTTGCTTTTTTTCTTTATGGTTTTTCATTTTCGGAAACCAAAAAAAATGAAAATTTCAAAACCACCATTGTCTTCATATTGTTTTCATTTTTGCACAAAAAACAACTTTTAGAATTTTGGAAATATTTTTTTGTTGTTTCCTAAAAAATGAGATAGGTTTTAGAAAAAAATTCTAAAAAAAGTATTCAAAAAATAATTCACAAAACATGTCTATTTTTTTGTAATAGAAAAATCCTTTTAGATAAGAACTGTATGGTTAGCTTGATGTAAATCATGAATTGTCCACGTACTCACGAGAGTTATTCCTCCTAAATTCATAATCTGGTTCACAATCTAATTAAGATACTCAGCATGGATTTCATTTTCAAGAGCATCAGTATGTCTTGCCTGAAACAAAAAATTAGGAAAGATTATGATAGGAAACATTCATAATGACAACCAAAAAAAAAAAAAAATGTGAGATGGAAAATAAGATACTTAAACAACCTATGCATGATTTCATAGGCTGGCAAATCTATCAAGTGCATGTTGAATGGCCCTCAAAGAAAATATGTAGATTGAAAGGCCAATTAATTTTATTTATTCCTAATGTAGTAAAATTTATAGTGAAAACTAACAACATTTTTAAATTATTTATCGATTGAATAAAGATCTTACACAATGCATAAGGATCATAGATTTTTCTGAGAGAGATAGCAAGTAGGCATTCTTCTCCACTTTCACTTTTTGGCGAATAACACTTTTTATCATCACTCCAAGTCATGGCCTCTATCACTTTTTGATTGATTGTATATACATTTTTTTTTTGGGTCTTAGGAAAAATAAAATATTTAATATAAATAAATATGTAGGAGGTGTTTGAAAAACCAAATTTAGCACTTAAAACTGAATTTATTAAGTAATAATTAATTAAGCCAGTTTGATAACTACAATTGATATCACTTAAAAATTTAAACGTTAATTAAAATGTAAGCTAAAACTTAAAGAAAATTTTAAGTCATATGAAACTTATTTAATTCTGACCGAATTTATAAAACTAAATATAAATATCAATATACACTGTTATGAGCTCACCGCCATCGCCATCGCCATCGCCATCGCCATCGCCATCGCCATCGCTACCACCACCACCACTGTAATCACAACTACAACTATTACTACAGCTATTACTACTACTATCACTACTACCACCACCATCACCACCACTACACCATCACTACCACCACTTTTATTACTATTGTTATTGTTGTCATAAGTACTATCATCATTTTATTACCACTACAATCACTACCACCACTACTACCACCACCACCACCACCACCACCAAGCCACTACCACCGCCACCGCTACTACCACCGCCACCATCACAATATAAAAATTAAAATATACAATTTGAAAATAATAGATTTTAAATTTGAATTTATACATATCAAACAACTTATATTTAGTCAGTACTTAAATTTTTATCAAACAAATTTTCAGCTTAAAAAATTCAATATTCAGTTTTCAATATTTAATTTTCAATTTTCAGTTTTTAACTTTATTAAATACACTACACACATTTGACTTAATGGCCTAAGGTTTCAATATTGGAATTCGGCAACTTGAAACCAATAAAAAAAAAAAGAAAAATTCCTAATCAAAACTTAATATAAAATTTATTAAAATGCATAAAAACAAACGAAAAAAAGAAATTGAGTGTTACCATGTTCTTTTTTCTTTTTCTTTTTTATTTAAGGAAGGTATTATCTCAATCCACTAGGTCTCTCCCATATTTATCCAAAGGCCTAAAAAACATTCATTGTCCAAAGTTTCTTATACTAAAATTTGATAAAAATCTCCCAAATAAAAATAGAACTATTCAAATGGTAATAAATTCTAAGCATTATAGGGGAGTACTACCATATGAGTGGTTGCTAGAATATTAAATGATTGATTATCTCATTTTTAAAGGCCTTTGGTTTTTTTTAGATAGTCAAAGGCCTTCAATAATAAAAGCATAAATGAATATTCATTGTAAAAAGTAAACTTTCTTTATCCATCAACTTAACTTAACACTTAAAAATAAAAATAAAACTCTATGCACGAAAGAGGATAATATATTAAATTTTAACTAAATAATAAAAGAAAACAATAAATTTTACATTAAAAAGTGTAATCTATACCCCAAAAAAAAAAAATGAAAAACGTTATTTGAGTGTAATAAAGGGCCTCCCTATGCACAAAATTCATACACAAAAAATATACCTAAAAAAATAATGTGTGTTTAAGATTCAACTCTAATATAGTGGAGTCCGCATTTTGAATGAATCTCGACCGTATATTAAAATTTTTAAGCATTTTCAAGTGTACAAATTTTGAGTATGTAATATTGCTCTAATTTAATTTAAAATTATTAGAGATCTATAATTATGTACAAACTAAATTATCAACTATGAGGAGGAGCTGATAATTTGATTTGTAGTTTATTCAAAAATATAATGTATCATGAATTTTCATCTTGAAAGTTGGATACGATACAAACATAATGAATATATATAGTCCATTGATTTTTACTAGTTTATTAGTCAAGGACCCAATTTAATTTACTTTTTAAAAATTAAAAAAAAAAATTTGCCTCATAATGTAAGTAACTAATTACCTGATATATATATATATATATACTAGTTACAAAGGCCCATGCTATTATTACAATATATTTAGGTTTTGTATTTTAATAATTTTTAAAAATAAAAATATTATTTTATGAAATTAAATAGAATAAATCATTAGATATATGATAGAATTATATAAATTGTATTATAAATAATAACAATTAGAAAAAATATGATAAGTCCTATCGTTTTAACATAATTATATTATTTTCTTTTTCAGTAATACTAAGTGTGAAGACATAAAGATAAACAAAATAAAATATACATTTTAGCATAAACAAGATAAGATAATTTCCCATCTAAAAAAAATTTAAACTAATAAAGAAGTAGAAGAGAATACATATATATACAAATGACCCATTTTATTAATAAATAAATCATACTCGCATAACAAATGATCAATTTTATTAATAAATAAATCCTTAAGTCAATAATTTTTAATGATATGAAAAATATCTTTTAGTTAACCATTTTGTTAATAAATAAAGCATTAAGTCAATTAACAGTTTTTATTGATATGAGAAATATTTTTCAATGAATAATTTTGATAATTTATTATTGTATAGGAGAGTAGTTATTTATTTTTTCCTTTTGATTATTGGGTAAATTAAAATTTATAACAAACGATTGTTGTAATTTGTATTATTATAGGACTAATTCATATTTTAAACAAATATTATGGGATGTATTTGTAGTTTGTTGAAAAATAAAAGATTTATGTTTTTTACAATTGAGCAGAATGTTTACATATTTAGGAGAAAATTTTCATTCAAATTGTTATACCATTAGTAAATTATATAAAATAAAATGGCAGAAAAGGAAATTCCCAAACATGCTAAGAGCAAAACAGGCGGGAGCTTCTATTTGCACACACAATATACACTTTTTGCACATCCTCCTTCCCACCCAAAACCAACCTTCCCAACCAAAACAACCAAAATGTCTTACATAATTTCCAAAATGCCACCACTTAAATTGTTTCCCCAACCAATTACAGGACAAAATAGCAATTTCGAAATCAACCAAGAACAAAATAGGAAAATAAATGACAAGCCATAGGAGAGAAGAGCTTCTTATATATATATATATGTTAAATGTGGTAAAATAGAGAAGTACCTTAGTTAGGTGGCTTTGAAATGATATATATGGGTTTGCACAAACTGATTCAAGTCCATCCCTGTAGCGGTATCATGCTGTAATCCAATTCAACTTCCTTCAGTTTTGGTGTGCCGCCGGAAGTAGTGGCAGCGAAAGTCTTCATTTTGGGGCACTTTTCCTGTACAAGTTGTTCCAAGGATGGCCATTCAAAAGGAAAGTCGTCTCCTCCTGTCCAGAAACCACTTAGGTTTGGAAGACCTACAAGTCTGAGCACTTTGAGACTTTTGAACACCATCTTGTAGTCCACTCTCTCTTCTTCTTCTTGTTGCCCTTCGTTTTGCTTCGCAGCAACAATTTCCTCCATTTCTTCACAGTCAAATACAGTAAGCCGTTCAAGTTGATGAAGAGCTTGAGCTATGGAAGGTTGGAAGACATATTTCAGTTTGCCACATGAATAGACAGTCATATCTCTTAGGTTGCTGAGTTGCACATGTTGACGACTGGAGCAGTTCAATATATGCTTCAATCTAGGCAAGTCGACTAGTCTTAAATCTCTCAAACTAGAAAGCAACTTCATGCCTTCTCCTTCAGAACCAAAATCAAATACTTGTTCCAATTTTCTCGCAAGATCTTACCCGAAGCATCTCCAAATGTTGTAGCCTTTGAAGCAAATTGAATGGAAGAACAGTTGATAGTGAAGGACATCCGTGAACTGTCAAACTTCTGAGCTTTGGGAAGCACACACCAGCTGGAAGTAGTAAGTGCACTTGCTGCACATATCCCTTTGAAACTATCCAACCAATAGAGTTTCAATTCTTCCAGGTTGAAGAGCAATTGCAGATCACGTGGTTGTGCCTGTGATGAAATCCCCCATTCCTCTATGTTGATCAGGTATTCCAATTGAGAACAATTTTCAATCCTCAGACGTGTAGCTCTCTTCAACACCATCTTTAGCCATTTACTCCAATTAACCATAGATCCAACCAAATTTGCAAGTGCCAAATAATTTGGGGAATAATCTTCAACCCTCACCACCGAACTCGATTTCTCAATAAAAATAATAAAACTTTCCAGCTCAGGAAAAACGAAGTCCTTGGGTATATACACAATGTCAGGTATGGAAATGGTTAGCACTTTTAGGCGAGGCCAAGATCTTAGTGCAGCAGCTACTTCAACTGCAGGGTCGGGGTCTTCTACTGCAAGGTCAGGGTCTCCGATCCTCCTAGAATATTTGGTACCAAACAAGTACAACTCCTCCAAATGGGATAAAGGCAATACCATTGCGGCCGGAATCAGAAATTCATGACGGCTTTCAGTTATGTCCAACAACCTTAGATTAGTTAACTCCTTTATAGCATTTGGTGCCTCAGAAAAGAAGGCATGCCTGAGGCTAAGGACTTCAAGCGTCTTTAACTGTCCAAGAAATTTAGTGTCCCTAAACTTAATTCTGTCAAGAACTAATGTTCGAAGACACGTTTGGTTTTTGAAAGCATCAGGACTACGAATTGGATTGCCAAAATCGTTGAAAGCATCACGACTACAAATTGGATTATCAAAATCGTTGAAAGCATCAAGACTACAAATTGGATTGTCAAAATCGCTTTCAAAAGCGTAGCTAAAATCGTAGGCAAGTTGTTGGCTCAAATCTAAAACACTTAGTGCATTCATCCTTGAAAAGAATTCATGTGAACATGACCATTTTATTTTTATTGTATTGTAATAGTAATATTTGGAGCTTTGGACATTCCAAGACCTCAGGAAGGTTACTAATTTGATTTCTCATCAATGATATGCCAATGCATTGATCCAAACTATTGATCTTTGGCCAATCATTCAAATTGCAACCAGCTCTTACAAAATACTTTTCGGATCCAATATCTATGGCAACATCACGTACAACATCATGCATTTTGATGCAATCTTGTTTATTATCACTAGCTAATAACAAACAGGAAGCTATGAGATTGACGATCACTGACTTTACTCTGCCCCTGGCTTCATGCACTGTATCAACTTTTTTGAATACCCTTAACCCCATCCCATATCGTACCAAGTCTTCTATTAAGATGTTATGATCCTCGAGAAATAGAGAACAAAGCAAGAAGCAAGCCTTGGCTTCCTCATCTTGCAAGTAGTCATAGCTCAACTTAAGACATTTGTACACATGTTGATCGACACCTTCAATGTTTGTTGGCATTGATTTTCTCAATTCTCGAGCTGCCTCATCCCATAAAGTAGGGTCATCTTGACCCTTCATTGCACTTCCAACCGTAACAAGTGCTATTGGCAAGCATCCACATTCTTTACAAACCTCATTAGCGACGACAGTCAACGCGTTAGAGTCAACAACATCGCCAACATTCTTTTTAAACAAATCCCATGAATCTTTTTTAGATAAAACACCGAGATGAACAATCTTTATCCTCAGCCTTTCCATTCCCATGGAATTGCATACTTGCTCACGTCGTGTTGTGATTATGATTTTGCAACCTTGGTGATCATTGTCAAATGGAATGCCCACGGCTGCGAAATTAAGTTTGGCCCAAACATCATCCAATATAACAAGGATCTTCACATTCTTGAGTCTTGCATACAACGTGCTTGCTCTTTCAATTTCACTTTGTTGATCAGTTAAACTGGTCAAACCCAACATGCTAGCTATTTGACATTGAATGTTTTTAATGTCTGGGTTCGGAGACACTACAGCCATCACAACTTCATCAAAAAGCTTATCAGATTTTGCTTTTTTGCCGATTTCTTTTACCAAAGTTGTCTTTCCAACGCCCCCAATACCATGTATTCCGATGAAGTTGATCTTGTCGTCAATTAGTGCCTCCATTACATTCGTCATTGTCAAATTTGTAGAAGCATAAGGCGTGAACTGTTCAGCAGGTATGGACTCTATCCCTAAGGGGGCTTGGATATGTCATTGAATTTGCCTTTTTTTCCCAGCTCTTTAGCCTCCTCTGCTTTATTTTTTGCTTCTTTACCTAGCCGGCGTCGTGTGACCAAATCAGGAAACCATCCATTCAAACATTTTTGGTTCACATTGGTACTACCTTCTAGAAACTCTTTAGCCTCTACTATGAACCTATCAACCCTTTCAATCCAATTCTCAACAATTTGTAGAATTTCTTCTCTATTCCTTTTTGCTGCATCAATGAAGTCGTCCACATCTTTTCTCCGAGCCTCTAAATTTTGAACTTGCTCTTGTAGATCTTCAATGTATTTCTGTCGATGGAAGACATAACCAAATTGACACCCAACTGGCTTCACCAATACTCCAACAACACTTCCTCCAGCGGAAATCAGAGCACCAAGCACAGTCATGTCTGATGACAAACAAAGCAGTACTTTACAATGGTCCCCAATCTCTAAGTTTTCTAAGTTGAATTTTAATGGAGAAATTATCCATAGGTGGTACTATTAGAAAAAAAATTATGATTTTAATCGTCAATGTTTATAATGTACCACTTACTTATAAATTTTTTTTTTTAAAAAAAAAACTAAATTAAAATTTCTCCAATTTTAATCACTAAAGTGTAGACTCTGTACACACTTACGCTTCAATCATTAGTTACTAATTGATTGTCTTAAATTCACACCCACAATTTCATTGTATGAAATTTTTTCTTCTAAATATTTCACAAACACACATCGAAGCTGATCCCATATAACAATAATGGTTGCATAGATGCATAAATTAATATACACACAACTGTGTCCATGCAAAATATTATGGCTATTATCATGATGTACAATGCAACTTTAGTAGCTCATGCTGACAAACATTCAATTAGCTTTTGCATTATGAACAAAATAAACAATTAGTGGACTACATTTATTTATATTGTGTTTAGATGATAAATTTAGACAGAAATTCTGAAAGAAAAGGTGAAATTAATTTTATTTTATTTTTTTTTTAAATCACATTTTTTCTTTCTTTTTTTAATCCTTACCAAAATCTATGATACAAACACAGTCTTAACACTATTGAAAAGGAAGCTTGGAATTTATTCAATTTTTCTTTGGATAAATTACACTTTACCTCTTTTATATTTGGCAACTTTCTCACTTTGGTCATTAAAATTAGTTCATGTTTCAAGTTTTTTTTTTTTTTTTTTTTCAATTTACTCTTAGAACTAACTTCGGTTGAAAGTTAGATAGAAAATAATACATTGATAGTTACGTGACATAATAATATCTTATTATACATAACTTACACCACTAATACAAACTCAAACCCTTATATAATAATATATTTTGTATGTTACGTGACAATTATTGTGGTATTTCATGTCTTATTTTGAACAGAAGTTAATTTTAAGAGCAAATTAAAAAAAAAATTAAAACATAAAGAGTTAAAGTAAAAAAGAAAAAAAAAATTTAAGCACCAAAGTGAAAAAGTGAACAAACACAAAAGAAACAAAGTGTAATTTACCCTTTTGTTTAGATTGACGTATTGGAGAACATTGTAGGAAGCCAATTAATCCGAGTGAAGTATATTAGGGGGATCGCATCTCAAAAATTTGAAAACATTTTATATTGTACTAGTAATGATTGAAGAGGGCACAATTACTTAAGCCTATTTGTATGGAACCTCATGGGATTGGACGAAGGTCCCTACTCCGTACTGACGAAGGTCCCTACTCCGCACAGACGAAGGTCCCCTACTCCATACTTAAGCCTATTTGTATAGAATCTCGTGGGATTGGACGAGCCTACTCCGTACTGACGAAGGTCCCTACTCCGTACTTAAGCCTATTTGTATGGAACCTTGTGGGATTGGACGAAGGTCCCTACTCCGTACTGACGAAGGTCCCTACTCCGTATTTAAGCCTATTTGTATGGAACCTCGTGGGATTTGACGAAGGTCCCTACTCCGTACTTAATCCTATTTGTATGGAACCTCGTTGAACTGGACGAAGGTCCCTACTCCGTACTGACGAAGGTCCCTACTCCGTACTTAATCCTATTTGTATGGAACCTCGTTGGACTGGACGAAGGTCCCCACTCCGAAGTGGGCTCTCTCTCTCCACTCTATGATGGGCCGAGCTAAGGGATTAGTCTTGGCCCACTCCCCACTCCGAAGAGGGGAAGACCATGGGCCTGGGCATAACACCACTCCCCACTCCGAAGCGGGTAAATCCATAACATGGGATCCAAGGCTCCCACTCAACGATAACATGAGTGCTAACAGATCAGTCAATACTCTGTAAAGTAAAAAGCATGTGGTGTCCACGAATGACGGATCTTGCTCCCCTCTATTAAGGGATGTGCTACAATCACGGCTGAAGACCAGGCGTAGAATGAGGGAGCTTGATGAAGGAGTCATATAATCCTTATAAAAGGTAACCGGACTCTCCATGAAGGGGGAGATCTCTGAACTCTAAAAAACACATTAGTCTTCTCTATCTTGTCTCTATCAAACTCTGATACTAACTCGACCGTCGGAGGGGTTTCCGACCAACCCCCAGTCGGGTAGCTTAACTATTTGTTCCTTGTGCAGGCCTCCACCATCGGTGCACCAGGGTTCGTCCACGAAGTTTCATCTTACTCTATTGCGGAAACCGGTCCGCACATTTGGCGCCGTCTGTGGGAATCGTTCTCTGATTGCTTTGTGACGAACTCCGACGATGGATGTTGAAGGAACCTCGCAACCAGGGATTGGAGAGAAGACTCCAGGAACGGAGAGAACCAAAGATAAGGGTCTGGCCTTCCCTACTGGGAACGACAACCAGATGGACCACGACAGTCCGACCCTCCATACGGCGGAGCGACGTCATGTCGTCGCCTATCGATCATCTCAACGGCTATTTGTTAAGAAGGACCACCGTGATCGTGTTATCGACTTGATGAGTCTGGAGATTGAGGAGCTACGTGCTCAACTGAGGAAGCAGATGGTACCTCAGGGGGAGCCAAGGAAGTCCGGAGGGGGACCGTCGCAGCAACGGAGGCATGCTTCTCCGCCACCCCCACGACGTGAACGATCTAACTCCAGTCCTGCTCGTGGTGAGCGTAGCCGGCTGATTCCGGTACGCAGTGAGGAAGCCAGTAGTAGGATAGAGAATCCCCGAGAAGACTCTCGTAAGAGACAAAAGTCCATCAGTCATTATTCAGCAATCTCTCCTCCTCCGCGCCGTCGTGATGAGCGACCGCATGACTTGAAGGCATGGTTGAATGACAACCAAGGGGATGATCGACGGTCGAACAAAGTAGCAGAACGGCGATTAGAAAGGAAAAAGGAGCATCTAGATCGGTCTATTCATCAGATAAAGCGTCGTGCTCTGAACCGACTAGTCTCTTCCCCCCTTTGCACTGAGATTGAAGCGGTGGAAGCTCCTCATAAGTACAGTCCACCAAAGTTCATCCTCTATGATGAGAAGTCGCGCTCCGAGTGAAGTATATTAGGGGGATCGCATCTCAAAAATTTGAAAACATTTTATATTGTACTAGTAATGATTAAAATAATTCTAAAAAAATGGATGCGCCTTGCATTGGTTGAGATATATTTAACTTCTTTTTTATTTAGATAGAAAATATCTATTAAATTTGAAATAAAAAATAAAATAAAGAAGTTATCACCGCCATATTAAGGGCTCAACAAAATGGTTAATTTGGTACATAAAATTCTCCATTTCTTTCAACTTTTCTCTCCCTAATTAGGTGTGAGTAATTCTTCTTACTTTTTATATGTTTCTTATGTTTTGCTCATAATTTTCATTTTTGCTTATGTGTAACTAGCATATCACCCGTGCTATACACGGATTGTATTTACAATTATCTATATATGTAAATTATAATTTTTAAATATTTTTTTTTAAAATGTCTTTTTTTTTTCTTTTTTATATTATATTAAAGTTTAATATTTTGATAATAATCGTATGTGTTGGACTTTTTAAGAAATTAAATGTTTTTTTTTTTATTATATTATATTAAAGTTTAATATTTTGATAATAATTATATGTGTTGGACTTTTCAAGAAAAAATTTTTATGTTTATTCTTAATGTATTAAAGTATTATTATGAGGAATAATAATGATATGTGTTGGGACTTTTCAAAGAATTCATATGTGTTGAATTTTAAAGAATTTTTTTTATGCTTGTTCTTAATGCATTAAAGTGTTATTATTAGGGTAAGACTTGGGAGTTGGGAAAAGTTAATAAATGCTAATATTTTTTTTTTAAATTAAAAAATTAAGAAATTTAGATTAAGAGATTGAAACTTCCACAAGACTTGGAGTTAAAAATTCTCTTTTACTTAATATATAGTATAGATGACTTTTCTTCATTATTTATGTTTATCTAGTATTAAAGTTGTTGGCAGTTGCTATCTCAATAGATTGATTTGTCCTGTATTAATACTACTTTGTATTTACTGTATTTTTAACTATGAAATTTGTCAGGAAACTGTTTGGTCAGATAGAATATAATTTGATAAGGATTTGGATTTCTCCCAAGTTTACTTGTGAGAATTTGAGGAACTTGTGAGACTCACTCAAATCTTATTTTGATAATTGAAATGTTTCATTTTGCAAGATCCTCAAATTTATATCATTCTTGAAAAAACTTAAATCAATCCGATAATCTGTTCTCCAAAAAATTAAAAGATGAATTACAACTCAGTGTATTATTTAAAAAAAAATCAAGTGATTAGATTCATAAAATTTTTCACTAGTCAATAAATATTTAACCAAAAACCACCGATATGTAATTTTTTCAAAATTAAAAAGTCTATTTTTAAAAATATATACCTTATTTATTTATTTTTTAAAAAACAACCACAATAAAATGAATATGTTAGGATTATTGAATAAGGTTAATTTTTTTTATGAATAATATAATGATATTTTTTTCATAGATGATATTCTCACCAACCTATAAAATAAACAATTTAAATAATAAAAATAAGAATAATGTGGACTTCACGAACCACTTACGTTCTTTTAAGTTTAGATTTAATTGAATTTGATAGAAGACTAATCCATTTTGTAACTAGCTATGTTGAGAGAGAGAGAGAGAGAGAGAGAGAGAGAGTACCTGTGGATGGTGTGAGTGTGGAGTGAGTCTGTGTAGGGAGGTTGAGGCAGTGCCGCAGCGGTAGGTTGGGCTGAGCGAGGTGAATTGACGCAACGGTAGACCAGAGAGAGGAGATGTCTAATCTTTACTCCTTTCTACTCCATAACCTACTTTCTAATCTTCGTTGTTTGAAACTTTTATGGGTTTTTTTTTTTTTTTTTTTGAAAAGTGGGTTGATTTTTTAATTTTTTTACTGTTGTAGTTTGGGATTAAAAAGTCTCAGGTTGTTTGAAATGTCCTAAATAAGTACATTTTTTTACTTTTTAGACTAAAAAGTTGAGGAAGAAAATATTGTTGTTTTGGTTAACTTTTTGACTTTTTATGAAAAAAATATGTATTAAAAAATTGTATAAATTAGTGTGTAGGAGAAAATTAAGATTGGGAGTTGTGCAGCTATACTTGTTGACTTTTGGTGAATAATGATAATTTTTTGAGTAATTTTTTGACTTTTTAATTTTTTTTCAACTTGTCAAACTTGGCGTTAGTATAGATTTTTTGACTTTTTTAACTTTTATGAAACAAATAATGTAATGACTATATGTTGAATGTGATATTTTATCTTATTAAATTAAAAAGTTTATTTTGTTTTTTTATAACTATTTTAACCAAAAAGCCTCAAACATCAACTTCCCAAACAAGCACTATGTAAGTCTTTAAAAAAAATAAAATAAAATAAAATAAAATAAAATAAAAAATTAGTGGTACTTTTTAAAAATTATATTAAATCTTTTATATTTTTTCTATCCGTTTTGCGTAAACAAATCTAAAAAATAAAAATTTAAAATTTAAATAAGCATAAAAATTCATTATTTTTGGCTCTCTTTTTTTTTTTCTTTTTTTTCTTTTTTTTTTATCTTTCTTGAAATTTTTTTTGAAATTTTTGAAATTTTTTTCTAAATTTTCGGTTCGTCTCATCTTGTTAAATTTAAAAAGAAAAACTATCAAACAAACAAACCGTAAAATAAAATATAAACACCGGTGTTTGGTTTACCTTTTAAATTAGGAAAAATTACACTTACATTCTTGATATTTGGATTTAATACATATTATTTATTGATATCTAAAAAATTATACTAATTTTCTATTATTATAATTATTTAGACAGAATGAAAATATTAAACTCATGCACTCTATCTTTTCTTATTTTGTTTTACTTCCTCTGTTTTTTCTTCTTCTTTATTGTACTTTTTTTTTTAAATATAATTTTTTCTATTTTTTTATTAGGAGTTGTTATTTTTATATAAATAGAAGGGTTTGTGAAATAAGACTATTAACTACAGGGGTGAGATTGTAATTTTTAGAACGTCGGGGAGTATGCTGTAATTGGACTAAATCTCAAAAGGTGTCAGTGTAATTTATCATTTAAATTAATTTTTGAATTGAAAATTTCAACAATATGTTTGGTTTATAATCTTTCAAAATTATTTTTTCTCTCTCCTCTCTCCTATTTCTTTTTTTTTTATTTTTTTACATATCAGAACTCGTTTGAGATGTAGGTTGACTTTTTAGCTATTTAGCCTAGGGCTAAAATGGCTTGTTTGGAATAAGCTTTTGGTTTTTTTGACTTTTGCAAAAGAAAAAATGAAATAATTATAGGTTGAATATGACATTTTATCATATTTGACTAAAATAGCCTATTTTGTCTATTTGACTATTTTAACCCGAGGGGACATGCCAAACTAACCATTAATCAATCATCTTTTCTCCCTTCTCTCTTCTCTCTCATTTTCTCACATTTTCCACATCAATTAATCAATTTTCTCTTACATTCATCTATTTAATTACAAAAAATACAAATCATCTCAAAACTATTTTCAAAAAAATAACTAAAAATGTTTTCAAATTTTGCAAACTCTTTTCAAAAACTATCTTTCAAAGTTAATTTTCAAAACTAAATCAAAAACCTAACATACTTAGGCCTCGTTTGGAAACAGGTTTTTTAGTAATTTTTTGACTTTTTGACTAAAATATGAGGTAAAAAAATTAGCATGTTTGGGATGACTTTTTGACTTTTTTATGAAAAGAAGTGCAAAAAGTAGAGAAAAAATAGAATTTTTGACTTTTTGTATAGATTGTTGGCTTTTTTAGTAACTTTTTAGTTTTTTGACTAAACCGATCACTTCCCAAACGAGACCTTAATCCGCATTACACTCCCAATGAATGCTACTTAGCCCTTGTTTGGGATGTTAACTATTTTAGTTTTGTTTTGAGATGATAACTATTTTAGTTAGTTTCTTAATTGTTTGATTATTTTAGTCATTAAAAAAAAGTTACACTTAGGATGATTTGTAATTTTATTTTTTTTGTAATTAAATAGATAGTTGTGAGAGAAAAAATGATTGATTGAAATGTAAGATATGATATTTTATATTATTGATTATTTTAACTTAGATAAATTACACTGACACCCCCTAAGGTTTTTATTTAACACAGATCTCCCTCATATTTGAAAAATTACATTCTCCTTCTTAATATTGGTAATCTCATTACAAATTGCCCCATGAATTATTGATATCATGCCTTAAAAATTTTTAAATGACCATATTGCCATTTTTCCCTACTATTTCTTTTTCCTATCGTGATAATTACATTCTATAACTTTCGATTATTAAATTCTATCCAAAAATACTTTTATTGAATGATGATGTACAAACATAAATTAATATAGAATTTTCAAAGACAATGATATAGTTTAACGATGACCTTTTATTTTAAAACAAAATACTCATAAAGAGGATTTATATTTGCAACAATATCACTATTACAATATTTTTACGATATTTTTTATATAAATTTTTATATATGAATATAATTTTTCATCGTTATATCTAGATTAGATCAATTTAGCCTTCGTTTGGTTAACTTAGTTGGGCTAAAAAAGCATAAAAGATAACATAGACTAACGAAGTTAATAAAATAAAATGTCACATCCAAATCATAATCATTTTATTTTCTCTTTAAAAAGTTAAAAAAGCCAAACCAAATAAATTTTTTAATCCCAAGCTAAAAAATTTCAAACTCAAAAAAACCAACTAAAAAAGTCTACCAAACGGTGACTTAATCTACATATATTTAAAAAGTATAAAATTTGTACAAAATACTTTTTTTTAAAAATCATTGAATACAACAAAATAAGATAATTTTTTGAATTTTTGTATTTTTATATTTTGTTATATTTGGTGAATTTAAAAAATAAATTCACAAAATATTATACTTCTTAAGTATATTTAGATTATGTGTATCTAAAAAATAAAAATAAAAAATTACTTAAAATATTAAAAAAATTCTTTAAAAATTAAAAAATATGATTTTTTTTTTCCAATTGTTTGTGTAAGTTAAACTAAAGGAGATAATTGCTATTTCTCTTGAAATGACATGAACAAAATATCTGTATTATTTTATTATTTCATATATATAAAGACTAAGGAACAAATATGTCATTTAAATTTGACATGAGAGTCAGTGTAATTTTTTAAATATGAGAGGGATCTATATTAAATAGAAACCTCAAAGGTTGTCGGTGTAATTTACCCTTAACTTCTTCTTCTTCTTTTTTTCCTTTTTTTTTTTTTGTCTTTTTTGGATGAATTATATTTTTTTATTAATTATTTTAACCAATAATTATCATTCTAAACACTACGGCTGTATTGGATTGCCTTTGGAATCATGATTCTAAAGGTAAAATTTTCAAATCACTTTTTAAGACTCATAACCAATTATACAACTCAAAATTATTTAAAAATTAATTTCAAAATTTATTACCAAACACACAACTCAAAACATAATTAAATTTTTTTTTCAAAATTCAATTTTCAAAACTATATTTTAAAAGAAAAAATTTAAAAAATATTTTTTATTTTGTTTTTTAAAATTATTTTTAGAATCATGACGGAGTTATGTTTTAAATTATGAGTTTTGAAAAGAGAAAATTTATTTGATTATTAGTTTTGAAAAGAGTTTTGAGTTGTACTTTGAACTTTGAGTTGTATTTTGAAATTTTTAGGATTTATTTTTTAAAATATTTAAAAATTTTCTTAATTTTATTTTTTTAGGGTAAATATTTTATATTTTAAATATTTATTTATTTATTTTAATGTGTATTATATTTCATACGTTTGTGTGCGGTATTTTTTTAATATTAAAAAATTACTATTTTATTTTAAATATATAATTTTCATTTTAAATAATTTTTATTTTTTTATTTTAAATATTTTATTTTAGTTTATGAATATATTTTTAAATATTTTAATTTTTTTGTTATATGTTGGTTATGATTTGAGTGAAGAGTTTTGAAAGTAGTGTGAAATTTCGAGTTATGTATTTGGTTATAAGTTTTTGAAAATAATTTTTAAATTAAATTTTGAGTTATGTGTCTTGTTACAATTTGAGTACGAAGTATTTTGAGTTTAAAATATTAAAATTAAAAATTAAAATACTTAACCAGTTTAAAATTAAATAAAAATTATATATTTAAAAAAAATTCTTAAATATTGTTTAATATTTTAAAAAAATAAATCCAAAAAATTAAAAATACAACTCAAAACTATTAACCAAACAAATTTTCTCTTTTTAAAATTTAAAATTTGAGAACCCTTTTTAAAATTCAAAATTTAAAAAAAAATTCTCGTTACAGAACTCAATTCGTAATTCCACATTTAAATCATAAGAAAAACACAATTCTAAAACTAAACCAAACCTCACCCACCTTACTCTCAATTGGAAAATTACTTATAGGTTCACATGATGCCTCCTCGATTAAAATAATTTAATTTTAATTTAATTTTTTAAAAATAAGTTGATTATAAACTCTCACTCATCATAGTTTTTAATTTTTGTTAGAGATAAGAGTGACCCGATTGGATAATTTTCCCGCGTTTTGCTCCATGATGCGCTGCAGCTGGCACCTGCTTGTACCATTGATCAGTTTTGGAATCTCTCCACAAGTCGGAAAGAGGAGAAGAAATATCCGTGGGATAATGAAAACCGCGTTAAAAAAAAAAATAGTAAAAAAATTATTATACTAGGCTGCGCTCAAAAGGTAGGTTGATTTTTAAATTTTTTGTCTTTTAGTTTTTTTTTTTTTTGACTATTTTATTTTGAGATAAAAAAGTGTATTTTATTTATTTTATTTTTTATGACTTTTATAAAAAAAAATATAATTTGAATATGCTATTTTATCTTATTAATTTTTTAATAAGTTTTATCTTTTTGTGACTAAAAAAACACTAGGTGTGTTTGGTTTGATTTTGGAAAATAAATTTTTAAAAAAAAATTTGGAGAGAGAGTTTAGAATTTTTTTTGATTTGTTTCGTTGTATATTTTGAAAATAGTTTTAGAGTATGGGAGTTTGGAATGATTTGATATTTTGTTGTAGTTGAGTAGATATGTGTGAGAGAAAAAAATGATTGAGAAAGAGAGAGGAGAGAGAAAAAGTGATTGATTAATATGTAGAAGAGAGAAAGTGATTTTGGAAAAAAAATTTCAAAATCACTAAACTAAACAAAATTTTTAAAAAAATTCTCCAAAACTACTCTCTCAAAAATAAATTAAACAAGGCCACTAACTTCATTTTAGCCCATTGCCAAAGGAAGGCTATGTGCAAATTGGTTTCAGCAATAGAGTATTCAGAAGCTTCGTGGACGAACCTTAGTGCACCGATAGGTGAATGCCTACACAAGGAACAGATGGTTAGACTGCCCGACCGAGATTTAGTCAAAAATCCCTCCAACGGTTGAGTTAGTATCGAAGTATAATAGAGGAAAAGTAGCGAAGACGAGTATGTATAGAGTATAAAGAGATCTATCCTCTATGAAGGAGAGTGAGATTATCTTTTGTAGGGAGGACTTGACTTGTTTACCACATTTCTTTCTCTGCCATTTGACACTCAGTCGTTATGTTAGGTCGCTTCTCATTAGAGGAGAGTAGACACTTTGTTGAACAATTCTATTATTCGCGAGCACTACGTGTCTTTCACTCACATGGTGTTGGTTGATCTGCTGGAGCTTAATTTAGCTTGACTCACTTTAGATTAAGTAGGAGTCATGGACTTACGCACTTTGGAGTGGGATGGCCTAGCCCACTTCGAAGTGAGAAAGAACCACGATTCAACTTTTATATTGGCCCACATTCGAGTAGGAAAAAAAGCTTGAGTTGGGCCCATAGCCTTGACCACTTCGGAGAGGGGAAATAAGCCAAGGCCAACCCATAACTCGGCCCACTTTTGAGTGAAGGAAGGAGCCCACTTTGGAGTGGAGACATTCCTCTTGCGAGGCCAGGTCTAATACAAATAGACTTAAAAAATTGTGCCCCCTTCACACTATAGACAAAAAAAAAATTGTGATGTAATTTTAATATATAGTGAAAATTTACACTATGCTTCATTTGGAAAGTAGGTTAACTTTTTGATTATTTTAATTTGAGGCAAAAAAATTCATCAGGATTAGTTTTTTTAACTTTTCTGAAAGAAAAAATAAAATAATTATAATTTTGATGTGATATTTTTTCTTATTAACTTTTGACATATTTGATTTTTTTATAACTAATTTAACCAAAAAGTAAAAAAAAAAAAAAAAAAAAAACCTACATGTGAAAGCAGATATTCAACAGGTGAAAGCAGATATTTTTCCTAAATTATTGATTTGATATTTTTCCTAAAGACAACATGAAAATTTAAAATCTGATCCAACAGGTGAAAGCAGATATTCATTAAAATGCGCACAACAACGCATGCCATTTTTATATTTTTCAAATACGAAATCTCGATATTGTTCAAAAAATTTATAAGATTATCTACGAAAAAATTGTGTTAATTTATGTATTTTTATATAATCACTTACGCGAGTTTATAAAAACTTATATAATTTTGTGTTGTTTCAAATTTTTTAAGATTACTTACTCAAGTTTGTATTATTTATATATTTTTATAAGATTACTTACGTATTTATAATATAATCTATTATTTTAGCATTAGTGGCCTGCAAATTGACCTGCTCGACAACCACAAAATTGTATAATCAAACCAAAAAAATGCATCAAAACAAAAAAAGACATTGCAAGGCGTACCATAGAATTGCCCTACAAAATCATGTAATTTTCACGAAATTATGTAAATGACATTATAAAAATGCATAAATAATATAAATTCGAGTAAGTGGTCTTCAAAAAATTAGAACAACACAAAATCAAGTAAATTTTAACAAATTTACATAAGTGATCTCATAAAAATATGCACTTACACACAAATTTCCTGTGCGTGATCTCATAAAATTTTTGAATAATACAAAATCACATAAATTTTCACGAAATCACCCAAGTAATCTCACAAAAATACGTAAGGAACACAAACTCTCGTAAGTAATTCAAAAAAATTTGGAACAATATAAAATCACAAAAGTTTCACAAAAGCACGTAATTGATCTCACAAAAATGCTCAAGTTTTTTTTTTTTTTTTTTTTGATCGGCAAAGAAAAATTTCATTAAACAGCAAGAAATTAAAAGTACAGAAGATGAAATGCATCGAGAGAGATTCGGAAGTATAAAAATACCCCTACTACTGCTACTCGCATCCATACAACCAACCCCTAAGCCTCTCGATTTTTTTAAAACAGAAAGTTAAGAAGAACTTAACTAGAAAAAATAAAATACAAGAGACCCCTCATAATCAACCCACCTTACCATCCAAAACAAACTAAAAGTAATAAACTCACACCCAAAAGAAACTGAACTAACTAAACCAACAAAAACAACACATCAACCCACGCCTCCTGAGCAGACAACACCCCACTGCAGCTACAACTCCCAAAGACCTCACGCACGCCTCTGCTGCTACAGCCACTGCAAAGCTGCTGGCCACACCACCCCTAACTGCTGCACCTCCCCCTCCCAAGTCCCACGCCGGCCGAGAAAAAAACTCCATGCCCACCCCTACTGCAAGCTGCAACGCCACTGCAGAAAACAACAACACCCAGTGCTCATCTCCCACCAAAACTACTTCAAACTTCTTCAAACTCACACCCGAGAAGACTCCAAAACCGTAGCTGCACCTCCCCTACTGCTGCCACACTTCAAGCCCCCCGCCTCTGCTTACCTCCTCTGCTACAACCCACGCCGTAATGCTGCAGCCATACTCCATAAACAACAAACACCTCCCCCTCCCAATGCCCACGCCGGCCGAGAGAAACTCCATGCCCACCCCTGCTGCAAGCTGCAACGCCACTGCAGAAAACATTACAACACCCAGTGCTCATCACCCATCAAAACTTCTTCAGGCTTCTTCAAACTCACACCCGAGAAGACTCCAGCTGCACCTCCCCTGCTGCTGCCAAACTTCATACCCCCCTCCTCTGCCTACCTCCTCTGCTACAACCCATGCCTTAATGCTGCAGCCATACTCCATAAACAACACCTGAAAAAATTTATGCTACTGCAACTCCTCACCCGGATCCACACACCCACCGAACACCGACCACCCGCTGGGACAACACCATACAAATGTAAGAAATTCACCCCTCAAACTCACCCACGAAAAGGAACGCTCGAGTGACAACCGGACAGAACTGGATCGCCTACGACACCCATGTTACCGCCCAACACAGAGCATCGATACCTCTCTACCAATCTGGCCCAAATTACACCCCTCAAGCTCCTACTGGCCAGAAAGCGCTTGAATGAAAGTCCTAGACGACCCCTGATACATCAGCTAAAACGGCAAGGATGAAACACAAGGAAGACAACTGATGACAAAACCGATGGCCCCTGAAGAGAACCTGGACAGCCCCCGCAGCAACAAGGATACACACCTAGGTGGGGAAAATGGGGGACTCTAGTTTATTGAAAGCAAAACCAAACAGGCAAACGCCGAAACGAGCAAGGCCAGCCGACCGCCATAGCCAAAAACGGCGGCCGGCCTGCCAAAGAAGAGGCCGGGGAAGGAGGTTTAGAGATAGAGAGAGAGAGAGAGAGAGAGAGAGATAAAAAGATACAAAAATGCTCAAGTTAACATAAATTTCCCGTAAGTGATCTTGTAAAATTATTGTGGAACACAAAATCACGTAAGTTTTCACAAAATCATATAAGTGACCTCACAAAAATACGTAAGTAATACAAACTCTTGTAAGTGATCCTAAAAAAATTGGAACAACACAAAATCACATAAGTTTTTACAAATTTACGTAAATGACTTCACAAAAATGAGGAAATTAACACAAATTTCCCGTAAGTAATCTCATAAAATTTTTGAACAACACAAAATCAAGTAAGGTTTCACGAAATTACGTAAGTGACCTCACAAAAATGCTTAAGTAACACAAAATTTCTTCTTATCATTATGATTACATTTTATAACTTTCCATCATTAAATTATACCTGAACATATTCTTATTTTTTATATTTTTTTATATTTGGTGAATTTAAAAAAAAAAATCACAAAATATTATACTTCTTAAATATATCTAGATTAGGTGTCTAAAAAATTTTAAAAAATTCAGTAAAAAAAAAGGAAAAAAAAACTCAATTGTTTATATAAGTTAAACCAAAGGAGATGATTGTTATTTCTCTAAACAAAATATCTGTATTATTTTAATTTTTTATATGTATAAAGGCTAAGAGATAAATATGTTATTTTAATTTGACGAGGGAGTTAATGTAATTTTTCAAGTGTGAGGGGAATCTGTATTAAATAGAAACCTCAAAGGGTGTCAATGTAATTTACCTTTTTAACCTTTTTTTTTTTTTTTTGGATGAATAATTTTTTTTTATTAATTATTTTAACCAATAATTATCATTCCAAACATCACTTTACTTTCCATTGGAAAATTATTTATTGGTTTACATGATACCTTATCGATTAAAATAATTTAATTTTAATTTTAATTTAATTTTTAAAAAATAACTTGATAATAAAGTCTCGCTCAGATGTTGTTTGGCAAGTTGGGTTGTGGCTAAAATAGTCACAAAATACAAAATAGACTATTTTAGTAACAACAAACAAAACATCACATCAAATCCATAATCATTACATTCTTCTCTCACAAAAAAAGCCAAAAAATTCAAAAAGCCAAAAAGTCTTTCTCAAACCAAACTTTTTAGCTCAGGTTAAAATAGTCAAAAAAATTAAAAAACTAAAAAATCAACTCACTTCCCAAACGGAGGCTCATTATTGTTTTTAATCTATACTATATATTAAGCAAAAGGGGATTTTTAACCCCAAACTTTGTGAGAGCTCCAATCTCTCAATCTAAATTTTCTGATTTTTTAAAAAAAAACATTAACATTTATTAATTTCTCCCAACCCCAAGTCTTACTCTCATAATAACACTTTAATATATTAAGAACAATCATAAAAAAAATTCTTTGAAATCCAACACATATGAATTCCTTGAAAACGCTCAACACATATGATTATTATCTCTCATAATAACACTTTAATGCATTAAGAACAAGCATAAAAAAAATTCTTAAAAAGTCTAACACATATGATTATTATCAAAATATTAAACTTTAATATAATATAATAAAATAAAGATAACATTTAATTCCTTGAAAAATCCAACACATATGATTATTATCAAAATATTAAACTTTAATATAATATAAAATAGGGAAAAAAAATACATTTTTTTAAAAAAAAAAAGACATTTAAAAATCACAATTCACATGTATAGATAATTGTCTATACTATATATTAAGCAAAATGGAGTTTTTAACCCCAAGCTTTGTGGGAGCTCCAATCTCCCAATTTAAATTTCTTGATTTTTTGATTTAAAAAAAAAATCTTAACGTTTATTAACATCTCCAAACTCCCAAGTCTTACCCTCATAATAACACTTTAATGCATTAAGAACAAGCATAAAAAAAATTCTTTGAAATCCAACACATATGAATTCCTTGAAAAGTCCTAACACATATGGTTATTATCCCTCATAATAACACTTTAATGCATTAAGAACAAATATTAAAAAAAAAATTCTTGAAAAGTCCAACACATATGATTATTATCAAAATATTAAACTTTAATATAATATAATATAATAAAGAAAACATTTAATTCCTTGAAAAATCCAACACATATGATTATTATCAAAATATTAAACTTTAATATAATATAAAATAAGGAAAAAAAATACATTTTAAAAAAAAAAGACATTTAAAAATCACAATTCACATGTATAGATAATTGTCTATCTATACTATATATTAAATAAAAAGGGATTTTTAACCCCAAGCTTTGTGAGAGCTCTAATCTCCCAATCTAAATTTTCTGATTTTTTGATTTAAAAAAAAAAATCTTAACATTTATTAACATCTCCCAACTCCCAAGTCTTACCCTCATAATAACACTTTAATGTATTAAGAACAAGCATAAAAAAAATTATTTGAAATCCTAGACATATAAATTCATTGAAAAGTCTCAACACATATGATTATTATCCCTCATAACAACACTTTAATGCATTAAGAACAAACATAAAAAAAAAATTTGAAAAAGTCCAACACATATGATTATTCTTAAAATATAAAACTTTAATATAATATAATAAAAAAAAAGACATTTAATTTCTTGAAAAATCCAACACATATGATTATTATCAAAATATTAAAATTTAATATAATATAAAAAAGGAAAAAAAAGAAGACATTTAAAAAAAATTAAAAATCACAATTCACATATATATATAACTAGCCTATCACCCGTGCTATACACGGGATAATTATAAATATTTATATTTGTTTTAGATTTTTTTTATTATATAAATTATGTTTTTTAAGATTTTTTATAAAAATAATTTAACAATCTCATCACTAACCATAGTGTATGAGATAAATTAAAAAGGGTACTGCAGTAATTATATACAGATTTTATCTATAATTATTTGTATGAGGTGATTTTAAATGCTGATTAAGGAATTTTGACCAAATCAATAAATGCAGGCATGTGAAAAGACATGTGGATTGAAAAAGTTAATAAATGCTGATCAAGGGATTTTGACCAAATCAATAAATGGTGAGATTTTTTTTTTAAAATAAAAAATTTAGAAAATTCAGATTGGGATATTTAAATAAAACTTAATAAATGCTGAAGTTAATAATGCTATCTAACTAACTACAATCACATTTTTCTCATAATAAAAAAATAATTGAAAAAAAGAACCATTAAAATAGTAAATAAAAAGATTATTTAGAACCATTGAACAAAATTACATTCACATTTTTTTTTGTGAGTGTTTATATTTATCTAATTTCAATCATATTAAAAAATAAAATTATAAACAAAATAAGATAATTTCAATCATACAAATCACAATTTTGTTAATCTTATCTAATCATCATCAATAATTAAAAAAATCAATTACAAATTAAGTCAATTGATAATTAAAAAACACAATAATTTATTTTTCAAAAAACATAGTGAGCTAAAACGATCAATTACAATTTTTTTTTTGGTCAAAAAACAATCTAATCATCATCAATAATTAGTACATTATGTGACCCTAATAAGTACAATCCATTTTGTTTTTCAAAAAATACAGTGAGTTAAAAATCAAATCACAAATTAAGTGAATTGATAGTTAAAAAAACACAATAATTTTTTTTCAACAAACACAGTCAGTTAAAAAAATCAATTACAATTTTTTTTTCAAAATACAATCTAATCATTATTAATAATTGGTACTTTAAAAATCAAATAAAAAAAATCAAATCAAATCACAAATATTTTTATGCTATCTAACTACAATCATATTTTTTTCATAAATAATTGTAAAGAAAAACCATTAAAATAGTAAATAAAAGATTAAATCACATTAAAAAAAAAAGAACCTTTGAACAAATTACAATCATATCACATTTTTTCCATAATAAAATAAATAAATAAATGAAAAAAAAGAACCATTGACTAACTACAATCACATTTAAAAAAAAAAAGAACCATTGAACTAACTAGAATCACATTTTTTTCTTTGTGAGTGTTTATGTTTATCTAACTTCAATCATATTAAAAATAAAATTAAAATAGTAAATAAAAAGATTAAAAAACATTTTAAAAAAAAAAACCATTGAACTAACTACAACAATCATATTAAAAAAAAAGAGTCATTGAACAAACTACAATCATATCACATAATTTTAAATAAAAAAAAAAGGAACTATTAAACTAACTACAATCGCATAAAAAAAAAGAATCAATCAACTAATTATAATCACATTTTTCTCTGTGTGAGAGTTTATATTTATCTAACTTTAATCATATTAAAAAATCAAAAATAAAATTAAAATAGTAAATAAAAAGATTAAATAACATTAGAAAAAAATGTTGAACTAACTACAATAATCATATTAAAAAAAAAGAGTAATTGAACAAACTACAATCATATCACATTTTTCCCATAATAAAATAAATAAATGAAAAAAAAAACTATTAAACTAACTACAATGACATTTAAAAAAAAGAATCATTCAACTAATTATAATCACATTTTTCTCTTTGTGAGGGTTTATATTTATCTAACTTCAATCATATTAAAAAATCAAATTATAATTCTTTATTCACTAGACAAATTACAAATATTTTTATACGTTATCTAACTATAATATTAAAACGGTAAACAAAAGGAAAAGTCAAGAAAGAGAAAACAAAAAGAAGACTTACTGTTTGCATACGTGATCACTGAAGTTGAAAGTGTAGAAGTGAGAAGTCAAGAAGGAAAAAACAAAAAGGAGACTCACTGTTTGCAATAGGTATGTGAAAAGTTAAAAAGACTTTGAAGAATTTAATAAGTACTAATTTTTTTTTCCAAAAAAAATCAAAAAAATTAAGAAATTAAGATTCAGATATTGGAACTTTCACAAAACTTTTGGGTTAGAGATAGATAAAATAAATAGATAGATATAGATATAGATATTTATATTTGTTTAAGAATTTTTTTAATATACAAATTATTTGTTTTGGAAAAGGTACTGCAATAATTATGAAAGAAGTCAAAAAGTCTTGTGGGTTGACAGAAGTCAATAAATGCTGAGGTTAATTTTTTTTTTTTTAAAAAAACAAAAAATTAGAAAATTAGGATTGACATATTGAAACTCCCACAAACCTTAGGAGTTAAAAACCTCTTTTTGCTTAATATATAGTATAGATAAATATAGATAATATATATATATATATAGATTATAAGATGAGAGAAATAAAGTGTTATCTTATTATAATGGAGGAGATCTTATAAAAAAAAAGTGTAGACATGAATGCCCTCCTATTTTATTGTGTTTACAATTATCTATATATGTGAATTATGATTTTTAAATATTTTTTTTAAATGTCTTTTTTTTTTCTTTTTTATATTATATTAAAATTTAATATTTTGATAATAATAATATGTGTTGGACTTTTCAAGAAATTAAATGTCTTTTTTTTATTATATTATATTAAAGTTTAATATTTTGATAATAATCATATGTGTTGGACTTTCTAAGAATTTGTTTTTATATTTGTTCTTAATGTATTAAAGTGTTATTATGAGGGATAATAGCCATATGTGTTGGGACTTTTCAAGGAATTCATATGTGTTGGATTTCAAATAATTCTTTTTATGCTTGTTCTTAATGCATAAAGTGTTATTATGAGGGTAAGACTTTGGAGTTTGGAGATGTTAATAAATGCTAAGATTTTTTTTTTAAATCAAAAATCAGGAAATTTAAATTGGGAGATTGGAGCTGCCACAAGGTTTAGGGTTAAAAACTCCATTTTGTTTAATATATAGTACTAGCATATCACCCGTACTATGCACGGATTGTGTTTACAATTATCTGTATATGTGATTTGTGATTTTTAAATATTTTTTTTAAATGTCTTTTTTTTTTCTTTTTTATATTATATTAAAGTTTAATATTTTGATAATAATCATATTTGTTGGATTTTTCAAGGAATTAAATGTCTTTTTTTTTATTATATTATATTAAAGTTTAATATTTTGATAATAATCATATGTGTTGGATTTTTCAAGAAATTTTTTTTATACTTATTCATAATGCATTAAAGTGTTATTATGAGAGATAATAATCATATATGTTGGGACTTTTCAAGAAATTCATATGTTTTAGATTTCAAAGAATTTTTTTTATGCTTGTTCTTAATGCATTGAAGTGTTATTATGAGGATAAGACTTGGTAGTTGGGCGAAATCAATAAATGGTAATATTTTTTTTAAAAAAAAAATCAAAAAATTAAGAAATTTAGATTGGGAGATTGGAGCTCCCACAAGATTTGGGGTTAAAAACTCCCTTTTACTTAATATATAGTATAAATTGTAAACACAATAAAATAGGAGGACATTCATATTTACACGTTTTTTTTTATAAAATCTCCTCCATTATAATAAGATAGCACTTTATTTATCTCATCTTATAATCTATATATATATACTATATTATATGGATTTGGGGTCACTGCTGTGGCGCTAGCACAGCAGTGACTGTTGTGCTCCATTTTGTAGTGTATTATGAATTTATTTTTATAATCTGAACCGTTCATATTGTAGGGTTTGTTGAGTACTACATGCCCACCAAAAATCATATTAATCGGATATCAGTAACTATATGATTGATAACCAAAAAAATAAACAAGAAGTTTTTCTTTTGAAAAATAGTATAACAATATGCAATTCGATCATATAGTTATTGATATCTGATTAATATGATTTTTGGTGGGCATGTAGTACTCAACAAACCCTACAATATGATCGGTTCAGATTATAAAAATAAATTCATAATACACTACAAAATGGAGCACAACAGTCACTGCTGTGCTAGCGCCACAGCAGTGACCCCAAATCCATATTATATATTATCTATATCTATATCTATATATTAAGGAAAAAGGTTTTTTAAAACCCAAGACTTGTGGAAACTCCAACATGCCAATCCTAATTTCTTGATTTTTTAATATTTTTTTTAAAAAAAATTGACTTGGTGATTGATGATTGGTTCAAAGTAATTACACTATTGATTACAATAAATTCAAAGATTGTAATAATTACACTATTGATTACAATAAACACTTAATTTATAATAATTACACTTATTAAATGAATAACGCAATAAATGAAATCCTAATTTTCTTACTTTTTGCATCCCCAAGAGACCCATGTAATTATTGTGTAAATGCCTCTTAAATAAATAAATAAACACTTATTAAATTCTTTCAAACTCCTCGGTCAAACCCCATGTATTTAATTTATATATTATGTAATTATTGTGTAAATTCCTCTTAAATAAATAAATAAACACTTATTAAATTCTTTCAAACTCTTCGGTCAAATCCCATGTATTTAATTTATATATTAAAAAAAATGAAAACAAATATACATATCTATAATTATCCCGTGCATAGCACGGATGATAGGCTAGTTATATATTAAGCAAAAGGGAGTTTTTAACTCCAAGGCCTGTGGGAGTTCCAATCTTCTAATCCTAATTTTCTAATTTTTTAATTTTAAAAAAAAAACCTCAGCATTTATTGATTTCTCCCAACCCAACCTCAGCATTTATTGAATTTTCCCAACCCACAATCCCTTTTGACTTCTCTCATAATTATTGCAACATCCTTTTCAATTTCTCTCATAAACTATGGTTACACACAAAAATAAAAAAGATAAAAATTTAACTATAGATCACAAAAAGATATAACATCTAAATTTGAATTATGATTTAATAATATAATTATTTATTTTTTTATGTATATCTATCAAATTTTAAATCACTTAATGGGACAAATTAATGAATTTTTCAAAATTATTGATTTTTAAATTACAAAATAGATTAAAAAAACTATTGACTGATTTATTTATTTTAATAAGAAAAATATTTCATAATCTCTCTCTCCTAATCTCTCTCACAAATTTTCAAAAAAAAATAAACTTGTATTCATTTTCTCTTTCCCAAAAAATCAGATAGGAGTTTCAATCTCTTAATCCTAATTTTCTAATTTTTTGATTTAAAAAAAAAAACCTCAGTATTTATTGACTTCTCCCAACCCAACCTCAGCATTTATTGACTTTTTTCAATCCACAATCCCTTTTGACTTATCTCATAATTATTGCAACACCCTTTTCAATTTTTCCGATACACTATGGTAACACACAAAAAATTTTTTAAAAAAAGATAAGAATTTAGTTATAGATCTCAAAAAGATATAACATCTAAATTTGAATTGTGATTTAATAACATAATTATGTATTTTTTTATGTATATCTATCAAAATTTTAAATTACTTAATGGGGCAAATTAATTAATTTTCCAAAATTATTGATTTTTAATTTACAAAATAGATTAAAAAAAACTATTGACTGATTCATTTATTTAATAACAAAAATATTTCATAATCTCTCCCTCCTAATCTCTCTCCCAAATTTTCAAAAAAAAATATTAAAACTTGCATTTATTTTCTCTTCTCCAAAAAATCAGATAATATTTTCTGTTAAAGTTGTAGATATTTACCTATATTTTATGTATTATATTATAACATAACAAAAAAACTAAAAAAAAATCATTAAAATTTACCTAAATAAGTTTTAAATGAATAAAACTCACATGTCTATTACGGGTTGGTTTGAGATATTTTCAAAAAGTACACTTTTTGACTTATTGGCTTATATGGGTTGGGTTTGGGTTAGATTTGATGTGACGTGTTAGAGAGGTGATGTGATTTAAATAAGATGATGTGACTTAAATAGGATAGTAACTTTTTGACTTTTTGACTTTTTTAGGTTATGCCAAACCAACCCTACATATCTAATTCACATCATAACTTACCTAAATAATAATAATTAAAAATAAATGGAAACCACAGATAAATTAAATTTAAAAAAAAGATACCCACAACTCCATCTTAAATAAATTGAAAAAAAAATACCCAAATAGAAACCATACAAAAATAGAAATAAAAATAAAACGATATCATAACTTACCTAAATAATAATAATTAAAAACAAATGAAAATTACAGATAAATTAAATTTAAAAAAAAAAAAGATACCCACAACTCCATCTTAAAATTGAAAAAAAAAATACTCAAATAGAAACCACACAAAAATAAAAATAAAAATAAAAAGATATATCTATCTATCTATCTATCTATATATATACTATATATTAAGCAAAAGGGGGTTTTTAACTCCCAAGGCCTATGGAAGCTTCAATATCCCAATCTGAATTTTTAAAATTTTTTATTTAAAAAAAAAACTCAGCATTTATTGATTTGGTCAAAATCCTCTGATTAGCATTTATTAACTTTTTTCAATCCACATATCTTTCCACATGCCTGCAATTATTGATTTGGTCAAAATTTTTTGATCAAAATTTAAAATCTCCTTCTACAAATAATTATAGATACAATTCGTGTATAGTTACTGCAGTACCTTTTTCAACTTCCCCCATACACTATGGTTAGTGATAAGAAAAAAATCTTAAAAAACATAATTTATATATTAAAAAAATCTAAAACAAATATAAATATTTGCACGGGTGATAGGCTAGTTATATATTAAGTAAAAAAGGATTTTAACCCCCAAGGCCTGTAAGAACTTCAATATCTCAATCTGAATTTTCTAAATTTTTTATTTTTTATTTAAAAAAAATCTCAGAATTTATTGATTTGGTCAAAATCTCCTGATCAGCATTTATTAAATTTTTTCAATCCACATGTCTTTCCACATGCCTGCATTTATTGATTTGGTCAAAATCCCTTAATCAGCATTTAAAATCTCATCATACAAATAATTATAGATACAATCCATGTATAGTTACTGCAGTACCTTTTTCAACTCCTTCCATACACTATGGTTAGTGATAAGATTGTTAAATTATTTTTATAAAAAATCTTAAAAAACATAATTTATATATTAAAAAAATCTAAAAAACATATAAAATATCTATAATTATTCATTACATAACACGGTAATAAACTAGTGTTTGTTAAAGAAATGAGAGACTTCGATTGGATAATTTTCCCGCGTTTTGCACCATGGTGCGCTGCAGCTGGCACCTGCTTGTACCATTGATCAGTTTTGGAATCTCTCCAAAAGTCGGAAAGAGGAGAAGAAATATCCATGGTATACAGAAAACCGCGTTAAAAAAAAAAAAGTAGTAAAAAATTTATTATGTTAGGCTTCGTTTAGAAGGTAAGTTGATTTTTCAATTTTTTATCTTTTAATCTTTTTTTTGACTATTTTATTTTGGAATTAAAATGTTCATTTGATTTTTTAAATTTTTGTAAAAAAAATAAAATAATTATAATTTGGATATGATATTTTATTTTATTAACTTTTTAATATATTTGATCTTTTTACAGCTAAAAAAACACCAACCTCATTTTAGCCATCTATACTATATATTAAGCAAAAGGGAGTTTTTAACCCTAAGGCTTGTGGGAGCTCCAATCTCTTAATCCTAATTTTTTAATTTTTTGATTTAAAAAAAAAAAACTTCAGCATTTATTGACTTTTCCCAACCCACAATCCCTTTTGACTTCTCTCATAATTATTGCAACATCCTTTTCAATTTCTCTCATAAACTATGGTTACACACAAAAATAAAAAATAAAAAAGATAAGAATTTAACTATAGATCTCAAAAAGATATAACATCTAAATTTGAATTATGATTTAATAATATAATTATGTATTTTTTATGTATATTTATCAAAATTTTAAATCACTTAACGTGACAAATTAATCAATTTTATAAAATTATTGATTTTTAATTTATAAAATAGATTAAAAAAAACTATTGACTGATTTATTTATTTAATAACAAAAATATTTCATAATCTCTCTCTCTCCTAATCTCTCTCACAAATTTTCAAAAAAAAAAATTTAAAACTTGCATTCATTTTCTCTTCTCCAAAAAATCAGATAGGAGCTCCAATCTCCTAATCCTAATTTTCTAATTTTTTGATTTTAAAAAAAAAACCTCAGTATTTATTAACTTTTCTCAACTCACAATCCCTTTTGATTTCTCTTATAATTATTGTAATACTCTTTTTAATTTCTCCCATACACTATGGTTACACACAAAAATCTACAAAAAAAAAAAAGTAATGCTAGAGACCCCAAATTTTCTACCAAAAATTTTACCAAATGTCTCACATGGGTACCCCTTAGGCCTGTAGGAGCTCCAATCTCCTAATCATAATTTTCTAATTTTTTTATTTTAAAAAAAAAAACCTCAGCATTTATTAACTTCTCTCAACCCAACCTCAGCATTTATTGACTTTTCCCAATCCACAATCCCTTTTGACTTCTCTCATTATTATTGCAATATCCTTTTCAATTTCTCTCATAACTATGGTTACAAACAAAAATTAAAAACAAAAAAGATAAGAATTTAACTATAGATCTCAAAAAGATATAACATCTAAATTTGAATTATGATTTAATAATATAATTATGTATTTTTTTATGTATATTTATCAAAATTTTAAATCACTTAATGTGACAAATTAATCAATTTTCTAAAATTATTGATTTTTAATTTACAAAATAGATTAAAAAAACTATTGACTGAATTATTTATTTAATAACAAAAGTATTTCATAATCTCTCTTTCCTAATCTCTCTCACAAATTTTCAAAAAAAAAAAAATTAAAACTTGCATTCATTTTCTCTTTCCCAAAAAATCAGATAGGAGCTCCAATCTCCTAATCCTAATTTTCTAATTTTTTAATTTAAAAAAAAAAACCTCAGTATTTATTAACTTTTCTCAACCCACAATCCCTTTTGACTTCTCTCATAATTATTGTAACATTCTTTTTAATTTCTCCCATACACTATGGTTACACACAAAAATCTAAAAAAAAAAGAGTAATGCTAGAGGTCCCAAAAAATCTACCAAAAGTTTTACCAAATGTCTGTGTGGGTCCCACACCCATGTGAGACATTTGGTAAAATTTTTCGTACAATATTTGGGGTCTTTAGCATTTTTGAAAAAAAAAAGATAAGAATTTAGCTATAGATCTCAAAAAGATATAACATCTAAATTTGAATTGTGATTTAAGAATATAATTATGTATTTTTTTTATGTATATCCATCAAAAATTTAAATTACTTAATGGGACAAATTAATCAATTTTCTAAAATTATTGATTTTTAATTTACAAAATAGATTAAACAAAACTATTGACTGATTTATTTATTTAATAACAAAAATATTTCATAATCTCTCCCTCCTAATCTCTCTCACAAATTTTCAAAAAAAAATATTAAAACTTGCATTCATTTTCTCTTCCTCAAAAAATCAAATAACATTTTCTATTAAAGTTGTACATATCTACCTATATTTTATATATTATATTATAACATAACAAAAAAAACTAAAAAACTAAAAAAAAATCTTTAAAGTTTATCTAAATAAACTTTAAATCAATAAAACTCACATGTCTATCACATATCTAACTCACATCATAACTTACTTAAATTTATACTATATATTAAGCAAAATGGGGTTTTTAACCCCAAGGCCTGTGGAAGTTCTAATCTCCTAATCCTAATTTTCTAATTTTTTTATTTAAAAAAAAACCCTCAGCATTTATTAACTTCTCCCAACCCAACCTCAGCATTTATTGACTTTTCCCAACCCACAATCCCTTTTGACTTCTTTCATAATTATTGCAACATCATTTTCAATTTTTCTCATAAACTATGGTTACACACAAAAATAAAAAATAAAAAAGATAAGAATTAGCTATAGATCTTAAAAAGATATAACATCGAAATTTAAATTATGATTTAATAATATAATTATGTATTTTTTTATGTATATCTATCAAAATTTTAAATCACTTAATGGAACAAATTAATCAATTTTATAAAATTATTGATTTTTAATTTACAAAATAGATTAAAAAAAGCTATTGACTGATTTATTTATTTAAGAACAAAAATATTTCATAATCTTTCTCTCCTAATCTCTCTCACAAATTTTCAAAAAAAAAAAAATTAAAACTTACATTCATTTTCTCTTCCCCAAAAAATCAGATAGGAGCTCCAATCTCCTAATCTTAATTTTCTAATTTTTTGATTTTAAAAAAAAAACCTAAGCATTTATTGACTTTTCCCAATCCACAATCCCTTTTGACTTCTCTCATAATTATTGAAACACTCTTTTCAATTTCTCACATACACTATGGTTACACACAAAAATTAAAAAAAAAAAAAAAAGATAAGAATTTAGATATAGATCTCAAAATGATATAACATCTAAATTTGAATTTTGATTTAATAATATAATTATGTATTTTTTTTTATGTATATCTATCAAAAATTTAAATTGTCACGACCCGCTCCCTGTACCCAAGGGTTAAGTATCGTGATCGCCAATAACTAAGGTTATCTCCGGCCAATTCATAAACAAATTAATAAACGCAAACAGAAGAAATATTTAAATAAGGGTACCAAAATGATCATCGGAGCTTCTATTTTTATTACAAAATTTACTGACCAAAAAGGTCAATCTTTACATAGAGAAATATCATAAAAGTGTTGTGTGTGTCTATTCTGTAACCCCGCGTCTAAGACTTTCCAAAGCTATTTCTGAATGGCATTATTTCCTCAAAATTAGTAAACAACTATAAGCATATGGCAGAGTGAGAAATATTATACCAAGAGTATAAGGGACACGAAATAACCATGGATCGTTAGTTAGGCCAAAACATTTACATAAACAAATCATTTAAGTAGCAAAAACTGAAATACAAATATTATATAAATATGTAACCATAACCACGGTACAGAACAGAACAGAATAGAGATCACAGAAGTGACAATCAGAACAGAGATACAGATTCAAGAGGTGGCTCGTACGGATTCTAGAGGTGGTTCCCACAATAGTGTAGCACTTAGTTCCGCACAGCACTTTGGTCCGTACAAAACAGAGGTCAATGGATCTATGACAAACAGAGGACCACAAAGTAGTCAAACAGAGGCCAATGGTTATTTAAGTCCCTCAAGGCGTGGGACTCCTGTGGTGGTACTTACAAAACATAATTGTATATAAGGTCATAACCAAATATTCTTTAAAAGTAAAACAAACATATCCATGGGTTTCACTTTAGCAAATAAGATTCAGAATATAATCCACGTAACTGAAATCTTTAGAAAACATAACTTTTATTAATATACTAATAAAACATAACTTGTATAAAATAAATTTTGGTAAGTCAAAACATACGTAAAATATATTTTGGTAATTCAAAGTATAATATAACTCGCCTTAACTTTAATACCTTACTCTTTCTTTTAACTATTAAAGACCCTTTCAACTTCCATTATTTCTTTCTTTCTTTCCTCTCATTCTTTTCTTTCTTTCTCTTTTATCTTTCTTTCCTCTTTTCTTCCTTCTTTCTTCTTTTCTTCTTTCCTTTCTCTCCAGGTGCCTTCGTATTTATAGAGGAAAAACGCGCTACGTGACAGATTTCAATAATAATTACAAAGATTGATTCTTATCCTTAATAGATATTTAAGATAATTACCTTTTGACCTAACTTTTTAATATAATTATATAAATAATTTAATTCTTAAATAAATTACATTTTATTGTATACCAACATAAAATTAATTATTTATTTCAATACCACACTCATTATTATTATTATTATTATTATTTATATTATTGACCCCTAAATTTTTACTAATTATATTATTTTACAAAATTATACATAATAATATATAGTAAATTATATATTTTTCGAACTAAGATTAAATAATATTAGTATAAATTCTACAGAATAATTAAAAATCTGGGTTGTTACATAAATTACTTAATGGGACAAATTAATCAATTTTCCAAAATTCTTGATTTTTAATTTACAAAATAGATTAAAAAAAACAATTGATTGATTTATTTATTTAATAACAAAAATATTTTATAATCTCTTCCTTTTAATCTCTCTCACAAATTTTGAAAAAAAAAATATTAAAACTTGCATTCATTTTCTCTTCTCCAAAAAATCAGATAACATTTTCTATTAAAGTTGTAGATATCTACCTATATTTTATATATTATATTATAACATAACAAAAAAAACTAAAAAACTAAAAAAAAATCTTTAAAGTTTATCTAAATAAACTTTAAATCAATAAAACTCACATGTCTATCACATATCTAACTCACATCATAACTTACCTAAATAATAATAATTAAAAACAAATGGAAATTACAAATAAATTAAATTTAACAAAAAAAAAAAAAAAAGATACCCACAATTCCATCTTAAATAAATTGAAAAAAAAAATACCCAAATAGAAACCACACAAAAATAAAAAGAAAAAGAAAAATAAAAAGATATATCTATCTATCTATCTATCTATCTATACTATATATTAAGCAAAAGGGGGTTTTTAACCCCTAAGGCCTATGGAAGCTTCAATATCCCAATCTGAATTTTTAAAATTTTTTATTTAAAAAAAAAAACTCAGCATTTATTGATTTGGTCAAAATCCCCTAATTAGCATTACTAACTTTTTTCAATCTATATTTATACTATATATTAAGCAAAAGGTAGTTTTTAACCCCAAGGCCTGAGCGAGCTCCAATTTCCTAATCCTAATTTTTTAATTTTTTGATTTAAAAAAAAAAACCTCAGCATTTATTGACTTTTCCCAACCTACAACCCCTTTTGACTTTTCTCATAATTATTGCAACATCCTTTTCAATTTCTCCCATAAACTATGGTTACACACAAAAATAAAAAATAAAAAAGATAAGAATTTAGCTATAGATCTCAAAAAGATATAACATCTAAATTTGAATTATGATTGAATAATATAATTATGTATTTTTTTTATGTATCTCTATCAAAATTTTAAATCACTTAATGGGACAAATTAATCAGTTCTCCAAAATTATTGATTTTTAATTTACAAAATAAATTAAAAAAAACTATTGACTTATTTATTTATTTAATAACAATTTATTTATTTAATAACAAAAATATTTCATAATCTCTCTCACAAATTTTCAAAAAAAAAAAAATTAAAACTTGCATTCATTTTTTCTTCCCCAAAAAATTAGATAGGAGCTCCAATCTCCTAATCCTAATTTTCTAATTTTTTGATTTAAAAAAAAAATCCTCAGCATTTATTGACTTTTCCCAACCCACAATCGCTTTTAACTTCTCTCATAATTATTGCAACACTCTTTTTAATTTCTCCCATATACTATGGTTACACACAAAAATTTTTTAAAAAAAAGATAAGAATTTAGCTATAGATTTCAAAAAGATATAACATCTAAATTTGAATTGTGATTTAATAATATAATTATGTATTTTTTTATGTATATCTATCAAAATTTTAAATTACTTAATGGGACAAATTAATCAAATTTCCAAAATTATTGATTTTTAATTTACAAAATAGATTAAAAAAAATTATTGACTGATTTATTTATTTAATAACAAAAATATTTCATAATCTCTCCCTCCTAATCTCTCTCACAAATTTTCAAAAAAAAAATATTAAAACTTGCATTCATTTTCTCTTCCCCAAAAAATCAGATAGCATTTTCTATTAAAGTTGTAGATATCTACCTATATTTTATATATTATATTATAACATAACCAAAAAAACTAAAAAACTAAAAAAAAATCTTTAAAGTTTATTTAAATAAACTTTAAATCAATAAAACTCACATGTCTATCACATATCTAACTCACATCATGACTTACTTAAATAATAATAATTAAAAACAAATGGAAATTACAGATAAATTAAATTTTTTAAAAAAAAGATACCCACAACTCCATCTTAAATAAATTGGAAAAAAAAAATACCTGAATAGAAACCACACAAAAATAAAAATAAAAAGATATATCTATCTATCTATCTATCTATCTATCTATCTATCTATCTATATCAATACTATATATTAAGCAAAAGGGGGTTTTTAACCCCCAAGACTTATGGAAGCTTCAATATCCCAATCTGAATTTTTAAAATTTTTTATTTAAAAAAAAAAACTCAGCATTTATTGATTTGATCAAAATCCCCTGATTAGCATTTATTAACTTTTTTCAATCCACATATCTTTCCACATGCCTGTAATTATTGATTTGGTCAAAATCCCCTGATCAGCATTTAAAATCCCCTTATACAAATAATTATAGATACAATTCATGTATAGTTACTGCAGTATCCTTTTTAATTTCTTCCATACACTATGGTTAGTGATAAGAAAAAAATCTTAAAAAATATAATTTATATATTAAAAAAAATCTAAAATGAGGGCTATGTGCGGATTGGTTTCTGCAATAGAGTATTTAGAAGCTTCGTGGACGAACCTTGGTGCACCAATTGGTGAATGCCTGCACAAGGAATAGATGGTTAGGCTGTCCGATCGGGATTTAGTTGGAAATCCCTCCGACGATCGAGTCAATACCGAAGTGTGGTAGAGGAAAAGTAGAGAAGACGACTATGTATGGAGTATAAAGAGATCTATCTTCAATGAAGGAGGGTGAGATTACTTTTTATAGGGAGGACTTGACTTGCTTACCATGTTCCTCTCTCTGCCACGTGGCGCTCAGTCGTTATACTAGGTCGCTCCTCATTGGAGGAGTATAAACTCTATTTAGTGATTTTGTTATTCGCGGCACTTCGGAGTGGGGACATTCCTCTTGCCAGGCTAGGTCTAATACAAATAGGCTTAAATAATTGTATCTCCTTCACACTAGAGATTAAAAAAAAATTGTGATGTAATTTTAATATATAGTGAAAATTTACACTAGGCTTCGTTTAGAAAATGGGTTGACTTTTTGATTATTTTAATCTGTGGCCAAAAAATTCGTTTGGATGAGTTTTTTTAACTTTTGTGAGAGAAAAAATGAAATTATTATAATTTTAATGTGACATTTTACCTTATTAATTTTTTAATCTATTTTATCTTGAAAAAATTGGTCTAAGGTCCCTCTCCCAATTTTAGTAATGGAAGAGATCCACAATATTATATTATAATGTCTAAGGTCCCTCAACTTCCACACCAATATATCACAGAGAAAATTAACTCTCTCAAGTCAATCTACCGAATAATTTC
This sequence comes from Camellia granthamiana, assembly GCA_036172215.1. NCBI lineage: Eukaryota > Viridiplantae > Streptophyta > Magnoliopsida > Ericales > Theaceae > Camellia > Camellia granthamiana. Next base: position 42,262,492 of record CM069909.1, on the reverse strand, counting down.
TCGTTGAAGAAAATCTGAGCCTACTCTCTCTCTCTCTCTCTCTATATATATATATCAAGAGACCCAGCTTCTTCTTCCTCAAACTGCTCTGCTTCGGGTTTTCTCCAGCCGTTGCTGCTCTGTACAACACTATCATACAGTTTCACTTGCTTGCCCTTCGTCCTGCTCCAAAAGTCCCAGCAAAGTTAAGTTGTCGCAATGACATGAGTTTGCATTCTCTCCACAGAACAAAGGCTGGAGTCTCTGATTGATCAAAGCAGAATTTCTTGTTCAAGACTTGCTCAGTTGAAAAGTCATTACTATACCTTGAAATATCTTCCTCAACTCTAGATCTGAAACCAGAATTCTGACAGGTTGAAATGCCTCTCCGACGAGCAACCCACACCATGGCGCCATCTTTCTTATATTCCATTTTCTCGAACAAATATGTTTCACAAAAGCACGTTCTAGTAGGTGTAGAAGGCTTGAGTTCAAGAGAAATGGACAATCAAAGCTCGCCGGAATCAAATTTTTGTGAAGTGTTCTCGAAAACGTTAACATCTGAATACGAATAAGAATCATCCGTATGCTTACTAAAACTCCTCATGGACTTGAGTTTCCCAGAAAATCCCGAATTCTTTTCTCAGAACTCTGGATTTTTCTTCATAGTCGTCATAGCTGAGCAAATAGCTCCCATTGTGCTTAAATTATCTAGAGAAATTCCGAAGTCCAGAGAAATTTGGTGGACGAATTTGCAATGCTTTGTCCTTGTTTTACTTGATTCTCCCCATCATCATACAAGCATTCAGCCATTGTATTTTTCCACCATGCCATAAAACATCAATATCAGTTCCAGAGAAATTCAAAATTTCTCTGGAGATAAATTCGGAAGTCAGAGAAATTTGGTTAAAACACATTATGAAAACACATTTAATAAATTTCGAAGTCAGAGAAATTTCGTTAAAACACATTCTGAAGTCAGAGAAATTCCGAAGTCAAAGAAATTCAAAATTTCGCTGGAGAGAAATTCCGAAGTCCAGAGAAATTTCCAGAATTTCTCTAGAGAGAAATTTCTCTGGACCAATTTTCTCTAGATCAACTTGAGAGACCTTAGATATTATGAAAATATTGAGTGTCCTTTATGCTGTAAAATCTTAATACTAGGGACCTTAAAAAAAATTCCCCTTTTATCTTTTTTTTTTTTTTTAAGATTAATTTAACTAAAAAGTCAAAAAAAAAAAAAAAAAAACCCACATGTCAACCAAGGTCTATGTATATGGAGAATTTAAACAATGCATACATTAAAGTTATATCATCATATATTATTGATTTGATACTTTCCCTAAAGACGACAAGAAAATTCGGAAATCTGATCTAACAGCCACGTTAAAGTGGACATTCATCCAAATGCGCACAGCAGCGCGTGACATTTTTATATTTTTCAAATACGGAATGGTTTTTCGATTTTGTATTGTTTAAAAATTTTATGAGATTATTTATGAAAAAATTGTGTTAATTTATGTATTTTTGTGATATTATTTATGTAATTTTGTATTGTTCCAAATTTTTTAAGATCACTTATTCAAGTTTGTATTATTTATACATTTTTACGAAATCACTTACATATTTATAATGTAATATATTATTTTAATATTAGTGACCTGCAAATTTACCTGCTGAACAATCAATAGTATAACTACAAACCACAAAATTGTATAATCAAACAAAAAAAAAAATGCATCAAAAAAAAAAAAAAACCTTGCATATGGTATGCAAGGCATACCATAGAATTGCCCTACAAAATCATGTAATTTTCACGGAATTAAGTAAATGACATCATAAAAATCCGTAAATAATATAAATTCGCATAGGTGGTCTCAAAAAAATTGGAATAACACAAAATGAGGCAAGTTTTCATGAATTTACGAAAGTGATCTCACAAAAATACGCAATGACAAACTAATTTCCTATAAGTGATCAGATAAAATTTTCGAACAACACAGCATCCCATAAATTTTCACGAAATCATGCAAGTGACCTCACAAAAATACGTAAGTAACACAAACTCTCGTAAGTGATGCAAAAAAAATTTGAAACAATATAAAATCACGTATGTTTTTACAAAATCACATAATTAATCTCACAAAAATACGTAAGTTAACAGAAATTTCCTGTAAGTAATCTCGTAATATTATTGTGAAATACAAAATTACGTAAGTTTTCACGAAATCACATAAATGACCTTACAAAAATGTATAAGTAACACACTCCTATATGTGATCCCAAAAAATTTAGAACAACACAAAATCACGTAAATTTTCACAATCTCACGCAAGTGATTTCACAAAAATGTATAAATTAACACAGATTTCCCGTAATAAGTACTCATAAAATTTTTGAACAATACAAAATCAAGTAAGTTTACACAAAATCATGAAAGTGACCTCACCAAATGTGTAAGTAATACAAACTCGAGTAAGTGATCTCAAAACATTTGGAACAACACAAAATCATGGAAGTGATTTCACAAAAATGCTTACATTAACACAAATTTTCCGTAAGTAATTTCATAAATTTTTTGTGGAACACAAAATCATGCAAGTTTTCATGAAATCACGTAATTAACCTCACAAAAATACGCAAGTAATACAAATTCGAGTAAGTAATCTCAAAAAAATTAGAACAACACAAAATTACGTCAGTTTTCATAAACTCACGCAAGTGACCTCACAAAAATGCGTAAATTAACACAAATTTCCCGATCTCATAAAATTTTTGAATAACACAAAATCACGTAATTTTCACGAAATCACGCAAATAACCTCACAAAAATGCGTAAGTAACACAAACTTGAATAAGTGATCCTAAAAAGTTTGGAACAATACAAAATCACGTAAGTTTTCATTCATTTCGTCATTTTTCTTTTCTCTTCTTTTATTAATCCATATCAGTTTCCCATTTTCTCTCATGTGAGCTTGTACAAATAGAGTATCCATTCAGAATCACTATCAACAACTTTAAAAGGAATCCAAAAATACCATGTATTTGCAATAATTGAAAACAAGCTAAAAATATCATAGAAAAATTAACTCGCTTCGACTTTATTTTGCTTTGTACCCAAACGACAACCTAAGAGGGGGTGAATTAGGTTTTTACAATTAAAAATTAATAATATTCTAAAAAAAATTATGGCTAGCACAATAGATAAATATAGTTAATGAAATAAAAATAATTAAAAACAAGTGTTCTAACAACTATGTCAGTTAATGATTTCAGCACGGTGAAAATGTGAAATATAGTTACAACAATTTAAATAAAATAAAGAGATAAGGGAAAGAGAGGCAAACAAATTTATAGTGGTTCGGTTTCAACTCGGCCTACGTCCACTTCTCAAGTTTCACTTGAGATTTTCCACTATGCTCTAGCTTCACGGGGGTGCTAGCAACCTATTTACAAATGGAGCAATCCTCCACGGATTTTACACAGACTTGTTAAGTCAAGAACAGTGAGTGTACTACACTCTTACAAGATTAAAAAAAAAGTGTTTTGATTTCATAAAAAACTACAAGAATTATCTCTTAAAGATAGATATATAAAATGAAGCTTTGATTTTTTTGTAAATCTCACACAGGAAAGATGAATTTAATGCTATAAGGCTCAGTGTATAATCTCTGAGAGAAGATGTAAACAAAAATTGAAGAACATTTCTCATAAAATTTTTCAAAGAATAGGTGTGAGTGATTATAGATCAAAGAATATTTTCTGATTTTTTTTTATAACTTGTTTACATTAGAGGCTTTGGTATATATAATGAAACTTATAGTCGTTTATAGCCGTTGTACTCATTTGAATTTATAGCCGTTGTAGTTCATCATTACTAATTTGAATATTTTCCACTCCAGCATTACAAATTTGTATTCATTTGAATTTATAATCATTTATAGCCGTTTATAGCCATTGTATTCCATCATTACCAATTTGAATATCTTCCATTCCATCATTATAAATTTAAATATCTTCTACTTAAACCTTTTGAACTGCTGTCGTGCTGGGCTGTTTGAACCTCCATTTTTGGGCTGTTTGAACTCCTGATTTAATCAAATATAAAATATATTCTAACAACATTTAGGATAAAGGTTTAAGTGAGAAATAATGAGAGAAAATAAATTTTGATTATATTTTTATCTTTCAAATAAATTAAAACATAAAATCATCAAAATAAATGTTGATTCTATTTTTCTCTTTCAAATAAATCATTAAAATAAATTTTGATTCTATTTTTCTCTTCTAAATAAATTAAAACATAATTAAATAAATCATCAAAATAAACAAGTCTAACATTGCTATTCATTCATTGGTTTTTAAATCGATTATCCTATCTGCTAGGCTTATCACATATCTTTTTAGCACATTGGTGTGAGTTGATGGCAACCTATAGCCTACTTTCTAATCTTCATTGTTTGGAACTTTTAGAAAAATTACTGGTAGCTCGAAAAAAGTGGCCCGATTTTGGCTCGAATCGCAAAACGACGTTGTTTTGCGATTCTTTTTTTTTTTTTTCTCTTCCTTTTCTTTCTTTCTTTTCTTCGTCTTCTTCGTTGAACATATGAGAAGAACAGAGGGGAAGAGGAGGAGAGAGAAGAGAAGAGAAGGGCCCCTCATGTGCCTCCACCGCCGCCAATCGTCGCAGCATCTCTGATCGTTGCAACAGTTCCGATCGTCGCAGCAGCAGCTCCGATCGTCGTAGCCCCGCCATAGCTCGTCGTAGCCCCACGCAGCCCCGCCTCCTCCAACCCGATTTTGATGGCCCCCTCCCCTCCAATTCTCCTTCTTCCTCCTCCTTTCTCCTCATTCCTCCTCTTCTTCTTCTTCTTCTCCGAATTCAAGCCAAATTCGAGCCTCCGAATTCGAGCTACGAATCGGAGTTGGAACTTTTATGGGTTTTTCGAAAAGTGAGTTGATTTTTTAATTATTTTAAGTTGGGATTAAAAAGTTTTGTTTATGGTAAATTTTTTGATTTTTTAAACTTTTGTGAAAGAAATAATATAATGATTATGGGTTGAATGTGATATTTTATTTTATTAAAATAAAAAGTCTATTTTATTTTTTTATGACTATTTTAACCAAAAAGTCCCAAACCTCAACTTCCCAAACAAGCACTATGTAAGTCTTTAAATAAATAAATTAGTGGTACTTTTTTAAAATTATATTAATTTTTTCTATCCGTTTTGTGTAAACAAATCTAAAAAATTAAAATTAAAATTAAAATAAGCAAAATAATTCATTATTTTTGGCTCTTTTTTTTTTTTATCTTTCTTGAATTTTTTTTGAAAATTTTGAATTTTCTTTCTAAATTTTCGGTTCGTCTTAGCTTGTTAAATTTAGAAGTTCAAAATTTTTTGAAAAATTTAAAAAGAAAAACTATCATTGGTCAATATTATTATTATTATTATTTTTCTTTTTTTGGGAGCCAATGACCAACCCCCACGTGTGTGTGGGGTGGTGGGGGTAGGAGTTTACTGGGAGTCTGAATCATGATTCTTTGAAAAATTACATTCTCCTTCTTGATATTTGTAATCTCATTACAAATTGTCCTATGAATTACTGATGTCATGTCTTAAATTTTTTTAAATAACCATATTACCCTTTTTCCTACCATTTCTTTTTCCTATCATTATGATTACATTCTATAACTTTCGATCATTAAACTCTACCAAAAAATATTTTTATTGAATGATAATATACAAACATAAATTAATATAGAATTTTCAAAGACAATAATATAGTTTAACGATGACATTTTATTTTAAAACAAAACACTTATAAACATGATTTATATTTGCAACAATATCACTATTACAATATTTTTACGATATTTTTTATATAAATTTTTTTATATGAATATAATTTTTTATCATTATATCTAGATTAGATCAATTTAGCCTTCGTTTGGTTAACTTAGTTGGGCTAATTAAGTTAATAAGACAAAATATCACATCCAAATCATAATCGTTATATTTTTTTCTCTCTAAAAAGTCAAAAAAGCCAAACCAAATAAACTTTTTAATCCCAAGCTAAAAAAGTTCAAACTCAAAAAAGCCAACTAAAAAAGTCAATACCAAACGGTGACTAATCTACATATATTTAAAAAGTATAAAATTTGTACAAAATACTTTTTAAAAAAATTATTGAATACAACAAAATAAGATAATGTTTTGAATTTTTATATATTAATATTTTTTTATATTTGGTGAATTTTAAAAACAAATTCACAAAATATTATAATTCTTAATTATATCTAGATTAAGTGTATCTAAAAAATAATAAAAAAAATTACTTAAAATATTAAAAAATTCAGTAAAAATAAAAAAATACGAAAAAAAATTTCAATTGTTTGTGTAAGTTAAACTAAAAGAGATAATTGTTATTTCTCTTAAAATGACATGAAAAAAAAATATGTATTATTTTATTATTTTATATATATAAAGACTAAGAGACAAATATGTTATTTTAATTTGACATGAGAGTTAGTGTAATTTTTCAAATATGAGGGGATCTATATTAAATAGAAACCTCAAAGGTTGTCAGTGTAATTTACCCTTAAGTTTTTTTTTTGGATGAATAATTTTTTTTAATTAATTATTTTAACCAATAATTATCATTCTAAACACTACGGCTGTATTTGGTTTGCCTTTGGAATCATAATTCTAAAGGTAAAATTTTCAAAGCACTTTTTAAGACTCATAATCAAACAAACAACTCAAAATTATTCAAAACTCAATTCAAAAATTAATTTCAAAATTCATTACCAAACACGCAACTCAAAACATAATTAAATTTTTTTTTCAAAATTCAAAACTAAACTCTTTTCAAAACTATATTTTAAAAGAAAAAATTCAAAAAAATATTTTTTATTTTGTTTTTTAAAATTATTTTTAGAAATCATGACGGAGTCATGTTTTCAGTTATGAGTTTTGAAACGAGAAAATTTATTTAGGGTTGTTTTGGGAAGTTGGTAAAAAGCTGACTTTTGGCTTTTTACCAAGTTTTTTGACTTTTTTGGTAGTGATTTGGAAAGTTAGTAAAAAGCTAGTTTTTTTACTTTTTGGTTACCCTTGCCAAACTTTGGAATTTTATGTAATTTATTAACATAGAGGGTATTTAGGTAATTTCGCCCGACAGCTTTTTTTTCACTTCCCAAATGCATATTCCGGCGTTTTCGGCAGCATTGCGTTTTCCTTCACAAGCCAAAAACGCCACGTTTTTGGCAAGTTTCCAAAATGGCACTTAGTTACTTAGTTTTGAAAATAGTTTTGAGTTGCACTTTGAATTTTGAGTTGTATTTTGAAATTTTTTGGATTTATTATTCAAAATATTTAAAAATTTTCTTAATTTTATTTTTTTAGGTTAAATATTTTATATTTTAAATATTTATTTATTTATTTTAATGTGCATTATATTTCATGCATTTATGTGCGGTATTTTTTTAATATTAAAAAATTATTATTTTATTTTAAATATATATTTTTTTATTTTTTTATTTTAAATATTTTATTTTAGTTTATAAATATATTTTTAAATATTTTAATTTTTTTGTTATGTGTTGGTTATGATTTAAGTGTAGAGTTTTGAAAGCAGTGTGAAATTTTGAGTTATGTATTTGGTTATAAGTTTTGAAAATAATTTTTAAATTAAATTTTGAGTTATGTGTCTGGTTACAATTTGAGTATGAAGTGTTTTGAGTTTAAAATATTAAAATTAAAAATTAAAATACTTAACTAGTTTAAAATTTAAAAAAATTTAAATAAAAATTATATATTTAAAATAAAAAATAAAATTTTCGTAAATATTGTTTAATATTTTAAAAAGATAAATTCAAAAAATTAAAAATACAACTCAAAACTCTTAATGAAACAAATTTTCTTTTTTCAAAATTTAAAATTTAAAAACTCTTTTTAAAGCACTTTTTAAAATTCATAATTAAAAAGAAATTTCTCTTTACAAAACTCAATTCGTAATTCCACATTTAAACCATAAGAAAATTACAATTCTAAAACTAAACCAAACGTTACCCACCTTACACTCAATTGAAAAATTATTTATAGGCTCAGACGATACCTCATCGATTAAAATAATTTAATTTTTTTAAAAATAAATTGATAATAAACTCTCACTCATTATAGTTTTTAATTTTTGTTAGGGATAAGAGTGACCCCGATCAGATAATTTTGCCGCGTTTTGCTTCATGGCGCGCTGCAGCCGGCACCTACTTGTCCCATCGATCAGATTTGGGATCTCCCCAAAAGTCATAAAGCCGAGAGGAAACATCCATGGGATAATGAAAACCGCGTTAAAAAAAATAAAAAATAGTAAAAAAATTATTATACTACGCTGCGCTCAGAAGGTAGGTTGATTTTTTAATTTTTTTGTCTTTTAATTTTTTTTTTGGTTTTTGGACTATTTTATTTTGAGATAAAAAAATTTATTTTATTTTATTTTAAATTTTTTTGACTTTTATAAAAAAAAATAAAATAATTATAATTTAAATATAACATTTTATCTTATTAATTTTTTAATATATTTTATCTTTTTGTGACTAAAAAAAACACTAACTTCATTTTAGTCCATTGCCAAATGAAGGCTATGTGCGAATTGGTTTCTGCAATCCTAGAAGCTTCGTTGTCACGCCCTCAAAATTAAACCCATAATAAATAATATTAACATACATCATCATATCAAAACAAGAATATAATTCCATTCATCAGAGTATTAAGAAATAAAACATCAAAATAAATGCCCTACGGGCTTACATCTTGCCAAGCCAATACTTGGACACAAATCCATGAGTCTAACTCAAAAACAAATAAAGCCCTAGGCTTGAGTGTTTTACATATAAAAGCAAATAAACTAGAAACAAATCTTCGAGTTCCAATCCCTCACAAGCTAAGTCCTTGGAGGCAGTGAACCATCTGCACCTGAAAATGAAGTTCCCATATAGGGTGAGCCACAGCCCAGTAGAGAAATACTAAACCAGGCATAAGAATTAACTAAAGCATTAACATCCGATACATAGTTAGCACAAGATAATAAATTCCCAATTTTATGACACGAATGCCTATACAGTCTATGACACGTGGTCTACGACACAACTCACTTTCCACTTATACCCACATGACTCACAACCTGGCCAAACAACTCAACAAGGATAACACATCGGATTAACCTTTCTTACAATATAATAAACACACATACAGGTGTTACATCAATCACAATCACATCCACTTCCATACTTCCCAACTGATACACATGGTGGTGATGTATCATGCCAACAATCAATAGAAATACTTCTATTAACAATAAGTACACATAAATGTGATGCTACAGGGGTCTATCCCCTTTCTCCTCCCAACACATCTGGTTTAGGGGTCCATCCCCTTTCTTCCCCTAAACCCTCCAACAAATTCGGTTTAGGAGTCCATCCCCTTTCTTCCCCTAAACCGGGAGTTCATCCCCTATCTCCTCCAAAACCAAATGCATATGCAACATAATTAATACTTGCCATATACAACACATAATCAATACACGTAATGTTCTGTATTAATTCAACAGTCAAACAGCTGACTAAATTCCAGTTATACCTAAGCCACATGCAAGGTCTACAACAATCACTGGCTATCCTCCACCGATAGCCCCAAAACAATTATTTCTAAGCAAGAAATAAATATCACAATATATATATATCAATTTCACAGATGAATGATTAAATATTCAACTACATCAACAAAATCTCAATTTCCCCAAATCTCATGAATTTAACCAATACACAATTCTCCTTTAAATTAATTACATGAATTAATCTATAACAAAACCCTAAGGTTTTTCCCCAAAATTACCAAACTACCTCCCACATACCAAAACACCAACACTTAGGATTAAAACGTATACAAGGAGTAGGAAATCCCTACCTTAAACAGAAGAACCCAAAAGGAGAAGGAGAAGATGGTGCTCAAAACCCCAAAGTGCTCCAAATCAACAATTGCTCCGATTAAATGAAAGCTCTCACTCTCCTCTACCTTTTTAATGAAGGAACTAGATTAAAAACGCCCTCTAGATAGATCAAACCCAAGGAAAAGATGAGTTGAGAGAAAAGAAACTCGAAACTAGGGTTTCTGGATCAAAAATTGTGAAAAAAGACGTTTTAAAACTGCTGCTGCGTTTAAATACTGGACAGGCTCGCTCGAGCGAAGACATGGTCGCTCGAGCGACCAGACACAAAAACAGACCTCGCTCGAGCGAAAAGAAGCTCGCTCGAGCCAAAGACAAACCATCTCGCTCGAGCGAAGGAAAGCTCGCTCGAGCCAACAAACACTGCCCTCAGGTCTAGCACTGGACGCAGCCCTCGCTCGAGCCAAGAAATGCTCGCTCGAGCGACAAACCAAGAAGGACCTCGCTCGAGCGAAGAGAAGCTCGCTCGAGCGAGCAAGCCAAAAACTGAACATCAAGAATTTGTTTCTAGACTCAACCAACCTGTAATCAACCTGCCCAAAACATCCTATAACCAAAGAATAAGGAATCAAGGACAACAACGACAATAATATGACAACGGAATCCACGGAACATAAGTCCGAATACAATAATCAAATGGGAAAAAGACCGGGGTCGCTATAACCTCCCCCCCTTAAAAGAATTTCGTCCCCGAAATTAAGCATGAGTTTGTAAAAATGAATTTTTTCTCAATTCCCAATGATATAAATACAACAATAAACAACAACTTGACCCAAAACTGGTCACTTCATCTCTTATCAAGAGCTATCTCACAGTATATATAAATCAACATATATTTCAACTTGCACGAATATTATGCATTATTCTTCTCGATGTTAACAATTTCCATATCATATTCAATCCCATGATATAAACAACACATTTAATATATATAAATGTTATACTCCACTTCCATAAAAAGGCAAGTTTCAACATGTTAACATTAAACCCAAACATTCTCAATGTTTTCTAGCTTAAGACATATATAAAATTCTCAAGTTCCACAATATTACATAATCTAAACACAAGATTACAATTCCACAAACAAGTCCGGATATTTCTCACGGACTTCCAACTCACGTTCCCAAGTGGCCTCCTCCACTCCGTGATGTTTCCACAAAACCTTCACTAAAGGGATGGTCTTACCACGCAGGACTTGATCCCGCCTATCCAAGACTCGAATCGGCCTCTCCTCATACGAAACATCCTCATCAACAACTAAATCGGTCCAATCCAACACATGCGATGGATCCGGCTCATACTTCCGAAGCATACTCACATGAAACACGTCATGAACTCCGGACAACTGCGGTGGCAAAGCTAAACGATAAGCAACCTCGCCAATCCTCTCAAGGATCTCAAAGGGGCCAATAAATCGAGGGGACAACTTCCCACTCTTCCCGAACCTCATTAAACCTCGCCTAGGTGAGATTTTTAGAAAGACATGATCACCTACCTCAAACACCAAAGGTCTCCTCCTACGGTCGGCATAAGATTTCTGACGACTCTGGGCTGTAACAAGTCTCTTACGGATAAGCCCAACTTTCTCCGTCGTCTCCCTCACTAACTCCGGACCTATCAAAGGTGCATCACCCACCTCGGCCCAACAAACTGGAGATCTACACGGTCGGCCGTACAAGGCCTCAAATGGTGCCATACCGATACTAGACTGAAAACTGTTGTTATAGGCAAACTCCACCAATGGCAAGTGCCTCTCCCACGACCCACTGAAATCAAGAACACAACCCCGAAGCATATCCTCAAGGATCTGTATGGTACGCTCTGACTGCCCGTCAGTCTGAGGATGGTAAGCCGTACTAAAGGTCAACTTAGTGCCTAAAGCACTCTGCAAACTCTGCCACAACCTGGCAGTGAAACGAGGATCTCTATCTGAGACAATCGTCACTGGAACCCCATGCAACTTTACTATTTCCCGAACATATAAATCGGCAAGATGATCCACCGAATCTCTCACACGCATAGGAATAAAATGTGCTGACTTAGTCAACCGATCCACAACCACCCAAATAGCATCATTACCTCGCTGAGTCCTAGGAAGACCCACAACGAAGTCCATAGTGACATGTTCCCACTTCCACTCGGCAATAAGTAAGGGTTGCAACAAACCCGCTGGCCTCTGATGCTCGGCCTTCACTTGCTGACAAGTAAGGCACTTAGATACGAAAGCTGCCACATCTCTCTTCATACCCCGCCACCAAAACTGGCGACCCAAATCCCTATACATTTTAGTGCCTCCCGGATGCACCGCAAGGCGTGAATGATGAAACTCTCGGAGTACCTCCTCTCGACACGACTCCGGCACAAACAGACGGTCTCGGTATCTCACACTCAGATCGGGATACACCGTCAAACCCTTCTCAACCTTACCACTAGAAATCTTCTCCCGGAGAGATTCTACCTCAAGATCACCCCTCTGAGCCTCTAACACTCGAGTCACAAGTGTAGGCTGTGCAACAACAGAAAACAAGGTCGCAGCCTCAACGGATTCGCCCAGATGCAAATCAAACTCCCCAACTGCACCCAACATCTCCCACTCTCGGATGGCTATACTAGCAACGTCACCAACAGATTTCCTACTAAGGGCATCGGCCACAACATTGGCCTTTCCCGGATGATAGTGTAACTCGAAATCATAATCCTCAATAAATTCCATCCATCTCCTCTGCCTCAGATTCAAGTCTTTCTGTGTAAACAGATATTTCAGACTCTTATGATCGGAGAATACTTCAAATTTCTCACCAAACAGATAATGCCTCCAGATCTTCAAGGCAAATATCACAGCTGCTAACTCTAGATCATGCGTAGGGTAATTCTTCTCATGAATTTTCAACTGGCGTGAGCCATAGGCAACCACTTTCCCTTCTTGCATCAACACACAACCCAGACCCTCTCGTGAGGCGTCACAGTAAACTGCATAACCTAACCCTCTCTCCGGAATAATTAAGACCGGAGCGGTGGTCAATCTAACCTTCAATTCCTGAAACGACTTTTCACAAGTCTCACTCCATACAAATTTGACTCCCTTCCGAGTCAATCTGGTTAACGGTGAAGCTAACTTGGAGAAATCCTTCACAAACCGACGATAATACCCTGCCAATCCCAGAAAACTGCGGATCTCAAACACACTCTTAGGTTGTACCCAATCTTGCACTGCCTCAATCTTGGATGTATCAACAGACACCCCTTTCCCAGAAACTACGTGGCCTAAAAATTTTACCTCTTCTAGCCAGAATTCACACTTCCCAAACTTAGCATATAACTTATGGGCTCTAAGCAACTCAAGCACCACTCTCAAGTGTTCCTCGTGCTCCTCCTCTGAAGGTGAATAAATCAGAATGTCGTCCACGAAGACGACCACAAAACGATCTAAGAATTCCCGAAAGATCCGATTCATCAAATCCATAAACACTGCCGGTGCGTTGGTGAGCCCAAACGGCATCACCAGAAACTCATAGTGGCCATACCGCGTACGGAATGCCGTCTTTGGAATGTCCTCCTCCCTGACTCTCAACTGATGATAACCCGATCTCAAGTCTATCTTAGAGAAACAACGGGAACCCTTCAACTGGTCAAACAAATCATCTATACGAGGCATAGGGTACTTATTCTTAACCGTAGCCCGATTCAATTTCCGGTAATCTATACACAGTCTCAAAGCACCACCTTTCTTCTTAGCAAATAGGGCCGGTGCTCCCCACGGCGAAACACTAGGACGGATATAGCCCTTATCTAGCAACTCCTGGAGTTGAACCTTCAACTCAACTAACTCAGCTGGGGCGAAACGGTAAGGTGCCATAGAAATCGGCGCCGTGCCGGGCACTAAATCAATAGAGAACTCAATCTCTCGATGAGGTGGCAAACCAACAAGATCCTCGGGGAAGACGTCCGGGTATTCACAAACCACCCTCGGTAACACAATCTGGGTCTCATCACACTCACTACTCTCAAGGCTAGCAAGTAGACCACTAAGCTCACTCCGCCCTCGCGGATCGTACCCTGGTGGCAAAACACTACCAACCCTGTCCCCTAGAAAATGGAAACGTTCCCCGCTAACTGTACAACAGGTGACCCTTTGACGGTAGCAATCAATAAATGCCCGGTATGACGATAACCAGTCCATACCCAAAATAACATCGAAGCCCTTCATGGGCATAACCACGAAAGAAAAAGGGATTCTATGATCATCGACCTCTATATCACAACCCCTAACACCTTGTTTCAAAATTAATTCGCCCCCAAGTGGTGACACTACACAAATAGGAGATGCTAACTGTGCTAACTCCAACTCCAAAATAGATGCGAATGCAGCAGACACAAAAGAATGAGATGCACCCGTATCGATCAAAACACTAGCAACTGAATTGCAAAACAAGAAGGTACCTCTCACAACCGACGGAGTCGGCACCAGATCCTGCGCGGTAACTGCATACACGCGCCCAGACGACCTCTGATCAACCTGCTCACCCCTAGGAGCATAAGACTGCTGCACCGAATGGGACGATGAAGCCCCCTGATTAGTCCTCGAGGCCTGAACGGACTGAACTGGCTGACTCTGAGTCTGCCTCAACCCAGATGCACCAGATGTGCCACTCAACTGTGGGCAAAACCTCTTCAGGTGCCCTGGCTGACCACACTGAAAACAACTCAAACCAGACGCACCAGGTGTGCCACTTAACTGCGGGCAGGACCTCTTCATATGCCCCGGCTGACCACACTGAAAACAAGAGAGCGACTGGCCTCTACCCTGACTCTGACTCTGTGATCGAGCCGAAGAAGATGCTGCCCTCTGTACTCCTCCCTTCTGAGGACAGACTGAAGACTTATGGCCCAGCTGGCCACACTTGAAACAGGTAATATCTCCCTGACTGCCTTTCCCCGAACTAGCACTCGGTACAGGAAAAGTAGACCTAGAGAAGCTACTCTGAGGCTGCTGAGGAGTGAAACCTCTCTGCCTCCTGCCATCGCCCTGACCATCCTGACTCCTCTTGGAGCCTTTCTGCCCTTCCTCCTCCTCCCGCATCGCAATCTCAGTATGGGCTGCTGCATCAACCAAACGCCCAAAATCCCTAATCATAGTCGGCACAACTCTCAATTTGAGGCCGCGCCTCAACTTCTTCTCGAACTCTATACACCGACGCTCCTCAGACGCCACTAACTCAGGTGCGAACCTGGACAAACTAGTAAATAAGGCCTCAAACTCAGCCACTGATGAACTATTCTGCTTCAGCTGGCAGAACTGATCTCTCAACGTCTCCTGAACAGCTGGAGACAGATACTTCTCCTGAAAAGCATCAACAAACTCCTTCCAAGTACCTCCAATGCGACCCTTGGTGAACTTCCACCACTGACCCGCATCCCCTTTCAGCTGGAAAGATGCCAAGGTCACCTTCAACCCCTCGTCTTCGATGCCAAGCATCTCAAACGTTTTCGTTGTCTGTTCGAGCCATTCGTCTGCTTTAAGCGGCTCGCTAGGATCACCAACAAACACTTCCGGTTGAGACCGGAAAAACTCCCTTTTCAGAAAAGAAGGCCCTGCATCTGCAGCAACTACCGGGGCCGGAACTACCTGGGCTGGATTCGCAGCCCTCAGAATGTCCACTGACGCCTGAAATGCCCCTGCTATCTCTTGGGCCAAAGTGCCCAAACCCTGCTGCCCTACTGGCTCGGCCGCATTGGCCTGGCCAACACCCTCCTGAACCGTCGGAATCTCCTCCGGTATAGGCACTTCTTGCCCGGCCTGCCTACCACGCCTACCACGACCTCGTCCTCGTCCTGACATCCTAATAAAAGAAACAAAGACGTTAGCACTCTAAATAATATGCCAAAACTATGACACTCGCGTCCTAATACATTGGACAACAATAAATCACACCACGTAAGCACATAATCACATAAGCACCTACGAATTTCATTTCTGGATAATGATAGTCCCGAGGCGTCACTAAAGTTCCGGTTGGAAACAACATTGATCAAGTGCCTTTCCAACAAGACTTTCAGGGACTCAAGGGTCCAATCAACATCCCAGAAACTACATTCCATACCCACATAGTCACGTAAACATGTTATCATATAAGCATGCAATCATTACACTAAGTCTCTATCAAACGAGACGAACCCATTGTGATACTAATCACTTCCCACGTACCCAAAGTATTCGAACCCGGTACGCTCTGATACCAAGTTGTCACGCCCTCAAAATTAAACCCATAATAAATAATATTAACATACATCATCATATCAAAACAAGAATATAATTCCATTCATCAGAGTATTAAGAAATAAAACATCAAAATAAATGCCCTACGGGCTTACATCTTGCCAAGCCAATACTTGGACACAAATCCATGAGTCTAACTCAAAAACAAATAAAGCCCTAGGCTTGAGTGTTTTACATATAAAAGCAAATAAACTAGAAACAAATCTTCGAGTTCCAATCCCTCACAAGCTAAGTCCTTGGAGGCAGTGAACCATCTGCACCTGAAAATGAAGTTCCCATATAGGGTGAGCCACAGCCCAGTAGAGAAATACTAAACCAGGCATAAGAATTAACTAAAGCATTAACATCCGATACATAGTTAGCACAAGATAATAAATTCCCAATTTTATGACACGAATGCCTATACAGTCTATGACACGTGGTCTACGACACAACTCACTTTCCACTTATACCCACATGACTCACAACCTGGCCAAACAACTCAACAAGGATAACACATCGGATTAACCTTTCTTACAATATAATAAACACACATACAGGTGTTACATCAATCACAATCACATCCACTTCCATACTTCCCAACTGATACACATGGTGGTGATGTATCATGCCAACAATCAATAGAAATACTTCTATTAACAATAAGTACACATAAATGTGATGCTACAGGGGTCTATCCCCTTTCTCCTCCCAACACATCTGGTTTAGGGGTCCATCCCCTTTCTTCCCCTAAACCCTCCAACAAATTCGGTTTAGGAGTCCATCCCCTTTCTTCCCCTAAACCGGGAGTTCATCCCCTATCTCCTCCAAAACCAAATGCATATGCAACATAATTAATACTTGCCATATACAACACATAATCAATACACGTAATGTTCTGTATTAATTCAACAGTCAAACAGCTGACTAAATTCCAGTTATACCTAAGCCACATGCAAGGTCTACAACAATCACTGGCTATCCTCCACCGATAGCCCCAAAACAATTATTTCTAAGCAAGAAATAAATATCACAATATATATATATCAATTTCACAGATGAATGATTAAATATTCAACTACATCAACAAAATCTCAATTTCCCCAAATCTCATGAATTTAACCAATACACAATTCTCCTTTAAATTAATTACATGAATTAATCTATAACAAAACCCTAAGGTTTTTCCCCAAAATTACCAAACTACCTCCCACATACCAAAACACCAACACTTAGGATTAAAACGTATACAAGGAGTAGGAAATCCCTACCTTAAACAGAAGAACCCAAAAGGAGAAGGAGAAGATGGTGCTCAAAACCCCAAAGTGCTCCAAATCAACAATTGCTCCGATTAAATGAAAGCTCTCACTCTCCTCTACCTTTTTAATGAAGGAACTAGATTAAAAACGCCCTCTAGATAGATCAAACCCAAGGAAAAGATGAGTTGAGAGAAAAGAAACTCGAAACTAGGGTTTCTGGATCAAAAATTGTGAAAGAAGACGTTTTAAAACTGCTGCTGCGTTTAAATACTGGACAGGCTCGCTCGAGCGAAGACATGGTCGCTCGAGCGACCAGACACAAAAACAGACCTCGCTCGAGCGAAAAGAAGCTCGCTCGAGCCAAAGACAAACCATCTCGCTCGAGCGAAGGAAAGCTCGCTCGAGCCAACAAACACTGCCCTCAGGTCTAGCACTGGACGCAGCCCTCGCTCGAGCCAAGAAATGCTCGCTCGAGCGACAAACCAAGAAGGACCTCGCTCGAGCGAAGAGAAGCTCGCTCGAGCGAGCAAGCCAAAAACTGAACATCAAGAATTTGTTTCTAGACTCAACCAACCTGTAATCAACCTGCCCAAAACATCCTATAACCAAAGAATAAGGAATCAAGGACAACAACGACAATAATATGACAACGGAATCCACGGAACATAAGTCCGAATACAATAATCAAATGGGAAAAAGACCGGGGTCGCTATAGAGGCACATGGTTCTAGTTACAGCATTCATCCTGGAAGCACCAAGATGTATTGGGATCTTCATGAACATTTTTGGTGGAATGGTATGAAGGGAGATATTGCAGAATTTGTGGCTCAGTGTTTGGTGTGTCAACAGGTTAAAGTAGAACATCAGAAATCTACGGGGAAACTACAACCCTTACCTATACCGGAGTGGAAGTGGGATCATGTTACCATGGACTTCGTGTGCGGATTACCTCGTACTAGTAGTAATCACGATGCAGTTTGGGTAGTTGTTGATAGATTAACCAAGTCAGCACATTTTATTGTAGTACGGATGACCTATTCTCTAGCTCAATTTGCACAATTGTATGTGAGGGAGATTGTTAGATTGCATGGTGCCCCAGTGTCAATAGTGTCAGATCGGGACCCTCGTTTTGTGTCTAAGTTTTGGGGTGCGTTACAATCAGCTATGGGTACTCGGTTAAATTTTAGTTCGGCTTATCACCCTCAGACAGATGGGCAATCAGAGAGGACTATTCAAACCCTTGAGGATATGTTGAGGGCTTGTGCTTTGGAGTGGAGAGGTAATTGGGATGATTATTTGCCGCTCATGGAGTTTGCCTATAATAATACCTATCATTCTAGTTTGGGAGTAGCTCCTTATGAGGCTTTGTATGGAAGGAAGTGTAGGTCTCCTTTGTGTTGGTATGAGGTTGGTGAAAGGCAAATGTTGGGACCTGATTTGGTGGAGGATGCTACACGGAAAATTATCACCATCAGAGAGAGATTGTTGACTGCTCAGAGTAGACAAAAAAGTTATGCTGATCATCGTAGGAGAGACTTAGAGTTTCATGTGGGGGATATGGTATTCTTGAAAGTATCACCATGGAAAGGAGTGATCAGGTTTGGAAAGAAAGGAAAGTTGAGTCCTAGATACATTGGTCCATTTGAGGTATTGGAGAAGGTTGGTGAGGTTGCGTACCGTGTTGCTCTACCCCCTAGGTTGGCAGGAGTGCATAATGTGTTTCACGTGTCTATGCTGAGGAAATATGTGCACAGTCCGTCGCATGTGATAGATTATGAGCCGCTTCAGATTAGAGAGGATTTTTCGTATGAGGAGATACCTGTTCAGATTTTGGATTCGAAAGAGAAAAGGTTGCGTACAAAGGTCATTAAATTGGTTAAGGTACTGTGGCGTAATCATTTAGTTGAAGAGGCGACTTGGGAATGCGAGGACGAGATGCGCGAGAAGTACCCACATCTATTCTCATGATTTACTCAGATTAGTTTTGAGGACGAAACTTTTTTTTAGGAGGGGAGAACGTGAGAACCCGAATATGAAAATTAAGTAAATAATTAAATAATAATATTACAATCTCAAATGTTTTGGTGGTGAATTCTAAGGTGCAAATTAAATATTATTGGAGGATCTTTTGATTAATTTTAAACTTAAAATAAATTTGTGGTGAAAGCATTTAATTTAGACGCAAGATTTATTTAAAAAAAAAAAAATATTGAGGGCAAGTTAGTAAGTATATTTTGTTATAATAATAGTTATATTTTATTTAATTAATGTGTTAGAAAATAAAGTAATATAAAGATAATATTTTAGGGCCTTTTGTGTAGATACATATGTAACCCTAGGTTGCCTCATACTATTCATAACAACAACAGGAGCCACCACGGGAGAGAGAGAAAGGTTGAGAGAAAAGAAGAAGAGAAAAGAAGGGTTGCAAACAAGGATGAATTTTTGGGTGTGGTGGGTCTTTATCTTTCTTCTTCCTTTTGGTTTTGTTTTTATCCTTATTCCATTATTATTTTATTCATTCATGGAGGTTGTAGGTTTATATATTTTGTATATATATATATACTGTTAAGAAATTTGAGGAGTTAAATTCATGTATAAAGAATGGGTATTATTCTTAGTTAAAAAATTCTGCGCATATTCACGAACTTTAAAAATCAAGAAACCATATCAAACGGATGCATTTTGAACTGAAATTTTTACAG
Source organism: Camellia granthamiana (assembly GCA_036172215.1). Taxonomy (NCBI): domain Eukaryota; kingdom Viridiplantae; phylum Streptophyta; class Magnoliopsida; order Ericales; family Theaceae; genus Camellia; species Camellia granthamiana. Next base: position 42,242,288 of record CM069909.1, on the reverse strand, counting down.
TAGATCAATCACATATTCAATTGCATATCTGAATTTTTTCATAATTTTTGGGAGTCAAAATCCATATAAATTGAGGTATTCAAATCTGTCCAGGAAACCAGTCCGAAACAGTAAATTCGGGAGTGTTGTTCTCTTTGGGTATAAATCCAAAAATTATCAAATTAGTGTCATTAGAACCGGTTACGAGTCTAGTTTCGTACGTTTTTGGCCTTGCATTGATTGCTCGTGTATATTAAGAGAACCGTCAATTTCTTTAAAGTGCTGTAGAAAACGACCTGTTTGGATATAATAAATTGTAGATAATTATTTTGATAAGCAAATCAAGTGAAACCAATTGGGTTTGAAACTTAGGATATATTAGATCATATCTGGAGGTTATTGGAATTTTTCGAATAGTGTGGAGTGGGTTTTGTAATTTTCAAAGTTAGCGAATAGGTTGGGAAGGCTTGTTTGAAATTCTGTTTTATCTTAAAGTCACAATTAATTAAGTTTCGATCGGAACCTATGTCTTGGGTGATTTTAGACATTGAAGAACATGAACTTAGGTGATATTTAAGAGTAACGGTGAGTTGGGTTGAGCCGTGTTAGTGCGCTTTAGTTTGGGGTTACTTAGTTTATTATTCCTTTTAGTATGTTTGAATTAGTAGTGATGTGTAGTGTTAATACTTTGTTCAGGGTACTAGTAGGACTGTTATACTTTATTCGAGGATTATATTATATCGTTTTCAGGTGAGTAGTTTCATGCTACATATTTTTATAAATGTTCCCCAACCCTAAACTGTTGGAAAATTAAATTGTTGTTTCATGACTAAACTGTTTTGATAAATTATTATATTATCAGTTTAATCAAATTATTTCTGAAACATGTGTGAACTTGGCATACTGTAAACTATTTGTTTTGGTCTCATGTTTATAATGATGAACTACCATGTTTTGCGAAACTGATGTGTATTGATTATTGGGACCATGTGTGTATTTAGTCCAGGGAAATTATTCCACTGTGTGGTGACTCTGGCCACTAGGGAACAGATCCAGGTTGGGCCGTGATGACTCTAGTGCTCAACGATTGTAAGGAAAAGACCTTTAAAAATAACTAGGTGACCTTAAATCGGATCGTCTTTGAGAAAAGGCCCAGGTGCCACCCTGAGGATGACTCTTAGTTCGGTATTGGATCCAACGGGGCTTATAGCCTTGAGAACTGTGTGGCATATTATTTGTTTTTCTTGGTACCCAGAAAATTATTGGTGTTCATGTTATAATCTGTTTTAAGTGAAAAATGTTGTTTATCATGTTCTTGCGAGACATGAGTATTTTAAGTGTTGAACTGTGGAACCTCTTTTTGAAACAGATTGTATTTACCAAATTGTATGCCAATCTAGTTTCTATGATATATATCTTATTTTGGAATTGAACCCTGTTTTCAAAACTGTATTTACTATCCATGTTGCTACTCACTGAGCTATCAGCTGACTTAATTGTTTACCATTTCCAGGTGTTAGAAGGACTTAGAGTAGACTCATGGCGTAGCGGGGACTCAATTGCATGAACCTCTAGGGCATTTATTCTATTTGTTTTAGGTTGCTTTGTCGAGTTTTGTGCATACATTGTGGTTGGGTTTTATTTAGAATTATTTTATCTTGCGGGCGGTTTGTGTCCCATTTAGTATATATATATTTTTAGGAAGTTGGTTGTGACTTGTTTTTCACTTGTGGTATGTCACTAGATTGAGTGTTGATTTATTTATTCCTGGTCTATCATCACATTTATTCTTTATGGTTTTGTGTTCATGTTTAGGCTTACGTGTGCCTTGGGCTAAGTCCCTGTGGGCCACGGCCGGTCATGCCCGGATTTTGGGTGTGACAAGTATGCCATCTCATGTCTTTTGCCGTCTTCCTAGACATGTACAATCTTCTCAACCTAGGTGTCAATGGGAAGTAACGCCATATCTTGTGAGGGATCTTCTTACCCTTGCTATCATTTACTCTGTATCTAGATGCTTGACATGTGGGACATTTTTCCAAGTGAGCATTCTCCTGCCAGAATAGTACACAATCATGTTTACATGCATCGATGGGCTCGTACCCCAAGCCCAAGTCACGTAGTAACTTCTTGCACTCGTAAATTGACCCTGGCACCACGTGGCCTTCTGGTAGGAATCACCTTTGTATCTCCAAAACCTTGTCAAAAGACTTATTGCTCCACCTATTTTCTACCTTCACATGTAGCATCTGAATAACGAATGATAACAAAGTATCTGAGTTTTTGCAACCTGGGTACAAGCAACATTGGGAAGCATCTAACAATTTATCAAAATGTCGTACATCCTCTCTTTCTAGAGTATCACCCTCCATAAAATTCCCCCTCTGAGAGTCCTCTATCAGTTCATCATATTCATCTTCATCCTCGTCATTCTCACCATTGCTTTCATCAAGGTTATTGTGTTCTAGAAGTTCACCGTGTTCTAACCAAGTGGTGTATGATACTATCATCCCACTTATGAGCAAATGAGCCTTCACAATATCATACCCCTGCTTATAAAAGTTACAACAATTGATGCATGGGTGCTTAATCTCCCTACCCTCACCCAAATGAACCTTTGCAAATTCAATAAATGAGTTCACCCCATCTACATATGGCTGACTGAATCTATCAGAAATTAACATCCAACTCCTGTCCATATCTGATCATAAGATAGTAGTTAATACCAATAGGACACAACCTTTTATTTATTATTATTTATTTATTTATTCTTTAAACATGAAGACAAAGTAGTTAATATAAGTGTAGAGTGACACATCATCGTCAATAAAGGTGCATCTACCTATAGGCTTTTTTAATTTTGTATCAAGGTTTCGACCAACAAATCCTTTAAAATTCTATTATATCTGCATATATTATGTATTAAGTTAAGTGTTTCTTACATTTATCAACAAAATATATATATAGATATATTTAATGTCTGTTAAATGGTAAAAGGTAGTTGGCATGGCAATGTACTATTCCAATTCATTCCAATATCATTCTTAAAGGACATTACCTAATGGGCTCCTACAAATTAAGGGCATAGGGAAGGACTAAGAGTGGCTACAAGCCTAACCTCTGTAATATTTGTGGGAAGGGACTACATTTTTCAATTCCAACCCATATTTTCATACACGGGAACTCAAGCATTTACCACTACACCAAAAAATAAGAAAACCTAACAGCAAAAATGAATTCAGGCATTTTTTCCTTGCTAATGGGAATTACCTCACTAATTGAATGACAGTAGTGGATATATATAAGAATATGAATCAACAAAATCACCTACATCTTCAAAATGTAATATAACCATGCCATATTTAAGTATGCACAAGTGTGCAGACATAACATCTTATAATGCTAATTTTCACTATAAATATTTCAATGTGTA
>CM069909.1:41933807-42238676 GCA_036172215.1 Camellia granthamiana | reverse complement strand
AAATTCTATAAAGGACGGGCTGTTCAACTTTGAAAACTTAGCTAAGGTCAAGGCCAATGACATTCTATTGTACAGCTACTTAATCTAAATAGTACAACAACTATTTTTTGTTTAATAGTACAACAACTATTGTCTTCGTATTGAAGTAGCAAGGAAATCTTCAGCTCCCATTGTTAGCATAAATGCGGCTTATTTTTGTTTGCATTCATTACAAAGTAAACTAAGCCTAACTAACCACAACATACTCAATGCAACCAAAAAGTTGCATACCTGGTCTTGAGAAGTAGGTTCATTCCTGTCAGTAGCAAGAGCCCTCAAGTCTAATTTAGGTCTAGATTGATTTTTATGATAGTTCTTGCTCCAGCATGAAAGTTCCATTTTAGGGAAGGATGACATACCATGATACTTTTTTGTTTTAACCTTGTATGTGGTGCATCTATTCAATATAAATTAAGACCCTTTCCTCTGATTGGTTACTCCTCTAAGGCTTAGCTCAACCGTCATTCACCTTTTACTCTATCTATCTCCACTTGTTCTCTTTTCATCGTCTCTCATTTTCAACAGTTTTTCTCTCTCCCCCTCATCATTTGTCTTTCTTACTTCTACTTAGACCACAACTAAGAAAGGTTTTTTAAAACTTGAAAACCCAGATGAAGTTTCAACTTTGGAAAAATAATATAGCATGAAAACCCACCTATAATCGCTCACCGTTAGTGAATAGAGAATTGAATTATAAAATGGCCATGTAAAAATCTTAATACTCACAAATTTTTTTCATGACAAAATGTCCCAAGGACTTCACATTTTCAAGGGAAAAAAAGCCCTATTTCTTATCCTATGACCTAAACAAGCCTTACTGAATTTCAAAGATTCCAAAAACAAAAACCAGAAAGAAGCTTCAATTGCTTAAGGACATATTAAGCACCCCAAAAAAATTTGAAAAAACTCATTTTTTTTAGTCAAAAATCTTCAAGAGCAAGGCGAACTGTAACAACCCTCACACTGTTTACCGGTTAATGACTGATTAATTACCGATTACTGCTAAACTGAAACTGATCATGATAAGTGATTGAACTAACTGAATTACTGAATTGATTGACTGAAATTTGAAACTGAATCGATTGACTGTATCTGTTTAAATGCATTTTCTATTTGTTGAATGTGTGATTATCTGTTCATGTTGATACATGTAAATCGCAAATTGAAGGCCTTATCGGCGGCCAAACCAGAAATTGATTAGTGTTCTATGATAAGTAGAATTTATGTGATTTTATAGTATAATAATCTGAAAACTGATTAGGTATGATTAAACTAGATTAATTTAAGCCAAATTAATAGAGTTGCCTTATTTACGAATTGCCATCGAGTGGGCCTTTGTTTATTCTTATTATTTGAGCCTTCATTACACTTTAACACAAACTTTTCCTCAGCTCTTTACCTTGTTCTAGTCGACCAAGAGAGTTTAGAGAGAGAAATAGTGAGAGGTTTGAGTGTTCTTGAGAGATTGGCTTGAATATTGAAGAATTGATGTGTAAAATTGGCATATTGAGCCTCTAGACTTGGAATTAAGGAACCTAGGTATGAATTTCACCCTTTTGGTTGTGTCTCTAAGTTAATTCATGCATGATTCATGTCTAATTAAAGAACTAAGTCATGTTCTAGTTCTAACACGTTGGATTATAGTTTAATTCTTGCATGCATGTTGGTATTAATAAATTGTAAGTTGATTTCATGGCAAAAGGTTGCATGCATGTTCACATTTATGTATAAGTCCATGTTTTCATCTCGTTTTGAAAGGATTGAGCTCATTAGAGCAAGAATTGAAGCTTTGAAATGGTTTTTAACCCATGCATGTTCTATTTGAGCATTGTTCTTGAAAAATGGTTTGAAAATGAGGTTGATTAAACACCCTTGGGCTTTGATTTCTTAAATTGAGTTTTGAAACATGATATTCTATGTGTTTAAAAGAGTTTTTTCAGGAAATGGGCCCAAGAGGATCGAATTGGGAGCATCAAAACTTGGTTTTTGGCTTGAATGTACAATCTACATTTTTCCAGAATTTGGGTGCCCGCTCGAGCGGGGAGGAAATCAAGCTCCCAGTACTTTGACCTATTTTACAATCTGCTCGAGCGGAGTGATACGCGCTCGAGAGTGGGGATTTTCGAGCATCCGGCATATTTTTACAGTCCGCTCGAGCGGAAGAACTCACACTCGAACGGGTACCTTTGTTGCATGTCCGCTCGAGCGGGGGAAACCTGCGCTCGAGTGGGACCCTATTTCTCTGAAATTTCTGAAATTGTTTCTCTTTGCACATCTTTGCATCTTCATCCCATCCTAGGCATTCTTAGGCCTAATTTAAGACATCTTAATGAGGATATAGATGTAGAACACACCAAGGCATATAGGGGTTAAGTTACTATTATCCTTCCCAACTGTGAAACTTAGTGTGTGTTCAATCTGTTAACTGTTTAGGGTTGGCGCCTGGGGACGCGCTCTAGCTAACTGTAGCCTTGAACTCTGTGAGTAACAATTTTGTAAAGATATGTTCAAAATGATTATCTTCTGAATACTGAACTGAACTGTTTACTGAACTGATATTGTTTACTGAATGAATGTATGTCCTATATTCTGAACTGTACTGTGGCATCCTTAGCTCCTATTATTTACTGTTACTGTTACAGAGATCTCTGTCGGTTCCCTCATAGAACCACTACTGTTTACTGATTGATGGCCATCACTTACTGTTCGGTTTTCTTAGACCTACTGTTACTGCACTGCTATGCTAATGGATGTACCACATATGACTGTTTACTGTACTGAATGACTGAAATACTGATCTAATGAACTGTTTTCATTACTGTAAGGACATTCATTCTAAACCTCTTTATGCATTATGTTATTCACTGGGTTTTAGCTCACTATTTATATATATGTAGAGTGCTCAGCCACCAGATCGGACCTAGGAGCGTGGGTTAGACTCCAGTTTTGTCAAGCCAAACTACTGTGCCTCACTGCGAGGTTCTGAGTTCGCCATGCTATGGCTTTGGGGTGTTTTTATTTCCCCTGTTTGTCCCTGTTACTGTTTTGTATCACTGTATAGACTGTTATCTACTGTACTGTACTGTTATCAGGGATTAGGTCCCTGTACCAAATGACTGTAAATGTTTGTATAGACTGTACTGTTCTGAATGTATGAATGCATGAAAAAGTCTTTTTGCATATAGACTGTCACAGCTCATTGGACACTGTTTATTTACTGTTTTGGCTTCCACCAGGCCCCTGTACTATGCTTTTACTGTTTTACTGTTAAGAGGCCTTCGAAAATCTCGGATTACTGGCCGGTTACAGTGCTAAACCCATAGGAGCAGGTTTGGGTCGTGACACGAACAACATCATTTTATCACCAATTCCTATATTATCAAAATCTTCGGTGTAAAAAAGGGTGAGATAGAGAAATGATGGGGAGAGAGAAAGCATGAGATGTGAAAAAATGATGATGTGAAATGAGGAGATGATGCAAGGGAAAAAATTTCAAATGACAATAATTGTCGTCTTGTCGCACAATAGGAAGATAATGTGTCATTTGACACCCATGCTTTTCCATTTCTTCTTCTTCCTCCTTAAAAAAAAAAAAAAAAAAATTGTCAGATCACAGGGTGATTAATGGCATTTTTGAACACTAGAATTATGGCTCTTGTTTTAATGAATATAACAAATTTTAGTGTACAAATAGTTTTATAATTAAGTTTGGACCTTTGTTGCTGCTCATTGGAAATAGAGCCCCTTTTGGAAGGAAGTGTTGTAGTCACTATGGAAACGTTCAAGCAACTTCTTTGTAGTTTATAGGTCCAGCGAATATTGACATAACATCTATTCATATCAACATCATTAACTATGGAAAACATTGCAGGTCCTTTTCAAAAGGCAGTGCTTTAATCACTATGGAAATGTCCAAGCAACTCCATTATATAGCTTATATGCCCAACAAATATTGACAACATCTATTCATGTCAACATCATCAACTAAAGAAAACAAAAAGAAAATGACAAGCAAGATTGTAACTACAAAGACAACAAGGGCGAGTTTTAGTTGACCCAAAATGGATAGAGGGGTTTAACTTAATACTCTGGGGGCTGCTAAGACTTCTTTCTGATCATTGTCCTGTATTGTTGATGGAGGATGAGAGAGACTGGGCCCCCAAACCTTTCAGATTTCTTAATCCCTAGATCTTGCACTCTAACTTTCCAGATTTTATAGAAAAGACATGGAAGGATACAACGGTTCAGGGTTGGGCTGGTTTTGCTGTTCAAATCAAATTGAAGACTTTGGAGGCTGCGTTAAAAATCTGGAGCAAGGAGGTATTTGGGAATGTCACTTTCAAGTTGAAATCAGTAGAAGATGATCTACACACACTGGGTCTTATTGTGGAATCTAGAGATTTGGAGGAGGATGAAAAATTAAGGAGAAGGACAGCAAAAGAACAGGTATGGAAGCTAAGTAGGATGGTGGAATGGCTATGGCTGCAAAAGTCAAGGCTCAATTCGACCTTGAAAGGTGACAAAAACACCAGATTCTTTCATGTGATGGCCATGAGTAGACAATAGAAATGAAATATCTTCCATTACAGTTGATAATATTCTGTTTGAAGATCCTAATCAAATTAAGAGAAATGTCTATGAGCATTTCAAGAATCATTTCTCAGAGGAGTGGGTTTCTAAGCCTACTTTAGGTGGGATATGTAAGTAAGTACAAAGTAGTTCTTACTATAGGGTGTTAGAAGCAGAGTTTTTGGAGGAAGAAATTAAAGCTGCAGTTAAGGATTGTGATGGTAACAAGGCTCCTGGCCCGGATGGATTTAATTTGTTTTGTTTTCAAAAATTCTGGAAATTGATGAAGGATGATGTCTGTAAATTTCTCAAGGAATTGCACATGCATAGCAAACTGGTGAAAGGATTAAATAGCTTCTTTATTTCACTCATTCCTAAAAAGGAAAATCCTATGGGTCTTGGAGACTATAGACCCATTAGCCTTATTGGATCTGTTTACAAAATCTTGGCCAAGGTGCTTGCTAGAAGGTTGAAAGCTGTGTTGCCTCATATCATGAGTGAATCTCAAATAGCATTTATAGGGGGGAGGAATATTATTGATGGTGTGCTAGTTGCTAATGAGGTGGTACATGGGTGGAAGAAAACAAAAAGGAAAGGTGTACTTATTAAGCTTGACTTTGAGAAAGCCTTTGACTCTATGAATTGGCTCTATCTAAAATCTATGTTGTTGAATTTTGGGTTTGGGGAAAAATGGATCAGCTGGATTGAAGAGTGTGTTTCCACTGCTAGGCTATCAGTCCTTGTTAATGGATCCCCAACTCAGGAGTTCAGCCTTGAAAGAGGCCTGAGGCAAGGGGATCCCTTATCTCCATTTTTATTCAACTTGGTAGCAGAAGGCCTCAGCATTTTATTGTCTAGAGCACAACAGTTGGGCCTCATTAAAGGAGTTATGCTAGGAGCTCATGGTGTGGTGTTATCCCATCTTCAATTTGCAGATGATTCATTATTATTTTGTGAAGCACAGGAGACTGAAATTTGCAATTTGAAGAGGATCTTAAGATGCTTTGAACTGATCTCAGGTTTGAGAATTAATTATCACAAAAGTTTGCTGTGTGGAGTGGGTGTACAGGAGGATATCATTGTTTCCTTTACAGATACACTAAATTGTAGGACAAAGTCCTTGCCTTTTCACTACTTGGGGCCTTAGTTGCAGGAATCGTACAACCAGGTGATGAATCTTCGTAAGAAACGCGATTCCGCGTTTCTTAGAAAGAAACGTGTAAGAATCGTGTTTCTGTAGAGAGAGAAGCGCGATCCTGTCCAAGATGGGATCGTTGGTGGCTATGAACAAAAACCCTAGCTTGTTGGTCAACAAAGAGAGAGAGAGAAGAAAGAAGGTGAAGAACCTGAAGGTCGTCTCTGGGTATGTCCTCCTTTGCTTTGTTTTTCTTCTTCTTTCATCACTTTGAAGGTCGTCTCTCTCTGTGTGTGTTTTTCGTCTTTGTCGCAGTTCATCTCTCTATCTCTCTCACAGATTGTCTCCTTGTTGATTGTCATCGTCTCCTCTGCCTTCGTCTTTGCGTTCTGCCTTCATCTCACTCGCACTCTCTCTCTCTCTCTGGCCTTCTGTCACGATATATATCTAATATAAGTAATATATATATATAATAAGATGAAACATATATAATCTTTATATAAATATATATATTTAAAAAATAATAAAAAAAACATCAACACATTATTATTTAATATATATCATATATATATACATATAAATATATAATAAAAAAACATTAATAAAAAAAATAAAAATACTAATATATATAATCTTTATAATATATATACATAAAAAAAACATTAACACATATAAATATAATATATATATATATATGAGTATATATTATACATATTAATAAAAAAACACAAATGCATATATGTAAAAAAAAAAAAAAAATTAACAATAACATATTATTTAAAAAATATAATAAATAAATAAAATAATTAATGTGTATTAAAATAAAACATTTATAAAAAAAACTTCTAATGTGTATTAAATATATATTACTGCTCCCCGAGACGCTCCCAACCTAAGAAACTTCTATCAGCTCACGCTTCCTCGCCCCCGCTCCCGCTTCCGCTCCCGCTTCCGCTTCGTGTAACTAAGCTTGGGGCTGCCACTGGGAGCTAATCAAACAAGGAAAGCAACATGGAAACCAGTTCTAGACAAATTAAAGAGCAGGTTAGCTGGATGGAAGAGAAGGTTGCTATCATTTGCTGGTAGGCTCACTCTAATTAAGGCTATAACTTCCTCTTTTACCTGTATACTATCTATCTCTCTTCAAGATGCCAGAAGGGGTAGCTACTGAATTTGAGAAGCTTCAAGCTAGATTCTTATGGAGCGGATCTGATTTGAAGAAAAAACTTCATATGGTGAAGTGGGAGGAGATTTCAAAAAGTGTGGAACAAGGTAGGCTTGGCATTAGAGGAGTCAGAGAGGTTAATGATAGCTTATTAATCAAGTGGTGGTGGAGATTTGGAGTTGATAAGGAAGCTTTGTGGAGGAGGGTAATCTGTAGCAATTACAACCTGGAGTTGGATAGCTGGGTTCCATCATTTAGATCTAGTAGCAGGTATTCTTGTGTATGGAAAGACATCATATCTTTAGCAAATCGCAGAAACAGTTTAATGGAATTCTTTTTGAACAATCTGATTATAAAGGTTGGTGATGGATCTAGAGCCAAGTTTTGGAAAAACAAATGGTGTTCGAATGTGTGTTTGGAAAAAGACTTCCCTATTCTTTTTAGATTGGTAGTTGACAAAGAAGAATCATTTAGATCAATGTATGAGAAAAGAGATGGTTCATCCAATTGGATATTCAATTTCCAGACTCGCTGATTTGCTTTTGGCTGCTCCTAACATCAGTTTTGATCAAATTGATAGGCTATCTTGGGCTGCCACAAACTCAAGTGTGTTTTTAGTACTGTCCATATACCAATTTTTTGAACACTCTTTTGGTCCATATCTGTTAACCAACAAGTTTGTATGGATTAAGTATATCCCACCCAAAGTTCAATTTTTCTATTGGCTTTCTTGGAAAAATAAAGTCAAAACCTCTTCCTTTCTCCATAGAATTGGTGTACTACCTGCTAGTGCCTCAACACTCTATATATTTTGTAAAAAGGATATTGAATTAGTGAATCATTTACTGTTGTACTGCCCATTTGCTTGGAGTGTATGGTCTCATATGTTGAGTTGGTGGGATTTACAAGGGGCCTTCCCAGGAACAATTGATAGCTTATTATTATGGTTGCATGGTGTTAGTCTAAACAAGAGGGAGAGAAAGATTTGGAGAGCTATTCCTCCTACTGTGTTGTAGTCTTTATGGAACCATAGAAATGATTGTGTGTTCAATAATTCTTTACCAAATCTACCTGAATTGTGTGAAGAGGTCAATATTAGAATTGCTATTTGGTTAAAACCAATTCTCAAGGAGTATCACTTTATTGTTCAAGATTTTATTTCTAATCTTAGAGGCATCAGATATTGTTTGGGTGGAGTATGCATTGGTGGAGGTTGAGATGACCTTGAGTCTTTGGAGTGTGGCCCAAGTCTGGTGGCATAAAACAATTATCACTCTGCTACTAATTCTCTGCTTTTTGTTCTCTGCTGTTAAGTGATGCTACTGTTGTTTTGTGGTAAAGGTATGTGTCTAAGGTCTACTAAAAGACTTGGTGAAAGGTTTTTGATCTGGTTTTGCTCTGTTCAGAGGATTGGTCTGCTCTATTTGTGGCCTTCTGTATGCTATTGGTCTGTTTGATTGGTCTGTTTGATTGGTCTTGTCTATGTAGGAGGCATCTGTGTAGCTAGAGAGGAGTTGAATGCTGATGCACTGTTTTCTAGTGTGTTTTGAAATATATTGTTGTAGTTTGGTCTCGATTTCTCTGGAGTGTGGTTTGCATTGGTGTGAGGTCTTTTGGGCTTATAAGGAACCTATCCTGCTGCTAGGTGGGAAGATTGGGCTCAAGGACTGGGGTTTATGAACTGTAGATGAGGTATATGTGTGAGCTATCCATATGCCAGTTTCTGAGCAGTATTAGCCGAATTCTTCATATGGGAGCAGTATTCACTGGAATCGTGTAGATGGCTGAGGATGTCAGCCATTGTGATGGTGCTTGTTGCTGGTGAGTTTGGCTGCTATTTTTGGGTGTTGTGCTTCTTGGCTGGTCTTGATGGCTGCTGCTGGATTGCTTTGCTTAGGTGAAGTTTTGTATCAAAAATGGCTCAAGTCTGGTGGCATAAAACAATTATCACTCTACAGCTAATTCTCTGCCTTTTGTTCTCTCCTGTTAAGATTTTTTTTAAGCTCTTCTCTAGTCTTTGCCGTTGCTATTTTGTGGTAAAGGTATGTGTCTAAGGTCTACTCAAAGACTTGGTGAAAGGTTGCTGATATGGTCTGGTCTGTTCAGAGGATTGGTCTGCACTATTTTTGGCCTTTTGTATGCTGCTGGTCTGTTTGATTGGTCTTATTTGTGCAGGAGGCATCTGTGCAGCTAGGGAGGAGTTGAAATGCTGATGCACTAGTTTTTTGCTCTGTTGATAATGGTTTTGTTGTTTTGTTTTTTGTTCTTCTCTTTCCTTTGGTTCATTTTGATTGGTTTCTCACCAATCTTGGGTCAAGTGCTTGCAAATGATTGTGCTTCCTTAGCGGTGCCAACCTAGTTGGGATTGTTAAGGTTAGCGTTGATGCTCTTTGCAATTCCATCTTTGTTGATGTAAGCTTTTGCATGTAATGCTTTCTTCATCAATAAAGTTTCATTTTGCTAATAAAAAAAAATACACGGGCCAATCTCTCTCTCTACAAAGAGAAAGTGACAAAGCAACCAAGGGCTAATCTCTCTCATTTGTTTAGGTAAAAGAAGGGTCATCCTTATCACCTCAAAATCGCCCATATAAGTATAGTCTTCCACCATCTTAAAGTTTCAAAACCAATATACCACTCTCTCTATTTCCATCAGCCATGGAATTTGTTAACTATTTGAGTTTGCTACTTTTACTTGTTCCTATCTTCCTCTTCCTAACCAAGAAAACTTCACCAGGTTCCATGGGATTACCCATCATAGGCCATAGCCTCAGCCTTCTACATGCGATGCGAGCGAACAAGGGTGAGGCATGGCCCTATGAAAGAATAAGAAAGTATGGTCCCATTTCCAAACTCAGCCTCTTCGGAGCTACTACAGTTTTTCTCCATGGACAGGCTGCAAACAAATTTATATACACGTGTGACAGCAAGATGGTTTCCAACCAGCAACCAGCATTAATGAGGAGAGTCTGTGGTGAGAAAAATATACTGGAGTTGAGTGGCGAAGATCACAAGCGAATAAGGGGAGCACTTGCATCCTTTTTGAAGCCTGAAGCATTAAAACAATATGTTGGGAAGATGGATGAACAAGTTAGAAAGCATATGGAGATGCATTGGCGTGGCAAAAATGAGGTCAACGTATGTTGCAACTACTGATGTAAATTTCAAAACTCTAGATTTAAATCCATGGTTTTATCTAGTAACTAGTCAACAAAATTATAATGAAATGAAGATGGTCCTTTCTCTACAAAAGCAAATCATGATGCCATGAGTGGAACAAGAGATGCGCATGAGGTTTCTGTTTTGCTAGTAGCTATTTGAGAATCTACAAAACCAACTACATATACACATGGAGAAATGACAATTTCCATTGGACCTTAGACATGTTAACCTATTAATTTTTCCTCCTTGCATTAATAGTATGAAACAATTTGTTGATAATATAGGTGATGCCTTTGATAAAGACCCTCACATTCAACATTATTTGTTCACTCATATTTGGAATAGAACAAGGAGCAAGAAGAGATGCACTAAGAGATTTATTTCAAAACATGATTGAAGGAATGCTGTCAGTACCAGTGAATTTTCCTTAGCCTCTGAGCAAGGGAAAAAATGAAAACCATACTCATGGACCTTATAAGTGAGAAGAGGGTAGTAACCCTGAAAAAAATGGTGTTTCCCTCATCAAGATCTTATCACTTGCTTGCTTAGTATCCGCAATAAAGACAATTCAGCTCTACTGTCTGATGAGGAGATTGAGGACAACACGGTCATTATAATGATTGGAGAATATGACACATCCTCTATCCTCCTTACCTTCTTGATCAGGCTTTTAGCCAATGAACCATCCATTTATGCTGCTATTGTTCAAGGTTTGCCCCAACTAGCTCCCTCATCATGATTCATGAGAAAGATTTAAGAACTGAAAAGATAAAAGGATACTAGAAAATAGAACATACTGAAAAATTATATGTTTTGAGATTGCAGAACAAGAGGAGATTGCTAAAAGCAAGACCCTGGGGGAGCTTCTCCCATGGGATGATCTTACCAAGATGAAATACACATGGAGAGTAGCAATGGAGACTCTTAAGGATAACCCCTCCTGGGTTCTGTCCTTCATGAGGGTCCTCAAAGACAGAATTTAGAGGATATCTAATACCAAAAGGGTGGCAAGTATGTGTAAATAGTGCTAATATTTCCATAATTGTAGATTAATTACCAGAACAAATGTATGTAATGTAAATAAAATAAAATCTAGAAGTAGCACAAATTTCTGATAAACAGGTGGTATCGGCAGCAAACATGACTCACATGGATGAGACGATTTTTCCAAATCCATCAAAGATCAATCCAACACGCTTCGAGCAACAAGCACTAGCCCCTCCTTACTGCTTTGTGGCATTCGGAGGAGGACCAAGAATGTGTCCTAGGTATGAGTTCACCAGAATTGAAACACTAGCTATGATTCATTACTTGGTGACCCAGTTCACATGTAAGCTTTCCTACATTGACAATTCTTTCTGCAGAGATCTAATGTCAGTTTTCAATCAGGGGCTACCAATTCATATTAAGCCAAAGAAATCTAATGCTGCGATTTAAGTTCACATAACTTTCATTGACTTTGATGAAAACAATATTTCCCCTATTGAATAAACCTAATATATCGGTTTAGTGGAAACAATTCAGCTATAAAAGTAAAAAAATCACTTTTTACATTTTATTAGCAAGATTTTGCTGCAGCAATTGTGTGCTGCAAGGACCCTTCTTCACAAGGTCAAGGGAATCACTCCTTGACAATTTGATTGATTTTCATGCCCAAGCACTCAAAAGGAATCAGTGGGAGCATTTATGTCACTATTACCATTTTGGTTCCTTATGAAGAAAATGGTGTATAATAAAAATGCCAGTTATTTTGATGACCCTGGGCATAGCACCATTTCCCAAAAGTTCAAGTTAAGTCTAAATACTATGTTGCCTTTAGTTCATTTTATCCTAGAGGAACTTTTATTAAACATATGATATTCCACTTTATGAGTGGGGTTATGTGACATATCTATAGGCAATCTGGCTCACCTTAACTTCTCAATGGGTTAACATTTTTCTCCACAATGTTCAATTTGTCTAATCTGATGCATAATGAAATTTGGTCAAAACTTCATTTTTGCTTTCTGCCAAATATAAACTTTAAAAGAAGAAATAAAGTTTGTTAAAAAACAATTTAACTGCCCACTCAATCAAACCAGAATCTAGAATTATCTTACCAAGAAGTTAGTTGTCATTTAATCATTGTCAAGACTAGCATAATGTTTGATCCCTTTTTCAATATTATGTGATATTGCAGAAGTACCATCTGAAGCTCATTCAAATCCCTGCTTCCACAGGAATTTTTCCGGGACTAACATTATCAAATTTTATATCAATAAATTATCTAATATCCAAACACACATTAATGTGTACTAAAGGGGATAGGTTTATGCTAGTTAAATTGGTTATTGGAGGGAATATAGTGAACGTTATTAGTGCATACGCCCCTCAAGTAAGATTAGATGATCAGACTAAGAGGGATTTTTGAGAGCGAATGGATGAGATCTTACAAGAGATACCTATAAGAGAGAACCTAGTTATAGGTGGAGATTTCAATGGCCATGTTGGCATAGATAAACTAAGATATGAAAGGGTGCATGGTGGATATTGTTTTGTTGATAGCAATGAAACTGGAGAAAGCATCTTAGATTTTGCGTTGGCTTTTAACCTGGTAGTGGCCAATACTATGCATAAGAAGAGGGAGGAGCATTTGATAACCTTTAAGAGTGGGTCAGTTAAAAGCCAAATAGATTACTTTTTAGTTAGAAAAGTGGACCGCCTAAGATGCAGTGATTGCAAGGTGATTCCTAGAGAGAGCTTGGCCTCTCAACATAAGATTTTGGTATTAGATTTATGTTTTAAAGGTCAATACCAAGCTAGGAAGGATGGTGAGCATCGTAGGACGAGATGATGGGACCTCAAAGGGGATAAACTAGAAATATTTAAGAATAGAATGGATAAGGAAGGTGCTTGGGACTTGGAAGATGATGCTAACATTATATGGAACTCGATGGCCAATTGTATGAGAAGAATCTTAAGGGAAGTGCTTGGAGAGTCGAAAGGAACGAGACCCACCTCTAGGGAAACTTGGTAGTGGAGGGAAGAGGTTCAAGCGGTTGTTAAGGCAAAAAAAGAGTGCTTTAAAAAGTGGCAGAAGGATAGAACCGAGGAAAACCTTAAGACCTATAGATTGGCTAATAAGGAGGTCAAAAAAGTAGTGTGAGAGGCTAAGTTGAAAGCTTATGATGACCAATATGTTAGACTAGATAGTACGGAGGGAGAGAAGCGGGTATACAAACTTGCTAAGATACGAGAGAGGAAAATAAGAGATTTTAATAAAGTTAAGTGCATCAAGAGTGAGGATTCTAAGGTATTGGTGAAGGAGGAAGAGATTAAGGAAAGACGTAAGAACTATTTTGAGAAACTATTCTATGAGGAACATGGAGGTATGTCAATAGGGGAAAAAATAGACAGTAATACGATAAACCAAGACTATACGTTCTATCGCAGGATTAGGAACTTTGAAGTGGAGATTGCACTTAAGAAGATGCAATCAAATAAGGCTTTAGGACCCAATGATATCCCTATTGAAGCATGGAAGTGTTTGGGTAAAAAGGGATTTGCTTGGTTGACTAGGTTATTTAGCAAAATTTTGTTGACTAAAAGCATGCCAGATGAGTGGAGGAAGAGTATTTTAGTGCTAATCTATAAGAATAAAGGAGATGTCCAGAATTGCAACAACTATAGAGGAATCAAGCTAATGTGTCATATAATGAAAGTGTGGGAGAGGGTGATGGAACGTCGATTGCGAGATATAAAAGGGGTGTCAGAGAATCAATTTGGGTTTATACTTGACAACTCAACAATGGAAGCAATCTATCTACTGAGGAGAGTAATAGAAAAATATAGAGAAAAGAAAAGAGACATTTATATGGTGTTTATCGACCTTGAGAAAGCATATGATAGAGTGCCTCGGGATATAATATGGTGGGTGTTAGAGAAGAAAGGGGTGACAAAAAGGACATGTATGAAGGGGTGGTGACCACTATTAGATCGCCTGCTGGAGAGACAAATGAATTTCCTATCACTGTAGGGTTACACCAAGGATCTACCTCAAGTCCTTATCTTTTTGCGTCAGTTATGGATGAGTTGCTGAGACATATTCAGGATGACGTGCCATGGTGTATGCTTTTTGCAGATGATATAGGGGTGTTTTGGGAAGTTGGTCAAAAGCTGGCTTTTGGCTTTTTACCAAGCTTTTTAGCTTTTTGAAAAGTGATTTGGGAAGTTGGTAAAAAACTGGCTTTTGGCTTTTTAGTTTAATATTTGTTATGGTGTCAAATCAAATTAAAATGATCAAAATACCCTTACCCAACATAAGAAATTTATTAATTTTATTTTTTTGTCATAGGCCCTAATTTTTAATTTTACACTTGCGTTTTTGGCACTTGCATTTTTGGACATTTTGTCCAAAAACGTGGCTTTTTATTTTGTTCCCAAAACGGCACATAGTGTTAGTGGATGAGACTAGAGAAGGAGTTAACACAAAGTTGGAGATTTGGAAAAAAAACACTTGAATCTAAAAGATTCTGGATAAGCAGAACTAAGACAGAGTACATGGAGTGTAAATTTAGTAACAGTAACAATGAAAGCAGAGGAGAAGTAAAGATTGAGAACCAAGAACTGCTTAAAAGTGAACATTTTCGTTATTTAGGGTTGATTATCACAACGGCGGGGGAGATTGATGCAGATGTGGCCCATAAGATTAAGGCAGGATGGCTTAAGTAAAGAAGTGCGTCTGGAGTACTGTGCGATAAACGAATACCCACTAGACTAAAAGGTAAGTTCTATAGAACGACTATTAGACCAGCGATGTTGTATGGGACGGAGTGTTGGGCAACTAAGAAACAACATGTTAATAAGTTGAGTGTTGCTAAGATGAGGATGCTAAGGTGGATGTGTGGTAAAACTAGACAAGACAAAATTAGGAATGAGTCTATTCGGGGAATGGTTAAGAGTAGCACCTATAAAAGACAGGTCGAGAGATAATCGAGTGAGATGGTTTGGTCATATTCAAAGGAGACCAATAGAGGCAATAGTGAAGAGATACAAGGCAGTGACGGTAGACGGAAGTGTTAGGGGATGGGATAGGCCTAGATTAATGTTGGCTAGCGTTATAAATAGAGATATGGATCTACTTAATTTGATTAACAAAATGGCCTTTGATAGAGCTGCGTGGAGAAGGAGGATTCATGTAGTCGACCCCATTTGATGGGACTTAAGGCTTGGTTTGGTATCTAATATCCAAATGCATCTCATTCTAAGACATAAACATATTAGACTCTACTAACATTCCAAGCAGATTACGATGGTGAAAACACCTCAAGCCTTAAAACTTTAAATCTTGCTGATCCCCACATGTTTTATGTTGATGTAAGATTTGGACGTGCAACTTAATATATCATATAAAGTCCTGTATTTGATAAAATATAGACACTTCCACTATTTTTAGTCAGGAATCCTTACAACATAGAAAAGAAAATTATTTCAACAGATAGAACGAAACAAATTCAAACTGAAACCAATAACGATCATATTACCAAATCAATAATATTAAATGTAAAAAGCACCTTTAAAGTATAGAGGCTATTACCATGATTTGGTACTCTAAAAGCTTTTTTTTCTTTGATTCATGCTATCCACCATAAGTGATGCAATTTGTTCACTTTTCTACTTCGCCACCTTCTCCCGCTCTTCTACTTGCCACCCTCTGTTTTAATTGGGATCCACTTTCTAGGCCAAAGCCTCAATTCTTGAGAGCACTAAACAACCCAAGGAACAGTGGCTGCAAATGAGAATACAGAACATGCGTCAATTTCAAAGGTCAACCTCTTTGGTGCCCTATGGTTCTAATCAAGCCAGCTGCAAATAGATTTGTACTCATTAATGATAGGATTGCACTTTCCAATGAGCAGCCAAAACTATTTTTTTAGTAAGCTTTTACTACAAAAAAAAAGTACCCAAAATAGAAGAATATACAACAGAACTCAAAACAGTGCCAAGAGGCCACCTTGCTACAAAGGCACACACAAAGGACCTAACTTAGAAAGGAAAGCCCCTCATAACTCGAGAAGAATTGGCACAAAGGACACTCAAACCCAAACCACCGAGAAACAAGTCTCTCACAACCCAAAAAAAGGTGCACAAAACACACTTCTCACATCCCAAGAAGCTAGACATAAAAACAAAACATAAAAAGAAAGAAAACCACTATCCCACATTTTCTTGCAATTTCACAATAAAGTTCTTAGGATTGGTAGACAATTTAGCAAAGGATTTTTCCCATGCAAGCTTTAGATTAAGAATCTTCTTGTCGAGCTTTCTCTTGGTCTCATCTCTAGAACAAAGAATGCAATCTATATTGCTTTTAGTTCATCCTTGATTTCCTTTTCTCTAGGAGTAGAAGACACATCTTTAGAAGCCACACTTTTAAGATAGGACAAGCCCATCCAAAGTCTCCTCCCTTGAAAGGGTGCTGATAAAGATCATGGAAGGAAGAAAAAAGCAAATCTGAAATTTCACATGAAACACATTTAGGGCATCAAGAGTTAAAGATTTAGAATAATTTTGAGTCTTCATGTCATTATAGTAGGTTTTAGTAATTAAGGGTATAATAGTAATTCTAATAATTATTGGACATGGGTTGTAGGGGTCACCCATGGGTATTATTTTGGATCAAGTTATTAAATGGGTTATTATATATGGGTTTTATTATGTCTAAAATAATCTTAGTAGTCAAAAGTCCAAATTTCCTATTTTGATATTGAAGCAGAATTAGAAGTCATTAAAGTTTCCTATTATGATTTAAGTAGAATTGGAAGTCATAGTTGATCTAGAATATTAGTAGTTGCTAAAATATTTTTAGTTTCTAAATTTGA
Organism: Camellia granthamiana; assembly: GCA_036172215.1. Classification (NCBI taxonomy): domain Eukaryota; kingdom Viridiplantae; phylum Streptophyta; class Magnoliopsida; order Ericales; family Theaceae; genus Camellia; species Camellia granthamiana. The sequence continues at coordinate 42,221,747 of CM069909.1, read as the reverse complement.
GAAATAGTCCTTATAGAATTAGGAGTCTTTAACCTACAAATATATGTGTAATCTCAATGATTCAATAGCATAGTTACTATTATGAAAATTTGAGATTGTGTTTGCGTGATTGGCTTATCCCTTGAAAGGGTGAAGCACCTCTCTCTCTCTCTCTCTCTCTCTCTCTCCTCTTCTATCCAGCAAGATTACTGTTCACGTTACTGTTCACAATGCTCAGAACAGCCACCTGCCAACCCCTACACTCGTGTTTTCATTTCCAAAACCCTACCCTTTTATAAACCCTTAAACTCCTATTTTTTTTAAACACTTTTGCAACCACAAAATCCTACCAAATCCAACCCTGTAAGTCTATTGTTGCTGCTGCCAGTATATTTAAACCGGACTCACTACTTGTAGAAAAGTAATCCCTACTCGTCCTACATTAGGTGCTTATCATTTCCCTTTCATTCACATTCCCCAGGTTGTGCAAACCTTTGGAATACACCTTCTCCTATTGTTTACAGTCTACCTCGTTTGTTTTCTCCACCTTTTTTGAATTACACGATGCTAACACATCAAAATTATTAGATGAAGATGGAAGGTAATTGAATTTTACCAGAATTTATTGATGAAATATTACAGGCAAGTGGACAGTTCCAGACACCAGAAGCATTTAAGACACAATAGGATTAAAGGGCTAATCAGCTAACACCTGGAGATGCATGGTCAAAATATAGTTTACAAAAATTCTTAACCCAATCATTGCTATAAAATTTCATTTTCTAAAAAAGAAAGGAAGAACATCAACAAGAAACTAGTATTGTACATGTGCCTCTCTATGTCCTTAACAAAGGTAGTAGAAAATCTCCGACTCAGTCCAACAAAAAGTTTCTTACACTAACAGAACACTCAATGCACCTGGAAAAGATTTCTTTGAAGCATATCGTATCATTAGCAGTAAGTTGAAACTAAGGTCACTCACTAAAGCACTACTTTTGTGATAGGAATTAAATTCCCTTTAACTAATGGAGAGTGTTCCTAGAAAGTTTTCCTTTGCACCTAGATGTAAGTTAAAAGTGAGGTAACTCAATAAAACACATATTTTTGTTAGGAACTAACTTCAGTAAATCAAATGGGGAGTGTTTATCAAAATGCCTATTACAAGATCTTTTTTTTATCAAAAACAAAAATAATATATTAATAGACATAAATAAAGAAAATTACAAGAAAGTGGGAAATAAGTCTACCAAAAAAATCAAAAAAAAAAAGAAAAAATAAATAACAAGAGCAAAACTCATCAAAATTATAGACTACTGATGACATACCACCCACCGATTCTAAAAAACATAAATAATTGAATCCCCTTAAAAGGAAAAGAAAGCAAAGCCCCAAATGAGGATAAAAAACACTCTATCCCAAAGAGAATCAATGTCCTTAAATTTGTCCTCAAAGATTCTAGCATTGTGCTCCAACCAAATACCCATGAACAAAACAAAAGACAAAATTCCACAAAGCCTAGTTTTGAAATATGTAATTGGTCATAAGACTCCTATGAGCCAAAGTCCACACAAAAACCTTAACGATTTGCTTCAAATTGTTCCAAATCCTAGAATGATGGAGAAAAGGATAAGCATTGTGATTACCAATGATCTTGTTGAAAAACAATTTGTTTGAGAAGATCCCTGAAGAATTAAGTGACCAAACCCATTTATCATTGACATTGGGTCTCAAGGAGAAACCTTTAAGGATGTTCAACAAGGATGCCAAGTTACCAACTCAATCGATTCACGATCATTAATATTTCTATAAAAAAAATTGAAATTTCATGAAATCGGTGTCGATTAGGAAAGCACTATAGATGCGATGGAACATTATGAGAACAGACCAAATGGTACAAATGTGGGAACAACACATGAAAAGAAGAATCCCCAAGCTAAGTATCTTCCCAAAAAGAAACACTCCCACCATTTTTTACCCTTACAAAAAGAAAGCAGGAGTACACCATCTAATGTAATTTTTTTATGTTTTTTTATTAACGACAAAAACAGAATTTATTGATAAAGAAAGTGAGGTTACAAGATGAGGACAACGAGTCCTCTTAGAAGTGAAGACAAAGAAAAACCACTACCAAATATAACGAAGAAAACAAACCAATATTCACAAACAGCTCTCCAATCATTAGATATCAAAAAAGTAAATGTAAACCCCAAAAAAGCCTCAAGACCACCTCATCTAACTATGATTACATATGACTATAGTTGTTGAGGATTCCTTTGAACTCCAGAAGCTGAATGCTGTATTCTGTCTTCCACTGCTAACTTCATATTTGCATGGAGTCACCAGTGGTACAAGTACTGATTAATGACAAAAGACAAAACTATACATTTTGCTCAGGGAATGCTAAATCCCAGAAGAAGGGTGAGAAAAAAAGACCATTTCTCATAAATTGACTGTTTTATTTGTTAAACTGAAACGAAAACATCACCCAATAATATAGAATCTTCCTAGTTGTGATTGGTAACACATCAAAAAGGTGCTGGAACCCCATTAAAAAATACCCAATTTCTAACATCTTGTCAACTGATACAAGCATATAATTCCAAATTTGAGTTATAATTGTTTTCTAAAACAAAGAAGACAAATGAGGTCAATGCACTTTGTTAGAAAACATATATTGCAAAATTTGGAAACTAAGAAGGCAACTAATGTTATTTTTGTGCCAGCTATTTGATTGATGAAGAAAATCATATTTGACAACATTTACGCCCTTCAAACAAGGAAAATAAATCCATACGCTAGGTAGTGATGTTAACGTCATGACATGTGGGCTGTGACTATTCACAATTAACCTTATTCATGATTTTCACCTCATGGCGCAAGGAATGTGATTTTCCCAAGTAATTTTACATCTTTCGTTGACTAGTTTCAACATTGGACTTAAATCAAGCAGAAGGATCCATAAAGTTGTTCCTGACCTCATAAACAAGTAGATGAATGGGATAACGCTGTGCATCACAGAAGATGAGCTCATCACTTGCACACTCAGAAGCATGGTGAAGATAATGCAATCACAATGATGGGAAGACATTGTAGATAATGCTATTATTATTATATTTTATGATACGGGGCTTTGTTTGACCTAACTTTCCTAATGCAATTCTGTCAATGGCTTCAGCATTCATGCCAAGGTTCTTCATGCACATGAAAAAAGACATGCACAACTCATACACATGCATGAATATGCACACAATTAATTGTACCTCAACTGGACAAGAATAGGAAGTAAATACATTTATCAAAAAACTATACAACAACTGGGCTCACAGAACAAGAAGATAGAGCTAGGAAAACAGTTTCAAATAGCTTCTCACTAGGGATGACCTAACAAAATACACATGGCAAGCAATAAAGGAGACTATGAGGATTATCTCTCCTCTCCTTCGTCTATTTGGTTCCTCCATAAGAATCCCCAAAGATTTTGAGCGTGATAGCTACCTAAAACCCAAAGGATGGCAAATAGAGGTAGTTTTGTGTTTCAAGTCTAATTAATCTTCTTTTCATATGCAAATATTTTGTGCTTCAAGTCTGACACAAAGAGATGAACAAAACTTCTCAATACGTAGAAATTCAAAATCATGAAAATTAACTCCAATTCTAATTCACCAACAAAGCGTTGGTTTTTGATAGAAGTTGCAGAAAAGTGAATGAAATTTGAATAGAGTGCGCAAGGAGTGTCCAACTGAAATAAAAATGCATCATAAATGCATTATTCTAAATTTTGAACATTTTTTCGCACTTATGAGACCTGAAAACATTTATGTTAAACAATTGTGGATGAATTTGCAATGGCGTGGATAATGGGGCAATTTTATCAGACGGGCCAGTTTGTGGAGAGTTTCAATGCGACTTTTATTGCTTTGATCCATAAGGTGGGAGGGACTGAGGATATTCGATAGTTTTGGCCGATTAGTTTGTTGGGAAGTGTGTACAAGCTTCTAGCGAAAGTTTTGGCCAATAGGGTTCGGTTGCAAATAGGGGATGTGGTGTCAGAATCACAGAACGCTTTTGTGGGTGGCCGCAAGATTCTGGATGCAGTGTTAGTGGCTAATGAGTGTATTGATTCTCATTTGCGAGCAGGGCAGTCAAGCATGATTTGTAAGTTGGATATTGAGAAGGCCCATGATAATGTAAGTTGGGATTTTTTGGTATCTATCATGGATCGACATAGCCAGTTCAAACATAAGTATCCCACAAAAAAAATTTGTGGAAACATTCAACATAACACAGTACATAAAATAAAGCGACGAGTACAATACTTAACAGTTATATAGACAAATATTAGACAAACCTTTCACAAACTCATTGCCGGAAGAGTTCTTTTAACACACAAAGCACATAATTATGGATAACGTAATATAATTTAGTAAACAAATAGACGCCTCATCCTCGCTCAAATCGGCAATCTTAGAGTCCAAATAATCTGAGAGCTTAGGGTCAGAGAGAAGTGCAGGATCCTCCTTGATAGCCTTGATAGCCTCAACATTTGGTGTTGTTCCTTTTTTCTTGGCATCCAACTTAAGTATAGATAGTTTCATATTGCGGGCTAACCTACGGCGCATTTGAGAAATCTCACGTCGAAGTCTTTCACATAGTCGATCAACATTATTTGGATCTTCCTTTTGGATCTTAACTGAACGTGCTTTTGGCACCTTCAGTCGATTTTCCCGATATAATCTTTCCATTTGCACTCGCTCTATAAATAGTGCGGGCCACTTCAGAAGTGTAGCGTCTGGTAAACCATATCCTGTTTGATTATCAGATGGATCCTCTACGAAACCATATGGATCTCGATAATACTTGGGCATGACAAAATGTCACTTCTCAAACCTATCATTATAAGCACAAGAGGCATCTAACAAAGCAAATGGTGTTTCATCTTCAGCATAGCCACTTCCCCTTTCCGTTCTTCTTCCTCGGCATGAACTCTCACCTCTTTCGAAGTTCCTACCCCTGTGAGTCCCCTTCCTGTTCCTCTTCCTCGTTGTGAACTCTCACCTCTGCGATTCCTACCCCCTGCCGTGAATCTATACTCCATTTGATTTTTTCTCAATAAATAAATGATAGTTTACTAGGGCGAACTGAGTGGAAAGGCTGTGTGTTTACCATCACTCCTTCATTCCTTTATATAGTTGTTTGTCAACACTATTGCCATGTGGTCATATTAATGTGACTTAGATGAGTTCTGAAATGTGAGGAAAAAACAAAGCATCTAAGTTGCGCTGCACAAAGTCACATGCCATTAAAAGCCCACATATACTAACACATCTTTATGAGTTGTCATTATAAGGAATAAACAACCAATGCTAAACAGGATCCACACAATCAGTACTTCAATCGTCACTTGAAAGTGACTACTCACTTTTTCAAAAAAGACCAATCATCTGTACGCTGTTTACTATGGCCATGTAAACTTGGCCATTTCATCGAGTCCTTTAATTTATTATGTCTGTTAAAGTCACTACATCACTGAGAAATGTTAGACGTATCACTGTGACGACTTTGACAAGACTACTTACTGTATGAAAAAAGCAAGAAGTCGTACCATAGCTACTGTGCCCATGTGAACTTCAGCAATTCATAACGGGATGTGGGGGTGTTAGAACAAAACAACAAAACAATTAGACCATTTGTGTTTAAAAAGCCACCCTGTGCAATAGAGTTGGAATGTATTGAAGATTAATTTGTAGTAGAGTACTTATAGATGGGTTTTTAGATGTACAAAACTTGAAAGTGTTACAAATAAAAGCTAGCCTAGTATCTAGACAAGAACAACACCAACTTAAATCAACACATAGTTAACTAAAAATTTGAGAGAAATCATTAAAAAGTAGTTCAAAGAGATTTTAAGAGTAATTAATACAACAACAATTCGAGAAAATCAAGGAAGGGGAACAAGTTAAAAGATATCCGTCGAACAGAAGAATCCAAACCCCATCATGTACATCTAAATAAGCTCACAATACTTATAAAAGATAGAGAAATTAAATTGAAATTAAATTGGTTAAATTTCTCCAATTAAATTAAATTAAATATGTAAGCTGAAAAGTGAAATTAAATATATCGTTAAGGCAAAATAAATTGAATTAAATTTGTAAGCTGAAAAGTGAAATTAAATTTCTAAGTGGGTTTGAACTTTGCTTAAAATGTTTAGATATGCACTGAGTAGTCAATAAAAGTCGAAGTGACAACTCCTATAAAGTTGATGCATAGTTGTTCAGGTCATAAAGGTTGACGTGACAACTCTTTTACAATAATTTTAAACATACAGCTACCATATGAACCTCCTAAAGTATGACAAGTCATTGTTGGCATGTGAGTTTAGAGTTTATAAGACATGAATACTTGTGTCCATCTCCATTTTGAATTTGTGCATGTTGCAACAACTGTGCATATGTGGTATAAATATCGCATCATACCACAACAAAAGTTTTATAGATATATTAAGAGATATCATCATGAGATATACGGTGGTTGATCTATATTCAGCAATAGGTCGCCATTGGGTTGCAGATGGTGATGAATTTCAATATCAATTAAATCCAAATTTGCATTACTCACATGCTGCCGTCAATACCATGAGAGCTGAGTGGGAATTTCGCATAACTCGTGCAAACGTTCTCGTTTAGCTATGTCGTGAAGTTAATATTAAATTTCCTCAACGGTTAGCCGTGCTTATGCCAATTGACACTCCACAGTTGTTGCAAAGGGCATTGCATCATATCCGTGACGAAGTTAATTGTATGACCCAACGTTTGCAAAGGTCGAAACTAATGAAAATCGCAAATGAGCATGCCAAAGATGGGTTAATGGATGATGCACACCAGTACTTCACCTAGAGCATGGATGCTATGTATGAATCTAACATTGAGATGTCAGATGATGATGATAATAAATGAAATTGTTTAGATGAATGACCAGACCATTTCTCTTGTAATGGCTTTGTAATGCTTATCTACGACTTATCAATGAAGGGAGAAATTTCAATAGTTTTTGAATAGTTCTTGTAATTCTACAAATTGGTGTTTACCTTTGCTTTCTCTTCGTTATTGTTATTTTGAAGAACGCTAATTGAACTACGCTTTCATGATTTTATGCATTATTGAAATGGAATATAATGATGATACTGAATGAACTTGGTTGCATGTATGACCAAACGTTTTCATTCATTGTAATGGCTTTGCAATGCTTATACATGAGTTATCAATAAGAAGAGAAATTCATAACGAATCTTGACATGTGTACTTATAAATGTAGTGATTTCATAAACTTCAACTTCATATAACAAATAGTTGAAATACATTCGTAACCTAGATCAACAACAACATTGTCTTACACCCCAATAACGAAGATACGACACAACATACAAACATATATAAAAGATAAAGGTGTTTGATTTCTTATTCCTCATCTAACATGTAGTAGTGTAGACACCCCATTTTTCACCATCCTCAAGATTTGGATGTCATCATTTGAACACTCGATGATCATCCATGTTCGTGTTCGTTTTGAGTTCCTGGAGGTCTCGACTGCACGCCTTGCCTTAGGATCTCTCAACTTGTCTTTTTTTGTGCTTAGTTGTGGGTCAAGAACTTGTGATTTTGCTTCTGAGGGACTAGGGTGGCTTGTTGGCCATCCCTACAACCCATTGGCCAAGCCCTGTGCTTGTCGGCCTTGTTTTCTTGGCATCGGCCAAAAGTTATGGCCGATCGGCACTATTTTTGGTCGATCAACCATATTTTTGAGCTGAGACCTTTCCATCTCCTTTTTGCAGATATTTTGTGCCAGCTGTGACAGCTGGTATGCACAATTCACATCCTCCATACACGTGTATGGAGGGATTTGTTTCAAGACTCAAGATTGTTCAACAAGCTTGAGAATTGGAATTCTATAAGAAGGGAGCCCCTCCTCCCTTTCTAGATGTTGAAAAAAATCTGGTCTTGAAAGATAGATATATATTTGTATCTATATTTCCTTGATCTTGTTTTGTGCTCTAAAGTGTCATTTTGTCTCACTTTTGTACACAAACACACACTAGAACACCATCCTTTGGTTGCTGAGGTCCTTAGGAGTTGGTTTTAGTGTTCTTGGGCTGGTTTTAATCAGAGAAAGGTGCTGGAGCTTTGTTCTTGAAGGTGTTCTTCAAGGGTGAGTAAACTATCTTTTGATTCCCTATTTTGGCTTAAGCTTTTAGCCCTTCTTGCATACTATTTTAAGCTTAACTCTTAACTAGAAAAAGTTTTGTTTTTGTGTGCTTAAAAAGCTTGTTTAAGGTCACTTTTTCGTTGGGGGCAGCCTACCCCCTCTTAGGCCTTGTTAGGCCTTGTTTTGACCTATCCCTTTAGGCTCTTGTTGTAGCCTTTGCATGACCTTTCTACCACTAAAAATCTAGAGGATTTTCAGTGGTGGAAAGATGATTTTGAGGTCCTAAATAAGAGAGGGTTGTCCCCTCTCCTTGTATTTTGTTTACTTGCTTTGATATGCCTCATGTGTGAGCATATTTGTGAAGCTTGTGTTAGCTTGTTCTTTGCATGTATTTGTGGTTATTTTGCTGAGGCATGCCACTGTTATTGCTTGGTTTGATCACTTCATACATGGTTTATGCACTTGTAGTGTAAATCACACACACTAGCTTTGTATGCTTAATGAAGTAGCATGTCATTCTAGCCTATGTTGTGTCCATTTCAGCATGTATCTGGTGTTGTTTTACTATGTTATACCTCTATTAGGGTTTGGTTTAATAGCCCCTTGCATGCTCCATGCACTTGTAGTGCATTTCCATGAAATAGCCTAACATGCATCATGCTTTGACATGCCATTTTAGCATGCTTTTGGCTTAAATTTAAGAAGCTTTTGTCCATGTTGTGACAGGCTTAAGCTCTGATTTTGGTTTTCTTGGTCATGCATGACTTGCTTTATATAGCCTTGGTTCAATCTAGCTTGTTAGCTTTGTGTATTGAGTCATCTAGCATGCATTACTTAGACTATTTTAATGATTTGACATCATTCATAATGTGATTTCAGTTCATGTTTCATGTCCATGTATTCACATTTGTCACTTATTGAATGCGTTGGAGTGTTGGCCCCTTTATGCCTTAACATGAACCATTGCATATGCCTTCATGCCTAAGCTTGCGAGCTATCATTTCAGTGTGTTTCTGGGGTTATTGTGCCATGATATAACTCTGATTGTTATTGCTTAAGTCATTCATGCTTGGTCTTGATAGGTGTAGTGTAATCCACCTTATTTGCCTTGTATGCATCATGCCTTGTGCCCTCCATGCTAGCTAGTTTTGGCCTACTTCCACGCTTGTTTTAGACTCACTTTGACATGTTCTAGGACTATTTTGGGTTGCCTTAATTATATGCTTCATGTTTTGTATACTTGTAGTATAAATGCTCTTGCTTGCTTCAAGCTTTGAGCACCATTGCATGCTTCATTTGTGCTGTGTACATGATTTGGCATCATCTAACATGACATTTTAGAGCATTTAGGATTGCCATGTTTCCACTTCATTCATGCCTTAAGTGTCTTTGAGTGTTGTGCATTATTGCCTTGTTATGGCTTAGCTTGTATGCTTGCATGCCTAGGTCTTTAGGCCCTCATCTCAGCATGTTTAGGTCTTTGTTTTGACCTACTTAAGCTCTGTCCATGCTTAGTTCATGCATATTTACCATGTATTACATGCCTCCTTTGTAATCCTCTTTGCTAGCTTTAATGCCTCAAGGACCATTGCATGCTTTGCTTGCTTTTTTCAAATGATTTGGCATCATTTCTTACCTCATTTTAGTGCACTTAGTGTTGTTACACTTCCACTTTCATCACTCTTTGAGCACTCTTGAGAGTTGTGCTCTTTGGCCTACTTGAATGGCCAATGCATTGTGCATGCATGCCTTGCCTTTATGTGCCTTCATTTCATCACCAATGGCCACTGATTTGGGCATGTCTGAGGTTTGCCCATTTTGGTTTAAGTCCATCATTACATGTTGTTGCATGTTTGCTAGTTCGCATGTTGTTGCATGTTCATCTTTACATGTTGTGGCATGTTTAGGTTATGTTGCATTTTTGCATGCTTAGTACATTGTTGCATACTTGTTGCATGCTATGCATGTTTGTATGTTTAGTTTGCATTTTGTTACACTCTTGTTTAGGTTGCATTGCATTTGGCATGCTTGTTACCTTAACCTTGTGTGCATGTTTGAGTCATACTGCATTTGGCATGCTTGTGTTGCATTGCTAGCTTCTCCATGTTGCATGCGTTGCATTGTGTTTGGTTTGGGGTGTCAAACCAAACACGAGGAATGAGGGACGTTTCGTACTTAAAGTGACGAAACGCGCCGCAATCCTCGGTCGCCGACACTCTTGATCCAACATGATAGAGTGTGAGGCATTCATGTATTTTTGTGCATTCTTTCCATATTAAATTGCACAGTTGGCTCCTTTGGCCATCATGCATTGAGATGCGTGATTGGTGGTCCGACTGTCGAGCACTACACACTTTTGAATCTTAAACATGATAAGGGACGTAGTTGCAAACATTTTCTTGCAAATGCATTATCATGCCCTTGTTTACCCTCTGCTGCAGCAAAAGGAGCATTTTACAGGAAGAGATGGCCGATCGGCTATCTGGAGTGCCGATCGGCTAAAAGTGTTTGGCTGATAGCTTCATAAATGGTGGGTGACTTGTATCTCTTGGCCGATGGCCTTGCCTTTTGGCCAATGACCTTTCAGAGTGTCGATGAGGTGGTTCAGAAGCATCACAGAGACTTGTGCAGTTTTCAGAGGTGCAACACAGTGCAAACAGAGGCAACATGAGGCATGGCAACGGATTTCTGAGCGAAGCCGACCGAGCATACATTTGTCCCTCTTCTCAAGGCCGCTTTAACTATTTTTTTTGTCGCTTAATTAATTTGTTTAATTAGTTAAGAGTTTTGTAATAATTAATTAGCTTGTTAGTTAGTTAATTAGTTGGTTTGTATTATTTATTCGGACCCTCCGTCGAGAGGGCGCAATTGTGTAATAAGCGTGCGTGTGTGTGATGCATGTTTTCCAACCTCCATTTCTTTTTCCCTTTTACTTAACCGCTTACAATGGTTAGTTTTAGGGCATATTTCATTTAGCATACCTTATGCTTGCATGCGTGCATGCATGCATCTATTCATTTGTATTGCATGCACCGGGCTCGGTGCATCATACTAACTGCATTGTATTTCAATTCCAAATTGAATACATGATTATCAAGTATTGCATTTCACATGCCATTTTAGAATAGCCGAGCCTATTTCTAGTTGCATTTTGCATGTGTTGCATTAGCCATTTTAACATGAACTAGGATCATGCATGATTTATAACTAGTTCTTTGTTTTGGCTCGGAGTATACTGTGAGTGTTTACACTTTAGCATACTGCATGTGTGTTAATGTTGCCATGAAAGCATGCTTGCCATGAGGTTGACTGCTTATTTGATATAACTGCCTGAATGCCTGTGAGTGAAGGTTAGGTTACTTGAATTGGAACAATTCATTGAATCCTCGATTTAGCCTACTTGCGAGTAGCAAACTTCAAACCGTTTTCAAACAAACAAATATGCAATGCTTTGTTCCAACTTAGGCGATCTAGTCTATACTTGTATGATGTGCGTATCACGTAGTAATTCTAGGTTAATAATCGGAATAAGAACGCATGTGTTTTAAAAAACAAGCTATCATGTTAGTAAAAGCCGATCTTTGATCGGGCGAGCGGTGGTGCTCATTACATGACCTTCCCCTCTCGTACCCAAGTTCCCGAGTTGAGGTAACTTTGGTGATGACGGACACGTGGCCTTAGGCACGAGTTAGGGTTTTCTAAATTTCCCACAACAAAAATATTTAGGTGACGACTCTGTATCTGGCAAAGCAGTCAATGTTTGGCACTTCTTTACAAAAATCAGTTTTCCAAAACGATTTGCTGGATTTGGACTCTTTGGTGATTTATCGGTCTTGCATTACACTTTGCAGGATTAGATTCAGAACCGTGACATTTGAGTCCGAACTTGTAGTAGCTAGAGAGCAAACAAATTTTGCACCTTCGCAGCGCGGAGCTCGGGAGTCCTCGGGCACGTCTATAGTTTCTGGCGACTCTGCTGGAGATTTAGAGAGCTTGACTCGAACTCATGATATCTTGTTTTGATTGCACTTATGTGTGTCTTTGCATTGCATGTGCATTGGTGCGCTTAGGGCACTGTGTTTGCCATATGCTATTCTTGAGCAATTTGCTGGAGGCTTGCTTTGAGAAGAGTGCCATAAGGCTGACCGGTTACGGGCTCTACCACGACGGGAACACAAACCCCGGTTTTTACCGGGGCACCCTTTTTGACCATTCGACCTAGTGCATATCGGAAATTGTAGTGACCATTCCAAGCTAGGACAGGTTGCTTACCCGAATGTAGGTTGTTTGAAACCGCTACGTGCGTAGTGAAATCCTAGCTCCTTACAAAATAGGACAGGGAAACCCTACCCCAACATAGGGGTGTTTTGGCTCTCATTTACTTGCTATGTGCTTTTAGAGTTGGCCTCTACAGGGATGCATGTATCAGTTTGCAAGTCTGGGTATCAGGCCTGAGGGTATCAGTATTTTGGGGGAATCAGTTTTACATGAGGGTATCAGTTTACAGGCTGAATTTTGGGCATAATTCAGTAATGAGTACAGTCATTCAGCTATGCTCACATCAGTTCTGGTGAAATTGGGCTGAGATGCTGCCTGTTTTCTCTTTTGCTAGATAGTCTTGGAACCGTAGCTTCAAAAGGCTCCAATATCCCCCAAGGTTCATTAGATTTGTGCTGATAGACTTTGTCAAGTCAGAGATTCAGTTCAAGAGCAACCAGTATTTTCCTTCGATGAGGCAAGCCAGAGAAAGGCCAGTCAAGGCTCACCAATTCATCTGATCCATTAGTCACCAGTCACATCACCTCTGTTCAGTTCAGCAGACTCGGGATGACGCAGAATTCAGAAGAAATTGTGGTCATGGCAGCAGCATTAAATCAGGGAATTGCCATACAGGGTGAGACCGATGTTGAAATGCAATGCCCGCCCAGGTCACCTGCCGCACATCCAATCTGGGAACTCTAATTATTTCAAACCTGTGAGCCCACCACTTTTGAGCTGATGAGAATGATCGGCGATCTTCAGAGATCTGTGGCTAATCTAACCTTCGGAATGTTGGCTCCGCCATCAATCATATCACATGCCAGGAACTTTATGCTGGAAGAGCCTCCACTATTGGGGAGAATTATAATTGAACTCAGCCAACTAGAAGCCATCCCAAGTTCGGGCAATGACATGTCGACAACAGGACTCCGCTCTGATTTAGGAACCCAAACCTTTGACCAAGTTGAGGCGAGTGGTAAGAACAAGGTGGGGGCAGACACTGATCCCTATGAACAACTTCTACAGGCTGTTGAGGCTTTGAAAGCTGGGGGACTGAACAAACAGCAGGTGCTCGCAGTTGCTACAAAAACTGTGGATGACACTTTCGTTACTCAGAACGAGGGCAGTTCGAGCCAAGGGAAAAATCGGGAGAAGGGCCGTCGTACCAGAACCATTCCTTCCAACCCTAATTCTACACCCGGGAAAGATCAGCAGACCAAGCCAGCACCTGCCGACTCCTTTGCTAGTGCATCTATCAAAAATCCGCAAACCTCGAAGTATCTACCCCAAGGTCGCAGGGTCTTCCATGCACTCTATATGCCTTTGTCCAAGGCTTTTCAAATCCTTGCTGAAAAGGGGCATCTCAAACCCCTCGAGCCTCGGCCTCTCCCTAGTCGTCTTCCACCTAGTCATGACGCTACCCAGTACTGTGCGTACCATCAACAAACTGGTCATGGCACCGACAATTGCTTCTGTCTTCGCCACGAAGTACAGGATTTTTTTGACAACGGGGTCGTCCTCCCACCAAGCTTAGCAAAGTCTATCATCACTGGGTCGGTGAACTTGGAGGATAGTGTGAGTATGTGATCAGGAGATGAACCACCTGCGGGCGGCACTCAGTTTACTTCAGATGTGGCGTATGGCACGCACTATTTTGAGCATTTATGAATGCTAGTTTTTGTACTTTCTGACTTGGGTATTCAGTCAGTTTTGTTGTCTTGTTTATAGTCAGTCTTTTTGTACTATGTCAGTCGGGTCTGCCTTGTTGTATCGGGCCAGTCCTGTTTTGTTTGAGTCGGGTGATTTCGGGGGTGTTACCTTGAACATCACTATTTTGTTTTATGTTTGTCTTTTCGCTTTCTTTTGAGTCTGTTTCTGCCTGGGAGCTAGTTGTGCCAACAGATCTGAATGAAACAACAGTAATTTTCACACTCTTGTGTTTGTTTCTGCCTTGCGCCAATCGTGCTAGAAATTTGAATGAAACAGCAGTGCTTTTCACCTACTTTTCTGTACCTTGAAGTCATTGCATTGACCTAAGTTTTTCAAAACTTTTTGAACACTGTGGTGAAAATGAAGAGGAAGGAATTCCTCGGGATTTGCAAAAATTTGATCAATTGAGAGAAAGAGAGATATGCTAAGTCCTTAATGAATGAGATCATGTTTGTTAATGTGAGTACTGAGAAGGATCCTGGCTTGACCTAGATTGGTTTTACATTGTCTTCAGTGCGAGCGATTTGTCGTTTTCTTAAAAGATTTAAAAAAAAAATGTTTTGCGTGGTCCTGTGAAGACTTGTGTGGAATCGCTCTTGAGATTGTGCAGCCTGGGATCGCTCTCAGCCTCGAGACTCAACCCCTTTGCTTTCAAACCTTGAACTTGGATTCAGAATGTTCAATGGTCAACCACAATGTAAGGCCTGTGTGGCCAGATTTGAAGCAGCCCTCGAACTAGGGACAAGAAAGTCAGATCAAGAAGATCAGATGTTGTCAAAAGAAGCTTGAGAAGCTAGATCAGAAGCACCCCTCGAACTAGGGGCAAAAATGTCAGATGTGCTCGAAGAGCCAAAGATGGATCATTTTGCAAACCATTGAAGATCGGCAAGAAGGGAGGAAAAGGAGAAAGTATTGCTGAAGAACAACCAAGTTCCTATCCGCAACAGTAAGGGCAAATTCAGCCCCCATTGGATGGACTTTTGCATCATCAACAAACAACAGCCAATCTTCTTTATTCAAATGGCTTCGAGATCCTAAAACCATTTGACATGGACAAGCTACACTTTTACCCTCGAGAGGCTCGCTGGGCTGAAAACCCGGAAGGGCGACCCAGGCAAAAGTTAGAGCAAGAAAAAGAAAAAAGAAAAAAAAAAGAAAAAAAATGCAAAGAATGAAGAAAAAACAAAAGAAAATAAATGAAAAGAATTGAAAAGAAAAGAAGAACATAGCTCGCAAGGTTGAAAACCCAAAAGGGCGGCCTTGCAAAAGTTAGAGTGTAAAAGGAGAGGTTAAATACCCGAGTGTACCTCAACCGGAACTACGTAAGGCTTGATTCCATGTTTGGGATACGTAGGCAACTTCATTCTGAAGTCCAGCCACAAACACTTCCAAATCGATTGTGTCCATGTAATGGTTTTGATCATTTTTGCCTTCTCTGTATCTGAGAGTTCGGTTTGTGATTGTCACTCTAAGGACTGATTACAATGCGCTGCGGTGCCATTTAGACAAGGGGCAACTCTCTGCTGCCATACAATGTGCTGCGGTGCCATTCAAACAAAGCGGGTACTTTTCGTTGTCGTGCAGTGCCATTTAGACAAGGGGCAATTTTCCATTGCTATGGATTTGAGGTTGTGCACCTCAAGAGTAGGTTCTGTGCTCGTTGAGCGGTGGCCATTTGTAAAAATAGTTTTTGAGAATTTTTTTACTGAGGTTGACTAATTCTCTCGAAAAGTATTCCATTATTTTCCAAAAATTGGAGCATTTCTTGGACCCGAAAAAGGAAAAATTTCAGTGCTCATAGCCTGACTAGCATGATTTCAAATCAGAACATCGAACAAGTATGCTAATCTAACTCTTATTTTGGTCAAAATTGTTTTAGTAGAAATCCAAAACAAAAAAATGGTCAAAATGATGAACTAGGGGCATAGTTGAGTCAGGTGTTCTGTCTTTTCCTCATTCTCAACCAACTCTCCAGAAAAAGGCACCTTGTTTGCCAGAAAGGGCACAACTAAAGCTGTCAGAAAAGGGCCGAAAGCTCTCTCATCCTCCAAGCAGTAAGGTATCAAGCCAAGTGCGAAGCATGAACTGGAATGGATCAAGATATTCCACTCCCTCATCTGGACAGATTTGATCACGTTCAAACTCCCCAGCAGTGCATCGTTAATCGATGTCAGCTGCAAATTGGCTACACACCTAGTTGTAGCGCAACCCCTATGTGGGAAAGTTCACAGTTGTGAGCAGAAGAAGAGGAATCTAGCGGGATGCTAGGGGCAAGAGCCCGCAACTTCCTATTTATCCATCAACCACCCATGGGGGATAAAAAAGAAGAGAGATTGAAGAATAGAGAGATGTGCGTTGAGAGAAAAAGTAAGGAAAGGGCTTTTTCAGAAAAATAGAGCCTGAGGGCTGAGTGATGTGAGAATCACAAATAAGAAAGGGTGGGAAACAATACCCAGAGAAACAGGCTCCCTATGCACGTCTGAGTGTCGTGTCTTTTGTTTTGTCCCGATTCTTGTTTTGAGTTGTTTCGAGTGTTTCTCGATGTGTTTAGGTTGTTTACCTTTTGTTTTTCTTTGTTGAGTCATAGTGCGCTGTGTTCAGTCGTAGACTCAATACCCGGTCAAAAACTCATTTCTTATCTCAATTTCAAAATGATTTGTTTTGTGCTCGGAGTGTTGTGCCATTCTCCACATTTGTGCAAAACAGGATTTGTTCTTTCATAAAACCGCAGGGTTCAACCCAGGTCATGTTAGAACAGTAAAACTAGGACCTATCTGAAGCTATATGGGTTTTGGACTGCGAAGCAAAAGAAAAGAGGGGAAATTTGGAGCATCTGAGTGTGTTTCAACTTCCGCAAGTTCCATCATCGCATCCCGTACGGTCAGAATGGGCTGTGTGTTCAGAATGAGCAGTATGCTGTTATGGGCTGTGTGTTCAGAGTAAACGAAGTATTGTGTTATGAGCTGTATGTTCAGAATGAGAAGTTTCCTGTATGAGCCGTGTGTTCAAAATGACCAGAATATTGTGTTATGAGCTGTGTGTTCAGAGAAACAAAGTACTGTGTTATGGGCTATGTGTTCAGAATGAGCAGTGTGCTGTATGGGGTGTGTGTTTGAAATGAACATGATATTGTGTCAACTGTTTCAATGCTAGAATGGTAATCAGAAGTGCTCTCCTTGAGTACCGTTCCTGACCAGGGTTATTTTGGCTGTGTTTGCGATGAGTTCCTAGGAGACCAACTGCGACGGTGGAAACTAGAGTTCGAATGGCTGATGCCTAGAACACAAAGGTTTGGAATTTCAGAGACTAAAGTCTGGTTTAAATACCCAAGGGTGTATCCCCGGCTTGAAATCTGTATGGAAGCCCCATAGGTTGAGGTAGCGGGTATGCACCTCGATTCTGGATACTGATCCAACCTAGTCTGTCACCCCGTTGAAGAATAGGGAAAATTGTGAGTATGATCAGGAAGAAAAGCGGCATCCGTGGTTTCCCCAACAGATGTTGCTCCTTGTTAGCATTTCAAGACTTTTATACTGTGAGTTGAAGGTAAGTGTTCAAAGAACCCAAATGGGGGGATCCCCGTCAGAGTAGAGCGGTTTATCGCCACTCACCCCGTGAGGTACTTTCTAGAGTGCCGTTGTGTTTGTTTATTGCATTCCTTAAACATCATGCATTGTATTGCATTGTACGTATCTAGTTTCGTTGTCATTTATGCACGGTATTGTATGTACTGTTCATTCAGTCAAGTTCCGGTCCAGTTTGACTGATATCTTTCTTCTCTTGCGTGTGATACGCTGAGAAGTTTACCTTTCCCCTCTTGCGTATGATACGCTGAGAGGTCTACCTTTCTTCTCTCGCGTGTGATACACTGAGAAGTTTTACTTTTGCTCTCTTGCGTATGATACACTGAGAGGTCTATCTTTATTCTCTTGTGTATGATACGCTGAGAAATTTACCTTCCCCTCTTGCGTGTGATACGCTGAGAGATTTTCCCTTTCCTCTCCCGCGAGTGATACGCTGAGAGGTGTGCCTTTCCTCTTGTTGCATTGTTTTGCATTCTCCTTTCTTTGGGAAACATGGGGATATGTCCCTATGTTTCTATTTACTTCGGGAAACACGGGGATATGTCCCTATGTTTCTCTTTCCTTCGGGAAACACGGGGATATGTCCCTATGATTTTCCTTTTGTTCCTTCCTCACATGATTTCAGCGTGTTTGGAATTTGTTTACCTCTTCGCACGATTTCAGCATGGTTAGAGTTTGTTCCTTCCTTACATGATTTCAGCGTGTTTGGAATTTGTTTACCTCTTCTCACGATTTCAGTGTGGTTAGAGTTTGTTCCTTCTTTACACAATTTCAGCGTGTTTGGAATTTGTTTACTTCTTCTCACGATTTCAGTGTGGTTAGAGTTTGTTCTTTCCTCACACGATTTTAGCGTGTTTAGAATTTGTTTACCTCTTCACACGATTTCAGCGTGGTTGGAGTTTGTTCCTTCCTCACACAATTTCAGCGTGTTTGGAATTTGTTTACCTTTTCTCACGATTTCAGCATAGTTAGAGTTTGTTCCTTCCTCACACGATTTCAGCGTGTTTGGAATTTGACTCAGGTTGCGTCTTACACACTCCTGATTGTTTGTTTTTGGACCTCCTCTCACGATTTCAGCGTGGTTTGAGTGTCCCTTTCCTCACAGGATTTCAACGTGTTTGGAATTTGTCTCAGGTTGTGTCTTGCACGCTCCTGATTGTTTGTTTTTGGACCTTCTCTCACGATTTCAGCGTGGTTTGAGTGTCCCTTTCCTCACACGATTTCGACGTGTTTGGAATTTATCTCAAGTTGCGTTGTGTACGCGCCTAATTGTTTGTTTTTGCACCTCCTCTCACGATTTCAGCGTGGTTTGAGTGTCCCTTTCCTCACACGATTCCGGCGTGTTTGGAATTTATCTCAGGTTGCATTGTGTACGCGCCTGATTGTTTGTTTTTCCTCTTCTCATGATTCTAGCTTGGTTAGAGTATGTCACCCTTTTGTATTTACTTTACTAAAATTTCATTGCATTGTTTTGTGCAATTTTTCATTCGCGCTATTTTGCACACCTCATCTGCACTTGTCAATGCATTGCATTTCATTTCCACTATTTTGCGCATCGCGTTATGTTGCACACCTCATCTGCACTTGTCAGTGCATTACATTTCATTCACGCTATTTTGCGTACCTCATCTCCACTTGTCAGTTCATTGCATTTCATTTGCGCTATTTTGCGCATCGCGCTATTGCGCACCTCATCTGCACTTGTCAGTGCATTGCATTTCATTTGCGCTATTTTGTGCATCGCGCTATCTTGCACACCTCATCTGCACTTGTCAGTGCATTGCATTTCATTCGTACTATTTTGCGCATCACGCTATCTTGCGCACCTTATCTGCACTTGTTAGTGCATTGCATTGTTCGCGCTATATTGCGCACCGTACCCGCACTATTACTTGCATTGCACTTTCTTGCGCAACCCTTCTCCATTCGCGTTTGACATGCGTCTAGACGCCTTTCTCCTTTTGCATTTGATACGCTAGGAGGCGTTGTGTTTGAGACTCCGGGTGTCCTCGGTAATCGCTTGTAGCCTTCTCCGCATGGGACGCAGTGAGAATTGCATAAGTTTCTTACATCCTTTCTGTCGGAATGTGTAAAACTACTCTTTCTTATTTGCTTGCTTAAAATGTCACATTTACTTTGGATGTTTTTCTTCATTACAGCTCTCTTTGCATGATCATACGTTATGTTCGGCATCGTGCATGTTATTTGCATTTTGCCCCTGCCTGCGGGCACATATCTTTGTTATCTTGTATGCTTCTCTAAGTCTTCGGCCTCATAAAAAATGGGTCGTCTCTGGGCTTTGACATTCACTCCCCGTCATCTTATGACTTTCGAGTTCTGTTAAAGAGGGGCCACTGTAGACACCCAATTTTTGATTGTCCTCAAGACTTGGACGTCATCGTTTGAACACTCGATGATCATCCATGTTCGTGTTCGTTTTGAGTTCCCAGAGGTCTCGATTGCACGCCTCGCGTTAGGATCTCTCAACTTGTCTTTTTTTGTGCTTGATTGTGGGCCAAGGACTTGTGGTTTTGCTTCTGAGGGCCTAGGGTGGCTTGTTGGCCATCCCTATAACCCATTGGCCAAGCCCTGTGCTTGTCGGCCTTGTTTTCTTGCCATCGGCCAAAAGTTGTGGCCGATCAGCACTATTTTTGGTCGATCGGCACTATTTTTGGTCGATCGACCATATTTTTTAGCCGAGACCTTTCCATCTGCTTTTTGCAGATATTTTGTGCCAGCTGTGACAGCTGGTATACATAATTCACATCCTCCATACACGTGTATGAAGGGATTTGTTTCAAGACTCAAGCTTGTTCAACAAGCTTGAGAATTAGAATTCTATAAGAAGGGAACCCCTCCTCCCTTTCTAGAGGTTGAAAAAAATATGGTCTTGAAAGATAGATATATATTTGTATCTATATTTCCTTGTTTGATCTTGTTCTGTGCTCTAAAGTGTCATTTTGTCTCACTTTTGTGCACAAACACACACTGGAACACCATCTTTTGGTTGCTGAGGTCCTTAAGAGTTGGTTTTAGTGTTCTTGGGCTGGTTTTGATCAGAGAAAGGTGCTGGAGCTTTGTTCTTGAAGGTGTTCTTCAAGGGTGAGTAAACTACCTTTTGATTCCCCATTTTGGCTTAAGCTTTCAGCCCTTCTTGCATACTGTTTTAAGCTTAACTCTTAACTAGAAAAATTTTTACTTTTGTGTGCTTAAAAAGTTTGTTTAAGGTCACTTTTTCGTTGGGGGTGGCCTACCCCCTCTTAGGCCTTGTTAGGCCTTGTTTTGACCCATCCCTTTAGGCTCTTGTTGTAGCCTTTGCATGACCTTTCTACCACTAAAAATCCAAAGGATTTTCAGTGGTGGAAAGATGGTTTTGAGGTCCTAAATAGGATAGGGTTGTCCCCTCTCCTTGTATTTTGTTTACTTGCTTTGATATGCCTCATGTGCGAGCATGTTTGTGAAGCTTGTCTTAGCTTGTTCTTAGCATGTATTTATGGCTATTTTGTTGAGGCATGCCACTATTTTTGCTTGGTTTGGTCACTCCATACATGGTTTATATACTTGTAGTGTAAATCACACACACTAGCTTTGTATGCTTCATGAAGTAGCATGCCATTCTAGCCTATGTTGTGTCCATTTCATCATGTATCTGGTGTTGTTTTACTATGTCATACCTCTGTTAGGGTTTGGTTTAATAGCTCCTTGCATGCTCTATGCACTTGTAGTGCATTTCCATGAAATAGCCTAACATGCATCATGCTTTGACATGTCATTTTAGCAGCATGCTTTTGGCTTAATTGTAAGCAGCTTTTGTCCATGTTGTGACATGCTTAAGCTCTGATTTTGGTTGTCTTGGTCATGCATGACTTGCTTTGTATAGCCTTGGTTCAATTTAGCTTGTTAGCTTTGTATATTGAGTCCTCTAGCTTGCATTACTTAGACTATTTTAATGATTTGGCATCATTCATAATGTGATTTCAGTTCATGTTTCATGTCCATGTATTCACATTTGTTACTTATTTAATGCGTTGGAGTGTTGGCCCCTTTATGCCTTAACATGAACCATTGCGTATGTCGTCATGCCTAAGCTTGCGAGCTATCATTTCAGTGTGTTTCTGGGGTTATTGTGCCATGACATAACTCTGATTGTTGTCGCTTAAGTCATCCCATGCTTGGTCTTGATAGGTGTAGTGTAATCCACCTTATTTGCCTTGTATACATCATGCCTTGTGCCCTCCATACTAGCATGTTTTGGCCTACTTCCATGCATGTTTTAGACTCATTTTGACATGTTCTAGGATTGTTTTGGGTTGCCTTAATCATATGCTTCATGTTTTGTATACTTGTAGTATAAATGCTCTTGCTTGCTTCAGGCTTTGAGCACCATTGCATGCTTCATTTGTGTTGTGTACATGATTTGGCATCATCTAACATGACATTTCAGAGCATTTAGGATTGCCATGTTCCCACTTCATTCATGCCTTAAGTGTCTTTGAGTGTTGTGCATTATTGCCTTGTTATGGCTTAGCTTGTATGCTTGCATGCCTAGGTCTTTGGGCCCTCATCTCAGCATGTTTAAGTCTTTGTTTTGACCTACTTAAGCTCTGTCCATGCTTAGTTCATCCATATTTACCATGTATTGAATGCCTCATTTGTAATCCTCTTTGCTAGCTTTAATGCCTTAAGGACCATTGCATGCTTTGCTTGTTTTTTATCGAATGATTTGGCATCATTTTTTACCTCACTTCAGTGCACTTAGTGTTGTTACACTTCCACTTTCATCACTCTTTGAGCACTCTTGAGAGTTGTGCTCTTTGGCCTAGTTGAATGGCCAATGCATTGTGCATGCATGCCTTGCCTTTATGTACCTTCATTTCATCACCAATGGCCACTGATTTGGGCATGGCTGAGGTCTGCCCATTTTGGTTTAAGTCCATCATTACATGTTGTTGCATGCTTGCTAGTTTGCATGTTGTTGCATGTTCATCTTTACATGTTGTGGCATGTTTAGGTTATATTGCATTTTTGCATGCTTGGTACATTGTTGCATACTTGTTGCATGCTATGCATGTTTGTATGTTTAGTTTGCATTTTGTCACACGCTTGTTTAGGTTGCATTGCATTTGGCATGCTTGTTACCTTAGCCTTGTGTGCATGTTTGAGTCATATTACATTTGGCATGCTTGTGTTGCATTGCTAGCTTCTCCATGTTGCATGCATTGCATTGTGTTTGGTTTGGGATGTCAAACCAAACACGAGGAACAAGGGACGTTTCGTACTTAAAGTGACAAAACACGCCTCAATCCTTGGTCGCCAACACTCTTGATCCAACATGATAGAGTGTGAGGCATTCATGTATTTTTGTGCATTCATTCCATATTAAATTGCACACTTGGCTCCTTTGGCCATCATGCATTGAGATGCGTGATTGGTGGTCTGACGGTAGAGCACTACACACTTTTGAATCTTAAACATGATAAGGGACGTAGTTGCAAACATTTTCTTGCAAATGCATTATCATGCCCTTGTTTACCCTCTGCTGCAGCAAAAGGAGCATTTTACAGGAAGAGATGGCCGATCGGCTATCTGGAGTGCCGATCGGCTAAAAGTGTTTGGCTGATAGCTTCATAAATGGTTGGTGACTTGTATCTCTTGGCCGATGGCCTTGCCTTTTGGCCAATGACCTTTCAGAGTGTCGATGAGGTGGTTCAGAAGCATCACAGAGACTTGTGCAGTTTTCAGAGGTGCAACACAGTGCAAACAGAGGCAACATGAGGCATGGCAACGGATTTCTGAGCGAAGCCGACCGAGCATACATTTGTCCCTCTTCTCAAGGCCGCTTTAACTATTTTTTTTGTCGCTTAATTAATTTGTTTAATTAGTTAAGAGTTTTGTAATAATTAATTAGCTTGTTAGTTAGTTAATTAGTTGGTTTGTATTATTTATTCGGACCCTCCGTCGAGAGGGCGCAATTGTGTAATAAGCGTGCGTGTGTGTGATGCATGTTTTCCAACCTCCATTTCTTTTTCCCTTTTACTTAACCGCTTACAATGGTTAGTTTTAGGGCATATTTCATTTAGCATACCTTATGCTTGCATGCGTGCATGCATGCATCTATTCATTTGTATTGCATGCACCGGGCTCGGTGCATCATACTAACTGCATTGTATTTCAATTCCAAATTGAATACATGATTATCAAGTATTGCATTTCACATGCCATTTTAGAATAGCCGAGCCTATTTCTAGCTGCATTTTGCATGTGTTGCATTAGCCATTTTAACATGAACTAGGATCATGCATGATTTCTAACTAGTTCTTTGTTTTGGCTCGGGGTACACTGTGAGTGTTTACGCTTTAGCATACTGCATGTGTGTTAATGTTGCCATGAAAGCATGTTTTCCATGAGGCTGACTGCTTATTTGATATAACTGCCTGAATGCCTGTGGGTGAAGGTTGGGTTACTTGAATTGGAACAATTCATTGAATCCTCGATTTAGCCTACTTGCGAGTAGCAAACTTCAAACTGTTTTCAAACAAACAAATATGCAATGCTTTGTTCCAACTTAGGCGATCTAGTCTATACTTGTATGTTGTGCGCATCACGTAGTAATTCTAGGTTAATAATCGGAATAAGAATGCATGTGTAGACACCCCATTTTTTACCGACCTCAAGACTTTGACGTCACCGTTTGAACACCCGGTGATCATCCATGTTTGTGTTCGTTTGGAGATCCCGGAGGTCTCGGCTACGCGCCTTGCCTCAGGATCTCCGAACTCAATTGTTTAGTGTCTGGTTTTACATAAAACACTTGTGTTTTGCCTTTGAGAGGCAGGGAATGCCTTGTGAGGCATCCCCACACATCACCGGCCGTGGCTAGAGGCCACCGGCTGGTGTTTTGTTTCCATCGGTAATGTATATTGCTGGTCGGCATTCTTTATTGCCGGTCCGCAGCCCATTTTGTCAAAATGGCAATTTTGAGCGGCCGACTACTGTTCATCTGCTTTTGCAGATATTTTAGAACAGCTATCTTGCATTTTGTTCCCCTCCATACACGTGTATGGAGGGATGGCCTTCTTGTTAGCTTACCTTGTAAGCTTTACAAGATTGGCTCCTCTATAAGAGGAGCCTTCCTCTCCCTTGTTCTAGGGTTAGAAAAATTGGAGAAGAGAGTTAGAGAGCTCTGGTTTTAGGGTTTAATTTAGTGTATCTAACCTATATCTATATCTCTCCCTCTCTTGCCATTGTGTGTGTTTTAGGCTTAGTTTTTGTGCACAAACACCCACCATCACACCATCCTCTTGGAACTGAGGTCCTTGAGGCTTGTTTTGGAGCTTTGGAGCTGGTTTGAGCTCAAGGAAGGAGCTGGTCCACCATTGGTGAAGAAGGTCTACAAGGGTAACAATCTTACCCCTTTTTACCCCTTTCTTGCATCCTATTTTAGCCCATCTTAAAACTGTTTTTGTGTTTAGTGTATAACATACAAAAGTTCTGGTTTTGGGCCCTCTAAATAGTTTGTTAAGAGTGTTTTGTGGTTTGGAGGTGTTTGACCCCTCTTAAGCCTTGAGAGGCCCCTTTTTGTGCCATTTTGGGTGAGCTCTGGGACTTTGGTGTTTGGGCCTCCTCACCACTGAAATCTTGAAGGATTTCAGTGGTAAGGATGGTGCCTTGAAGTCCCAAGAAGGAGAGGGCCACCCCCTCTCCTTGTTGTCCTTGAAAAGGGCACTTTTTGGCCTCTTGAGGGAGCACCATGTTCAAGTGTGTGTTGATCATGTTCTAACTATTTTTCATGCTTATTTTGTCATAATATAGCATTGTTGTATGTTGGTTTTGGTACACCATGCATGCCTTGCATATATGCCATGTAATGCCTTGTTATTGCCTTAACATGTCTTAGGTTGTAAACCATTGTTCTAACATGTTTTAGGCTTGGCTTTGTGAAGCTTTTGTGTTTGTTTTGCCATGTTTGAGGTCTGTCCATAGTTGTTTGGGTCGATCTTGGCATGTTTAGTTTGGCCCCTTTGCATTTTGGCTTGTTGGCCTTAAGTATGTGAGTGTCTAGCATGCATTACTTGCTTTGATTTAGTGGGTTGGGACCATTTTCCATGTCATTTCAGTCCACTTAGCATGCTTGTATACTTGCATTTCATGGCTCTTTGATGTTTCAAGAGTTTGTGTTTCATGCTCCTTGGAAGAGCATTTGTGTATGCCTTTATACTTGAGCCACTTAGATGCCATCTAAGTAGTCTTTTGGCTTTGTTTTAACATGCTAAAAATCTATTTTTAGTTGTTTAATGCATGCCATGTTTGTCTTACTAAGTGTAGTTCAATGCTTCATTAGCTTGCCTTGAGTGCTTGGACCATGTTTGCATGCTTTGCTTGCTTTGTTAGTTGGTTTGGCACCTCCTATAGCATGATTTTCAGAGCTTAATTTGCATGCTAATTGTCCATGTTTGCATCTTCTTAAGTGTACTTAGAAGTTGCTTCATTATGCTTAAGTCTTAAACCATGTATCTATGCATGCTTGTATGTATATTTGCCTTCAAGTACTTAGCACTTTGGCCACTGTTTTGGGCCTAATTAGAGCTGCCCAAATCATGTTTAAGTCCATCCTTTGCTTGTTTGCATGCTTACCTTGCATGTTTGCTTGTATACTTGCATAAGTGCCTTGCATTGCCATGTTGCATCCTTAGCTTGTATGCCCAGGTTGCACTCCATCTAGCATGCATGTCTTGTTCCTTGATCTAGTGATAGAAATTGGGCCTTTGTTTGATTGGTTTGCATTGCATTTGACATCAAAAGGTGCACACTTGGTCTCTTGGGCCATCACGCATTGAAGTGCGCGATTGATGGTCCGAGAACCAAGGACCATACCCCTTTGAGTCATACACATGATAAGGGACATGGTTGGTGCATACATTGTTTGGATTACATTGCCATGCAAAGTTCTGTACTCTGCTGCTGTCAAACAGGTTTTGCAGGAACTTTTTGCCGATCGACTGCACAGAGTGCCGACCGGCAATAAATTGGTAGCCGATGGATTCACTTTGTGCCGATGGACACCAAATCACAGCCGGTGATGATTCCCTCCAGCCGGCAGCACTCCCCAACATCCAGTGAGCACATCCTGAGACTTTGGCAGTCTTCAGAGGTGTATAGCAGGGAAAACAGAGGCAGCTTGCGCATGGCAGTGAGTTTCCGAGCAAGACCGAGCATGCATAAGTGTGCGTGGGTGTGTGTATGTCTTCCAACCCCACGTCTTTCTTCCCTTTTATTTACCTGCTTATGATGGTAGATTATGGCATATTTAAATTAGCATACCTTATGCTATGCATGCGTGCATCCATACATTTGTCTCACATGCACCGGGCTCGACGCATAATACAAACTGCATTGTACTTCAATTCCAAATTGAATACATGTTATTTGTAGCATCTCACATGCCATGTTTAGGATAGCCGAGCCTGTCTAGATTGCATTCTTGCATGCAATACATTAGCCACTGCTAACATGAACTAGGACCATGCATGTTTGCTAACTAGTTTATTGTTTTGGCACGGAGTATGATGTAAGTATTTTCATGCTTTAGCATACCGCATGCGTGTGAGTGTTAACATGACAGTATGCTTACCATGCAGCTAAATGCTTATATGGGATAAACTGCTTGAATGCCTGTGGGTGAAGGTTGGATTGTTTGAGTTGGAGGAACTCATTGAAATCTGTATTTTAGCCTACTTGCGAGTAGCAAATTCCAAAGCGTTTTCCAAAACCAACGGATATGCAATGTTTCGTTCCAAATTAGGCGATCTAGTCTATACTTGTTTTGCTGTGCGCATCACATAGTAATTCTAGCTAATTAATCGGAATAAGAACACATAGCGTTTTCAAAAATGGATATCATGGTTAGTAGAGGCCGATCTACGGATCAGGCGAGAGGGGGTGCTCATAGATGACCTTCCCCAATCGTACCCAAGTTCCCGAGCCGAGGCAACTTTGGTGATGACGGACACGTGGCCTTTGGCACCGAGTCAGGGTTTCCTAAATTTCCCATTTAAAAATATTTAGGTGGCGACTATGTATCTGGCAAAGCAGTCCATGTTTGGCACTTCTTTTCAAAAAATCTGTTTTCTCAAAACGATTTGCCAAAGTTGGACTCTTTGGTTCAGATTAAGAACCGTGACAACAAAAAAGGGAGTCCGAACTGTAGCACGAGGTCCCCCGTGGGCTTGTTACAGCATGTGTTTTCAAAAACAAGATATCATGTTAGTAAAGGCCGATCTTTGATCGGGAGAGCGGGGGTGCTCATTGCATGACCTTCCCCTCTCGTACCCAAGTTCCCAAGCCGAGGCAACTTTGGTGATGACGGACACGTGGCCTTAGACACGAGTCAGGGTTTCCTAAATTTCCCACAACAAAAATATTTAGGTGGCGACTCTATATCTGGCAAAGCAGTCCATGTTTGACACTTCTTTACAAAAATCAGTTTTCCTAAACGATTTGTCGGATTTGGACTCTTTGGTGATTTATCGGTCTTGCATTGCACCTTCCAGGATTAGATTCAGAACCGTGACATTTGAGTCCGAACTTGTAGTAGCTAGAGAGCAAACGAATTTCGCGCCTTCGCAGCGCGGAGCTCGGGAGTCCTCGGGCACGTCTACAAGTAGTAAGAGAAATATTTTTCATTGTTTAAGACATTATTTTGCTCAATCACTGTCAATTCTCTGTTGCTTGCTTCCACCATTTCGGTGGCTAGCTAAAGCATGAAATGTCGACATCTCCGCATCAACATTCTGTTGTTCTCCTTCTTAATTTTGCTAACTGCTTTTTCATAGTCACCCACATTTCATCTAGCCATGGTCAATGAATGATGATGAAGTACCGGTGCCCTAAAGTTACGTAGATCATTAAACAATCGTTCTTGCTCCATTACCTTGAACGCCATTCTGCTCGGATTCCAGCATAATAATCCTTTGGACTCGAGTACTTTTCGCTCTTATAGTCGTAAGTAAATTGAGGCAGTAGGCACACTTTTGGATTTCTTTGACGACATGAACTTCCTACACCTCTTGAAGACATTGTTCATAAAAAAAAATTTTAAAAAATAAAATAAATAATAATAATTGTAGATATATTACTATTATGACTTGAACAAACATCATACTTGGGGTTGTGCTATTTATAGACATGCAAAAGAGATGACATGGTTACAATAATTGAGATGTGGGGGCACTGTGGAAGAATTGATACACGTGATATTATTTTATCTTATTCATTTTATGCAACCCTAAGTAATATGTTGTCTGTGACTTTGTGTAGTTTATATACCAGTGATGCAGTCACTTTGGCAGACTTAATAAAGAATCGAATTCATTATAGTTGCCTTTCTGTCACCCCTCGTTACACTATGAGAAGCTTAAGCAACATGGCTTTTTTTGGTGTCACAATGAGTAGTCGCATCAGACATGCACTTGCAGACCAAAATTATAATTTCATAAAGTTAGAAACGAAAGCACAAAATGAATGACGTGGTTGTCAGATAAAATAACAATTGTTGGTCGTCTTTTTCAAAATGCAATGTCGAAGGCATAATGTCGAAGGCAAATGGTTGAGGGTCCAGTAGAGGGGGTTAGGGTTCTTCGAGTGAAGAGGGCCAGAGTAAAGTTCAATTACAGTTGCAAACAGGATGGTAGAAAGATTCACCAGGCGATTCCTGGAAGAAGTCAAGTAAGAATGATGACCACAGTGATGATGGGAAGGAAGGAATGGGGGGTTGGCAAAAAAACAGAATTTGGGAGCTGGAGAAACAATCTCATTTGCAAGTGGTTGGTCCAGTTGGGGGGTTAATACAGTTTAGACAGATGAGGTCCTTTCTTCAAGGGCGCAGAAAACATAACATGTAGCTCAGTCAAGAGCTTCCCTTAACTGGGGCTCTTCAAATAGTGATGGTCTGGGTAAAGAATTTCAATCCCATAACTGAGCCACCATTCAATTCCAGGAAGTCCAATCAAGATGATGACTACGGTAACGAATGGGGGGTTTGGGGGACTAATAAAGTTCAGACAGACGACGTGGGCACAATAAAGCAATAAGAGTCACCATTCAATTCATTTTTTCTCAATCACTGATGGGGGGGTTCACAACAACACAACATTTGGGGGCTGACAACACAATCTCACTTTTTACGAGTAATTTAGTCATATTGTTTGACCCATTGTGACATCATGATTTGAATATTTGAAGTATTTAGGAAAGCCTCAAAATAAGTAAGAATAAAAAATTGTAAAATTCTATTTTAGAATATATAAATATAGCATATTTACATCCTCTGTACAAGTTTGATTTACAAAAAACTATAACAAAAACTATTTTAAAAAAAATACTATACACTCTGTATCACACTCTCTAATGCCCTAACTTGCCCCCAGTCCCACAACCCCGACCATGGACCTCCCTCCTCGGTCTCTTACTATTGACTCTCTGAATATGTCACTTCCTCAATCGCAAATGCGGATCCTGTGGCGCTCCCTCCCCTATATGTGGCCCTCTAGCGACTGCCTGTGGAGCCTGTGACTATGACCCTCCCTCTCCTGCTTGTGCTGCCTCTAATCCTCCCTATGGCACAACATCGGATACTGCTATGAGCTGTGAAACTGCCTCATCTGGTGCAACTGTATCACGATCTGCAGCTGGACCTCAACCTCTGCCTCTACCCGCACCCCGACCTTGGTTGTGACGTCCGTAACGACCATAACGTTGGCCTCTCCCTCTCGCTCTGGGGGGGCCTCAATATAGACCTCATCTTGAGCTTGGGAGATGTTAGTGAGAACTGCATCATGTGTAGTCATGGTTGTAGTCGAACTAGTCCCCACAAAAGTAGGTGTATGTAGTGTGGGAATATGTGATGTAGATGTATCAACCCCAACAATACACACACCTAAACTGTGTGGTGGTGGTAACTGGGTGGGTGGGGTAACAACCTCATGCATGTATCGAGGAGGTGTCCAATCAGGGTCAGCTACATAGGGTCTGCGAGTATGCTGAGTAGGATGTACATAGAAGGAATCTAGAGATATGCATTGTCACGACCCCATTCCGCCCCTAGTAGAATGGTGCCATGATGGCCAGTAATCCGAGATTACCAAAGGCCAACTTGCAAAGATTCACACACAATCAGAGTATACATATGGGGCTTACATGTGCGGAAGCAATAAATTTAAATCTAAGTAGTCCACGAGAGCTGTGCATAGATCAAATGAAATGGCATACATTTTAACATGGTTTACAACTTGGATACAAATAAAATGAAGTACATATTACATCTTGATCAAAAGGCTTCTCAAGCCGACATATACAAAAGACATGAAATACAAAGCTAAGAAGCATAACTTCAAGATGTTACAAAATTTGAATCCAAAAACAACTTGCGAAAAATCATTTAGGCGTCACCGCCTTCTTACTCGTCACCTACATATATATAAGGAGAGGGTGAGCTTGGATACTCAGTGAATGATATTAGAAATAAAGGTTTAAATGAATGATATCCAAGATCTTTATCAAAACTATACATATCATAGCTTTTACAAATCAAAGGGATGAACCAAGTTCATTTATCAAAGTCTTTCAAAGCTTCTTGGATGTTAATAACATCTACATAATACCAAACGATGACATTCCGGACAAACCCACGCGGTAAACCATCGGTGGCAAAACAAACGAGATATCTCAAACAAACGCGCTAGTTGCATTATAGTCCCCTAGCACTAAGGACTTTCCAAAACAAACCCACGCGGAAAATCCGTCAATGGCAAAACAAACGTGCTAGTTGCATTATAGTCCCTTAGCACTAAGGACTTTCCAAGACAAATGCGCTAGTTGAATTATAGTCCCCTAGCACTAAGGACTTTCCAAGAATGTCATCAAAACGAATATAATACTTGATACACAAATTAGGGATAATCATTCATGCTTGACCAAACACTTTTCCAAAACGAAACAAGCAAAGCTTTATCAAAACTTTATAACATAGCTTTATTAAAAATACCACTCACATGGCTCTTCAAACGTCGGCGTCAAAGCAAGGGTCCAAGTCCTACAAATACATGGCAAGGTCTATTGAATGCATTTCAAGAAGACAAGAAAGAATGCTCAAAGATGGCTATGCAATGCACTCTCAAAACAAGCTTTACATGAATGCAAATGATCTCGGCATTTCTTTCAAAACTAGATCAAGACAAAGCAAAACATGCTGGAAGTTAAAACACTATCTTTCATATCTAGAAAACATGCTGAGTACCATCCAGGTCTTGGCCGAGGTCCCACACCTCTTGGCCGAGGTATGGTCCCGATGACCACATTCAGGGAAATGGGGTTTGGAAATTCTAGGTTTCTTTTTGAAGAACATGAAGGACATGAATGCTAAAATCATAACTTGTTTATACAAAATCTGAGATTTCATGAGATGAGTTCAAAAGCATGGACCTGGATACCCATACTTGAAGATCTTGTGAAAACAAACACGAAAACATGGATCTTGATACAAACTTTTGGATCAAAACATGGTTTTATTTCAAGAATACAAGAACATCGTTTTCTCTTTCTAAAACATGCTTTAAATCAATGCATGGCTCATGAATCATGCTAGATCATGCAATGTGATCGGATCAATATAAAGAACAACAAGAGTAGATCAAGAATCTAACCTCAAAACACAAATCTAACGGTTCAAACTCTAAGGATCAAGCTTGGAAATCCACTTCTCTCTCAAGGACTCCTCTTTCTCTCTTCCTAGAGCTTCTCTCTCTTCTAGGATAAAGATATAACAAATGACATGTTTTCTCACTCTGCCGGCTGACTTAACCCTCTGCTGGGACACGTGGCACTACCGAATTGGATTTTCTCAAAAAGGTGACTGAGTGAAAAGATAAGGCTATGACAAAGTGTGTATGACAAGTAAAGTGACAAGGGTACTCTGACAAGGCAAAGATCTCGGGTTAAAGCATCGGCTTCGGCAAGTAAGGTCTCAATGATCTCGACTAGGAAGGATAACACTTGGCCTAGCTGTGCCATACCTTGGCCTAGATGTGCCACACCTCGGTCTAGGTCATACCAATCCAGGAACAAGATCACTAGGTGCAAGGATCGAAGATCTAGGTTGTCTAGATGATAACATCTTAGCCTAGGTGATGCACACCTTGGCCTAGATGATGACATCTCGGCCAATATGCCAGGGCGAAGGTGGAGGTCAACCAAGGTGGTTCCAAGATGGTCCTAAGTATAAGAGGTTCAAAAGTGTGACCTAGGCTTAAGATGACCTCGGCTCCACACACCAAGCAAGAAACAAAACATGCAAGCAACACTTAAGCAAAACAAATCAAGGTCTGTAAATGCAAGCTTATCAAGACAAAATTATGTAAATGCATACGAGCTTGACTGAGACAGTGAGGGTTGTTACATGTATGGGGTAGCATATGGTGGGGTCACTGATGTCGAAGGACCTGATGTGGCTGGCGCTGAAGTAGAAGGCACTGATGTCGATGGCACTGATGTGTCTGGAGCAGCTGCTGCACTCTATACACCGTAGTGGCCAAAATGTAGACGATCCCCCCAATGTGCATGATGGATCACCTCGTATGATAAGTCTCGGATCTCTCCAACAGCCTGCAAGGTATGTTACCCATCACGTCTCAATAGGGCGTCGTTTACCAAGTGATGTGACCTCCCAACTTGAACCACCTGAACAAAAATTCGGGCGTATTAGGCTACAGTTGACTGAAAGTAAATCAATTATAATCTTAATAATTATTTGACACATACTATGATACTCACCAATGCGTCAAGAGAAGGCCCAACTCCCTAATATTCGGACTCTGACAGGGTGGCTCGGATTACCGATTAGTAGACGTGTATGTTGTCGATACCACAACATGTAAGGGTCGGACGACGGGAGTACCTCATCGCTCCAGTCAGCCTATATGATCATGTCTCGATGGGCATCCCATTGCTGTATATACCGCATGTAAAACTGACTCCAGTTAGTGCCAGCTCGGCCATGCCTACCAGTTGAATGCAACCGCTAGTCGGTGTCGAATCGATCCAGCACAGACTAGACCTGACCAAACTGTCTAAGGACACGATCAGGGAGATGCCACTCAACCATGTCAAAACAAATAAGTGGCACTCTCCCCATCCATTTCTCCTAGCCTAGTCGGTAGTAGTCTGGCAGTGTACTGAGGACCCCAGCGTACGGCTGCCATATAAACTACAGCAACGACAATTATATTAAAATTCGCTCGTGAACTCAAAACATATACAATGAACAATACATTCAATGCAATAAATTTCAAACCTCGCCCTCGATCATCCGGTTGAACTGGTCTTTATAAACGATGACTATGTGGGTCGATATGACCTCGTGGCCGAAGTTAATCCTCCACCGACTGCCTTAAGGTCTGAATGGCAACTGCTGCTCTCCTTACCCCATGGGAAGCTCCCCAGGCACAACCACTTGCCGCCTAGACAGGACAATGCAAATGAATCTCTCATATGCCCAAATCTGCAATAGTTTGGACCCAATTACAATACTGATATATGTCATACAACATGAATTGACATGTACTAAAATTCTTACTAACCTAATCTCCTTCGCACCCACCTGAGCCACTTGACACAACATCCTATACAAGCATGCCAAAGTGTGCCAGCCGATCTCGTCAATGTCTCTCAACAGTGGCAAGTACATAAGCTTGATCAGGTTCTGTGACTTATCAGGGAGAAGTACCCCCATAATAACCCGCAGAATATATGCTCGGGCATGCTGCTGTACCAACTCATCTGGCGCTTGTTCTGGAAGAGGACCAAAATGCTTAGCTAGCCATCCCACCCCCAGTCTACCTACCTTTAAGTCTGTAGGTGTAGGTGCTACTCCTAATAGCTCACCACATAGCGCTATCCATTGGTCCCTCATAAATGTTGGGTCAATACTAGTAACTGCTCGGCCATCAATCCGTAGACCATATAGGACAGATACGTCCTGCAATGTCAATGTGGCCTCTCCTATCGAAAAATAGAATGTATGCATCTCTGTGCACCGCCTCTCAGCCAGAGTAATGATCAGTGAGTGGTCTAGTCTAATAGGATAGATACGGTACACACCATAGAATCATGCGCGTAGTATATACTGAAGGACTCTATGGTCCAACGGATGCTCCCATAGGCCAGAATCTACCCGGCGGCATGTCAACGCTGCCTATGCCTTCTCTTGCATAACCGAATGACTAGTTTAAATAATAGTATTATCACGTAAGATAGACCAAAATGAAGGGTATTTTAATTGTAAGCGTAAAGTCCAACAAACATTGCATACCGGATGCGCCCATATACTATCGACTGATGTGGATGAATGAGAAGTGGGACCTCCTTAGGTAGACGTGCCATGAAGCCTTTACAAGTGAAATACTAGATCATAACAATAAAACTATCAGTTAATCATAACAATAAAACTCTAATTATTCCATAAATTGCGATTTGTAAAAGGAAAGTATGCTCAGCTATTTCAAAATTTAAATTTGTGTGATACTATATACGGAAGCAATTCACTAAAATCTAATTATTTTTTATTTTAAAAAAGTCTATTGGTTAACCCTAATTTAACTATAACAATTAAACTCTAATTATTCCATAAATTATGACTTTTAAAAGAAAAATATGCTCCGTTATTTTAAAATTATAAATTTGTGTGCCACTAATATGGAAGCAATTAACTAAAATCTAATTATAATCATAAAAAAACTCTAATTATTCCATAAATTATAATTTTTTTTAAAAATATATATATTTCTATTTTAAGATTTAAAATTATGTGTCATTAAATATGATAAACAATTCAATAGAATCTAAAATTTATAAAAACCTTTCAAATGGTCACGTTATCTATGCTATAATTAATATAGAAATCTTTTTCAAAATTATTTTAGGGGCTAAGTTACATAAGCTTAATAATGACCATGAACATAGTGCAGTAACATGTGGATAGTTTTCCTACATAAATATTTGCCAAAATTTTGAATGAGAAAATTTTGTTTAAAAAACAGGTTGATGATTAGATTTATAGTATATTTGACAAAACTTAATTATTAATTTTGTAATGCTAAAAGTTTCAATAGAGTATAAAATTTTTAAATTACATAAATTTATTCATAAATTTTAAATGTGAAAAATGCTTGGAGTATTTGAAAATATTAAATTTATTCATAAATATTAATTTTTCAAATGGTAGAAGAACTATTTGATTAAGTGTAGAATTTTTTGATACACATTTTCAATCAAATACACAATAAAAAACTTAGGCCTATGTGCTATAGTTAATTTTTTTTGCATACATATTTAGTTTAATTTATTTGTTTAGTATATTAGTTGTAATTTTTTTTAATATAAAACAATTAAAATATATAAAAAATTAAAAATTAAAAATGATCTATTTAGAGTTTAAATTAAGAAATGGCTTTAGGGTTTGCAAAATGTTCAATTGGTCTAGCCTCTAAAACATTAGTAAATATAATTAATTAATAGTTTAACATGGGGTCATTTGCATTACAAGCTAAGAATTTACATATAGGCTGTCCAATTACAATCTCACAATTAAAAAGGCAACCATTTTACAATTTCACAATTCACGAAACTCAGGTAAGCATTACATAATCTTCATCGACTAAGCCTCACCGGATATGTTCGCATATCATAACCTGTCTGCTGGCACTCACTACAACGAGCGGTCAAACACCTATCTGATATATCCATCTCATTTGGAATATAAGACATAGATTTACGACCCCGTTTTACTTCTCGTAGACGAAGTGCATTAGGCATTAAGGTCCACTGCGGATCATCCCAATAATCTTGATGCCGTATCGGGTTGAATTTAGTTTCCAAACCCTCATGTATACATGAAGCCTATATACTGGATTAATGTACTCGAACGGATTGTTACCGCATTCAGACATAACAGCAAGCATATGGGAACATTGATAGTGTCTTATCTCGTATTTGCCACAACTGCACGTGGGTTGATTCATGCGCACAATTTGTGTATTGCGACCTCGTCCATGGTGAAAAGATGTTTGCACCTCAAAGATGCAACGAGGCCTATCAGACATTATTGATACAAACTAATTGTCATGTCTGTAGGTGTAATTAACTTCACAACATAATAAGCACAATTTAGTTTACATTATAAACTAATCTGTCATACGATATCAACTGGAAAGTATTTTCCCTTGCGATGCCCTCCTCGATAGTTTTTGCATCTCTCTAGGCTATTGGAGCTCATTCCGTGCATCTATTTCTGCCTGGGCTCCCATCTCGTCAAAATATTTTACGGCTTGTCGAAATGTAAACTCAACCATAGCTGAGATACGTAGGTTCCTTGCACCTTTCAAGATACTATTAAAGCACTCTGCATCATTGTTGGTCAATACCCCCCACCGATATCCACCATTATATGCAAGGGCCCACTCCATAGGATTCATTTTGCGGACCCAATCGATGGCATCTCAGTTAATGGCCTGTATCTATTCTAAGTAGGCATTACACTTTTGTCATTGATGAGCACTCCCTACTTTTCCATAGAAGTTGTTTCAGCTCCTTATTTTTAAACTTTGTGTTGAAGTTATTGCAAACATGTCGAAGGTAGTACCGATGATATCCAACAAATTGGAGCAACGGATTCAGCCAATGCCGCCTCACAACATCTAAAATACTCTCAGCTCGATTAGATATCAAAGTCACTCCTTGTCGGTCCATGACAATATGTTCTCTGATATTTGAAATGAAGAACGATCAAGACTCCAAACTCTCTGTGTCGACAACATCGAATGCAAGCGATAATACTTTGCCATTAACAATGACGATCGTTGCTACAACCAACACACCAGTGTATTTGCCATATAAGAATGTACCATCTATGGTTATAATAGGCCTACAATATCTGAATCCATCAATGATGGGTTTGAAAGACCAGAAAACAAAGTGGAAGACGGGCATGATGGTTGTACCTCCGGTATATCTATGCTTTCATTTAACAATGGTGCCAGGATTAGATGTCTGAAATGCATGCATGAATTTAGGCAACTGCCTATACGATTCATCCTAATCCCCGAATACCATTCTAATTGCCTTTGACCTTGCATGCCACGCCTTCTTGTATGATATACTGTAGTTCATGGTCTTTTTGATATCTTCGATGACATTCTTAATTGGCATATGAGGTTCATTCTGCATACGACAATCAAATATGAGTTGGATTATTTGGGTGTGAACACTATAAACAAACAAACATATATATATATATATTATACTCACTGCAACTTGTCCCAAAAGATGAGAAGCAATGTAACTGGAGTCAATATTAATGTGGTCCCTGTTCATCCTTGGGTATAAACAATGGTGAAGACCCATGTATTGCTTTATTTCAAAAAGACCATGTTTCTTATTAAGAGATGCACGCAACCACCAACTATAAACGTGCTTGCAAGTAAACACCCAAAGGTCTCGCTTAGAGATTACGACCTTATACTCTCGATTATTTCTTGCGTGGTACAATTTCACAGCATGTACAAGTTGCTTCTTATCGACGAAAACCATCCTTTTGTCCAACTCTGCATTTTGAACATTCCAGATCCGATTACAGGCAACGACATCACGGCTACTCATGTCAAAATCACCACCTATGTAAATGTTCTCATAGAAAGGGATTTCAAGTCTAGGTGGGATGAGGACATTTTCAGGGTCAACGGGACTGTCGGCATCATCTTCTTTATCATCATCATTTGATCCGGTCAATAAATTTTCTTCATCAAACATTTCATTTTCATCATCGTCTAGGGCGGCATCAAGACCATACATGTCATTGTCAGCAAACTGCACATAGTTCACCGTTTCTGCCATACTCCCATAAACTTCAACTGGAGTGGTATGATGGCTACAGGTGGGCACTTATTTTGTGTTATTATGAAATTCATAATCATATCCACCATGCGAACT
The DNA here is from genome assembly GCA_036172215.1 of Camellia granthamiana. Taxonomy (NCBI): domain Eukaryota; kingdom Viridiplantae; phylum Streptophyta; class Magnoliopsida; order Ericales; family Theaceae; genus Camellia; species Camellia granthamiana. The sequence continues at coordinate 42,182,976 of CM069909.1, read as the reverse complement.
TGATTCCACACCATGACCCTCAAATGTCTGTTTTGTGTAGACCACTGAATAATGTTGATCTAATGCATACATAGGAGACCGAAACGCTGTCATGTCAATCCGCTGTGTAAGCAATGTAGTGAAGGGACGAGAATCCATCCGTGTTATATTTGAGACATTGCGTACAACCTCTTTATCAATGTACACTTCCAAACAATTTGGTGGTTGGAAACTTGCACTGATACTCAATACGGTGTTCAACGTCTCATCGTCATTGATCGGTAATGTCTTGTATCTGTTGATTGCTTGCCACTGGTGATAAGGATATCTACATTTGAAGTTCAATCGGACACTTTCGCCGTAATTTGCCACCTTGGACATGAACATCTCCACCAAATTGTTAAGCGTGGTGCCAAGTTGCACCCTATATATCCCTTGCAGCTCAGCATCATATGACACACCTTTATCGGGATCCCGAATTATGTTTCCCCCCCAGTAGAAGATAATTGGAACACTCTCCATACACTCGCTTCAATGAAACAAAAAACTTAAAATATCAACAATATACTTATATTGGATTTTACTTCTCAAAGAATTATATGGATTTAACTCATTCAATTACAATTACTTGTGTGTCATGAACTTTATTTAAGTAATCATTAATTGTAATCCAACAATCATTATTGATTTTTTAATTAAAATATGAGTTAAAAAAATTATTATGTTTTGGATATTTTTTGGCTTTTTAAGAAAAAAACTTACAAGACATAAAAAATATTGGTTTGTTTTGACATAAAATAATTTTTTTTAAATAATTACATATTTTTTATTATTTGGTTAAATTAAAACTAAGTAAAATATTTTTTGTCATAGTCTCTAAAATAACTTATCATTACAAATTTTGTAAGTCAATTTTTAAGAAGTTTACTTCCTACCTTTGTAACACAGTGATCTTTAGGCAAATTACACTTCATATCACTTTTTTCCCATTGAACTTAAAATTATAACACTCTCCCTCCCCCTCCCCTCTTATCTATAATTTTTTTTTTCTTTTCAATTTGGACTTTAATATTCAAGTCTAATCAACTTAAAATTTTAATTTTTTCAATTATGAAAAATGTTCTTAATACAAAAAATGTAGTGAACTATGTATTCGTAGCAAAACTTTGATTGAATATTGCATTATAATTTATATTAAGAAATGAGTTTAATAAGAACAAATTTTAATTTGTAAACACATTATTAATAAATTCATTAAATTAAAACTCATGTATTCGTGCATGGATTTTAATTTTTTCTTCTTAAATTTAACCCTTTCATAATTTTAAAAAAAAAAATTCTAAAAACCTTGTCATAACAAAGAAATTAAATTTCAAATATTATCATTCCATTACTTTAATATAATGTGATTTTACTTAGAGCGGTGTGGGGATATATTTTTTGAGTACCAACACGTGGCCAAGGTGACGCCGATGTGTCAACTGAGGTGCCACGTGTCCTGGTCGTGACGCCGAGGTGATTTCAGCTAGGCCGAGGTTATCTCCGAAGATATCGGAGTCCAGGATAAGCGGATAAGGGACAAGAGTCTTAGAATGAGGAAGGACTTCTGCCTGGATAAGAATAAAACTATTAAGGAGTTTATCTTTATCTATTGGAGAATCCAAGATAAGCATTGAGCAGAAGTCCATTGAAGCTATGCGTCTATTGGGACTAGGATTGAGTTGGCTATAAAAGAGAGGCACCCCCAATGGGTCTTAGGTACGCAATTTATATTCTGAACAGTGAGTTAAGCACTTTATCTATCTTTGAGAGATAACTGACTTGATCATCGGAGTGCCCCGGGTGGACGAACCACCGCTAGAATCTCTTCTTTCTGTTGTAGGTTATTCAGGCACCATCTATTCTGCTAGTGCTTTCCAGCTGAATACTGAGTTGGCAGTGTGGTCAGAAATTTACTCACACAAACAGTATTGAGTAACATAATCATTTAATTATGATTAATTTAGTACAACTCGTATTTTTATTGTAACATTAAGAATTAAAATTCTTTTTTTTGGTAAAAACTTTAGTTTAAAATTTATTATGAGTGGCGAGGGGTCATGTCTAGCAATCGTAATATTTTTTGGAATCTTAATATCTTAATTTTAATTTTATAGTATATTATTTCAAATTTCGTTATAGTTTTCATAAATAAATCAATTTTCTGAAGGTATTTAGCCTAAGTGTTGATTTAGGTAGGAGAAATTAAATTAATTATAAAGACATTATTTTAAATTTTTATCAATCAATTTAAATTTGATTGGTTTATGGTAATTTTGAAACTTCTTAAAATTTAAGAATAAATTATTTTTTAATATGAATAAACTTATGCAAAAGTCCCAATTCTTGCTATAATTTTTGCTTCAATTGAAAGATGATTTTTTAGAAATATCTTCAATTTATAACATGAGTTTATAAACTAAATTGTGAAGGTTTAACTGATTGTAAAAAAATTATACAAAATCAATGATTAAATGACACATGAGTTTTTATATTTTTATAAACTCAAAGAATTGAAAACATTGTCTACGTCTCTGCATAATATTTTTCAGAATAATATTTTATTTCTAAAAAAAATTAAAGGCGATGCACCAATGAATTCCAAATAGTGATCTTATGAACTGTTTGATAAATTTATTTATTTATTTATTTAAATTTTTTTTATGGACCCAACGGTCTCATTCTAGTATAAATTACATAAAGGCCAAGTATATATGCGCGTGTGTTATATGTTGAGAGCAAATGTGGATTTTCTCATAATGTTGAAATTACTAAACGTAACACTTCAAAAAAACTTCTTAATGTACTTTTTCCAAACGTTACAATCAATGTAACACACTAAATAGAACTTGTGAGTCAAGAACTTTATTTAAGTAATCATTAATTGTAATCCAACAATAGTTATTGATTTTTTAATTAAAATATGAGTTAACAGTGATCTTTAGGAAAATTACACTTCATATCACTTTTTTTCCATTGAACTTAAAATTATAACACTCCCTCCTCCCCTCCCCTCTTATATATTAATTTTTTTTTCTTTTCAATTTGGACTTTAATAATGAAAATACCCGTTTACTGTAAGCAAATTACACTTCATCCGCTTAAACTATCACACTTTGTTGCATAGAACTATCAATTTATATCAATATAAATCTTTGACTAATGATTTGTTACATAAATAGATAACAAATTGACATGTAGCTTGCATATGTTATCTCAAATTTTGATTCTATTCGGATTTTAATTTGATTATTACGTGTTAGTTAATCCGCGATTTTTTTAGATAGGATTTAATCTAGGATTAAAATATGAAATTGGAAATACTTAAAAAGGAAATATGAGTTGATTTTATTTTGGACCCCTTACATTAAGGTTATCTTCGATTGCTATCACATAGTTCTCTAATTTTTACATTCTATATTCGCATTTCTATATTATTATTAATGTTATTTTTTCATTTTTTGGCTCACGAAGGTATTTTATGCTTTTTCCATGTACAACATTTACCGAACAACTCTCAGGTACAGAGGCTCATCTGAAATCTATTTGAATAATTTGAACTATTTATTTCGTAATGTTCAACGAGAAAAATACACATAAAAAAACAAGTTGACTAAGACAAATATTTACTTAATCAACTTAATTTTTTATATTATCTTCTCAACATACCTAAGAAAATTAATAATTTTACTTATCAAGATGAACCCAGAATGATCCGATGAACCCAACAACCCCTATCTAGTTGGATAACTCATTGGAGAAAAAGCCATTTATAACATTTGGCACTCATTCAAAGCGTGACCAATCTGCATAGGAGGAGGGGGTACTGCTCACTACTGTGGAGGAAAAAAGAGGAAGCACTGCCACATAGCTGTTGTGCTTCTTTAAAGCAACTCAAGCATATTAGTGGCGTAAGAAGAAAAATTGTAAATAGGCCATTTATAAATTTGAACATTATACCTTTTATTCTTTTACTTTATATTTTACTTCAAATTTATTTGTTTACTTGTTAAGATGTAAAATAAATTTTTATATATTTTTTAAATATCCTTCTCAATTAATATTATGGTAAATCTATTTAATTTTTCTTTTGACATAATTGCTCTCAATAATAATTTTAACAATTCTAATTTTGAAAATTTCATTTCAACAAGAGCAACTGTTAAAGTATTGTCAAAATACATTATAAGTAATGCAAACATTATAAGCTTCTATTTGAAGTCATATGTCCCAACTTATTTTGAATGCTTTTGCATAAGATACCGAATGAATAATAAATGAAAGGGGCTGGCTAATTTATTACAAGAATTGATGTAAGGCAAGCCTTAACACAATAAACTTGGTATAACGTCTGACCGAATTCAATTAATCATATTAGTTCTTTATGTCGGTTGTAATCCAATTTTAACTAATTTTATTAGCCTTTTTATTACCTGTCCATTTCTTTATCTTTTCTCCTGTTTGTGCAAAAGTGATATTTACGTTCACTAAGTCCAAAATGCAATAAAGAGAAACAAGCATCAACTTAACCTGACAAAATTTTCTTCGGGGGAAATTACAAAAGAAGAGTCAAACTTATTTACAAGCGATAAGGGATTCAAAGTCAAACTCAAGATGTGCAACAAGGACTAGTCAAACTCAAAAGAGTGATAATGACTTAGAAAAACCCAAACTTGAGTGATAATGACTTGAAATCCAAACTTGATAATAAGCGATAATGACACTTTCCTTGATAATTTTCAAGGGTCAATTAGTCCCTTAAAAGTAAACACATTGATGAATAAAGAGAAGTGAAAAATAAAAGATTGTACTTTAGTATAAGAACATGTATACATTTGGGGTAGTGAACCTCCAAAGAATTTAAACCGTTAAGTATAGAACGTTTTGTGCTTTTGGTAGTAAATCCCCTAAGAGATTAAATCAGTAAGCATAGAACGATGTATACTTTTGGTAATGAACCTCTTAAGCATAAAACGTTTTTATGCCTTTGGTAGTGAATCCCTAAAGAGATTAAACCATTAAGCATAGAACGTTTTATACCTTTGGTAATGAATCCCCTAAGCATAAAACGTTTTATACCTTTGGTAGTGAATCTCCAAAGTGAGTAAACCATTAAGCATATAGCGTTTTATACCTTTGGTATTGAACCTCCGAAGAGATTAAACCATTAAGCATAGAAGAGTTCCTTTCTTATACTTGAACCACAATCTTAATTTTTCACAACTTTTTAATCGAAATAAGCAAAGAATGGAGAGAGGTTGTAGAGATGATTATGCGAAGTTGATTAACTGGTTAGTACAAACAAACTCGATATTCAAAACATAAATCATTTAAATAAATTAAACAGCCCCCCAAATAGCATATAATAGTGCTTAAATTAGGCTATAGAAAACGAGCAAAATTAAATAGCCAGATGTACTATTCACCGCCGGAGGTTACTATTCACTGTCAGAGGTACTATTTATCATTGGGGTTACTATTCATTGCCGGAGGTACTATTCACCGCTGGAGGTTACTATTCATCTGGGAAGGTAAATTATTTAAAGTAATAAATTACAACAGTTTATATACAATACTTAAATTACAGCAGATATGTGGGTGGTGCAGCCATTCCAGTAAAGCGATAAAAAAACAGTTATGAAAAGAAGTAAATGAAGTATTTAAACAAATTATATCACATTTTTAAATTAAATGAAAATTTGCGAAAACTCACATTTTGGGGAAATGATGAATTTTCTGAGTCACAAACTTTCTTTTGATTGCTCTCAAGTCTGTGGAATGTATTCTCAATTCTCAGTTCAAAATTTGGAATTATAGCTTTAGTGGTTAGTTTTTGAATGGTGTATTGATGAAATGGAAATAAAAATATCAAAGAAAATATTTTATTTTCCCTCTCTCTCTTCTCAAACTCTTTCGCACCACTTCCTTTTTTTTTTCTCTCTCCCTGATTTCCTCCTTTTCCTTTTGCTGGGCCTCTCCTCCCTTTTTCTTTTTTTTTTCTTCCTGTTTTTCTCATCTTTCTTTCCTTCAACTGAGCCCTCCTCCCTTTTTTTTTTTCTTTTTTTTTCCTTCAGACTCTTGATTGCCTTATATAGGCAAAATAATATAATATACTAATACTAATATTAATATTATATAATATATAATATATACATACATACATATAATATGATATATAATATATATCGGCAGCCGAGCTGACTGACATCAAATTCTTTTATTATTTTTATTATATAATATATTTAATATAAATATTATATACTATGTATCTATATGTATATAATATATACTATAATATATAAAATATATAACATATATAATTTATACCAAAATACTAAACATAGAATATAACAATATAATTTATTTCATTTCATATATATATAATATAATTTATACCAATTTATATAAAAAATATGAAAAATATGAACAAACACATAAAATTTTGCAAAATTACAAAATACTAAACTAATAAAAAATTTAGTAGTTTAAAACAATTGGGCCATAATGGTGAAGGTTGGGATTAAAGTTCAAATTCCATCTCTCTTACTGAGGATTCTGTGAGAAACATATTCTAATTGTCATCATCGGGTAATCAAAAGAAAGTGCCCAAGTCTTAGGGCCGGTCAAAATTGGGTGTCTACAGTTGCCCCTCTTTGACAGAAGTGGTGCGAGAGAATTTGAGAGAAAAATAATCAGAAAGAAAGAAAATTAGTTTTTTTTTTAGAGCGACAGGGAAAATAAAATATTTTCTTTGATATTTTTATTTCCATTTCATCAATACATCATTCAAAAACCAACCACTAAAGCTATAATTCCAAATTTTGGACTGAGAATTGAGAATACATTCCACAGACTTGAGAGTAATCAAAAGAAAGTTTGTGACTCAGAAAATTCATCATTTTCCTAAAAGGTGAGTTTTCGCAAATTTTCATTTAATTTAAAAAATGTGATATAATTTGTTTAAATACTTTATTTACTTCTTTTCATAACTGTTTTTTTATCGCTTTACTGGGAAGGCTGCACCACTCACATATCTGCTGTAATTTAAATATTGTATATAAACTGTTGTAATTTATTGTTTTAAATAATTTACCCCGCCCGATGAATAGTAACCCCGGCGGTGAATAGTAACCCCGATGATGAATAGTACCTCAATCAGTGAATAGTAACCTTCGGCGGTGAATAGTACCTCCGGCTATTTAATTTTGCTCGTTTTCTATAACTTAATTTCAGCACTATTGTATGCTATTTAAGAGGCTGTTTAATTTATTTCAATAATTTATGTTTTAAATATCAAGTTTGTTTGTACTAAGCAATTAATCAATTTCGCATAATCATCTCTGCAACCTCCATCCATTCTTTGCTTATTTCGATTAAAAAGTTGTGAAAAAAATTAAGATTGTGGTTCAAGTATAAGAAAGGAACTCTTTCACACTTAATGGTTTAATCTCTTTGGAGGTTCATTACCAAAGGTATAAAACGCTCTATGCTTAATGGTTTAATCTCTTTGGAGATTCACTACCAAAGGCATAAAACGTTTTATGCTTAGGAGGTTCATTATCAAAGGTATAAAACGTTCTATGCTTAATGGTTTAATCTCTTTGGAGATTCACTACCAAAGGCATAAAACATTTTATGCTTAAGAGGTTCATTACCAAAAGTATACAACGTTCTATGCTTACTGATTTAATCTCTTAGTGGATTTACTACCAAAAGCATAAAACGTTCTATACTTAATGGTTTAAATTCTTTGGAGGTTCACTACCTCAAATGTATACATGTTCTTATACTAAAGCACAATATTTTATTTTTCATTTCTCTTTATTCATAGTGTGTTTACTTTTTGTTAGACAATCTTCACTGTATTTAAAAGGATTAAATTCTATTGTGTACAAAACAACAACTAGAATATTAAGAAATAAAGAAAATGAGAGAATTTGTTTGATTACAGAAATCAAACTAGAAATAAAAATAAATAAATAAAAACAGATTTTATTTTGTTACAAAAATAAAATTAAAATCTGATTTAAATAAATAAAACAGAATAATAAATTAAACAACTTACTTGATTAATTTCTTTAAATAATTATCTGATCAAGTCCAGTGTTTGGCACTGTTTCCTTAAGACAGATTCGTCCTCTCCACGGTGCTTTCAGAATGTGGACGTCTATCTCTCAGGATAAAATGATCTACTACAAACAATAGCAGCACTACAAATTGTTTGCCTAACGAACACACTATGTGTTTATACTCTCTCTGACAAGAAAATAATGCAGCAACATGAGGAGAATGTTTTCAGAATTTGAAGGACGAAAAATTAGAGTTCTAAAATCCAAATGAGGGCTGTCCTATTTATAGATGTAAAGGTGGCTGTAGGTTTTGAATTGAACAAGTATGAAACATGTTGGTTTTGAATTCAAACAGATTTGAATCTGTTGGATTACAATTCAAACAGATAACAAAAACGGGAAGGGCATTGTTTGGGTGTGCAATAATACCAAACTAGTTTATTTCTGTTTGAAAACAGGAAGAGCCCTGTTTAGATGTACAGTAAATCTAAACCAGTTTAATTTTGAATTCTGGATTTTATTTAACCAAAAATAAAATTAAATTCAAATGTTTTTGGCCCAAAAAGATTAGTATTGGGCCGAACAAGCCCAACCACACACCACGCACCCGCGCCCAAGCCCAGCCCAGCCCAGCCCGACCGGACGGACGGACAGACGGCGCGCGCACGTGTGGTGATTTTTGAGTCCAATGGGTCTAGCCCATAACCTCTCCCTCTAAAACACTTGGGTACCCCTTAGGGCACACCCCAAGTACCAAACTCATGCCTTATAAACCCATTCAAAACTTCCCACCAAATTAATGTGGGACAAGCCTTATTCAAACCTTTAAGGATTTTCCACCAAAACTCCATTTCCATGGAGCATACTTTGGCTTCAATTTCCCATTCACTTGGTAATGGTTTTGAGCAACCAAATATACCACGTGAATCACAACTCGGCATAGAACATGTTACCACTTTGACCCGTGTAAATCGACGCATGGGCCCACCTAAAAATTAGACCAAACTTAGGATAAAATTCTGGTTTTTACCCAGAATTTATAACCATTTCCAACACTTTTAACGGACTAATTGACCCTTGGAAATCACCAAGGAAAGTGTCATTATCACTTATTATCAAGTTTGGATTTCAAGTCATTATCACTCAAGTTTGGGTTTTTCTAAGTCATTATCACTCTTTTGAGTTTGACTAGTCCTTGTTGCACATCTTGAGTTTGACTTGGAATCCCTTATCGCTTGTAAATAAGTTTGACTCTTCCTTTGTAATTTCCCCTGAAGAAAATTTTCTCGGGTTAAGTTGATGCTTGTTTCTCTTTATTGCATTTTGGTTTTAGTGGACATAAATATCACTTTTGCACAAACAGGAGAAAAGATAAAGAAATGGACAGGTAATAAAAAAAGGCTAATAAAATTGGTTAAAATTGGATTACAATCGACATAAAAAACCAATATAATTAATTGAATTCGGTCGGATGTTATACCAAATTTATTGTGTCAAGGCTTGCCTTACATCAATTATTGTAATAAATTAGACAACCCCTTTCATTTATTATTCATTTGGCTTTGTAATAATTATTTGTTCGGACACTTGGACATTCGGACCCTCCTGCGCGAGGGCAAACAAACTTGTAATAATGTGTATGTCTTCTAACCCCACGTCTTTCTCCCTTTTATTTACTAGCTTATGATGGTTAGATTAGGGACATCATGTTTAATTTAGCATACTCATGTTTGCATCCACTTGTATTGCATGCACCAAGGCTCGGCGCATTATTCTAATTCGTATTGTCGTTTAAATACTTCTTCAAATACATGCTTAGACTGCATGCGATCAAATCATTTCATATGCCATATTAGTAGCTGAGCCTAGTAATTGCATATCACATGTGTTGCATTTGTCATATTGTACAGTTAGGAATCATGCATATTTTCTAACTTTGTTTTGTAGCTTGTTTGCGGGACGTCGGTAAATATGTGAGTTGTTATGCTTTAGCATCCCGCTTGTACATAATTTTCTTATTATGTTTAGCATCCTACCATGAGGCTAATTGCTTAAATGATAAACTGTTTGAATGCCTGTGGATGAAGGCTTGTTGCTTGAATTGGAATGATTCAACGAATGTATGTTTTAAGCCCACTTTGTTAAGTGGCAAATTAAGCCTACATGAGGTGGCAAATTCAAACCCTTTTTGAGAAACAAATATGAAATTGAATTGTTCCAATTTGAGCAAACTAGTCTATACCTTGTATGCTTCACATAATAAATTTTAGGATTTATTAAATAATCAGAATAAGAACATATACTGTACATAAAAACCACATCATGATTAGTAGAGGCCGATCTTTGATCGGGTGAGTGGAGTGTTCAATTATTGACCTTTCCCTCTCATACCTAAGTTTCCGAACCAAGACACTTTGGTAACGACGGACTAATGGCCTTTGGCATGAGTCATAGGTTTCCTAAATTTTTCAAAATAAATATTTAGGTGGCGACTCTGATATCTGGCAAAGCAGTCCATTTTTTGACATTTGATTCAAACATCGATTTTCCAAAAGAAATTGCCGGATTTGGGCTCTTTTTGTGTTTTCACTGTTTTACATTGCACTTATGAAATCAGAATCAGAACCAACACACAAGTGGGGTCCGAACTGTAAGGGCTATTCATTTTTCCGAAAGGGAGCGCGAAAAGCCGAGCTACAGTTCTGGCGACTCTGCTGGGATTTAGAGAACTTGACTCAAATTTCATGATGTGAAATTTTATCTACATATATATGTTCTTTGCATTGCATTTGCATTGGCGCGCCTAAGTGCCTGTGTTTGCCATTAATTATTCCTGGACGGTTTGCCGGACGCTTGCCTACAAAGCTTGCCCAAAGGCTGACCGGTCATGGGCTCTGTCAAGTTGGGAACACAACCCTTGGATCTGGATTACCGCTGTACCGTTTGATCCTCCTTTCACTTTTCGGTGTTAGGTGTGAGAGGTATATTAGGTAGTCTTGCTGAGGTACCCTTTGTGACTATTTGACCTAATGCATATAGTACGCTCTAGTGACCATTCAAATTAGGACAGGGTGCTACCCGTATAGGATGTTATGAAACCACTTGCTTGAAATAGTGCAACCTAGATCATGTCAAAATCTAGGACAGGGTAACCCTACCCCCTCTTAGGGGTGTTTTGGTTCTTTTTACATGGTATATGCTTTTACAGTGAAACTGTATAGGGTGGTTCATATCAGTGGTATAAATGAGCAGTCAATTTGAGAACAAAGTTCAGGGGGGATCACAGTTCAGCTGCGTGTTGTCATTGTCGAAAATTGGGGTTGAAGTGCTGTCCGATTTTGCTTATGTTTTCTTTCTTGCTTTTACAAGGTAATTCATCATCATAGCTTCAGAAAGACCCGATATCCCCCAAGTTGTGTGGACTCATTCTGGTAGACTTTGCAAAATCTAGGATCTTGTTGACAATCAGTCAGTGTTAGTCTCACTTCCACCAGTTACTCGACGAAGAAGGAACAGAGAGTCAATAACACCAGTATAGAATGCTCGGCAAACACATGTTCGTTCCCACCCATTCAGTTCACCAATACCTAACTCACCCGGGTTAGTGATGGCACAGAACACAAAAGAAGTTGTTACTATGATGGCAGCATTTCGAAGAACCATGGATACTGCAAATCAAAGGATGGCCGCACAGGATGAAATCATCGCTGATCTGCGACGCCCATCTGGGGCATCCACATCCATTGTCCACCCAATCCTGGCTGCTCAGCCAAATTCTGATGCATCTCCACCGGTTGAGAACCCCCAAATCCTGGATCCTCAGGAGATGTTCGCATCAGCTCCAGCTCACAGACCTATGGCACAACCCCCTGTGGGAATCCCTCTCTTTGATATCAATGAGATTGATCTAACTCTGATCAAGATTGCCAGGCTAGAGAAAGAGCTGAAAAAGTCCCAAGGCTTCAATTCCATCCCGGATATTGAAGATGGGTATACCGAGGCCTCGGTCAGATTGCCAGAAAAATTTAAGATGCCTCCCATCGATAGATTTGATGGGAGCGGAGACCCTATCGTTCATGTTCGCTTGTTTTTAGATGACCTGAGACCAATGGGCCTAACTCGGGCTCAGAAACTATCATTATTCGGCAGAACTCTATCAGATGTGGCAGCTATCTGGTACACCAAACTGGAGGACTTGACTAAGAGAAATTGGGAAGAACTGTATGAGGGGTTTGTTAACCTGTATTCATATAACACTTAGATAGAGGTAACCAATAGTGAGCTGGAAGCAACTGCCCAGAACCCTAAGGAACCCTTCATTGACTTTGTTACAAGATGGAGGGCAAAGGCAGCCAGAATGACGAACATGCCCTCAGAAAGGGAGCAAGTCCGGTTGGTAGTTCAAAACCTTGAACCAGACATGTTGCAGAGAATGATCGTCGCACCACTATCGACCTTCGTCGCCTTACATGAGTTAGGGGTTCAAATTGAGAGTGCTTTCAAGAAGGGAATCATTCAGAGAAACAGCGAACCGGCAAATAAACCATATACTAGGGGTACCAATGCTAGCAATAACACTATTCATAGGCTCAGAGTTAATGGCAATATTCGAGGTCTGTAAATGTTTAATTTCAACTTTTAATGCATTAATTTCCATTTTTAATTCCTGGATAGTAACAGGATTTTCCTTAAAATTAGGAGTAGGGGTCTGGATTCTATTAAAAACCTCTTTCATGCTATAATGCTTAGGTGGAAGAACTTCTTCTGTCTTTTGCTTATAACACATCTCAAGAAATTTTAATTTCATGGCTGGATCTTTGATACTATCAGCAACATCTAGCATGTTTTGTTCATTATCAGTAAGAACATTAATACTGGGACTACCAATATTAAGACCATTCATCTCAACTATTGCCTTCCAATAGTTAAGTTCTTCTGATACTTGATTAACTGAAGGTTTGCAAGGACAATTGTCATTTTCTGGACATTCATCTATATCATCTGAAGAGTCAGATGAATAAATGGCTGCCAATTCATTATCAGAAGGATCTGAGGATGAATCAGAGTCAGATATTAACTGTAAAATTTTTTGTTGTACTTCGTCATCTAATGCTAACTCATTAAGCTTGGATTGAATTTTAGCTCTACATTTATTAGCATAATGACCTGTTTGACCACATTTATAACATTTGACAGAAGATTTATTTTTCTGAAAAGATTTTCCCTTAGACTTAGACCTATACTTAGATTTAGAAGTCTGAGGTTGAGGTTGAGTTCTGGAATACTTTGGGTTTTTATATTTTCTGGATTTTTTATACGGCTTAGAGTAATTCTTATGCTTTCTTTGCCTCTGAGGATACTAAATTTGTGGATCATAGGCAAACTGTTCACAAAAATCACCGGCCTCTCTTTTTCCTGTAAGATGTTGATTTTTAAGTTGTTGCTGGAGTTTAAGATCATTGCATAAGGCAAGACCTTCGTCTGTAACTAAGCTGACCAGTTGGCCATAAGTATAATGATAGTATGGAATATCGATAGAACGATGTCGATCTCGTAATTTCTTACGAATTCGTTCAGCAAACAGAGGTGGAAGGCCATCAATGAATTTAGCTTTCCAATGTTCATTACTTCCATCAGTTCTCTGCATGACTTTCATCAGGAAAACATCTTTATACCAACGGAAATGGGATAGAGTAGGACATCTTAATTTCATTAATAATTCCCTATTTCTATCGGCAACACCTACTGTACTTCCCACAAAGTGAGAAACAATAGTGTTGATAAGGGTATAGACAGCATCTTCTTCTTGGCGTTCCACAGGAGCTGGAGTAGGGCCAGGACCTGTGCGTTCAGGAGTGACAATAGTAGTCTTGGTGGCGGAAAGGATTTCGGTATGATGGGTAGGAGTAAGATAGTTATCCCACCATCCTTTCAAGGCACCGGTAAAACCACTAACAATATAGCGAGCAACCTGGTTGTCGGAATTATTGTTTTGTTTACTAACAGTGGCAAACATTAACATATGCTGAAGAAGTTCATAAATTTGGTATTCAGAAAGACCATCAATATTCCATTCGTAAATAGAATTACTGTGGTAACTTCGTTGGGTTTGAAGGAAGTCTTCCTCATACAGGATATCCAGGGGTGTAGGTCGTGGATAATAATGACGACTAGAACCAGTAGGAACCATACGCTGGATATTGGTACTGTAATTATGAACACGGTTAAGAGAAGAGGGTTCAGAAGTAACAGGAGATTGAAAGTTTTGCTGGATTTCATTTATCTGTGAAATAGATAAATCTTCATAGGTATCTTCAAGAGAACCTAAAGCATTGCTGGATAACATCAAAACTTGAGGAGAAGATGAAGAAGGTGTGCTGATTTTAAGGTCTTTAATTTTAGATAAAAGTGTATCCATAAAATCAGTCTCTTCTTTAGATTTTAATTTAAAACCGGTTAAGACGGGAGTTGGCTTAATCAACACTGGTTCTGTAGGTTCTGGAGGCTTTGGTTCTAATTTGCAGCTTTTCTTAACATGGGTTACCATGTCCTCTATTCGGGTAAGCTGCTTACCTACTGTCTGACAGAATAAATTTGTATAATTATTTTGTTTTAAGATAGGATTTATATCTTGGACTAAGGCGGGATCTCTATTGGTGCTTCTGGGTGGAATTTCTACAAAAGCAGCAATACTAAGAGGTTGAGGAGTAATAGAAGACTGTAATTCCATAGATTGAGTAGGAGGATGAATGGAATAGATTTCTCTGCCATCCGTAGTAGTCCATCGTCTCTGTACATCTTCTAAAACATTAATTTTAGATTCTGGAGGAAGAATTTGTTGGAAGAACCAAAGAGGAAAAGGGAACAAAACTTGAATTTCCTCTAAGTAAGTATAATACTGAATCTTATAATACTGTAACTGTTCTGGAGTATGAGTAGAAAAATACCATTTTCGAAAAGTGGCATATTTTTCTTGTTTTAAATCCTGATTTAAAATTTGTCTGTTAATGCTTCCTGGAGAAAAGTCGACAATATGATTTTCTGGTGTAGAATCTATTTAAATTCAAAAATCCATATCACTGGCTGTAGGGCTATATTGGCCTTTTCTGGAATGACCTGGAACGGGATATACCGGAGGAGGTATAGGTTGATCATAAATTCCATGAGGAATCTGCTGATCTGAATAATGGACACCTCTAATAATTGGATCTTGGTCTGGATCATTTGGTTCGTCCGATGCTGGCCTAGAATGAGATCTAGTTGGTTGGCCCTGGAGTATGGCATCGGGGGCTTCAAAATAAGTCTGTCTAGGTGTGTCAAAGTAAGATTGCCTAGAAGATTCTGGATATTCAACCTTATAAGGTTGATATGAAGGAGCAGTCCTAAAACTGGCACTAGACATACTTCTGGATAACTGAACTGGAGGTCGATGGAATTGTAAATATACATTTCCTTGATGTGTCTGGATTATATCATCCAAATTGTGACGAACAATGGGTTGAGGAAACGCGTTGAGATATGCCTGTTGGTTATACCATTGTTATTCTCCCTAGCTAAAACTTTCTCCCTCTCCGTATGAGATACGGTTAGGTATGCCTGTTGGTTACACCACTTTCGCACCTTTCACGTGAAACGTGTTAGGATTTGTGTTCATTTTTCTCCACTCGCGTGAAACGCGTTTGGATATCAAGTTCACTATTCCTCATCTCGCGTGAGATGCGTTAGGATTGTAAACCGGCTAAAAATAGTAGGTGAGCCTGTCTGTTTAATCCACCCCTTCTCATCTCGCGTTAGACACATTAGGATTTCAAATCGGTTAAAACAGCAGGTGAGCCTGTCTGTTTACACCACCCCTTCTCCTCTCGCGTGAGACGCATTAGGATTGCAAATCGGTTAAAAACAGCAGGTGCACTTGTCTGTTTACACCACCCCTTCTCCTCTCGCGTGAGACCCATTAGGATTGTAAACTGGTTAAAAATAGCAGGTGAGCCTGTCTGTTTACACCACCCCTTCTCCTCCTGCGTGAGACGTGTTTGGATTTATTCACTATTCCTCCTCTCGCGTGAGACGCATTTGGATTCGTTCACTATTCCTCCTCTCGCGTGAGACGCGTTTGGACCTCCAGTTTACTATTTCTCCTATTGACTGAGATGCGTTTGGATCTCAAGTCCACATTTTCTCCTATCGAATGAGATGTGTTAGGATTGTTTCCTCGGTTAAAAACAGTAGATGCGCCTGTTGTTCACATCACCCCATCTTTTCTCCTTTCGTGTTCGATATGTTAGGTTGTTGATTCACTCAGTTTAAAAAACATCAGGTGCGCCTGGTGTTCACACCATCTTTCCTCATTCATTTTGTGCATCTATCGCACTTGCATCTATTGCACTCATTCACTTTGTGCATCTAGCGCACACTTTCATTACAATTGTGGTACAGTCTCATACCTTTCTCTTGTATCTCAGGACGTGTGAAGCACGACCCTGGGCGAGTTGTATCTCGGGACGTGTGAAACATGAGCCCGAGTGGTTTTTTGTATCTCAGGATGCGTGAACTGCGGCCCTGGGCGAGTTACATCTCGGGACGTGTGAAACAAGCGCCCGAGTGGTTTTTCTTGTATCTCAGGACGCGTAAAGCATGGCCCTGGGCGGGTTGTATCTCGGGACGTGTGAAACATGAGCCCGAGTGGTTTTTCTTGTATCTTAGGACGCGTGAAGCGCGGACTTGGGCGGGTTGTATCTCGGGACGTGTGAAACACGAGCCCGAGCAATTTTTCTTGTATCTCAGGATGCGTGAACCGCGGCCCTGGGTGGGTTGTATCTCGGGATGTGTGAAACACGAGCCCGAGCAATTTTTCTTGTATCTCAGGACGCGTGAAGTGCAGCCCTGGGCGGGTTGTATCTCGGGACGTATGAAACACGTGCTCGAGCGATTTTTCTTGTCTCTCAAGACGCGTAAAGCCTGGCCCTGGGTGGGTTTTATCTCGGGACGTGTGAAACACGAGCCCAAGTGGTTTTTCTTGTATCTCAGGACGCGTGAAGTGCGGCCCTGGACGGGTTGTATCTCAAGGCGTGTGAAACACGAGCCCGAGTGATTTTCCTTGTATCTCAGGACGCGTGAAGCGCGGCCCTGGGCAAGTTGTATCTCGGGATGTGTGAAACATGAGCTTGAGCAGTTTTTCTTGAATCTCAGGATGCGTAAAGCGTGGCTCTGGGCGGGTTGTATCTCGGGATGTGTGAAACACGAGCCCGAGCGGTTTTTCTTGTATCTCAGGATGCGTGAAGCGCGGCCCTGGGCGGGTTGTATCTTGGGACGTGTGAAACACGAGCCCGAGCAGTTTTTCTTGTATCTCAGGACGCGTGAAGCGCGACCCTGGGCGGGTTGTATCTCGGGACGTGTGAAACACGGGCTCGAGCGGTTTTTCTTATCTCTCAAGACGCTTGAATCGCGAGCCTGGGCGTATTTCATCTCAGGACGCGTGAAGCACGATCCCGAGCAGTTTTTCTTCTCTTCTCACAATTTTAGAGTGATTAAAGTATCTCAGGATGCGTGAACCATGAGCCTGGGCGTATTTCATCTCAGGACGCATGAAGTGCGAGCCCGAGCAGTTTTTTTCCTCTTCTCACAATTTCAGCGTGGTTAGAGTGTGTCATTCCTCACATGATTTCAGCATGTTTAGAATTTGTTTTTCCTCTTCTCACGATTTCAGCGTGGTTAGAGTGTGTTCTTCCTCACACGATTTCAGCGTGTTTGGAATTTATTTTTCCTCTTCTCACGATTTCAACGTGGTTAGAGTGTGTCCTTCCTCACACAATTTTAGCATGTTTGGAATTTGTTTTTCCTCTTTTCACGATTTCAGCGTGGTTAGAGTGTGTCTTTCCTCTTCTCATGATTTCAGCATGGTTAGAGTTTGTCTTTCATCTTCTCATGATTTCAGCGTAGTTAGAGTGTGTCATTCCTCACACGATTTTCAGCGTGTTTGAATTTATTTTTTCTCTTTTCACGATTTCAGCGTGGTTAGAATGTGTCCTTCCTCACACGATTTCAGCGTGTTTGGAATTTGACTTTCCTCCTCTCACGATTCCAGTATGGTTGGAGTCCCTCCATCTTCTCACTTTTTCAGCGTGGTTAGAGTAAATCTTTCCTCCTTTCATGTGAAGCGTGTTTAGGATCAATGTTTGCTTACTTCTTTCTGCGTGAAACACGGTTAGACCTTTTTGATTTAAGCTTGAGGCTTGTTGCCTATATTGTCATCCTATTATTGTTATAAAAAATTAAGGCTGACCTTTTTTTATTATATAATATAATATAAATTATATTATATTATATATTTTTATTATTTTTATATTATAATATATATAATATAAAAAAAGAGGGGAGAGGCCCAACAGAGAAAAAAAGAAGGGGAGGATCAGGGAGAGAAAACATGAAGTGCTGCGAGAGAATTTGAGAGAAAAACAATCAGAAAGAAAGAAAATCAGTTTTTTCTTAGAGAGACAGGGAAAATAAAATATTTTCTTTGATATTTTTATTTCCATTTCATCAATACACCATTCAAAAACCAACCATTAAAGCTATAATTCCAAATTTTGGACTGAGAATTGAGAATACATTCCACAGAGTTGAGAGTAATCAAAAGAAAGTTTGTGACTCAGAAAATTCATCATTTCCCCAAAAGGTGAGTTTTCACAAATTTTCATTTAATTTAAAAAATATGGTATAATTTGTTTAAATACTTCATTTACTTCTTTTCATAACTGTTTTTTATCGCTTTACTGGGAAGGCTGCACCACTCACATATCTGCTGTAATTTAAATATTTTATATAAACTGTTGTAATTTATTATTTTAAATAATTTACCCCGCCGGATGAATAGTAACCCCTGGCGGTGAATAGTAATCCCCGACGGTGAATAGTAACCTCGGCGATGAATAGTACCTCCGGCGGTGAATAGTACCTCCGGCTATTTAATTTTGCTCGCTTTGTATAGCTTAATTTCAGCACTATTGTATGCTATTTAAGGGCTGTTTAATTTATTTCAATAATTTATGTTTTAAATATCAAGTTTGTTTGTACTAACCAATTAATCAATTTCGCATAATCATCTCTGCAACCTCCCTTCGTTCTTTGTTTATTTCGATTAAAAAGTTATGAAAAAAATTAAGATTGTGGTTCAAGTATAAGAAAGGAACTCTTCGATGCTTAATGGTGTAATCTCTTCGGAGATTCATTACCAAAGGTATAAAACGCTCTATTCTTAATGGTTTAATCTCTTTGGAGATTCACTACCAAAGGTATAAAATGTTTTATGCTTAGGAGGTTCATTATCAAAGGTATAAAACATTCTATGCTTAATGGTTTAATCTCTTTGGAGATTCACTATCAAAGGCATAAAACATTTTATGCTTAAGAGGTTCATTACCAAAAGTATAGAACGTTCTATGCTTACTGATTTAATCTCTCAGGAGATTTACTACCAAAAGCATAAAACGTTCTATTCTTAATGGTTTAAATTCTTTGGAGGTTCACTATCTCAAATGTATACATGTTCTTATACTAAAGCTCAATCTTTTATTTTTCATTTCTCTTTATTCATCAGTGTGTTTACTTTTAAGGGAATAATTGACCCTTGGAAATCACCAAAGAAAGTGTCATTACCACTTATTATCAAGTTTGGATTTCAAGTCATTATCACTCAAGTTTGGGTTTTTCTAAGTCATTATCACTCTTTTGAGTTTGACTAGTCTTTGTTGCACATCTTGAGTTTGACTTGGAATCCCTTATCGCTTGTAAATAAGTTTGACTCTTCCTTTGTAATTTCCCCCAAAGAAAATTTTCTCGGGTTAAGTTGATGGTTGTTTCTCTTTATTGCATTTTGGACTTAGTGGACATAAATATCACATTTGCACAAACAAAAGAAAAGATAAAGAAATGGACAGGTAATAAAAAAGGCTAATGAAATTGGTTAAAATTGGATTACAACCGACATAAAGAACCAATATGATTAGTTGAATTCGGTCGAATGTTATACCGAATTTATTGTATCAAGGCTTGCCTTACATCAATTATTGTAATAAATTAGATAGCCCCTTTCATTTATTATTCATTTGGCTTTGTAATAATTATTTGTTCGGACACTTAGACATTAGACCCTCCTGCACGAGGGCAAACAAACTTGTAATAATGTGTATGTCTTCCAACCCCACGTATTTCTCCCTTTTATTTACCAGCTTATGATGGTTAGATTAGGGACATCATGTTTAATTTAGCATACTCATGTTTGCATCCACTTGTATTGCATGCACCAAGGCTCGGCGCATTATTTTAATTCGTATTGTCGTTTAAATACTTCTTTGAATACATGCTTAGACCGCATGCGATCAAATCATTTCATATGCCATATTAGTAGCCGAGCCTAGTAATTGCATATCACATGTGTTGCATTTGTCATATTGTATAGTTAGGAATCATGCATATTTTCTAACTTTGTTTTGTAGCTTGTTTGCGGGACGTTGGTAAATATGTGAGTTGTTATGCTTTAGCATTCTGCTTGTACATAATTTTCTTATTATGTTTAGCATCCTACCATGAGGCTAATTTCTTAAATGATAAACTATTTGAATGCCTGTGGAGGAAGGCTTGTTGCTTGAATTGGAATGATTCAACGAATGTATGTTTTAAGTCCACTTTGTTAAGTGGCAGATTAAGCCCACTTGAGGTGGCAAATTCAAACCCTTTTCGAGAAACAAACATGAAATTGAATTGTTCCAATTTGAGCAAACTAGTCTATACCTTGTTTGCTTCACATAATAAATTTTAGGATTTATTAAATAATCAGAATGAGAACATATACTGTACATAAAAACCACATCATGATTAGTAGAGGCCGATCTTTGATCGGGTGAGTGGGGTGTTCAATTATTGACCTTCCCCTCTCATACCTAAGTTCCCGAACCAAGACACTTTGGTAACGACGGACTAATGGCCTTTGGCACGAGTCATGGGTTTCTTAAATTTCCCAAAATAAATATTTAGGTGGCGACTCTGATATCTGGCAAAGTAGTCCATTTTTTGGCATTTGATTCAAACATCGATTTTTCAAAAGAAAGTGCCAAATTTGGACTCTTTTTGTGTTTTCACTGTTTCACATTGCACTTGTGAAATCAGAATCAGAAGCAACACACAAGTGGGGTCTGAACTGTAGGGGATATTCATTCTTCCGAAAGGGAGCGCGAAAAGCCGAGTTACAATTGGTAGTATATTATTTGTAAGAATGAGAACGTTATTTGTTATATTCAATGAATAATGGTTACATTTTTGGATTGTCACGGTTGAAAAGATGAATAAGTTAAGAAAACATGTATTTCCCCTAAAATAAATTTTGTTAACATTTTTGTAATAAAACTTGATATAGAATATTCAAAGTCACTAATTTACTAAATACTCGTACGGGCATGAAAACAACATAACTGAAGTTGCAAATGTGCCAGTTTTCAGTTACATAGGTAGTACAGACATAAGTCTCTCTCAGAAATACATTCTGGACACTCTGAATTGAACACACAATACATAAACATAAAGCTACGATTACAACACTTAACAGTTAGATAGACAATTATTAGGCAGAAAATTTGACAAACTCATTATGGAAACACTTAGTCTAACACACACATTACATAATTATGCATAACCTAATATACTCTAATACAGACATAAACACCTAATTCGCGCTTAAATCGACAATCTCAGAGTCTAAATAATCTGAAAGTTCAGGGTCAGAGACAAGTGCAAGATCCTCCATGATACCCTTGATAGTCACAACATTTGGTTCTGTAATGTGCTTCTGGGTATCCTTCTTAACTATATATAGTTGCATATCACGGGCTAACCTATGGCGCATTTGAGAAATCTCACGTTGTAGTCTTTCACATATTCGATCAACATTGTCATGATCTTCCTTTTGGATCTCAACAGAATGTGCTTTCGGTACCTTAAGTTGATTTTCCTGACTTAAGGTTTCCAGTTATACCCACTCTATAAATAGTGTGGGCCACTTGAGAAGAGTAGTGTCAGCTAAACCATATCTTGTTTGATTGTTAGATGGCTCCATACATAAACCTCCTTGAACCGGATAATACTTGGGCATAAAAAAATGTTGCTTCCCAAACCTATCACAATAACCACAAGCATAATCTAAAACAGGTATTGTTGTTTCGTCTTCAACATCGCCACGTTCCCTTCCCCCTCCTCATCATGAACTCTCACCGCTTTGCAAGTTCTTACCACCTCTACGATTCCCACTCCCTCCCATGAATCGTGTAGCCATGTTAATTTTTTTTAAACAAATGAACGATAATTTCATAGGGCGAAATGAGTTGTAAGGCTGTGTCTTCACCTTCAGTCATTTATATAGTTGTTTATGAATGGCTTTAGAAAGACACTAAAGGAAAAACCATAGAAAATAAATGCCTATGCATGACAATCCCACATATACCAACAAGGTATGAGTTGCCACTAGAATGAAAAAATAGAGAAAAACAAAAGACTGTGCACCAAGTCACATGACTTGACAATCCATCTGCATATACCGACAAAAAAAGGGCATGCTCACTGTAAGGTAAATCAGTGAATTCACTGTTGCCATGTGATTTTTTGAATTTACTAAAAATGGTATGCTCACTAAAAGAAGGGCATGCTCGTATTCATGTCACTTGCAAATGATGACCTGACACATATGCCATATTCCAACATGACGATGAAAAAGACACTATAAGGAGAAGACAAAGAAAATAAATTCCTCTCCACAAAGTGACATGCCATTACAATCCCACATATATCAACAAGAGATGAGTTGTCACTGTAATGAGAAAACAGAGAAAAGCAATGCCTGTGCACCAAGTCACATGACTTGACAATCCATCTGCATATATCGACAGAAGAAGGGCATGCTCACTGTAAGGTAAATAAGTGAAAATTAGCGCCTATGCGCAAAGTCACTGTTGCCATGTGACATTGTGAATCTAATAAAAAGGGAGAGGGGTGTTAGAAACGCAACTTGAATTTCTTGGAACATAACTCACTCGCATGTTCGATGTGACAACTCACTGACTACTCACTATAACAAGGGATGTAAGAAAAATCAAAAAAACTGACAAAACCGATTGAATCGGACCAAACCGACTTGACAAGTCATTGCATGTTGACAAGTCACGAACTAGTATAGCATTTTATCTTCTGCCCTCCTTCATTTGATTTTATGATTGAATTTCAAATTTCTTGAAAACACCATATTTCTTACCTCGATATCGTAACTTCAAAGTGACTACTCACTGTATGAAAGAAGCACGCATGCGTACGAAGTTTATTGTGCCCATGTAAAAGTCATCAATTCATAGAGGGGTTAATTTATTAACTCTGCTCAATGTCACTACATCACTAAGGCATTTTTGACGAATCTGTGAACAACTTGACAAGTCTTTCCACGACTTGACTACTCAATGTATGAAAAAACCAAGCTTCTGTAGGCATTGTTGTGTTTAACTTAGTTATGCATCATTCGTTGTTACGACCAACTATTTGTATTTCATTGAAAAGTATGACTATTTGAATTTTTGTTGTCGTTTGAAATTATTTTTAAATTAACTTTCACATATTCAATTTGTAATATTTTAGGAAACATTTACAACATAAACTGAACATTGGTCATAACGTACCCATCCGCAGATCAATCATAAAAAATTTGTAAATCCCACGCACGCCCACGTAACCCAATAGATATGGAAGATTAATTGTTATTTTGATTTTTTCTGGAAATCACTCGTAATAAATTTGCAAACCCTATGCACACCCACTTAACCCAATAGATATGGAAAATTAATTGTTATTTTTAGTTTGTCTTGAAGGCCTATTAAATCTAGTTGGTATATTTTGGTAGACTATTTTAGTTTGGAACATTAACAAAATTAATTGTAAATTATATATGGCCTTTAACAAAATAACAACAAAACAAAAATTACAAAATAACAAGATAACATATGCAATATTATTTTTGTAGTTTATTTTCTAATGAACTAATATAAAATTAATTTTCATGGTTCTCAAAAAAAGGTTCTCCAAGAAAATTTTTAATTGTTATGCCTTACAATTCTTGTACTTCGAAAATGAAATCACACTATCAGTAGAAGATGAGGAAAAAATTAGCTGCATTTATTTCATTCACGTTGTCTTCATTCAATAACTTTTCCATTTTTCTCTACAAATTTCGATTTAAATCCATGATCCAAAAACAACATTAGGTTTTATTACAAAACATTTTGGAAGTTTAAAAATGTGTTCATTTCCTTTTTTATTTTGTGTGTATATAGTATCATCATAACAAACAGGTAGTATCATCATACACTTGCGTTGTGTGAATTCTCTAACTATCTATTTGAAACTCTATAAATTGGTGCAGCCGTGATTATCTATTGGAATAGATGGTGCATTAAGTTTTGAATCTTTTTTATGTCAACTTGTAATTTATATTGTTGTTATGCAATGCAACATTGTTCTGATTTTGTGTTTACTTCAATTCATGATATTATATATATATTTTATTTGGTGGGGTAAGTGGTGGGGGTAAATTTTCATGAGACTCATAGAGTCTGCAAATTTGAAAGCACAAACCATCATTTCTCTCTCTCTCTCTCTCTCTCTCTCTCTCTCTCTCTCTCTCTCTCTCTCTCTCGCATTGAGCCAATGGAGAGAATAGTGTTTTTACAAATGGTGGTCTGCTTCTGAAATGAACTGAGCTATCTATTTTAAAAACAAAAGGAAAGAAAAGAAGACATATTTTTATTTTTATTTGATTTTGGACTGAGGAAATTAATAAAAATATATAGTGATTTTGGTATTCACCTGAGACATTATTGTGAGTGAAGGGGTATATTGGTAATTTTGCCTAACTTTGCAAACTTTCACCTCTATTTCGTTGGAGTAATTTTCTTACTTTAAATTCATTTTATTGGTGATGTCTTCAATGTGGATTTTTAATAGATGAGCATCATTAATAAGGATATCTATTAATATAATGAGAAACATCATTCTTTTTCATTATTTTTCATTTTAGGGCCTCGCTCAAGCTCAGAATCCGAGGGATTCTCTGCGTAACGAACAATCTGAAATATAATTCCTATCTGAACACATACATATATGGATTTAGTACACAAAAATAATACATATGCAAACAAATACAAGCATAGGTACCTTATTGGTAGTTAAAGACAAAATAATATGTTCAAAAATCTGTGGACAATATTACTTCAGTACATTGATACATTCAATAAATATTTTCGTCGAGCATAGGGCACTGTCACCACCCAAGGCATAAAAAATAAGGTCATGACATGCTGAATGACACAGGCTAGGCAACAATTGCTAATAGGAAAACAATGTATTTGAAAACATTGAAGGAGTAATAAAATTAACAACCAATCAACAAGTACTCATTCCAATATTAAAGCAGGTGTTTACACTTGTGGCATTGAACTGCTGTAACAATTGTGCATTGTTTGTGTGGCACATCCCATGCCAATCTTAATAACAAAGTATCTAAGGTTTGAATCTTCCATTAACACTTTTGTCCTATTTCAAACAATTGAAGAATTTGCAAGGAATATTTTGCAATTTTGTTTTTTTTTTATTTTATTTTTTATTTTTTATTTTTTTATTTTTATATTCAAACAATTGAAGTGAGTTACTATGCCTTCATTGCTGTCGTATAGAGATTCTTCATTTTTTGGCATAAAACTGCTATGGTAACAAGGCTTCAATTTGATGCTTTACTATAGCTTACTATAATAACCAAATTACACAATAGCGTTGATTAACCTCAGGGACCTCAATCATGATGGAAAAAGATAGTAATGAACAACAACATTCAATTGAATAGTCATAATTTATGAAAACAGTAAGTACTATGCTAAAAAACTCTGGAATTATTGTCCTTTCTATAGTACGTGTTTCATTTAGGAAGATGCGACGTAAAAAAATGCATATGGTATCACTTTCATAATGCTAATTTGAACAATTGCTCATAATAGACAAATTGCTCATAACAGACAATATAAATATTGACGCCATAACAAAGAATAAATACCTTCATGACTCTGGTGGCTGTGGAGGAGGCTGTTGCATGTGAAGCATGGACAGAATATCAGCAAGCTGGCGAGAAGACTAGCCCATGGCATGCTCAATGCGTCCACATGAAGCCTCAAATGCTATAAGCCGAGCATTGGTGGACATCTCTAAGTCAGTGAGACGTGCATCGTATACATCCATCCGGGCATCTAGGTGATCAAACCGTGCAACCATGGCCTGCTCAAATTGGTCAAGCTATCCTCGAATGGTATGACCAATACGAGGTTGTGCCCCCTCACGAGTAACGACAGCACCCAACTCAACCTCTTTGTCCATCATATCCACACCTGCACGACAACCACCTACCCCTGATGAAGTCCCCTTCACATGCGCCTCACTCTAGGATACAGTCTTTTTGGTAATGGGTTTGACAGGACACGCAAACTCATCATCTGGAAATGAAGGAACTGTGATAGACGAGAGTATCCTATTCACAAGACACTCATATGGAAGACCTAAGGATTTTTTCTCTTTAAAAACCGAAATCATCTTTTCCATCATCATTTCCGGGAGATTAATAGGGAGACCCCGATCTATACAGTATAGCACATATCCTTGGTCCCGTGAGATGTTGGAACTGTGTGTAGTGACATGAACATTGGCACAAACAATGATGTTCAAAAGGCAAAAGCGAGAAATAAGCTCATGTTGCTTAATTAGCGTCCCCTCAATCCAACTCCGGGGTGTGCCACAAAGTTCAGAAGCCACCATGTCAAAGTCGGCAATTTGTTTGGCAAGGAAGGAAAGTGACAGTTATGAACTTCAGGAATACCAAGAAATGACCGAATATATTCTGCATTGACAAAAATTGGCTTCGAACGGACCCATGTCTTGAAATCAGCAGCAATATGTGTGTCAGTTGAGTGCATGTTACAATAGAATTCCCACACCCAACTAAGATTTTGGGGGCTCAAGAACAGTAGGACACGGTCACCACCCAAGGCATCAAAAACAGAACGAATGGGGATTGACTCGAACGTATTGGGTTCGACATTACGCTCTAGATGAACAGTCCTAGACTCATATAAATCCCGAAACAAATTGGCTTTCTCCTTAAACTGGAATTTCTTATTGTTATAAGAGGTACGGGACACAGTGGCCTTTCGGCATTTACAAGATTTGGCCATCACTAACACCCCCAACAACACACATAAATCCACCAAGCAACAAACCACAAAGAACCCATCCAATTGAGCACCCACGACCATTCATCACAACCCCAAATCCCCAATCACGACCATAAACCATGAGCATCATTACAAACCATTAAAAAAACAAAACCGGAAATAATGGTGAGGCGCAAGTACTTTTAGAATTAATATTGAGTATAATAGTATATAACTTAATATTATGGCTAATTAATGAGAAATCTTACATAGCAAAGTAATTGTTTTTTTTTTATTATATTTTAAATGTCAATGGGTAGACATTATTTATAATATGAAGATAATTATATTATGACAATCATAATTCAACAATTATACGAGTTTAACAACTAGTTCAACAATCAATCTAAGAAAGAGTCTCACAATAGATAATTATTTTTTTTTATTATATTGTATCTCGGGGCGTGTGAAACACGAGCCCGAGCGGTTTTTCTTGTATCTCAGGACGCGTGAAGCGCGGTCTTGGGCGGGTTGTATCTTGGGACGTGTGAAACACGAGCCCGATCAATTTTTCTTGTATCTCAGGATGCGTGAACCGCGGCCCTGGGCGGGTTGTATCTCGGGATGTGTGAAACACGAGCCCGAGCAGTTTTTCTTGTACTCAGGACGCGTGAAGCGCGGCCCTGGGCGGGTTGTATCTCGGGACGTATGAAACATGTGCTCGAGCAATTTTTCTTGTAACTCAAGACGCGTGAAGCCTGGCCCTGGGTGGGTTTTATCTTGAGACGTGTGAAACACGAGCCCAAGTGGTTTTTCTTGTATCTCAGGACGCGTGAAGTGCGGCCCTGGACAGGTTGTATCGCGGGACGTGTGAAACACGAGCCCGAGTGATTTTTCTTGTATCCCAGGACACGTGAAGCGCGGCACTGGGCAAGTTGTATCTCGGGATGTGTGAAACATGAGCCCGAACAGTTTTTCTTGTATCTCAGGATGCGTGAAGCGTGGCTCTGGGCGGGTTGTATCTCGGGATGTGTGAAACACGAGCCCGAGCGATTTTTCTTGTATCTCAGGATGCGTGAAGCGCGGCCCTGGGCGGGTTGTATCTTGGGACGTGTGAAACACGGGGCCGAACAGTTTTTCTTGTATCTCAGGACGCGTGAAGCGCGACCCTGGGCGGGTTGTATCTCGGGACGTGTGAAACACGAGCTCGAGCGGTTTTTCTTATCTCTCAAGACGCTTGAATCGCGAGCCTGGGCGTATTTCATCTCAGGACACGTGAAGCACGATCCCGAGCAGTTTTTCTTCTCTTCTCACAATTTTAGAGTGATTAAAGTATCTCAGGACGCGTGAACCATGAGCCTGGGCGTATTTCATCTCAGGACGCATGAAGTGCGAGCCCGAGCAGTTTTTTTCCTCTTCTCACAATTTCAGCGTGGTTAGAGTGTGTCATTCCTCACATGATTTCAGCATGTTTAGAATTTGTTTTTCCTCTTCTCACGATTTCAGCGTGTTTGGAATTTATTTTTCCTCTTCTCACGATTTCAACGTGGTTAGAGTGTGTCCTTCCTCACACAATTTTAGCATGTTTGGAATTTGTTTTTCCTCTTTTCACGATTTCAGCGTGGTTAGAGTGTGTCTTTCCTCTTCTTACGATTTCAGCGTGGTTAGAGTTTGTCTTTTCTCTTCTCACGATTTCAGCGTAGTTAGAGTGTGTCATTCCTCACACGATTTTCAGCGTGTTTGGAATTTATTTTTTCTCTTTTCACGATTTCAGCGTGGTTAGAATGTGTCATTCCTCACACGATTTCAGCGTGTTTGGAATTTGACT
This sequence comes from Camellia granthamiana, assembly GCA_036172215.1. Taxonomy (NCBI): domain Eukaryota; kingdom Viridiplantae; phylum Streptophyta; class Magnoliopsida; order Ericales; family Theaceae; genus Camellia; species Camellia granthamiana. Next base: position 42,153,781 of record CM069909.1, on the reverse strand, counting down.
TTCCTCCTCTCACGATTCCAGTATGGTTGGAGTCCCTCCATCTTCTCACGATTTCAGCGTGGTTAGAGTATATCTTTCCTCCTTTCATGTGAAGCGTGTTTAGGATCAATGTTTGCTTACTTCTTTCCGCGTGAAACACGGTTAGACCTTTCTGATTTAAGCTTGAGGCTTGTTGCCTATATTGTCATCCTATTATTGTTATAAAAAATTAAGGCTGACCTTTTTTATTATATAATATATATAAATTATATTATATTATATATTTTTATTATTTTTATATTATAATATATATAATATAAAAAAAGAGGGGAGAGGCCCAACAGAGAAAAAAAGAAGGGGAGGATCAGGGAGAGAAAACATGAAGTGCTGCGAGAGAATTTGAGAGAAAAACAATCAGAAAGAAAGAAAATCAGTTTTTTCTTAGAGAGACAGGGAAAATAAAATATTTTCTTTGATATTTTTATTTCCATTTCATTAATACACCATTCAAAAACCAACCATTAAAGCTATAATTCCAAATTTTGGACTGAGAATTGAGAATACATTCCACAGACTTGAGAGTAATCAAAAGAAAGTATGTGACTCAGAAAATTCATCATTTCCCTAAAGGTAAGTTTTCGCAAATTTTCATTTAATTTAAAAAATATGATATAATTTGTTTAAATACTTCATTTACTTCTTTTCATAACTGTTTTTTATCGCTTTACTGGGAAGGCTGCACCATTCACATATCTGCTGTAATTTAAATATTGTATACAAACTGTTGTAATTTATTATTTTAAATAATTTACCCCGCCGGATGAATAATAACCCCTGGCGGTGAATAGTAATCCCCGACGGTGAATAGTAACCTCGGCGATGAATAGTACCTCCGGCGGTGAATAGTAACCTCCGGCGGTGAATAGTACCTCCGGCTATTTAATTTTGCTCGCTTTGTATAGCTTAATTTCAGCACTATTGTATGCTATTTAAGGGCTGTTTAATTTATTTCAATAATTTATGTTTTAAATATCAAGTTTGTTTGTAGTAACCAATTAATCAAATTCGCATAATCATCTCTGCAACCTCCCACCATTCTTTGTTTATTTCGATTAAAAAGTTATGAAAAAAATTAAGATTGTGGTTCAAGTATAAGAAAGGAACTCTTCCATGCTTAATGGTGTAATCTCTTCGGAGATTCATTACCAAAGGTATAAAACGCTCTATTCTTAATGGTTTAATCTCTTTGGAGATTCACTACCAAAGGTATAAAATGTTTTATGCTTAGGAGGTTCATTATCAAAGGTATAAAACCTTCTATGCTTAATGGTTTAATCTCTTTGGAGATTCACTATCAAAGGCATAAAACATTTTATGCTTAAGAGGTTCATTACCAAAAGTATAGAACGTTCTATGCTTACTGATTTAATCTCTTAGGAGATTTACTACCAAAAGCATAAAACGTTCTATTCTTAATGGTTTAAATTCTTTGGAGGTTCACTACCTCAAATGTATACATGTTCTTATACTAAAGCACAATCTTTTATGTTTCATTTCTCTTTATTCATCAGTGTGTTTACTTTTAAGGGAATAATTGACCCTTGGAAATCACCAAGGAAAGTGTCATTATCACTTATTATCAAGTTTGGATTTTTCTAAGTCATTATCACTCTTTTGAGTTTGACTAGTCTTTGTTGCACATCTTGAGTTTGACTTGGAATCCCTTATCGCTTGTAAATAAGTTTGACTCTTCCTTTGTAATTTCCCCCGAAGAAAATTTTCTCGGGTTAAGTTGATGGTTGTTTCTCTTTATTGCATTTTGGACTTAGTGGACATAAATATCACATTTGCACAAACAAGAGAAAAGATAAAGAAATGGAAAGGTATTAAAAAAGGCTAATGAAATTGGTTAAAATTGGATTACAACCGACATAAAGAACCAATATGATTAGTTGAATTCGGTCGAATGTTATACCGAATTTATTGTGTCAAGGCTTGCCTTACATCAATTATTGTAATAAATTAGATAGCCCCTTTCATTTATTATTCATTTGGCTTTGTAATAATTATTTGTTCGGACACTTAGACATTTAGGCCCTCCTGCGCGAGGGCAAACAAACTTGTAATAATGTGTATGTGTTTCAACCCCACGTATTTCTCCCTTTTATTTACCAGCTTATGATGGTTAGATTAGGGACATCATGTTTAATTTAGCATACTCATGTTTGCATCCACTTGTATTGCATGCACCAAGGCTCGGCGCATTATTTTAATTCGTATTGTCGTTTAAATACTTCTTTGAATACATGCTTAGACCGCATGCGATCAAATCATTTCATATGCCATATTAGTAGCCGAGGCTAGTAATTGCATATCACATGTGTTGCATTTGTCATATTGTACAGTTAGGAATCATGCATATTTTCTAACTTTGTTTTGTAGCTTGTTTGCGGGACGTTGGTAAATATGTGAGTTGTTATGCTTTAGCATTCCGCTTGTACATAATTTTCTTATTATGTTTAGCATCCTACCATGAGGCTAATTTCTTAAATGATAAACTATTTGAATGCCTGTGGATGAAGGCTTGTTGCTTGAATTGGAATGATTCAACGGATGTATGTTTTAAGTCCACTTTGTTAAGTGGCAGATTAAGCCCACTTGAGGTGGCAAATTCAAACCCTTTTCGAGACACAAACATGAAAAATTGAATTGTTCCAATTTGAGCAAACTAGTCTATACCTTGTTTGCTTCACATAATAAATTTTAGGATTTATTAAATAATCAGAATGAGAACATATACTGTACATAAAAATCACATCATGATTAGTAGAGGCCGTTCTTTGATCGGGTGAGTGGGGTGTTCAATTATTGACCTTCCCCTCTCATACCTAAGTTCCCGAACCAAGACACTTTGGTAACGACGGACTAATGGCCTTTGGAACGAGTCATGGGTTTCTTAAATTTTCCAAAATAAATATTTAGGTGGCGACTCTGATATCTGGCAAAGCAGTCCATTTTTTGGCATTTGATTCAAACATCGATTTTTCAAAAGAAATTGCCAAATTTGGACTCTTTTTGTGTTTTCACTGTTTCACATTGCACTTGTGAAATCAGAATCAGAAGCAACACACAAGTGGGGTCTGAACTGTAGGGGATATTCATTCTTCCGAAAGGGAGCGCGAAAAGCCGAGCAACAATTGGTAGTATATTTTTTGTAAGAATGAGAACGTTATTTGTTATATTCAATGAATAATGGTTACATTTTTGGATTGTCACGGTTGAAAAGATGAATAAGTTAAGAAAACATGTATTTCCCCTAAAATAAATTTTGTTAACATTTTTGTAATAAAACTTAATATAGAATATTCAAAGTCACTAATTTACTAAATACTCGTACGGGCATGAAAACAACATAACTGAAGTTGCAAATGTGCCAGTTTTCAGTTACATAGGTAGTACAGACATAAGTCTCTCTCAGAAATACATTCTGGACACTCTGAATTGAACACACAATACATAAACATAAAGCTACGATTACAACACTTAACAGTTAGATAGACAATTATTAGGCAGAAAATCCGACAATCTCAGAGTCTAAATAATCTGAAAGTTCAGGGTCAGAGACAAGTGCAAGATCCTCCATGATACCCTTGATAGTCACAACATTTGGTTCTGTAATGTGCTTCTGGGTATCCTTCTTAACTATATATAGTTGCATATCGCGGGCTAACCTATGGTGCATTTGAGAAATCTCACGTTGTAGTCTTTCACATATTCGATCAACATTGTCATGATCTTCCTTTTGGATCTCAACAGAATGTGCTTTCGGCACCTTAAGTTGATTTTCACGACTTAAGGTTTCCAGTTATACCCACTCTATAAATAGTGTGGGCCACTTGAGAAGAGTAGTGTCAGCTAAACCATATCTTGTTTGATTGTTAGATGGCTCCATACATAAACCTCCTTGAACCGGATAATACTTGGGCATAAAAAAATGTCGCTTCCCAAACCTATCACAATAACCACAAGCATAATCTAAAACAGGTATTGTTGTTTCGTCTTCAACATCGCCACATCCCTTTCCCCCTCCACATCATGAACTCTCACCGCTTTGCAAGTTCTTACCACCTCTACGATTCCCACTCCCTCCCATGAATCGTGTAGCCATGTTAATTTTTTTTAAACAAATGAACGATAATTTCATAGGGCGAAATGAGTTGTAAGGCTGTGTCTTCACCTTCAGTCATTTATATAGTTGTTTATGAATGGCTTTAGAAAGACACTAAAGGAAAAACCATAGAAAATAAATGCCTATGCATGACAATCCCACATATACCAACAAGGTATGAGTTGCCACTAGAATGAAAAAATAGAGAAAAACAAAAGACTGTGCACCAAGTCACATGACTTGACAATCCATCTGCATATACCGACAAAAGAAGGGCATGCTCACTGTAAGGTAAATTAGTGAATTCACTGTTGCCATGTGATTTTTTGAATTTACTAAAAATGGTATGCTCACTAAAAGAAGGGCATGCTCGTATTCATGTCACTTACAAATGATGACCTGACACATATGCCATATTCCAACATGACGATGAAAAAGACACTATAAGGAGAAGACAAAGAAAATAAATTCCTCTCCACAAAGTGACATGCCATTACAATCCCACATATATCAACAAGAGATGAGTTGTCACTGTAATGAGAAAATAGAGAAAAGCAATGCCTGTGCACCAAGTCACATGACTTGACAATCCATCTGCATATATCGACAGAAGAAGGGCATGCTCACTGTAAGGTAAATAAGTGAAAATTAGCGCCTATGCGCAAAGTCACTGTTGCCATGTGACATTGTGAATCTAATAAAAAGGGAGAGGGGTGTTAGAAACGCAACTTGAATTTCTTGGAACATAACTCACTCGCATGTTCGATGTGACAACTCACTGACTACTCACTATAACAAGGGATGTAAGAAAAATCAAAAAAACTGACAAAACCGATTGAATCGGACCAAACCGACTTGACAAGTCATTGCATGTTGACAAGTCACGAACTAGTATAGCATTTTATCTTCTGCCCTCCTTCATTTGATTTTATGATTGAATTTCAAATTTCTTGAAAACACCATATTTCTTACCTCGATATCGTAACTTCAAAGTAACTACTCACTGTATGAAAGAAGCACGCATGCGTACGAAGTTTATTGTGCCCATGTAAAAGTCATCAATTCATAGAGGGGTTAATTTATTAACTCTGCTCAATGTCACTACATCACTAAGGCATTTTTGACGGATCTGTGAACGACTTGACAAGTCTTTCCACGACTTGACTACTCAATGTATGAAAAAACCAAGCTTCTGTAGGCATTGTTGTGTTTAACTTAGTTATGCATCATTCGTTGTTACGACCAACTATTTGTATTTCATTGAAAAGTATGACTATTTGAATTTTTGTTGTCGTTTGGAATTATTTTTAAATTAACTTTCACATATTCAATTTGTAATATTTTGGGAAACATTTACAACATCAACTGAACATTGGTCATAACGTACCCATCCGCAGATCAATCATAAAAAATTTGTAAATCCCACGCACGCCCACTTAACCCAATAGATATGGAAGATTAATTGTTATTTTGATTTTTTCTGGAAATCACTCGTAATAAATTTGCAAACCCTTTGCACACCCACTTAACCCAATAGATATGGAAAATTAATTGTTATTTTTAGTTTGTCTTGAAGGCCTATTAAATCTAGTAGGTATATTTTGGTAGACTATTTTAGTTTGGAACATTAACAAAATTAATTGTAAATTATATATGGCCTTTAACAAAATAACAACAAAACAAAAATTACAAAATAACAAGATAACATATGCAACATTATTTTTGTAGTTTATTTTCTAATGAACTAATATAAAATTAATTTTCATGGTTCTCAAAAAAAGGTTCTCCATGAAATTTTTTAATTGTTATGCCTTACAATTCTTGTACTTCGAAAATGAAATCACACTATCAGTAGAAGATGAGGAAAAAATTAGCTGCATTTATTTCATTCACGTTGTCTTCATTCAATAACTTTTCCATTTTTCTCTACAAATTTCGATTTAAATCCATGATCCAAAAACAACATTAGGTTTTATTACAAAACATTTTGGAAGTTTAAAAATGTGTTCATTTCCTTTTTTATTTTGTGTGTATATAGTATCATCATAACAAACAGGTAGTATCATCATACACTTGCGTTGTGTGAATTCTCTAACTATCTATTTGAAACTCTATAAAATGGTGCAGCCGTGATTATCTATTGGAATAGATGGTGCATTAAGTTTTGTATCTTTTTTATGTCAACTTGTAATTTATATTGTTGTTATGCAATGCAACATTGTTCTGATTTTGTGTTTACTTCAATTCATGATATTATACACATATATATATATATATTTTATTTGGTGGGGTAAGTGGTGGGGGTAAATTTTCATGAGACTCATAGAGTCTGCAAATTTGAAAGCACAAACCATCATTTCTCTCTCTCTCTCTCTCTCTCTCTCTCTCTCTCTCTCTCTCTCTCTCTCGCGTTGAGCCAGTGGAGAGAATAGTGTTTTTACAAATGGTGGTCTGCTTTAGAAATGAACTGAGCTATCTATTTTAAAAACAAAAGGAAAGAAAATAAGACCTATTTTTATTTTTATTTGATTTTGGACTGAGGAAATTAATAAAAATATATAGTGATTTTGGTATTCACCTGAGACATTATTGTGAGTGAAGGGGTATATTGGTAATTTTGTCTAACTTTGCAAACTTTCACCTCTATTTCGTTGGAGTAATTTTCTTACTTTAAATTCATTTTATTGGTGCTGTCTTCAATGTGGATTTTTAATAGATGAGCATCATTAATAAGGATATCTATTAATATAATGAGAAACATCATTCTTTTTCATTATTTTTCATTTTAGGGCCCCGCTCAAGCTCAGAATCCGAGGGATTCTCTGCGTAACGAACAATCTGAAATATAATTCTTATCTGAACACATACATATATGGATTTAGTACACAAAAATAATACATATGCAAGCAAAGACAAGCATAGGTACCTTATTGGTAGTTAAAGACAAAATAATATGTTCAAAAATCTGTGGACAATATTACTTCAGTACATTGATACATTCAATAAATATTTTCGTTGAGCATAGGGCACTGTCACCACCCAAGGCATCAAAAATGAGTTCATGACATGCTGAATGACACAGGCTAGGCAACAATTGCTAATAGGAAAACAATGTATTTGAAAACATTGAAGGAGTAATAAAATTAACAACCAATCAACAAGTACTCATTCCAATATTAAAGCAGGTGTTTACACTTGTGGCATTGAACTACTGTAACAATTGTGCGTTGTTTGTGTGGCACATCCCATGCCAATCTTAATAACAAAGTATCTAAGGTTTGAATCTTCCATTAACACTTTTGTCCTATTTCAAACAATTGAAGAATTTGCAAGGAATATTTTGCAATTTTGTTTTTTTTTTTAATTTTTTTTTTAATTTTTAATTTTTTTATTTTTATATTCAAACAATTGAAGTGAGTTACTATGCCTTCATTGCTGTCGTATAGAGATTCTTCATTTTTTGGCATAAAACTGCTATGGTAACAAGGCTTCAATTTGATGCTTTACTATAGCTTACTATAATAACCAAATTACACAATAGCATTGATTAACCTCAGGGACCTCAATCATGATGGAAAAAGATAGTAATGAACAACAACATTCAATTGAATAGTCATAATTTATGAAAACAGTAAGTACTATGCTAAAAAACTCAGGAATTATTGTCCTTTCTATAGTACATGTTTCATTTAGGAAGATGCGACGTAAAAAAATGCATATGGTATCACTTTCATAATGCTAATTTGAACAATTGCTCATAATAGACAAATTGCTCATAACAGACAATATAAATATTGACGCCATAGCAAAGAATAAATACCTTCATGACTCTGGTGGCTGTGGAGGAGGCTGTTGCATGTGAAGCATGGACAGAATATCGGCAAGCTGGCGAGAAGACTAGCCCATGGCATGCTCAATGCGTCCACATGAAGCCTCAAATGCTATAAGCCGAGCATTGGTGGACATCTCTAAGTCAGTGAGACGTGCATCGTATACATCCATCTGGGCGTCTAGGTGATCAAACCGTGCAACCATGGCCTACTCAAACTGGTCAAGCTATCCTCGAATGGTATGACCAATACGAGGTTGTGCCCCCTCACCAGTAACGACAGCACCCAACTCAACCTCTTTGTCCATCATATCCACACCTGCACGACAACCACCTACCCCTGACGAAGTCCCCTTCACATGCGCCTCACTCTAGGATACAGTCTTTTTGGTAATGGGTTTGACAGGACACGCAAACTCATCATCTGGAAATGAAGGAACTGTGATAGACGAGATTATCCTATTCACAAGACACTCATATGGAAGACCTAAGGATTTTTTCTCTTTAAAAACCGAAATCATCTTTTCCATCATCATTTCCGGGAGATTAATAGGGAGACCCCGATCTATACAGTATAGCACATATCCTTGGTCCTGTGAGATGTTGGAACTGTGTGTAGTGACATGAACATTGGCACAAACAATGATGTTCAAAAGGCGAAAGCGAGAAATAAGCTCATGTTGCTTAATTAGCATCCCCTCAATCCAACTCCGGGGTGTGCCACAAAGTTCAGAAGCCACCATGTCAAAGTCGGCAATTTGTTTGGCAAGGAAGGAAAGTGACAGTTATGAACTTCAGGAATACCAAGAAATGACCGAATATATTCTGCATTGACAAAAATTGGCTTCGAACGGACCCATGTCTTGAAATCAGCAACAATATGTGTGTCAATTGAGTGCATGTTACAATAGAATTCCCACACCCAACTAAGCTTTTGGGGGCTCAAGAACAGTAGGACACGGTCACCACCCAAGGCATCAAAAACAGAACGAATGGGGATTGACTCGAACGTATTGGGTTCGACATTACGCTCTAGATGAACAGTCCTAGACTCATATAAATCCTGAAACAAATTGGCTTTCTCCTTAAACTGGAATTTCTTATTGTTATAAGAGGTACGGGACACAGTGGCCTTTCGGTATTTACAAGATTTAGCCATCACTAACACCCCCAACAACACACAAATCCACCAAGCAACAAACCACAAAGAACCCATCCAATTGAGCACCCACGACCATTCATCACAACCCCAAATCCCCAATCACGACCATAAACATGAGCATCATTACAAACCATTAAAAAAACAAAACCGGAAATAATGGTGAGGCACAAGTACTTTTAGAATTAATATTGAGTATAATAGTATATAACTTAATATTATGGCTAATTAATGAGAAATCTTACATAGCAAAGTAATTGTTTTTTTTTATTATTATATTTTAAATGTCAATGGGTAGACATTATTTATAATATGAAGATAATTATATTATGACAATCATAATTCAACAATTATACGAGTTTAACAACTAGTTCAACAATCAATCTAAGAAAGAGTCTCATAATAGATAATAATAAACAACACAACGAGTTGAATAATAGGAGATAAATTATCAACCTTAAAATTTAGCAAAGATTAAACTCTAAAATAGAAGTATACAAGGTATCGTCAACTGAACGAAACCAATTGATTATATAATTGTGTAGTTAAATACAAGGAATGAATCGTATTTAATTTATTATTTGTACTGAATGATACAAGATATTATTGTTACAGTCAATATTTATTCATAATTTTTTACTAAATAACTACCCATCAATTGGGTCTATTAAAGACTTTGCCCACCCAAAATTTCCCTCTATTATGACATTCTAAAGTTTTACTTGATCGAACTAGTGAAAGTTATATATGGTCAAAACATGTGTAATAATACAAAAGCGCGTGCCAATAGCAAATCTCAAGTGGTAGTCAAACTTACAAAATTTACCAAGAAAATTTCATAAATTATTTATATAATACATGTTTAACTTTTCATGTGGTCTTCACAAACTCAACGTGGTCAAATAATTAATTCCTTAAACTGTGGATCCACAAGGATAGTAAAACAAGGGTGATAAATGTTCAATAGTTGAAAACGCGTTGCAAGATACTCACGTCTGGTTTAAGATTTAGCTGTTTTTAGTTGTAATATAATAAAATCAGATTATTTTATTTATCAAATCATTATTATCATTATTGTCTTTTCTTTTTCTTTTTTAATAATGATGCACACATATAGCTTGATAAGATGAATGCTTTGTATAAACTAAAGTAATAGGTCCAATTGCACAATGAAGTCCTCTTCTGTGAGTGGACCCCCTCCTAATTTATTAGACACAAATAGTAAATTTTAAAATGTGAAGTGATTAACAACTCTAAAGCTAGAGTTCTACTATAAGCTCTAGTCATAGGGCAAGCCAATGTGTTGGGAACTTTCCAGTAGAATACAATTTCTTTTTGCTACTTTAATGAAACTAGCATATGGGATGCATCTGCATTGCGAAACCTACGAAAGGGATCAAAAACAAAGTGACTCCCAACAGAATGTCCACATCACAAGAAAACTTTTGATTATCATCGTACATTAATTTGCTGTCGATTAATTGCCTGTATTAGATTCTTCATGTTACGGACTAGCCTACTCATATGTTACTTATTCAGTACCAATATACCTTTACTATTTGTTTTCAATGTTACTTAACCCATTCCCCCTTGTTTGGACTGATTGGACAATATTTGAAAATACCCACAAAACAAATACAAATTCAGTTTTGTTATGGAAACACTGGGTCCATCGTCAACATTTCAATGGTCTAGGTTGTTGACAACTTTTTATTATCTACAGGGGGAGCTACTGATTGCTGAAGCTCACACTATAAAGGAGTTTAAATTGCTACACTTTTTTTTTTCCTTCTTCATTTATTTATTTAATTATTTAATTTAATTTATAACTCTGCAATTTCTAATTAACAGCTGAATTCTTTAAAAAAAGCCTAACTTATTATGTAATGATAATTTAATTAATAGTGGATTTATTTTTTAATCATACAATATTTCATAGTCGTTGATGAAATGTATTAACCAAACCACAGAGAAGAGGAAAAACAACATACAAATTAAACACCTACATATAGATATAGAAACACTTACCACGTACCGATGAAAAGCACGTAGCAAGGGGCTAATCCAAGCGAGAAGGTTGGATAATCGGCCACGCACAGTAGCAGCAATGATTTGCCCTAGAAGAGAGGGAAGAAATGGATCCAATTTGGGGAAAACACGGGAGTGTAAGTGAGGGGTTGTGGTATATGATGGAGAAGATCGCTCGAGCCAATAAACAAACCGCTCAACACGTTGAGTTCTCAGTAGTTGGGGAACCTGCAAATGTACTGGAGTGATGGTTTTTCCGCTTGAGCCATCATGAAGTTCGCTCGACCCAGCATGAAGTACACTGGAGCCGTCATCCCATTCACTCGAGTGGAAAATTATGAGCCACAGAAGTTTTGCAGGCAGGGTGCAACATCTGGGACCATGGAATGTTGGCTCGAGCCAACAACTCTTGGTTCGAGCGATGCCAATTCCCTCAAAAGCCTTTTCACACAGATAAAATAAAAGTGCCATGTAAAATTAAAACACTGTTCAGTCACATTTAAATCAAAATTTTCCCTTCTCTGTCCTCACTAGCTAGTGGAATGTGATTAATGCGTAATTTTACGATTGTACACAAAATAAGTTCGACACAGAATATTGTTTCTCGGTAACAGTAAGTTTTTTTTTTTTTTTTTGTAGCTGACAAAATTTGACATTTACTATTTCATGACTCACATTTTTCCGATTAAAAATGTTAAGTCAAAAATCTTGATCCCTTTTAGAATGAAGTTATTTTGTCTGTAAATCTGAAATTATTACCAATATGTTGAAAATTTTATCTCCAAAATTTAGTTTCCTTCACCTATTAAATTGTTCCTCCTAAGTTAACCCACCAATAAATGGTTCCTTCAGACACTAACAAATTGATGCTGATACAACATCACCTATTAAAAAACATGGTTTAATAAGATATGAGTCAGGTCAATTAGATGTAATGCCTCAACGTCTTTTTTTTATTTATTATTTATTATTTATTTTTTTTCATGTTTCAACAATAACCACACATACTGAAAAATCTAGAAATTCCCTAGATGTTGATTTGTGATTATGTATCAATTTTAAGCAGTATATAACAATCCCAATCAAACAATCAAGACAAATCGACACAACGATTTTTCGTGGAAAAACCACAATTGGACACCTCCAATTGTGATTAAAAAAACCACAGGCAACAACTACAAGACAATCCACTGAGAAGATATAAAGGAATTACACAGGTATACTCTCAATTACTTAGTGAATCCACGCCCAAATTGAACCAACCTCTATGTGCCTCTTCCAACCCTGTCTTCACCTCGGAATTGTCTTTACGATGAGCCACTCTAGAATCTACCAAAGCTTCAGGCTCGAATTCTTCAGAATTCACCGAAGAACAACTCTCTCTTTTGTGTAGAACAAACAAAACCTTTGATGTATTCTTTTTAAACCATGAGTTGAATACTCAATAAAACATCAAAGAAAACCAGTAAAATATCCCCAGATATAAACCTTAATATCCAACAAGAAGATCTGGAGGAATTAATTTAGTTTTGGGAGAAAACCAACTACTTATAGAAAACCAAAGTAATCCTAGTTTCGGAAGAAATCCAATTAGTTAAAGAACTCCAAAGTAATCCTAGTTTTGGAAGAAAACCAACTTCTTAGAGAAATCCAAAGTAATCCTAGTTTGACCCAACATGAATTTAAAAAATTACAACCTTGGGTTTGATCCATGGAATTTGACAACAAAGGGTCCTAACAATCTCCCCCTTTGTCAAATCCCGGACAAAACCATGCTAAAACAGGTTTCCTAACAAAAACAAAAACAACACCACTAACTAGGAACCAACACTCATAACCAAATCTAAAATCCATGCTCTTGAACAATTATCCTGAAAGAAAATAACCACACACAAGCTAACCAAAAATATGTGGAACTGGATTAAATAACAAAAGATAAGGCCATCCATAAACAAATGACAATCCAACTGTACCAAAGAAGGATAGAAGCAAAAGTAAAAACAACTGTACCATGTACCATAAAAATAACTTTCTCTCCCTTTTTGTCACGAATTGACAAAGGAAGTTTAAACAACTATAGCATGCAAGAAGAAAATAATAAGCAAACAGTGCAAAGAAATATGCAAAACAACTATAGCCAATCTCCCTTTCACTCAAATCAAAGTGTTCATGCGAACAAACTCTTTGTAAAGATAAACCAAACTCCTCCTTACTAAAAACAACCACAAACATTGAAAACAATGAATAGAAAGAAAACGACAAAAATAATATGGTGGAGCAAGCAAGGAATTTCAGATTAGTACCTTAAAACACATAAGATTATCCAAGAAGCACAATTACTTGAAAACACAATGTGCACAGCCTCTAGAAGATTCCTCATAAAAGAAAGTGATACATCATGTGAAAAGCATAGATCCCATGAGAAAAGTGTGTGTGTGACTCTTGGAGGTCGACAAACACAAGATGCAAATCCTAGTAGTGATTAGATAGTTGGACCTCCGACTAGAGAATCTAAGCACAACACAGGAAAGTCAAACCACTAGGAATCAAGGGGTATTTGGTGAATAAAGGCGGAGGCTCTCCCTCAATCAATGAATCCTTTTATTTTGACCTTTTTTTTTTCACATCTTTTTCTTTTCTTTCTTTTGCATATTTTTTTTTCTTTCTTTTGCACATTTTTTCTTTCTTGTGCACACTCATTGGCGGCTGACACGCTTAAGAGTATGGAAACCGAACCAGAGAAGCATAGATATAATAAGGATGGCCTGGTTGGTGACTCTGAGATAGCCTTTTCCTCATGCCTGGACTACAAAGAATAAAGGGGAAAGCCATGGAGATGCAAAAAGATGGAAGGTGGTTAAGAGACTCAACATCACCCATGATATGCTAGTATCGGTCAATTCCTCTAGAAAAGCAAAAGATACAATGCCAGAAGTCCATAGAAAAAAAATAATCACTAAGGCGGAAGACTCCGATATTTGCTAATCCAAGAGTGTGTACAGAATGAGACATACTAATCAAAGAACACACACTCCAAAATGAGTAATGACCACAGAAAGCACACACATATTAACATGTAATGGATATTCTCATCAATTCCAGTATGCACCAAGGACTACTCAAAAATTACAAGCTTGCAAAACCATACAAGAAAATCTTTTTGGATTTTTTTTTTCATTTTTTTTTTCTTTAACCCAAGCAAAAAAAACAAACAAGCACACTTTTTTTTAAAACAAAACATGTCAGAAAATGAACAAGCACACATTTTTTCACATTAAAAAAAAAAACACACAGAAACCCAAAAACTAAAACAAATAAACAAATTAACACAAGTCAAGTTTTCTCACCCAAATCTTTTTGGTCTTAACAAAATTAGGTATAGCGGTCTTGGTAAGTGTCGTGGTGTTGTGAACACTCTCATGAATCTTGGTATTCTGCCTAGATATGTAAGTCGAATTTCTACCCTTTTGAGGCACTCTCCCATGCAACTTATAACAATAAGGGCGAATATGACCATGCATACCACAATGATGACAAATAAAAACAGGGTGTACCTTCTTTTCTTTTACCTTACCAACTCTAGGAAATTTTCATTAAAGAGAGGCACCAAGGGTGTGCAACTCATATAGAAAGAAAAGGAAAACCAACTATACACCAAAAACCTATTCAAAGGCCTCACACAATCCAACAAATAATTGAAACACGGATTAAGTGGCCCCACAAATTATGGGAAATGGACAGAAACCTAGTCTTTGATATGAAAATTGATACTGTTTTGCTAGCATACAAATTTTTCTATGCTCTTTTGGCCCCACAGAAGCCACATGATCGCTATATGGGCCAAACTAACACCAAGCCTTCTTCCTCATCCACCCTATGTGAGCACCTCTCGAACAGCAAATAAGTTCCTGTACTAGTCTAGGAACGTCGACTCCACTCCAAACAAGAATAGGATCAAGGATGAACAACATCACCTATTAAATGATTACCGATACAAGAACATCCTCCTGATTTAGCCCACTAATAAATTCTAACATCTTGCAAAGTAAATGCCAAATGTACAGGAAAATCCATGCGAACCATATGTGACTTCTACCAATATATACAAACATACTTAATGAAAGCTTTGCACTTAAATGTAGCGCATTTTCCATTGCAATTTATGGTCCACACACATGCAGAGGTACAATCTTTTACATTTGTATAGAGTGTTGGAACAATCTTCTGAGTAAATAAAATAAATTGAAACAAGATCAAACAAAATAAAATAAAACTTACAGAATTTATTTTGTCGAATCAAAAGAAAAATAAAAGACCAAGTCGAGTGTGTGGCACTCTGTCCTTAACACAGATTCGCCCCGCTACAGTGCTTACGGTTGAGTGGCGTCTATCTCCCAGGATACAATGATCTTCACAAATTTGTAGTAACACTCCAAACAAATTTGTCCGGCGAACTAGAACCTTGTGTTCTATACTCTTTATATTTTATTCTAAAACTAATATGAAGAATAATGCAAACAAAACAAAGTTTGGACAGCAAGAGAAGGAATTTTTCAGACTGATTTTCGGTGTTCCGGACTGCTGGAAATTGGCTGCATTTATAGGCAAAAATTTGACCCAAACAGGTGCTGTGAGGAATCCAAACAGGTACCACTTTGTTTCAAACAGATATAGTTTGAAATTCAAACAGATTCACAGCAATTACATAATTGAATCTGTCTGGAAAATAATCTGGAGCTGCTAGACAGTTTCGGTAGTTAACCTACTCAAAAATGGAATCTGTTGAGGAATGAGGAAGAGACACAAAGTTTGGAAAAAATTTGAATTTCAAATTCAAATTTGGAATTAAATTCCCGTAATAATTTTTTGAAATAAATTCAAAAGAATTTTGTTCAAAAAATTAATATTAGAACCGACCCGACCCACAAACCACACCCGCGCCGGGCACGGCTCGGCTTGGCCGGACGGCGGCGGCGCGTGTGTAGTGGTTTGGGCTAAGGTTCACTTTGTCCATAACTCCTCCCTTCTACAAACTTGGGGTGCCTCTTGGGGCCCAGCCCAAGTGTTGTAGGCTAGAGCTTATATACACAAAAAAAACTCTCTTAAAGTTTCAATGTGGGACAACTCATTAAAAGGAAACCCACATTTAAATCTTTAAATGTCCATTGTTCGAACTCGAAAATGACGTCAACTTCCCATTCACTCATAAATGGTTTTGGCGAACTGTCTTCACCATGTGACTTGCCACACAGCAAAGAACACGTCACCTCTTCAGACCCACCCCAAAAGACGTTCGGGGCCCACTCCATTTTGGGCTCATAGTTGGCCCAAAATAAGCCTTTAAACCAAAATTTCCAACAATCTCCCACATGAATGGAATTTGACGGAGAGAAAATGCAACAATATGATCTAATTACAGAGAGTACAGAAATTGAAAATATTTTGCAAAGGATAGGTAGCTTTTGGCTTTGAACCTTCCCTTGTGAGACACTATCAGATTTATTAGCTAACCAGTGAACATGATATCTTGAACTATTCAGCCTTTTGTGTAAACCAAGACAATAGAACTCACACAGTATATCCCCAAACACAGTTTAGTTTTCACTATTATGTTCATTTTGGCCCTGAACAACCTGGTCTTTCATGAGTGCTTTAGAGAATTGTAGCCCTTCACAAATCTCATAGAACTGGCCCAGTTCACACTCACATAGGTGATTCTTATGAAGAGTATCCTGCCATACTCCACTAGGTTTACCTAGATATAAAAATCATTAAAATTTTACTTAACCTAAAATGTTGCAGACATCACTTATTTCATCATAGAAATGGGTAGGAGTTGGACTCCCCAGTGATCCTTCTGAGTCATTCACAACTTGGTTATCCCGTTGAACCTAGATCTTGGGATCTCCAGTCAACTAGGTTGGGTTGCCGTAGTGGTAACTCTTATTTAATAGGCTTTAGTCCCATTCCCCTCGATGAATTCTCAACTAGCTCTCTTGCTAACCCTTTGGTTAGTGGATCCGCTATGTTGTCTTTAGACTTCACATATTCAATGGAAATAATTCCATTAGAGAGTAATTGTCTTACGGTATTATGTCGATGACGAATGTGTTGAGACTTACTGTTATACATATGACTTTGTGCTCTACCTATTGCTGATTGACTATCACAATGTATGCATATAGGCACCGGTTTTGGCCATATTGGAATATCTTCAAGAAAGTGGCGAAGCCATTTTGCTTCTTCCCCTGCTTTGTCTAAAGCTATGAATTCAGATTCCATAGTAGACCTAGCAATGCAAGTCTGTTGGAAGATTTCCAAGATATAGCCGCCCCACCAAGAGTAAAAACATACCCACTGGTGGACTTTGAGTCTCTAGTATCTGATATCCAATTTGCATCACAGTATCCTTCAAGTACTGCTGGATATCTAGTATAATTAAGCCCAATGTTACGAGTAAATCGGAGATATCTAAGAACCCTTATAATTGCTTTCCAGTGTTCTACTCCTGGGTTACTCGTATATCTACTTAATTTACTTACTGCATAAGCTATATCTGGGCGAGTGCAGTTCATCAAGTACATTAAGCTTCCAATAATTTGGGCATACTCTAATTGAGAAATACTTTCCTATACATTCTTAGATAGAAACAAATTAACATCTATAGGTGTTCCAGCAAGATGATCATCATCTTTGTTGAATTTATTAAGTATTTTCTCAATGTAATGAGATTGTGACAAAGCATAACCTTTTGATGTTTTGGTAATTTTCATACCAAGAATTACATCAGCAATGCCCATGTCTTTCATGTCAAAATGTTTATTCAACATTTTCTTGGTAGTTTTAATCATATCATTATTACTACATATGATGAGCATATCATCTACATAAAAGCATACAACGACATAACCTTTGTCTATATTTTTAATATAAACACATTTGTTACACTCATTAATTTTAAATCCATTTGATATCATTGCCTCGTCAAATTTCTCATGCCATTGCTTTGGCGCTTGTTTTAAACCATATAATGATTTAACCAATTTACACACTTTGTTTTCTTTTCCTGGAACAGAAAACCCTTCTAGTTGTTCCATGTAAATTTCTTCATCTAACTCACCATTTAAGAAAGCGATTTTCACATCCATTTGATGAATTTCTAGATTGTATAGAGATACAATGGCAATTAGCATTCTAATGGATGTTATTCTAGTAACTGGTGACTATGTGTCAAAGTAATCAAGACATTCTTTTTGTCTAAAACCTTTGACCACAAGTCTTGCCTTGTATTTGTCAATTGATCCATCTGCTTTCATTTTCCTTTTGAAAATCCACTTGTACCCAAGTGGTTTACAATCTGGTGGTAAATCCACTAATTCCCAAGTGTGATTCTGCAAGATGGATTCAACTTTACTATTGACAGCTTCTTTCTATAAAGGAGCTCCAGGACTGGACATAGCCTCTTAAAAAGTTAAAGGCTTATTTTCTAACAAAAATGTTAGAAAATCTGGACCAAAAGATTTTGAGGTTCTAGCACGTTTACTACGTCTAGGTTCCTCTTCATCAATTTGATCTTGCTCTTGCTCTTGATCTTGTTCTTGATCATTACTAGTAATAGCATCAAAAGATCTTTTTTTATTACTAGTCTCTTGTCCAGTTTTATTTGGAAATACATGTTCAAAGAAAGATGCATTCCGAGACTCAATAATAGTATTTACATGCATTTCAGTATGTTCTGATTTATAAATTAAAAACTGATATGCACTACTATTCTTGGCATAACCAATGAAAATGCAATCAATGGTTTTAGGACCTATCTTAGTCTTTTTAGGACTAGGAATAGCTACTTGAGCCAAACACCCCCATACTTTTAAGTATTTGTAGGATGGTACTCTTCCATGCCACAATTCATAAGGTGTTTGATTCACTTTCTTTCGGGGTACTTTATTTAAAATACAATTTGCAGAAAGTATTGCTTCTTCCCACAAGTTCTGAGGTAATCCAGAACTTATTAACATGGCATTCATCATTTCTTTTAAAGTCCTATTTTTCCTTTCAGCAATTCCATTTTGCTGAGGTGAGTAAGGAGCGGTGGTTTGATGAATTATTCCATGTTCTTTACAGAATTCACTAAAAGGTGATTCATATTCACCACCTCTATCACTCCTAAGTTTCTTGATTTTCAACTTCATTCTTATATTGAATGAAAGTTTTCAAAGCTTCATCCTTGGTTCGAATTAAATAAACATAACTATATCTAGTATAGTCATCTATAAAAGTGATAAAATACTTTTTCCCACCTCTAGTTTGAATTGATTTAAGAACACAAATATCACTATGAATTAATTCAAGTGGTTCCGTACTTCTTTCAATTGAATGAAAAGGAGTTTTGGATAATTTTGCCTTAACGCAAATTTCACACTTATGATTTGAATCAATGTCAAATTTAGGTAAACATTTCATATCAATTAATCTACGTAAAGATCCATAATTAACATGTCTTAGTCTACCATGCCATAAATTTAAAGATTCAAGCAAATAAGAAGAAGATGTATTTTTATTAATAACTGAGGGTACAATGGTCATTACATTAATCTTGAAAAGGCCATCAGACATGTAACCCTTTCCTACATACATCCCATTCTTAGTAAGTACAAATTTATCACTCTCAAACACTAGCCTAAACCCATTCTTACTCAACAAAGATCCGGAAACAAGATTCTTGCGAATGTCCGGTACATGCAGCACATTGTTGAGAGTGAGTTCCTTTCCAAATGTCATCTTAAGTATAATCTTTCCTTGTCCTTCAACTTTGGAAGTTGAGGAGTTGCCCATAAAAAGTTGTTCACCATTGTCCACCGTTGTCCACTGTAGAATAAGATGTGAACATCTTTTTATCGGCACAGATATGACGAGTAGCACCAGTGTCCACCCACCATTCTTTAGGATTTCTGACAAGGTTAGCCTCGGAAACAACTGCAGAAAGATTGATGTCATCTACACCATTGGAAATATTGTCCACTTCAGTCATATGGGCTTGAGCAGGCTTCTTGCTTGTTCTTCTTTTGCTTTTGCCTTTGCTACTGTAATCTTTGGCCCGATGTCCCTCTTTGTCACAGATGTAACATTTGCCATTAAACTTGTACTTTTTATTTCCCCCCCTTTAGAGCCTTGTGATGAACTTTCTCCAGAAGACTTCCGTTTTTGGTTTTTAAAGCATGTTCCACCACATTTGCCTTAGACTCCATAGGATGCTTACCAGCCCGCTTTTCAGAATTGCGGTTGTCCTCCTCAATCCTCAAACGCACAATTAATTCTTCCAAAGACATTTCTTTGTGCTTGTGTTTGAGATAGTTCTTGAACTCCTTCCAGCATTGTGGTAATTTCTCAATTAAGGCTGCAACTTGGAAGGATTCGCTTAGAGACATGCCTTCTACATGAATGTCATGCAGAATGAGTTCGAGATCTTGAACTTGGCTGATCACAGTTTTAGAATCAACCATTACAAAGTCCAGGAATTTGCCAACCACAAATTTCTTTGAGCCGGTATCTTCCGTTTTGTACTTTTTCTCCAAAGACTCCCAAAGTTCCTTTGCTATCTTGATAGGACTGTAGACGTTGTATAATGTGTTGTCAAGTCCGTTCAAAATATAGTTCCGACAAAGGAAATCAGCATGTTTCCAGGCATCAACCGTAGCAACCACTTGCCGGTCAGTTTCATCCTCTTTCAAAATAGGAACATCCTCACGGAGAAAACGAGTCAGGTTTAGAGTTGTAAGATAAAATAACATTTTCTGTTGCCATCTTTTAAAATCAGTTCTTGAAAACTTCTCTAGCTTCTCACCGTGATTTACTGGCACTGTCACAACAAGAGGGGGGGTTGGCGCAATTGCAGCCACCACAGTAGTACTTGTTTGAGCATTTGTTTCAGTAGCCATTAATTCTAAATTATAAAACAAAATTATAATTAGAATTTATACTACACAGAAAATTAATCCAATTTCACATAATTAAATTCTATAAAAATAAAAGAAACAAGAACGTAACTTTTATTTTTCAATTAATTTGGAAATAAAATAAAATTTTATTTAACCAAATTAATTCCACATAGAAAATTAAATTTCTGTAACACTTCAATAATTTAAAAAAAAAAACTAAAACTGAATTTTTTAAATAAAGAACACTCAGAAATAAATTTCTAAAAACCAAAATTAATTCTGACAAAATTTCACAAATAAATATTCTAAATTATTAATGACACCAGTATATTACTACTAGTTGTCAAAGAAAATAGACAGTATATTACTACTATCTGTCAAATAGCATATAATCACTATTTGTTTTTCCAATCAGAATATTATTTTGTAAATCCACAGAAAATAATTTTTGTAAAAGAAGAAAGAGAAAGGGAAACAAAAGAAAAATTTTGTAAACAGAATAATTCGAATCTGTCTTAAGATTGTTGGAACAATCTTCTGAGTAAATAAAATAAATTGAAACAAGATCAAACAAAATAAAATAAAACTTACAGAATTTATTTTGTCGAATCAAAAGAAAAATAAAAGACCAAGTCGAGTGTGTGACACTCTGTCCTTAAGACAGATTCGCCCCGTTACGGTGCTTACGGTTGAGTGGCATCTATTTCCCAGGATACAATGATCTTCGCAAATTTGTAGTAGCACTCCAAACAAATTTGTCCGGCGAACTAGAACCTTGTGTTCTATACTCTCTATATTTTATTCTAAAACTAATATGAAGAATAATGCAAACAAAACAAAGTTTGGACAGCAAGAGAAGGAATTTTTCATACTGATTTTCGGTGTTCCGGACTATTGGAAATTGGCTGTATTTATAGGCAAAAATTTGACCCGAACAGGTGCTGTGATGAATTCGAACAGGTACCACTTTGTTTCAAACAGATATAGTTTGAAATTCAAACAGATTCACAACAGTTACATAGTTGAATCTGTCTGGAAAATAATCTAGAACTGCTGGACAGTTTCAGTAATTAACCTGTTCAAAAATTGAATCTGTTGAGGAATGAGGAAAAGACACAAAGTTTGGAAAAAATTTGAATTTCAAATTCAAATTTGGAATTAAATTCCCGCAATAATTTTTTGAAATAAATTCAAAAGAATTTTGTTCAAAAAATTAATATTAGAATCGACCCGACCCACAACCGCACCCGGCACGGCTCGGCTCGGCCGGACAGATGGCGGCGGCGCGTGTGGTGGTGGTTTGGGCTAAGGTTCGCTTTGTTCATAACTCCTCCCTTCTATAAATTTGGGGTGCCCCTTGGGGCCCAACCCAAGTGTTGTAGGCTAGAGCTTATATACACAAGGGGCACAACCTAAGTGTTGTAGGCTAGAGCTTATATACACAAAAAAACTCTCTTAAAGTTTCAATGTGGGACAACCCATTAAAAGGAAACCCACATGTAAATCTTTAAATGTCCATTCCTTGAACTCGAAAACGATGTCAACTTCCCATTCACTCATAAATGGTTTTGATGAACCGTCTTCACCGTGTGACTTGCCACGCGGCAAAGAACACGTCACCTCTTCGGACCCACCCCAAAAGACGTTCGGGGCCCACTTCATTTTGGGTTCAAAGTTAGCCCAAAATAAGCCTTTAAACCAAAATTTCCAACATAGAGTTGAAAAAAAAATTTCCCAATCCACTGAAGTACATATTAGTATGAAGCATACAAGAGTGGTTAACATGTATAATATATTTTACAAGTAAATTTTCAATTTTACAAAAAGTATGGCATATAATGAGCCACAGAAACTTGTTCTTTTACAAAAAGTTGTTCTTTTACAAAAAGTAGTTGGACTCCTTCACAATTGTTGTCCATTACATTCAAAAATGTCCATGTATCAACAGCTGTGTATTTTTTTCCATTGACGAGCATGCAGAATAGTCTAATATTCCAAAAACAATAACATTAGCATATTCGAAGAATACGGAAAATAGATAATGAAACATAATGGATTAAGGATACCTTTGACACTTCCATTGGACCAATATTTATCCTCTTCAGCTCCATAGCTTGTTCAATCCAATCTTACCTAGCTTGTACGTTACCATCCCTAATTTTCATGTCATTCATCTCCTCAAGCAACCTACCAACACCGACAGTAAAACACCAGATTATGTAAAACACTAGATTATATCATCACTGAGCAAAAATAAGCTTCTGGCCAATCGATGCATGCAATCCAAATAAAAAGGAAAGAAACCCACCACGAAAACATACCAACAAAGTTCACACAAAACACTATGGCCTTGATCTTGCAAAATAGTGAGCCATCAAGGTTGAGTCCTACACTATAAAAGAGCTGAAATGCATTCAATTCACAATTGATGATTCAGATGGGCACAACACTCAATTTATGATTCAATAAGACAAACTTCACATAATTTATCAGTGGCCTTTTACATATGATTCACGAAAAAGATCATCAAGGAATATTTTGGTTCTGCCATCATTCATTAATTACCCTTAAACAAAAAAGAAAAAAAAGAGGCCAGTTAAAAACATCATAGACAAAAACACAGGTAAGAAAACCATTTTCCCCATCAGAACAAACCCAATCAAAACAGCAGAGAATAGTTTGTACACAACTTCTGTGTGTCCACTATATACATGAACACAAAGCTAAAAATATGTTATGCATATGGAAATACAACAGCAAGAATCCATTATATAAACCCCTGTATTGACATGCCTTGTATTAATTTATTTTTTAGATATTTATAAATAAATAAAAGCAAACAATCCAAGAACAAAAGGAAAGCTTAGATAATCAAAAACATTAGGCAAAGCTAATTACCTTTGGCCTCAATCAACAAACACTAACATATGAATCCATTAACAAAACAGATGTCCCACTCTATGTTTTCCGTCAACAACAAATCATTAACCTTTTAAGTGAACACAATATCAATAACTTAAAATCAGAAAATACGTTGTACATAGTCCACATATTTTCTTTGTTTGACCTCCCTCACAAATATAGTATTAAGTTTGAGTTGTGCAATCTAATTGACTTACATTACATCATATTATCTGTCGGACATATAAAGGAAACTAAAAACTGAAGTTCAAAAAATAGCCAACCCAAGCGGTATATCCTGCCATGTGATATAAGTATGACATTTCCCATACAATGTCAAACACTTTTAAGCAGGACATAGCGCTACTGTGCACAATTCAAGTCCTCAACCCCATCATTGACAAAAAACAATTACAAAATAAGATAAGCCAAAAGCCAAAACTATATAATAAGCCACAACTTAAACAATGTAGACTAATCCAAGTGAAAACACCACCTGAAGATAATGTGTGAAGATACGTACCAGTGTTGGTTGCTCCTAATGTCCTAATTTTCCCCCAGTTCCACAACCTCTTTTATGGGTCTATCTCCTGGGTCTCTTACTATATACTCTTTGTATATCTTGCGGTGCTGCACGTACGACTCCCTCACCGGCTTCTATAGAAGCTGGCTGCACATCACCAATAGGTGCAGTACAAATATTTGATACCACCTCCGGCAAACCTTTACATACGACATTAAGCTGTGAAATGCCATCATCCGCTGCAATACTGTCATGGTCTATCACTTAGCCTCGCCCTCACCTTCGCCATCTACTCACACAGCGATGGCTGCCACGATCTCTACCCCTAGTTGTCCCTTTGGTAGGTGCATGTACCTGGCCCTCCCCCTCCTCATCAATGTGGAAGTCATGGGTAATGAGTGGATCAATATGGTAGGTGAAGGTTATATGTGGGGTAGGAGATGATGGTGCCATTGTCTCATCCAAATAGGTCTGCCGTGGTGTGAAAGATGAAAGTACTGTGATAGGGTCGGGTGTGGTCAATGTTGACGCAAAGGGAATCACAATAGACAGACATGTAGTAGACAGTGGTGCTAAGGGAGTCACCGGGGTACCAACCGCTGCCCTATATGGGGGTGGTGACCAAGAGGCGTCCAATATATGGCTATGGTGTGTGGAAGTATGTTCGGACATTAGAGGATTTACCTCAGGGGCAAACTGGGATGTGTAATTGGTACATTCAGGTGGGGAAGTTTGCGGTGTAGGCATTGCTGTAGATGGACCATGAGGGGACAGACCCATGGAAGGCCCTTCACCAAAGTGTTCCACATTGAAATTTGTCAGATTGATGTGCATGACGTGGGATCGGATGCAGTGGAGGCATTGATGTCGATAGCTTAGTGGATGGCATATTTGTGTGCGACACTGATGTCATTGTAATATTTACTTCCATATAAGGATCCTCGCCAAAGTGGCCGAAATCTAGTCGGTCACGTCGGAGTGCCTGTTGCAAACCATTGTACAGTAACTCCCGTATCTCAGCAATGACATCCAATACCTCTCTACCATCACGTGTAATATGGGCAGCGTCTGCACGTGATATGCCCTCGCAACTCTACGAACCTGTAATGTCATGGTAGCTATGTTACGTAACCATCGACGCCAACTTAAACATATACAAACTTAAGCAAATGTAGTTTTGGAGAATATAAAGAACTTACCAATCCCTCTAAACTACCCCCGACGCCTTGGTATCCAAACGCAGCAATGTAGCTCGGATTACTCAGTACTAGATGTGTATGACGACGAAACCATAAAATGTATGGGTCGGAAGATGTAAGCACTTCATTGCTCCTCTCAGCGTGGACAATGGTGTTACGTTGGTTGTTCCACTCATCCGTAAACATTTGGTATTCATTTGCCCAATCAATGGCTATTTTGCCATGCCTATCTCTAAAATGCATCGCCAAGTGGGCGTCAAAGCGATGAGGCACACTCTAAACTCGTCCAAACTGTCTAAGCACCTGGTCGGGGAGATGCCAGTCAATGATATCGAAGCATATAAGTGGCACTCGTGTCATCCATATGTCTCAACCAATGGTACAACATGATGGGAAGCCGGTCATGATGTCATCCTCTATCCCGTAAGGCTCCCATATGAACTGCAATAACGATGTAATAATTTAGAGACCAATCCGTACACTGGAGGTCGACAAACATGAACTTGGGTAAATTGACATGAACAAATTACAAACCTCCCCCTCTATCATGCGGTCGAACTGGTCCCGAAAGATGACACTGACATTAGTTGATATCACCTCGTGGCTAAAGGGAACCCTCCACCTGCAAGCTCGCGGGCCAGGTGGTAACAGCTGGTCACCCTCCCCTATGGCACGCTCGCCAGCAGCAATGTTCGACTTTCGATTGTTGGCGGTCCTTCTCAATCTCTCCCACGCCCAAACCTACAATGAATGATGCCATTATTAATTTATTACACTAGGCATTTTAGAAAACATGGCAATTGAGAATATGAGATAAAACTACAAGTCATTGCAACTCACTTGTAACAACACAAATGGCCCAGCCATCTCCTTTGTATTAGCCTTAGTCGCCCAGCACAACATCCTATACAAACATGCCAATGTGGCACCACCCCAGCTGTATTCGTGGATATGGTCAAAGTCTCTAAGTAGTGGTAAAAACATCTTCGCTATATTTTGTGACTTATCGGGGACTAGCACCCCCTAATAAGCCACATAATATAGGCTCAAGCATAATGATCTCATCGGGCGCATCATGTGGACGGTGACGGAAATGCTCTGATATCCATTTCAACTTAAGCGATGATCCTACGAAGTCTTGTTGTGTAGGTGCTGCTCCTAACAACTCCACACATAGCGTTATCAAATCATTGACCTTATTTCCTGGGTCTTTTCCAGTGACCACGTCTCCGTCAATTGGTAGGCCAAATAGAATAGCCAAATCCTGTAATGTAACTGTGGACTCTCCGAAAGGGAAATGAAATGTGTGCGTCTCTATGCGCCAACTCTCTACGAGAGTTGTAACGAGATGGTGGTCCAATCGAATAGGTCCAATCTGGTACACCCCATAACACAGTAGGCAATGTAGGACTCTATGTTCCAAGGCAGTGTCCCATATGCCCGAATCACATCGTCGGCATTTCAATTTCGGCTGATCTTTCGCCTGCACAAGACAACGTTGTGTGTATGAGACATAATGATTGTACATACACATTTGATTACTGAAATAACGATTGAATTTTCATAATGAAGCCGTCTATTAACTGAAACAGTGGGTGAGATAACCAACATTTTAGTGGAACATTTTAGTGGTGCATAGTGCGTAAGTGGTGTAAATGTACAAAGATAAATACATACAGACACAGATTTGCAGTGTCATGACATAGAAATGAAAGGCTCCATCAAAACTAATATGAGTTTTAGAATGTTTCGTACAACTGTTAACGAAGTTGGGTTGTACCCTTCACTGTAGACTGTAATGGGGGTTTATGTGGTTTTTAGTTAAATCAGAAGGGCGTAAAATATAACTAAGTCGTCATTTCATCATTGAGATAAGAATTAAATAAGTTGGGGATCAAATAAATACAATGAAATATTACAGACCAATATAACATATAATGAATATATTTTCAAGAGTTTAAAGTCCTTTATTTTGAAATGAAAAATGTCACTCAAGCTATATTAATGCTAGTTATTCTAGTCTAAAATAAGTTAAAAGTTATTTATGTAAATGAAGAAGCTAAAATAGTCACTTCTTAATAATTGAAATTGTTTCTATTCTTATTTTATATAATTTTTAGGACAATAAAAATGTAAAATAAGAAATCGCTGGCAAGTAGAAGATTATGTTATTCGGAACTGGCAAAACGCTTCACTGATGAACCACTGTTGAATTGAATTTCACGATCAATGCCTTTGGACTTCATTATAATTTTGTACGAAACTGACCTGAAACCTTCTAAATATGAACTTTTATTTGTATAATAATTATATATAGTTATATAAATGACTATGCCTAAGAGAAATATTAATATTAAACAACACCTCAAATTTTCCCCCAATTGAAAATGATCGACAGAACCCCCATAGTGGGCAGGTACGTAATAAGGATTATTACAAGTAGGCCATTTGGAATTTTTTATTTTTTTTTCATAGTTTGTGTCTAATCTTATTATAATTGGTGAGGGGGTATAACCACGTGGTACTCGGACACTTATTAGTAGGCTAGATTCCATATGCCCCGTACTTGTAATATCTACATCTACTCATTAACAATGAAAATATAACAACATAAAACATATTCACTCCGACAATAGGACAACTGAAATCGTCTCTCTCTCTCTCTCTTCTCAAATGAAACCGAAATCAAACCCTCTCTCTCTTCTCTTCTCTCTATTCAAAAACAAACCTCTCCTCCCTTCTCCGTTCTCTCTCTATGGAGTAACATTTACACTTGGTGAAAGTTGTCTAAACCATTGAAATGTCCAAATAGGATGATCCATGGACTAACAATTACAGTTTCACATTATATTATGTAAGAACTACAGTGTTTGTGTAGTATTCAAATATCGATTATAAGTAAATAATTCATACCGGCTGACGCCATATCGTATCGGCTCGATGCTGATGAATCAATAATGGGATCTCCTCTGGTAAATGAGTCATAGACCTGCACAAGTTTTCATTTATGAAATCGATATCCAATAACAACAAGTTTGACAATAGCACATACATATGTTGACAAAATATGAATACGACCTGATAGCATATCATGAGTATACAAACTACAACAAGTTAGGGAGGAAAAAAGGGTTGCATGAAATGAAAAAGTTAAACTAATATCACGGGTGTGTGTTCTTCCATAGTAACCCCTGATATCAATTATCGGTACCATTTCATATCCTCTACATGTCTATAAATAGTAGTACCCCATCTACAATCATTTTCCAACCCATCTCAATAGTTATTTATAACCCATATATTTATTTTAATTTTTCTCTATACAAGAAATGTCTTCGAGGGGTGCAGGCAGTTCACGCCAGCGAAGGCTGCCAAAAGTGTGGCTACTACCTCGATTTAGTTATGACTACATGAACAAAAAATACTCTAGCCCAAAGGATTATTACGCTAGTATTCAGGCAGAATGGGCATTTAGGGTAACGGAGCAAGAGAGCTTGTTTAATGATCTACGTAATTTAGGGGCACCGATACCTCATCGTCGTTCATTAAGCATGCCTAGATGAAATATGGGTGACTATGAGGAAGCAGTTAGCAGAATTCAAAAGGAGAACAATAGAATGTTACTGCGGAGATGTTGCCATTTCATGCTTCAACTAGCAACCGAAGTGGCGGAAGCAAGCAACAGAGAATTGACTGTGACCGAGCGAAATCACGTCTTACACAATGAAAAATATCTCTCTGACTACTACATGTCAGATGAGGAATGAGAAATCAAATATCTAAGTGGTGTTTTTCAATATGTGTGTATGTCGTACCGAGTCTATTTTCAACATATGTAATTGTCCAGTGCACTATATGTGACTGTTTTATGTTGTTGGTGTGTATTGGGTCTATGTTGTTGGTGTGTAACCGTCCAATGCACTGTTGTTGTTCAACTACGTTGTTAATCGTCCATTGCACTATGTGTTACTGTTTTATGAAGCTTAAGTTTATGAAAAGTGTACATTTACATACACTCACCTATAAACATGGCCTACAAAAGTTGTATTTGTATTGGTAACTTGTGGCTAGCCATTACAATGTATCTTATCTCTTATCGTCATACATCCAACCAAGTTCAGTCATTGTCATCATTATCAATGGGGGATGACAATGCCAGGTTGGTATATTATTTTTGAAAGAATGTTCCATAATCAATTTCAACGAAGCAAAAAAAAAAAAAAAAAAAAAAAAAAAAAATTACATTAAAGGGACTAAACGAATGCGATCAGCTAGACAACCACATTTTCTTTGAGTATAGACCTATTTAATCTGTCAATTATGGATGTAAATCATAAAATAAAATAGTAAACATTAACGAGGGCCATTAGAAGGGGCATATGCTATATGCTAATCTTGACAATAATGCAAGACAAATAATGTTGTGCATTTTCGGTGAAACCATTAGACAAGTCATAATTTCACATTCTAAATTCTCCTTTTATTGATAACTTGTGGGTAAGCATTACAAAGCCATTACAAGAGAAATTGTTCCGTCAGACATCGAAATGATTTCATTAATTATCATTATCATTTGACATCACAATGTCAGATTGATACATAGCATCCATGCTCCAACTAAAATATTGTTGCGCATCATCCATTAAGTGATCTTCAGCACGCTTATTCACTGTCTTCCGAAGTTCGGACCTTTGCAAACGTTGGGTCATGCGATTAATTTCATCGTGAATACGATGTAATGCTTTTTGCGACAACTGTGGAGTGTCAATTGGTATATGCATGGCTAGTCGTCGAGGAAATTTAATATGAACTTCACGGCATAGCTCAACGAGAATGGTTGCTCGTGTTATGCGAAATTCCCACTTATCTCTCATGTTATTGACGGTGTGATGTGAGTAACACAAATTTGGATTTAATAGGTATTGAAATTCATCTCTGTCTTCAACCCAATGGTGACCCATTGCGGAATATAGATCAACCACCGTATATCTCATGATGATATCTCTCGATTTTTGTATAAATATGTAGGTCTGCTAGGGTGTGATACTTATAGCGGTGACTGGGAACAGTAGTTCCAACATGCAGAACACATAAAATGGAGATGGATGCGATTACTCATGTTTGTGTGTTTAAAGTAAATAGAAGAGTGTTGTCACGTCAACCTTTATGACATGAAAAAACGTGCTTTCACTTTATGTCATGATGGTACCTGTGTGTTTAAAGTAATTGGAAGAGTGTTGTCACATCAACCTTTATGACATGAAAAAGTCAACCTTTATGACATGAAAAAATGTGCTTTCACTTTATGTCATGATGATACCTGTGTGTTTAAAGTAATTGGAAGAGCGTTGTCACGTCAACCTTTATGACATGAAAAAACGTGCTTTCATGTCATTACGAGATGTCAATTCGATAGATTTCAAATCCACACAACTGATGAGGGTTTTTAGGAGATTTGAAATTCACTACTCAAACTTTTTAGAACTAATCATTTACCAATATGTACTAAATTCAAGAGAAATGATGGAATTGGAAAAATGGGCTTCTGTCACGTAATGAATTTTTAGATAACTAAAAAACAGTTCACCACCTAACAAAATGTGGCAACGCATTGAATATTACATGCATTTATATTGCTGATTAGTAATTCATTTCACATTATTGTGATAGGAGATAAGGTACACATGGTACTTGTGAGTTTAAAGATATTGTTAGCGCGTTGTCACGTCAAGCTTTATGACATGAAAACACATGCTTTCAGTAGATTTCAAATCCACTAGTCAAACTTTTTAGAACAACTAAGTATTTACCAATATGTACTAAATTTAAGACACATGATTGAATTGATAAAATGGCCTTCCGTCGCGTAATGAATTTTTGGAAACCAAAAAAACAGTTCACCACCTAAATATTACATGCATTTATATTGGTGATTAGTAATTCATTTGACATTATTGTCATAGGAGATAAGGTTCACATGGTACCTGTGTGATTAAAGTTATTGTCAGCGCATTGTCACGTCAACCTGTATGACATGCTTTCACTTTAAAGGAGTTGTCATTTGGACAGGAAAGAAGTACGAAGGTTTGAAGAGGGTTTTAAGCAGATTTGAAATACAGTAGTCAAACTTTTTACAAGAACTAAGCATTTACAATATGTAGTAAATGTCAGAGGAATGATTGAATTCATAAAATGGCCTCCACCCACGTAATGGATTTTGAAAAAAATAAAATAAAAATAAAAATAAAAAATAGTTTCCCACCTAACAAAACAGTTTCCCACCTAACTGCATTTATATTAGTGATTATTAATTCATTTCACAATATTTGCATTTTTCTAATATTACATCACATAAGGTAAGTAAGACAGATAAACTAGTGTCCATCGAGGTCAGGACACAATCGACCATCAACGCACTAAAGTCTGCATAATCCAATGCACAGAGGACACTTCAACAACTAAAGCAATTGAAGAGATTTGCCACATTTGACCAAATCTCTGTCATCAGTAATTGAAGTGGTAAATACATTATCAATTTGCTGAATACTGATTCACTGAATATTACATTAACTCCAATTCAAAGAAAGTAGCATGGAACTAATATGTAAACAAGACAAAAAAAACTTCTGTCGAATTGATCGGATTCTCGCTGGGCATTTTCTCTTATCATGCCCTCTCTGTAAACACAAACTGCAATGGTGCAATCCACTTTGTCTGGAGGTATCCATTTCGTTGTGGATGCGGGTATGTTGAGGACGACCCGTTTTAACTTCACGTTGTCAATCTGAAATAGCAAGCAAAGTTGGGTAATCATCGTTAGACCAATATTGCTCGTGCAGCATGGGCCTAAACTTTTATGCGAAGATACGCTTGTGGACTTCCAACCTATACTCTGGTGCAATGAAAGGAAAAGGGTCCTCGCCCAAGTCTACTATCACAACAAGCATGCGGGAACATGGCAAGTGAAATAATGTTCATTTCCCACATGAACAACTTGGTGGTCAGAGACTAACTATTTGACGAGCACCACCCCCCATCCCATGCGGTGCTGTCCTCACCTCATATTCCCCTATTCCCCTGCAGAAAAAATGTATGTACGTGGATTAATATGCATATGCGTTTAAATATAGACTAACATCAATGATCGACGAGTGCAAAATGTTAGTGTAGTGAATTCGGTGCATCCAACAAAAATTACCTATTAATCGGTACCAACATATGGACATTCACTTTAGATTGGTGCTCGTCAATCCATCGTTTTACATTAGTCGTGTACAAGTGACCTCGATTACTCGCATTTTCGACAATGGTCCTGCCCTCGTCAAAATATTTGATGAGCCGATAAAAAGTTATCTCAACTGATGCTATAATGGGAACACTATGTGCGCCTTTTAGTACACCATTGAAGCCCTCTATATGGTTTGTCGTCAATATGCCCCAACGACAACCACCATCATGGCACAATGTCTAATGAATAGGGTTCATCTGACTAAACCACCATTTAGCTTTCTTCTCGAGCTTGTAGATATCCTCCATAATCTTGTTAAACTTCCGCACTTGCCATGCAAAACCAGCTCTCCACACAAGATCCTTGGCTACTGTATTGCCGAATCTTTCATTGAAATTGCTACATACATGTCGCAAGCAATACCTATGGTACCCTCTTGGTTGAACTGCTGGATTGTCCCAAATTCTGGACACGACACTAAGCAAAGCTATGTGTCAATCGGATATCAATGTCATCCCCTCTCGGTCACGACACACATGTCGCCTAAGCAGAGTAATGAACCAACCCCAACTCTCGATCATCTCCTTGTCAACAACGGCAAAGGCAAGAGGTATAATCTTGTCTGCAGCAGTCATTGCAGTGGCCGCAACAATCTTCCTTTTGTATTTCCCATACAAGTGTGTGTAGTCAATGCATATCACTGGACGACAATACTTGAAGCCTTCTATTGCAAGTTTAAATGCCCAAACACATAGTTCATGTACATTTCAGTTCCGATTGAGGTAGAGTGCAAATTCGGAATCATGTCCCATATGACAACTATGCCTGGATTGAATGCCTGCAATGCAATCATATATCTAGGCAACCTTCGGTACGACTCGCCCCAGTCACCAAACACCATCGCAACTGCCTTCATCCTTGCAAGTCACGCTTTCTTATATGATATCGTGAACTGAAACTTCTTCTTCACAGCCTCAATTATGGTAGCAATAGGCAATTCTGGTGATATCTGCAAATATAAATTATATTTGAATATATTACAATCATAATAAATCCTAAAAACAATAATCTAACATGCCACTTACCGCAATCTATGCCTTGATGAAATGAGCAATGACCTCGGACTTGAGGTTGCAATAGTCCCTATTCATTCTAGGGTACACACACTGATACGGCACTTCAGACCTTCTAATTTGAAAGAAATCTTTGTCTTTCAACTTCGTTGTCCAAACCCTCCAGTTGCAGCCGTGCTTGCACTCGGCCACCCAACTATTTCCTTTGGATTCTAAGACCTTGCATTCTCAATTGCGCTTTAGATTATACAACACCCAACTGTTTCCTTTGGATTCTAAGACCTTGCATTCTCAATTGCACTTCAGGTTATACAACTGAACAACGTGCACTAGTCTTTTCTTATCAGTAAATATCATTCCTTTCTCCAAATGATCAGTTTCGGAGTCCCACAATGGCCAACGTTCGACAACATTGCGCCTAGTGATGGAACCATCATTGTCAAAATTCAAATTATGGTAGAAAGGGATATGGATATTTGGCTATACCTCCTGCATATCATGATGCCCTTCAACTTCGTCATCACCGGAGTCATTGTCTTCACCTTTCCATGCGCCATCCACATCTTCCACGGAATCTTCAACACTTACTCCAGCCTTGTCAAAAAATGGCACTGTATCATCGGAGGATGCATAATTTTGGACAGCCGTCTCCATTGTACGTTGAACATTACAAACCGGTCAACATTCTTCATTCCAGTGGGGATATGGGGTTGTAAGAAGCATCAGATTATACATTGTCGGAGCACTTGGACCTGCTCCGGCACTGTAATAACCATCGACATTCTGTGATGCATTTAATTGACTGTAACTCTGAGAATGATTGAATGGAGGGTAATCTTTAGGGAACATGTGTGTAGACTGTGTAAGTGTATTGTCAGGGAATTGCGATTGTGTCAACATTTGAGTGAATGTCCTGCCCACCGGAATTGGTATCTTTGTGCTACCAAAATTGCTCTCCTTCTCCACATAGATTTCCAAAAAACAATCAGGGACCTAATTTATGTAGGAGCTCTCAGACATTACTTAAGGTCTCATTATCTTTGATTGGCAGCAACCTATACTTCCCCCGACTTAGGAGTCTACATTTAAACTTTAATCGCATTATTTCCCCATACGTACCAACCTTCAGCACCGTCATAGCCTCCAACTCGCCCAATGTTATCCCCCTGTGCACATTATACAACCCCTGAGCTTCGGTGTCATACGACACACCTTTATTGCCATTTCACAAAATCTTTCTGCCCCAATAGAACATAATGCTCACAACTTCCATATCTAAACTTTGCATTCAAACTAACTCAATTATTTCAAAATAATAAGTAAGCACATTTGGGAAACTGATTTTCATGCTTGAACTATTAGTACCTACTATTAATACATTACATTTGATTATAATGCCTGATGGAAACCCGAAATTATAAAACTGTATATTTTCTTCAACATACATATTCAAACCTATATACAGAGGGTAGGTTTCTAACACTATACCAACTGTATATATTCAAGCCTATACATAAGCAAACTCTATATAATAAATGCTCAGCAGTTCATTTTATAATGCGCTTGTAAAAATGCAAAAAATGTGATACATTAAACAAACCATACATATCGGTGAGAAGAATCAATTTATGGATGAAACATACAATATGAAGACATCTATTTTTGTACTATTACTCTTAAAAGGATTCAATATCACCTATTTGAGCGCAAACACCACATATATTACACAGGAGTGCCCTTAGGCATGGGTCTTTTGGTATTACAAAATATTTAAATGGCATATTGACGTGTACATGGAAATGAAAGTTATTTGCTCCATATATAATAGCATCCTATATGACTTATATTTCTTGTATTATTTAGAAGGATTATCTATTTGTACATTTAAACAAAAAAATCATTTCTAGGATCATTTCTCCAATTTTCATGAATTAACATTGGAATTCTTTTGTTGTTATTTGTGATGATTTCTTCATCCCTTCCTACGAGCTTATGTTTTGCTTTACTCTTTGTCTTATGTTGTTA
This sequence comes from Camellia granthamiana, assembly GCA_036172215.1. NCBI lineage: Eukaryota > Viridiplantae > Streptophyta > Magnoliopsida > Ericales > Theaceae > Camellia > Camellia granthamiana. The sequence continues at coordinate 42,117,731 of CM069909.1, read as the reverse complement.
TGCTTTCCCTTTGGTGTTATTATTATTATTTTTAAACAATTTTTTCAATTAAAAATCTTTTTTGGGGCTTTCATGGGTGGGTGTTTTCAGATTCTTTGAAAGAACCTTTCCATACCTTTAATTGACATTTTGTTCAGGTTTATCAAACCCGTTTTCGTCATGTGCTTCGTGTGTAGTTGCTTTCATACTTTGATTTTTTTTTAATTTGACATTCTATGAAATAGCATGCACATACTGTAAGAATTTTTCCCACAACCTCATTGTGCGCGCCATAATTTCTCATTTCATCTTCATGTATTGAACCATCCATATATAACTTTATAACCAATAGGCCTTTGATACATAAAAACTCTACTAACCTAATTTGTCATACTATAAGAACCTAATTTTAGAAGCCCTAATTTTTTATACTATAACAACCTAAGAACTTCCAACAGGAAAATCCTAAATTGTTCACAAGTTCAAACTCTAAACTACCATGCCACAATTGTTCAGTCTGAAACAATAGTATAAATATTCAATTTCCAACTTTCATGAGGAATTAAAGTATTTTGCCTTCTCAAAACAAAAACACAACAAATTTATTTTCACTTTTTACCTTCATTACAATAAAAATGGGGAAAAGAAAATCATTTGAAAAGAAAATAAATTCATGCCCACATTTCCAAAAAAAAAAAAATACAAAATATGAAATAAATAATTTCGACAACTTTGTTGGAAACAACATATCTGTACATCTTCGACAAATGAATATAATCAAAATGGAAATAAATTCATTTTGCTACAAAATCAGATAATGCCAACCATTTAAAATAAAATAGAAAATATGAATAAATAATTTGTAAAGTTTTTTTGACAGAAAATTTTGTTCAAAATTGTTCAAGTAGATCTTACCTGCAAAACATATCTTACGAATAACAAAATTTGTACATTTTCAATACCCTAGTTTCAGCAATCCCTAATTTCGAAATTTAAAATCCAAATCTGAAACGAAAAACCCTCATTTAAGCGATACAAACCTGAATGTGGGTGTTTGCTAAAGATCTTCCTCGTTTTGCCGGTGGTGTCCCGTTGGCTGTTGTTTGTTTGCTTGCTCTTCATTGTCGGTCTTCCTTCTGAGTTCGGCTAAGTGAGAATCGCAACTGTGTTGTGTTGGATATTATAAAATGGCTTCTGTAAATACAAATGAAAAATGAAATAGATTTTGATTATAATAAAACGGCTTTCTTAAAGCCGTTTTATAATAAGGCTTTTCTAAAACTGTTTTATGTGATAAAATTATTATTTTAGGCAAATAATATTTATGTTGAAAATATAAATTGGGAAATTTTTTTTTACTAAAAATGGTTTTACGAAAACCGTTTTTAATTAACTCAAAATTAATAGCTTGTTAAGTAAAAACGGCTTTTGCAAAGCCAGTTTTTTGTTGGGAAATTTTATTATTTTTTTATTGCCAAAAAATAGTATTGGTAAAGCCGTTTTCTATAAAATGGTATTGGTAAAGCCGTTTTACCCTACAATGGGAATAAAGTGAAAAACACACCTTAGAGTGGGACTAAAGTTTTGAGAATGCCATAGTCAGGGAAATTGGCCTAACATCTCTATTATTTTATCTGCTTTTGTTTTTAACCGAGTAAAAAAAAAAATTTAGTTTGCTAGGGGTGGTGGGTGAACAGGCTGTTGATTCTTCTCACTGAAAAATTGGTTATGGAAGATTTTCATTAGAAAATGGCTGTTGAAAAGTCACTACGGTTGATGGTGATCATCAAAAAATTATCATCGATTGGTAGTGTGCAACAATAGCCGATAATGGTTGTAATAGTATGAGGTGATGGGAGAAAAGTTTGATCGATTTTAATTATAAAAAAAAAATTTATCATATTTTTTTATATTTTTAACTTTATCTTTGAGATTGAGGGAAAAAAAATTCCACCTTGAGATTGAGGGAGTTGTCACCAAAAATTTTGAATTAGTCTCTTAAATATTTTTATAATCCCATCAGTCCTTATTTGGATAAAATGACACATTTACTACAAGTTTACTAAGGACTTGTAATCCTAGTTTGGATATATTAGAAAATTCTCATATAAGAATCTTTCAAATTAAGCATTCCCAAATATGAATAGAAGATAAAAATCCCACATTAAAATCCACAAAATAAGAATGAATTTTCTATCTGTTAAAATTCATCAAGCCATTTTTCCTTTATGTTCCATTTTTATTCTATCTGTTCAAATTCTCATACATATGCACTGATATATACAGAGAGAGGTCTAAGATTCCACGGGCTGAACTGAAAAAATTTAGACAAATAGAAGGATGGATGCTAGTGCAGCCAACAAAATTCAGAATGAAGTTTCTAAAGCTATTTAAGGGGCCAAGGATTTCTTGGAGAAAGAATTTCATGGAAGTAACAAAGTAAGAAATGTCAATCTCCAGGCATTACAAAGAGAATTTCAAAATAAAAAATTGAAAGATTTAGAAATTGTCCAAGTCTTTTTCTGAAGTCATGGAAGTTGTTATTTAGCCTCTTCATAAATAGGGGTAATAAGGCTGCGTACAACTTGCCCTCTACAGATCCCACTTTAGCAAGAGCTTTGTGCACTAGGTCACCCTTGTTTTAGTCAGGTTTTTGATCAAATGAGTGAAGCTGTTTCTAATCAAAAAGTTATTAGAGAAAGTTTGTTTTAGGGTTTAGGGTTTTAGGGTTTTAGGATATGAGATGGGTTGGGTTGTGTGTTGATGCAAGAAGGAAAGGTGGTGACTTATGGCTCACACCAATTGAAAACCCATGAGTAGAATTACCCTACTCATGATCTAGAACTAGAGGTGGTGATCTTTGTCTTAAAAATTTGGAGGCATTATCTTTACGGGGAGAGGTTTGAAGTGTTTTTCGATCATAAGAGTTTGAAATATCTGTTCTCTCAAAAAGACTTGAATTTGAGGCAGAGGAAATGGATGGAATGATTTCAAGCTACATTATAATGCATTGAGTAGAAAGTCCGTAAGCAATGTAGCGAGTATTGCCGTGCAGGAATGGGGAGATGTTGGGTATTATTGGTGAGTTTGGCTTGTGTCTTGGCAAATCTATTGAGTTGGTTACCTTGTTTACCGTTGTTACACAACCTACTTTGGTTAGTCGAGTTATTGAGGCACATCAACACGACTACGAAGTGGAAATTATTCAAGGAAAGATCTCCAATGGGAAAGTAGAAAAGGGTTTGAACATCGACTCTGATTCAAGTGTGAGATACTTAGAACGCTTTTTTGTACCGGAATCTTACCGAGAAGAAGTACTTCGAGAGTTCCACCATTCACGCCTTGTGGTATATCCGAGAGGCATGAAGATGTAGCCTTTGTCACTAGTTTTGGTAGAGGGAAATGAAGAGAGATGTGGCCTTATTCGTTTCAAGGTGCCCTGCTTGTCAGCAAGTGAAGGCCGAGCACCAAAGACCAGTTGATTTGTTACAACCCTTACCTCTGGCCGAGTGGAAGCGGGAACATGTCACTATGGACTTTGTTGTGGATTTTCGAAGGACTTAACGGGGTAATGATGTTGTTTGGGTAGTTGTGGATCGGTTAACTAAGTCCACTCACTTTATTCCGATGTGCATGGGAGACCGGTGGATTTCCTTGTCGAGTTATATGTTAGGAACATAGTTCGACTTCACGGAGTTCCAGTGACTATTGTTTAAGATAAGGATCCGTGTTTCACGGCTCGATTATGGTAGAGCCTTCAGAGTGCCTTGGGCATTAAGTTGACCTTTAGCACTACCTATCATCCTTAGACCGATGGGCTGTTTGAGTATACTATCCAGATTCTAGAGGACATGCTTCAAGCTTGCGTTCTCGACTTTAAGAGATCTTGGGAGAGGCACTTATCTCTAAAAGAGTTGCCTATAACAACTTTCAAGCAAGTATAGAGATGACACCTTTTAAGGCCTTTATGGCCGACTTTGTAGGTCACCTATTTGTTGGGCTGAGATGGGTGATGCACCTATGTTGGGTCCAGAGTTGGTTCGAGAGGCGACAGAGAAAGTTGCACTTATCCGTAAGAGGTTGGTTTCGACTTGGGGTCGTCAGAAGAGTTATGCCGATCGGAGAAGGAGACCCATGTCTTTTGAGATGAGTGACCATGTGTTTCTTAAAATTTCACCAAGACGTGGTTTGATGAGGTTCGGAAAGAGTAGGAAGTTGTCTCCAAGGTTTATTGGGCCTTTTTAGATTGTAGAGCGGATCGAGAAGGTAGCTTACTGTTTAGCTTTGCCACCCCAACTTTCTGGGGTTCATGATGTGTTTCATATTTGTGTACTTTGGAAGTATGAGCTTGATCCTTTGCATATGCTAGATTGGACTGATTTAGAGGTAGATGAGGATGTCTCGTATGAGGTGAGACCAGCTCAGGTTTGGGACACACGAGAGCAAGTCTTGTGAGGCAAGACTATCCATTTGGTTAAGGTGCTGTGGAAACATCACGGAGTCAAGGAAGTGACTTAGGAATGTGAGGCTGAAGTCCATGATAAGTATCTAAACTTGTTTGTTAATGTTTAAGTTTCATTTCCTTGTAATTATAATTATGTTTTGTTGCAATAGATGAGCGTAGTTAACACTTTGTGAGATTGATGTAGATATTGTGTTGAGTTGGTTGTCATGTTTTCTATACTTTTGAGCATACATCAGTTGATGTTGTTGCTATGGGATTTATAGTGGGATGCTGTTTTCTACGACGTAGTTCAATTTCAAGGACGAAATTTCCTAAGGGGAGGAGGTTATGGCAGCCCGGGTTAAGACTCGATTCTTTATACTCCTTGGTTTTGGGTTTTGTATTTGTTGGTGTTGTTGACATCTATTCTTGTTCTATGTTGTCCTTTGAGTTGAGAATTAGGTTTTGGAGTTATGTTTAAAACAAGTTGAGGTTGGTATTTCTGGGGTTACTTTGGCTATGTGAACTTGAGTTCGCTTGAGCGGTGTTTTGGTCACTAGAGTGGTCTTTCCTTTCTTCTAGTTTTGGATTTTTGCAGTCTGAACTTTTGAGAGTTTACTTTCTTCGCTCAAGCATAGGTTTCGTAGCTCGAGCAATTTGTTTTGCAGGGTTGAACTTCTGGGAGTTTGGTTTCTTCGCTCGAGCCTAGTTTTGATAGCTCAAGTGATATGTTGTGTTTGACGCTCGAGCGCAGATTTAACTACTCAAGCAGTCTATTTGAATAAAACTGTGAGGAAAGTCACTTTTTACTCACTTTTTGATATTTCTCTCTTTACAAAAGATCTTTTTCCCTTTTGCTCTCACCTCTCTCTAGAAACCTTGTGAAAATCCTTCGATCTACCTTGGTTTGTGAATTTCATGATCTTCGTGCTTTGGGATTAAAGGTTGAGCTTGAAGAGGGGGTCATTTTAATCGGAAAAGTTTGAGTTTCCGTCTTCGTTGGTTTTTGGGTGCTGTTCATCTCTTCTTCTTGCATTGAGGTAGGGATTTCTTTACTGATTTGCATGTTGTTTAGCCTCGTTATGTGTTAGTTGGGTAAATTAGTACTTTGGAAAACTTTGGATTTGATTAAAGCATAACTTGATTCATAAAAGAGGGGTTTTCGAGATGATTTCCTTTGAAATGTTTTTGGACTGTTCATGATGGTGAGTGGTATTGGAACTTGAGAAAAATTGCTTTTAAAATGAGAAATCTCTAATTTTTATCAAAACCCTTGAATTATTCTACGTTGAGAAACTATTTGTGTATTGAGAAATTGGGAATTTCATGATGAATTCATGAACATGGGCTAATTCAAAAATAGATGGGACATTGAGAACATTGGATTGTTAAGGGAATGACTAGAATATATCATTGTGTTGATTTTGTTGAAATTATTAGTTATGCTCTTGATTTATATATTGAATAGAGATAACTATTTTGCCTATCGATGAAAGATAGCATTGTTTATTGTAAAAATTGCATGAGAGCTAGGTTAACTAAAACCCATTCACTCATGCATTCCATTTAATCAATTGATTCATACTTATGAACTGAAAAGTGTTATTTTTGATAAAAATGAGTGAATACAATGGCGAATCTGGTTAGGGGGTGTAGTTGTGGTTAATTAAGTTGGCCTTTGTGTCCTTAGTGGAAGTCTAAAAATCCACGCGGTTAGGATGCCTTCCTTCTTCTGGTTAGTTGCTGGTAAAGTGGTTCTGATAGTGCTTTTATAGCCTAACGTACCTAGAGATTACACGTATGTGTATTTAATGCCCTGTTTTTTGTTTTGAAGCAAAGATATTAATTGTGATTTGAACTCTGGCAAAGCACTATTTCAAAAGGGGAAAACGCATGTTTTGTAATGGCATTTCATATGCATTCACCATATGGCTTGGTTAAACATCATACACGTCATTAAACTTGTCTCTATAGGGCTTTAGCTTACCCTATATGGAAAAACATTTCAGGTGTTGATGGTATGCCTCCACCAAGAGGATAGCTTGGGAGGACATTGGAGCTGAATGCACATTTTGTGTTTTATTTTTGTGTAGGCCTAGGGCTTTTATGCATTGGGCTCAAGACCCACTTTTGTTGTAACCAAGTATAATCTTGGAAACCTGTAGCCAATAAGGCATGAATTTGTAGTAGTTTAGATATTAATGCTTATCAATCACATGCTATAGATTCAGGTTTTAGAATCAGTGAATGTATTAATACATGTGATACGATTTTGTAATATTAACAATGTTGTTATGAATATAGAATATTTTGGGATTTAATTAAGCTTTCGCTTGTCGAATGAATATTGTATATACTTGAGATGTGAAATGGATAGTTCGAATCTCTATATTTTTGGGGCTTTGCATCAACAATAGCCTCCGAGCAAGGGCAAAATGAAAACCATACTCATGGACCTTATAAGTGAGAAGAGGGTAGCCTTGGAAAGGAATGGTGCTTCCCCTTGTCAAGATCTCATCGCTTGCTTACTTTGTATCCACAATGAAGACAAATCAGCTCTATTGTTTGATGAGGAGATTGAGGATAACGCGTGTAAAACCCAAGTTCTGTGTATAATTATTTTATTGGATAGATTAGTAATTAAATTAATTTGTATGGCTAATTTAGTAATTTTAAGAAATTAGGTTAATAACCCTTTAAGAGAGAGAGAGAGAGAGAGAGAGAGAGAGAGAGAGAGAGAAGAGGTTTTATATTATTTTTTTTATCAAAATTGCGCAAAGCATTCCAAGGAGAAATGGCTGTGGGAAATTAAGGCCGCAAAACATTCTTGATATGTCCATTGATTGAGGTACTTTCTGCACCATTGTTTATTATATATGTAAATGGATCAATAGGCAGTCAAAAGATCATGGGAAAGGAAATTTGTGTGGATGCCTAAGTGTTGAGATTTTGGATGCATGGTGCAACGTGTATGGTGTAATTGTGTGGGTTGTTGAAAACAGTGCAAACTATTGTGTAGGTGTAGTTTTGACAATAGAATTTGGTATATTAGATAAGGTGTGTTTGACTATTAATTGGGGGAATTGATTTGATATTTCTTGTATATTAAAGCATTTCATATATACAGTGGGTTTTTGTGGATGTGTGAAAGACACAAAAATATTAATTTATTTGAGGTTATATTTTATTAGGTTCATGTGATTAAAGTGGTGGAGTTGGGTATTTGAGATTAGCTTGGGAAATATTATTTTAGTTTTTGAGGTAAGTAACCCTCTATTACCGTTGGTTCATTTTTATTCCTATTGAATCGTTTGAAATTATAAATACTTATTCATAGCCTTCTTATTCTCTTAAAATAAAATATGGGTCAAGTATAAAAACAACATCGGATATTATTATGAAAATTATTTGAATATTTTGTGAAACTATTCTGAAAATTGAACCAAATGTTTATTCTGAAAATATCGAATATTTATTTAAAAGTTGTGTATTGTTTCAATTTTGAACATCACTCTAGTCTGACTATGATTTGGACCCTAGCCAATGGGAGTTATTTATTGGCACAGAAACTAGTTTCTTTTAGGGCTTCACCACCGGCCTAGGTGTGGTTTTGGGCCTTGTCACAGGCTAAGTGATCGTAGTCACCAAGACTTGAGTTTTGTGAATCGAATCATTGAACCATCTGAATATCGAACCATCAATTTGAACAATGAAATTTCATCTAATACCCTCATTGTATTATCTATTAAAATGTATTGCTACACTGCTTATTTTCAGCTATGGAACCATCTTACAAAATAATTGTTCATTTATTGAATTGTAGCAAAAATATTTTTATTGGCCATTGACTATTTTTTTTTGTATACTTGATCCAACTAGTAGTGATGCTTGGTTATTTGCTGGGCTGTCTAGCTTACCTTTATTTTATTTTTTTCAGATTCTGAGGAGTAGAGTTGTGTGGGTTTTGTACTTGTGGGAGTGCTGAGAGTAGGACTATGATTTTAAGTTACAATTTTGTTAGTGGATTATATTAGTGGACTTGGTGGACAATTTCATATGATAAGAATTATTTATTTTTATGGATTTTGGCATTATGATAATTAAAGATTTAAATTGAGTATTTTATTTTGATGGTTTATTTGATTGGACTCTTAGCCTTGCATGCTCACTTGGATGAGTGTGCGGCGTTGTCACAAGGCTTAGGCTTGACAATGTGGTCATTATAATGATTAGAGGATACGACACATCCTCCATCCTTTTTACCTTCTTGATCAGATTTTTAGCCAGCGAACTATCCAGTTATGCTGCTATTGTTGAAGGTATGCACCCAACTAGCTCCCTCATTGTGATTCATGAGAAAGATTTAAGAACTGAAAAGATAAAAGAATGCTAGAAAATAGAACATACTAAAAAATTATGTGCTTTGAGATTGCAGAACAAGAGGAGATTGCTAAAAGCAAGACCCTGGGGGAGCTTCTCACATGGGATGGTCTTACCAAGATGAAGTACACGTGGAGAGTGGCAATGGAGACTCTAACGTTATGTTCGGAAGGGATTTGAGAAAGGATTTGGAAAGGAAAATGAAAAAATAAGGTGAAATGTGAATAAAATATACCTATATTTCACCTAATTTCACACACATTTTTCATTTTCTTTTTCCAATCCCTTTCCAAATCCCACAACCAAACACAGCGTAAGGATAACCCCTCCTGGGTTCTGTTCTTTCAGGAGGGTCCTCAAAGATACAAAATTTGGAGGATGTCTAATACCAAAAGGGTGGCTAGTATGTGTAAATATTGCTAATGCTTCCATAATTGTAGATTAATTATCGGAACAAATGTGTGTAATGTAAATAAAATAAGAGCTAGGAGTAACACACATTTATGATAAACAGGTAGTACGGACAGCAAGCATGACCCACATGGATGAGACGATTTTCCCAAACCCATCAAAGATCGATCCAACACGCTTTGAGTAGCAAGCACAAGCCCCTCCGTATTGCTTTGTGGCATTCGGAGGAGGGCCAAGAATGTGTCCTGGGTATGAGTTCAGAATTGAAACACTAGCTATGATTCATTACTTGGTGACCCAATCCACATGGAAGCTTTCCTGCATTGATGATTCTTTCTGTAGAGATCCAATGCCAGCTTTCAATTAGGGGCTACCGATTCATATTAAACCAAAGAAATGTAATGGTGCAATTTAAGTTCATGTAGCTTTCATTGACATTGATGAAAGACAATATTTTTCCTATTGAATCAACCTAATGTATCTGTAAGAATTCAGCTACAAAAGTAAGAAACTGGCCCTTCTTCTTTGGCCGGTGTTGGATCTTAGAAAATTGACTAAAAAAAAGTTTTAAAATTTTGTTAAATATTATATTAACCTATAAAAAAAATCTTATTGAAATTTAAAATATCTCAACAAAATTCAGTTATGATTTAAAACTAATAGATGGTTGATATGATAAATTATTTAAAAATAATAGATAGTTGTTTTAATCAAAAGAAACCAAAAAACTTATTATGTGGTAAATTGTTTGAAATTATTGAATAGTTATTTTTCAAATGTATGTATTATATATAGAATATGATTAATTATATTACTTGCAATTACTCTTTCAAATTAAAGTTGATTAAATCTTATTAACAATTTTACCCATCGAAAATGATTTAGCTTAATTATAAGTTAGATTATGTGAACTAAATGAGGAATTTTACAGTTAAAAATGCCAGAAAATTGATGTTTAAGTGATTTTTTGTTACAGTTTGTTTACTTTTATTTGATACTTCAATTTAGATTATTTTGGTCATTTAAATAGTTCTATTTTTATTTGGAAGATTTTTATCAAATTCTAGTATAAAGACCTTTCGATAATGAATGTTTTTTTAGGCCTTTGGATAAAGACGGAAGAGACCTAGTGGATTGAGAGAATGCCTTCCCTTAAATAAATAAAAAAAGAAAAGGAAAAATAAAATGCCAACAATGGATTTCTTTTTTTTCTTTTATATTTTCTTTTGTTTTTATGCTTTTTAATAAATTTGATATTAGATTTTGATTAGTGAGGTCTTTATTATTATTATTATTATTATTATTATTATTATTATTATTATTATTTTGTTTCAATTTACTGAATTCCAAAAGTGAGACCTTAGGCCATTGCCTTAATGGCCTAATAATGATTGAGTTGTCATTAAGTCAATTGTGCTACACTCTATATATTTATATTAAATATTTCATTAAAAAAAATAAAAAAAACAAAAATTATATTCAATCAATCAAAAAGTGATAGAGGCCATGACTTGGAGTGATAATACTTGTGAAAAAGTGGAAAAGGGAGAGAATGCTTACTTGCTACCTTTCTCAGAGTGTGTGGTCCCTGTACATTGTGTAAGATCTTTATTCAATTGATAGGTAATCAAAAAATGCTGTGAGTTTCATTATAAATTTTACTACATGAGGAATAAATAAAATTAATTGGCCTTCAAATCTACATATTTTCTTTGAGACCCATTCAACAACACTTGATAGATTTGTCAACCTATGAAATCATGCATAGGTTGTTTAAATATCTTGATGTCCATCTACATAGACAATATTATCAAGATTTTCACATATTTTTCTCTTTTTTTTTTTTTTTTTTTTTTTTTTTTTTTTTTTGTGTGGTCATTATCAATGTTTCCTATCATAATCTTTCCTTTTTTTTTTTTCTTCTTTCAGGCAAGACAGGATGAAACTTAATTAGATTATGAATGTATTAAGAATAACTCTCATAAGTAAGTGGACAATTCATGATTTACCTCAACCTATGCCCAAAAATCATACAATTCTTACCGGAAAGGAATCTGCTATTACAGAACATATAGACTTGTTTGGTGAATTTTTTGTCAAAAACTTATTTCAGAATTTTTTTTCTAAAATCTGTCCCATTTTTTAAGAAACACCAAAAAGTTATTTCCGCAATGTCAAAACTATTTTTTGTGCAAAAATGAAAACAATGGTGTTTTTGAAATTTTCATTTTTTTTTTGTTTCCGAAAATAAAAAACAAAAAATGAACATTATATATAGCAAAATATAGATATCTATCCTTCATAGAAATATACTGCTAGTTTCTTATTGAGTTTTCATTTTCTTTTTGCAGTTGTCAACCATAAAGAGCTACTTCTTATGGTTATGTGATGTCTACCTTACTTTAGATTTCGTTGTGTAAGGGCATATGCTTCCTATGATTTGTGTTTCTAGATAATTGTCTTGCTTTGCAATATCAAAACTACTACTCTAAATAAAGGTATGTTTACCTAATGTGTGCTAAAGATGTGAAGAGTGAATAAAGGGAAAAAAAAAGTACCCAATGTGTGCAATTTCTCTCTTTGCATTGTAATGGAGCTTGTATCCAAAATTATTTATGTCAATTAATAGTATTGTATGTTTGTTTTCATGCTTGTTTGTATATATGGTAAAAAATATATTGCAATTTGCTTTTTATTGAAATGTGATTGACTAATAATAATTCAGAGTACAACAATGAATTGTTGCTTGAATTTGTTAAGAGGAGATTGTAATTCGTTTGAAGCAAGTTTTTGTTATGGAATCCAAAGAGTTGATACCTTGATTTATGTTAGGGAATCCAAAGTGTCCATACATAGAATCAATACACATTATTTCAAACATGCATCTGCTTAAAGGCTTAAACATATAGGATGGATCCATCTAACATATATTAAGACTTTTCTTTTGCTTTTCTATCGATGTAGGACCTTTTTACTTCTCATATTTCTTAAGCTTTCAAGTGTAAAAATGGTGTTCAAAAGTCTCCAAGTAATCATGCTTGAATACCTTCCAAACCTAAGTGGTTTTTGCACAGGAGATGACTTTCCTTTTGAATGGTCATCCTTGGAACAACTAAGAGTGAGAAAGTGGCCCAAAATGAAGATTTTCGCTGCCGCTGCTACTACTTCCAGTAGGATCTAAAGCACACCAACATTGAAGGAAGTTGTATTTGATAACTTTGAGAAAATACTGCTATAGGGAATGGACTTGAATCAGTTTGTGCAAATCCATTTCAAAGCAGGGGTAATTCTATTTTATACACTATTATGTAATTGGGAAATTCTACACTTTAGATATGCCATTGATTTTATTCGTACGACTTGGCGCCACATTTCATTTGAAGTGGACTGAAGGTATAAATTTTTCAAGAATTCCATAGAAATTCAGTTTGTGGGAACAAAAGTAATATCTTCAATAGATGGCTGTTCATTTAGTCAAATATTTTTGACTGTTAAGTTTTGAAGTTCTTAGTAGCCATTCTTTCCCAAGTAAGAGTTGCTGGATGTGATGCTTTAGAAGGAATGCTGGCGATGTTGTTGACTACCCCACATTGAATGCCTTGGGCGAAGTAGTTTCACAGTGAATGCCAAGGTTTGCCCTTATTTATTGATTGTCATGGTTGGAAGGGCATTGGAAAGAGGCAACTTATAAACTTAAAGAAATCATTTCGACCAACCACTGAAGGTGTCGATCAATAAGTGTATGGAAGTCTTAAGTTGAGCTATGATTACCTGCAGGATGAGGAATCCAAGTCCTGCTTGTTGCTTTGTGTTTTGTTTCCTGAGAAGGCTAACGTCTCAGTAGAAATTTTGGTTCGATATGACTGTAAGAAGTTGGAGGACATTAGTGTAAAGAAAAACCTAGGGAAAGAAGAACAAGAAGCTATAGTTGATAAGATGCTGTTAAAAAATCTTTTAAAAAAAAATCGGAACATCTTTCACATCTCTATAGTTTCTATATCGGGAGATCTACTTTGAATGGTCATCCTCGGATGAGTAATTAAGAAAGATTGCTCTAAAATCAAGACTTCTACTTCTGCCACTCCCTATAGGGTCCAAAGCAAACCAAAATTGAAGACAGTCAAAGTGGATGATGTTGGGATAATGTTCTTCTGATTATGCAAACACACTTCAATGTCAAGGTAATCTCTCTCTCTCTCTCTCTCTCTGGTTTTCTGGTTCCTGTTTGTTGGTGTCTTGCCAACTCTTTTTATTGATGTATATTGTTGTGTTTACTTTGCAATGAATTCAATTCCATCAATAAATTTCCCTTTCCCTGATCAAAAAACTAAAAAAAAATAAAAGAAATTCTGAAGAACACAATGTATGGCGTTTGTCTAGAATATTTAGCCCAAATACATGGACCCTGTTTTGACATAGAAGTGAAATATAAAGGCTTGTTGAGTTGAGTTGACTTTTGAGAACCATCAAACAAACATTTAAGACCTTCAGTACCAGTGATCAATGACTTCACAGTTTATTGTTTGCTTAAAAATGGTTTCACATATTTCTCTTATATTCAGAAAGCAGAGACCGCATTTGAATAGGGCCAACCCTAGGCATAGGCCCACCAGGCCATGGCCTAGGGCCCCTCAAAATAGACTCAAAAAAGGGGCCCCTCCTATTATAATTTAGTGTAATATATTAGGTATGTTTTAAGTCCCAAAAAAACTGAAGAAGACCTAAACTAACTTAAATAAATTGAACAATTCAAAAATTGAAAGGCCCATTCAAAAAAATTAGCATTGTTATTCATTGATAATAGACCCAAAAAAGGCCCCCCTCCTATTATAGTTTAGTGTAATATATTATGTACTTTTAAGTCTAAAAAAAATTAAGGAAGACCCAAACTAATTTAAAATAAATTGACTCATTAAAAAAATTGAAAGGCCCATTTAAAATAATTAGCATTGTTATCCATTGAAAATGATTTTGTAAAAAAACTAGATTATGCAAGTATGATTGATTTATTTGCTTCTAAAAATATAAGAAGGGCGAGAATCAAGTGATACTTATTAGTTGTTGTAATGTAATGCTAAGTATTTTTTGTGATTTTAGCACAAATCTTTTGTCATTTACCTTCAATTTTTATTTTTTATTTATTTATTTATTTTTCATTCAATGAAAAAAAAATGTGAAGAGCCCCGAAAATTTATCAATTGATTATCGGCTTTGGGCCCCAGAAATCTTAGGGCCGGGCCTGCGTTTGAAGAGCGATCTAATAACCAATTAACTTTATCTCAATGGAAGCTCTGTTAATGCTCACCCATTAGCTTGTGTGCTCTTCAGTTTGTGTGTGCATGCTTAATGCTAGATGAAGTACCAATAGAACTCACCTTCATAATTATCATAATTAATTTGTTTTTTGTTGCAGTAAGTATTGCTAGTAGTGAAGAAGGCTAAGATTATACAGGGGTGTGCTTGTTGTCCTTAGTGTTTCTGAACAAGAGCCTCACTTTGTACTATTTGGATGCTACTTTAAATAAAGTTCATGTTTACATTTTAGTTTGGCTTTGAATTTGTGACAACCCTGATCTCCGAACTAGTATTTTATGTTATTTTAATAAGCGTAATTGCATGATTGTGTGTTTACTTATGTGATTACATGTTTAATTTCATAATTATCTGTTATTACATAGAATATCTTATCGAATTGACCACTAAGAGACAGAAATTGAGAACCTAGACGGCTTCAGAAACTGAAATTGAATAGCATAATAAATTAATTTGAATATTTAGAATTTTATGTCAACTTTCATTGAAAATTGATTTGGATCAAAATAATTAGAACAAACTGATTGAATTAATTAGAATTGAGCCTAATTAGGGCTGCAAACGAGCCGAGCCGAGCCAAGCTTTAGTGTGTTTGGGCTTGTTTATTAAGATTTTAACGAGCTCGAGCTCAAGCTCGAGCTGAATAAAAATTTAACGAACCGAGCTCGAGCCGAGTTGGCTTAGGCTCGACTCGAGCTCGAGCCTGTTCACGAACCTTAACGAGCCAAAAAATTTATAAATTCATACTTGCATGTGAGACTAAAGTTACAATTAAAACTTTGATTATACAATTATATATACAATATATATAAACATACTAAAAAAAAGTCCATATTTTACTAAAATAATAATATCTACTACCACTATTATATAAATATACTATCTATGGTTAAGTATTATTTACATTTATATTTTTAAAATATATAAATAGCATATTTCTCTTATTTTTTATACATAATTTTATATTATTTAATATATAAATAATAAATATTGAACGAGCCAACTAACGAGCCGAGCTTACGAGCCGAGCTTTAGAGTGTTTGGGCTTGTTTATTAAAAATTTAACGAGCTCGAGCTCGAGCTCGAACGGCAAAAAAAATTAACGAACCGAGTTCGAACGAGCTCTTACCGAGCCGAGCTCGAGCTTGTTCATGAACGGCTCTGTTCATTTGCAGCCCTAAGCCTAATTACTCAATCTTAATTATACTTGATTAGGCTAAGCTAATCACACCATATAAATAAGCTGAGATTTTGAGAGAAGGAAAGAGAGTAACTCAACATCTAGAGAGAGAAAAGGAGGATTTGAAGTGAATTGCTAGAATTTTGGTGAATTAAACTAGGCCAACACTTGAATTCACACATTAGGTATGAGATTCATCCTAAATTCATGAACTTGAGCCATGTAGAAACTAAGTGCAAGGAATTATAGGATCATTTGCTTGAATTTGAGTAGGTTGAGCATGAATTACCATGAATATGATGAATTTGAGTTGAATTATGCACATGCATGCTTAATCTTTCATTTTTGAGTTAAGATTTCTTGAAATTCATACATGCATGAAGCTTAGAAGGCATGAACTTGAAGATCATCCATGGATTCATGCATTTCATATCACTTAGTGGTGTTTTAACATGAAGAGGACTTAATCCATAACATGCATGGTTTTAACTAGTTAGTATAAGCTCAAATTTGGACAATTGGAGCATGATTTTGAATAAATGGTTTTAAATTAGAAGTATTTTCATGTTATATAATGATTTTCCAAGTTTTTGTACCAGAACCACAAGTTTTGAGGCCTTGAATATCAACCTTGAAGCTCAAACACAGTTCTAAAAATTCCAAAATTCAACTTGTCTGCTCGAGCAAGGAAAGCCTCACTCGAGCGCGTGAAAATCGAGCTCCCAGAAGTTTTGCAAAATTTTACAGTTCGCTCGAGCGAGGACCCTTTTTACTCAGTCTTTCGCTCGAGCGACCGTTGAGCGGGAATTTCAAGCAACCAGTACTTTTTCCAAGTTTACAGACCGCTCGAGTGACAAAAGTTGCGCTCGAGCGACCACCTTTGCTTTTGAGCCCTCGCTCGAGCGAAGGAAGTTGCGCTTGAGCGGAGACCCTGTTTTCAGCAAATTTTAAGAAACTCTTTTAAGTGCATATTTTCATCCTCATGCCACTGCAAGTGTTCTTAGGCACCATTTGGACTCTTATAATCATAGAATGAATTAGAAACACATGAGAAGAATTGAATTAAAATGAATTGGTGCTTCAACTGTACTTCTGTTATGTGTTTTGTTTAGGTGGACGTTCGAGGCCTAGCGACAACTCAAACCACTGTGAGTAGTAACTTTATAAAGATATGTTCAAGAAATATTATTTTTGAAATTGTTATTGTTTTTGGAATCAATATGTGATCAATTGAATTGTTTATCGAAAAGTTATTTTGTCATGATGAATGAAGTTCATTTTCGAAATGTAATTGTGGCATCCCGTGAACATAGGCCCTTGCCTGGGGGTAATAATACCACGACTATTGGTTGTAGGCCTTTGCCTGGGGGTAACAACACCATGGCTATTGGATTATTAAAACACAGAGATCTCTAGTGTTATACCCTTCGTGGTCCATTGGTTTTCGCTTCACTGTGATTGAAATATTATTGTTCATGGGTGTGCCACTTAATTTGATAATGAATGATATCGATCGTGAAATTTATTGGATATAAAGAATTGAAATGAGAATTTAATTATCATGTTATCGAACTTCATTCATATAACCTCTTTATTCTATTATTACTCACTGAGCTCTAGCTCACTATTTATATATATATATGTAGGTGGGCAAGCCGAACAACAGAGTTAGGAAAGCCTCGAGTCTACCCAGGTCAGCCTTTTTGAGGAGCTTCCAAGTGAAGTAACCAGGCTCGGGTGGAACCATGCTAGTCGAACCCCTTTTTCTGTGTTTCAGTGAATTTGAATTTGTATATAGATGGGGGTTGTATTTTTGTAAGACATGAATTCTATATGAATGCGATGGATGTACTTTTGGAACAAAACTTTGCTTATTATACTAGTTCTCTACATATACGCACAGCTTAATGGATAATTTCTATGTCATTTTATACTTCCGCTAAGCCCCGTAATTATGTTAAGAGATTTATTTGTATGGAGGTCGTAGGTAATCTATGATTATTGGCCGATCATGATGCTAAACCTATGGGGGCGGGTTAGGGTCATGACAGAGTGGTATCAAAGTACGAGTTATATCTCACTCACTTGTCCATTGAGCTATAGAGGGTCTAGAAGAGACTTCAGCATTGCATTCATGTGTAATTAAATATTAGAGTGAGACAAACTGTATGATCACATGTTTTAAATTTGTATATGTAGATGTATTTTATTTGTTGTGTTTGTTATAATACAAGTTTTATATAGAAAATGGTGAGGACAAGGGGTGATGAGCTAGAGGAGGCAACCTCCTCAAGATTGGATAGAATGGAGCGAATGATGCAAGACATGGCTGAAGCCATAAGACAACAACATCAGTGGCAACAACAACAGCAACAACAACCACCATCCCCACCTCCAATGCCTGTACCACCTCCAGCTCCAAGGTGTCAGCCGGAGACTTGTACTATTGTTTTGACTAGAGAATTTAAAAAGATGAAGCCACCAGTGTTTCATGGCGGAATTGAACCATTGAAGGCCAAAGCTTGGGTCTTAGGAATTGAAAAATTGTTTGAGGTGTTTCCATGTACCGAAGCTTAGAAGGTACAACTAGCTACATTCACTTTGGTAGATGATGCAAGGCGTTGGTGGATGTTGGTTCGAGATGAGAACAAAGACGCTACTTTGGCTCGTTTTCTAGAAATCTTTTACGAGAAATACTTTCCACAATGTGTGCGAGACAGAAAAGCAACTGAATTCATGGAACTCAAGCAAGGAAATAAATCAATTACTGAATATGAGGCTCAGTTTACAGAGTTAGCTCAATTTGTACCCCATATGGTAGATACAGATTACAAAAAGGCCAGACAGTTTGAGGGAGGTTTGCACAATCCAATTTTGGATAAAATCAACGTTCTCAAATTGCCGACATATATGGATGTACTTGATAGGGCACTAATAGCAGAAAGAAATGCAGCCAACCATAAACAGAACTTCGAATGGAGGGGTAGAAAACATAACTTTAATAAGGGGGCTACGTCAACAAATAAGAAGTTAAAATCTGGGAGTTCCAGTAATACCGGTTCAAGCCAAGGTGGCAATTCAACACCAACTTGTGATACTTGTGGAAAGAAACATTGGGGTGTTTGCTATCGCACATCAGGGGCTTGCTATCACTGTGGAAAGACAAGACACATCGCAAGGGATTGTACGCAACCACGTTGAAATAAGAATCATGGTACTGCAAGTTCAACTAGATCTACTCCAACAATGAAAACAAATGCAGGAACAAACGCAACACCCACTACAACAAGAAGTGAACAAAGGCAAGGAAGGGTTTTTGCATTGATTCCGAAGGATACTCAAAATACTGAGGCAGTAGTGTCAGGTACAATCTCCATATATGGTAAACCTGCTTATACCTTAATTGATTCAGGGTCCACACATTCGTTTGTTTCTATGGTTTTTGCTAAAACTTTGAATAGACCTATGGAAACATTGAACTATATACTATGTGTTGCATTACATACGGGGGGATCTATACTATGTTCAACTGTATTTGTTGCGTGTGAATTATTTCTCAGGAATATTGTTTTGTATGCCGATTTAATTCCTTTAGACATGAGACATTTTGATGCCGTTTTGGGCATGGATTGGCTAGCTAAATACTATGCAACTATTGATTGTGATTTAAAACGAGTAATATTTCGACCTCCTGGACAAGATGAATTTTATTTTGAAGGGAAAGGGGTAGTTCCTCCACCGTATCTCATATCTTCCATGAAAGCCCGAAAACTAATAAATAAGGGTTGTCAAGTGTATTTGTGTAGTGTGATAACTGAACCAACTATAGACATTACACTAGACAATATAACAGTGGTGAGAGATTTTCCTGATGTGTTTCTGAATGAATTACCCGGCCAACTTGTTGATAGAGAGATTGAATTTACAATTGATGTAATACCGGGAACCCAACCAATTTCTAATACTCCCTACCGCATGTCTACCACTGAAATGAAAGAATTGAAAACTCAGTTGCAGGAATTGCTTGATAAAGGGTTTATTAGACCAAGTACGTCACCATGGGGCGCACTGGTACTTTTTGTGAAAAAGAAAGGCAACACTCTTTGACTATGCATTGATTACCAAGAGCTCAACAAGGTAACGGTGAAAAATAAATATCCTTTGCGTATTGATGACCTATTTGATCAGTTATAGGGGGCACATATATTTTTGAAAATTGACTTGAGATCGGGATATCATCAATTGAAAGTTAGGGCTGAGGACATTGAAAAGACCGCCTTCCGGACTAGGTATTGGCATTATGAGTTTTTAGTCATGCCTTTTGGGTTACAAATGTGCCCGCAACATTTATGGATTTAATGAACAGAATTTTCAAACCTTTCCTAGACGATTTTGTTGTCATATTCATTGATGACATCTTGATTTATTCCAAAAGTAAGGATGAGCATGAACAACATCTGAGAATGACTCTTCAAACACTTAGAGAAAAACAGTTGTATGGGAAATTCAAAAAGTGTGAATTTTGGCTTGATAAAATTGCATTTTTGGGACACATCACCAATAAGTATGGTATATCTGTGGATCCTCATAAAATTGAAGCAATCATTAATTGGCCTATCTTGATTAATGTATTAGAAGTTCGTAGTTTTATGGGATTGGCAGGTTATTATCGGAGATTCGTTAGAGACTTTTCAAAAATTGCTGTACCATTAACTTAACTGACTCGAAAAGGAGAACCATTTGAGTGGACGGATAAGAGAGAAATAGCCTTTCAAGAGTTCACGACAAGACTGACTACAGCTCCAATTCCTACTATTCCCTTAGGTAACGAAGGTTTTATGATCTTTAGTGATGCATCTTATAAGGGCTTGGGTTGTGTTTCAATGCAGAATGGCAAGGTGATTGCATATGCCTCTTGGCAGTTGAGGCCACACGAGAAGAACTACCCTATATACGACCTAGAACTTGCTACAGTTGTGTTTACATTAAAGATATGGCGTCACTATTTGTATGGGACCAAATGCGAAGTGTACACAGATCATAAGAGCTTGAAATACTTTTTCACACAGAAAGAGTTGAACATGTGTTAAAGACGATGGCTTGAACTAATCAAAGACTATGATTTGCAAATTCACTATCATCCGGGTAAAGCCAACACTATAGCAGATGCACTTAGTAGAAAGAATGTAGGGAATCTTGCCTGTTTACTCACAGATAAGAGCAAATTACTACTGGAGTTTAAAAAAACTCGAAATTGAAGTGGTTCCTTATGAACAATATAGCTTGATAGCTGCGATGTCTGCCTAATTTGCCATTATTGAGGAAATCAAACGAAAGCAAATGAATGATGAGTTTTTGAAGCAAGTTTGTGATGAACTTGACACCAAGCCTAAACCGGAGTTCATAATTGAAGATTCTGTATTAAAATTTCAAGGGAGATTATGTGTTCCAAATGATGTGGATTTGAAAAGGAAAATTTGGGAGGAAGCCCATAAGTTAGTGTTTTCTATACACCTAGGAAACACCAAAATGTACCAAGATTTGAAGTTAGTGTATTGGTGGCCCAACATGAAAAGAGAGATTGCCAACTTTAACTCTAAATGCTTACAATGCCAGCAGGTAAAAGCGGAGCATCAGAAACCAACAGGTTTGCTTTAGTCTCTTCTTATTCCATAATGGAAATGAGAGCATATCACCATGGATTTTGTTGTTGGCTTGCCTCGAATGCCTAGGGGTATGGATTCTATTTGGGTTGTAGTTGATAGTTGACTAAATTTGCTCACTTTCTTGCCGTAAAGACTTCTTTTACTGCATATAGACTTGCTACTATCTACATTGACGAAATTATTCGACTGCATGGGGTTCTAGTGTCTATTGTATCAGATAGGGATCCTAAAATTGTTTCTAGATTTTGGCATAGTCTAGAGGAGGCAATGGGAACAGAATTGAGATTTAGTACAACATTTCATCCACAAACCTATGGGCAAACTGAGAGGACTATTCAGACCTTAGAAAACATGCTTCGTATGTGTGTTTTGGATTTTCAGGGCAGTTGGGAAACTTATTTACCATTGGCTAACTATGCTTATAACAATAGTTTCCATACTAGCATCGGTATGGCACCATATGAGGCACTACATGGCAAAAAATGTAGATCCCCAGTTTGTTGGACAGAGGTTGGTGATAAGGCTATTTATGGGGCTAAACTTGTGCAAGAGACAATTGAGAAGATCAAAATCATTTAGCAAAGGCTCAAAACTGCACAGAGCCGACAGAAAAGCTATGCGGATCAACGAAGAAGGGACTTAAAGTACGAAGTGGGAGATCATGTATTCATCAAGGTGACCCCAATGAAGGGGCATAAGAGATTTGGCAAAAAGGAAAAATTGACTCCTTGCTATATCAAGCCATTTCAAATCCTCGAGAAGTTGGGTCCTGTTACTTACCGTATTGCCTTGCCACCGGGGATGAAACAAGTGCATAATGTCTTCTATGTATCCATGCTTCGTGGGTATCTTAGAGACCCGTTCCATGTGATTGATCACCACCGGATTGCTTTAGACGAGAATATGATGTATGAAGAATGGCCTGAGCAAATCATTGATCGGCAAGTGAAGCAATTGAGAAACAAAACTATCCCTATGGTGAAAATCGAATGGAAAGAACATTATAGGAAAGAGGCCACTTGGAAGAAAGAGGAAGAGATGCAGCAACAATATTCGCATTTGATTCCATCTGAAGGTAACTTACGTTTGGAAAACCAAACTTTCTAAGGGAGAGAGACTGTAACGACCCTGATCTCTAAACTAGTATTTTATGTTATTTTAATAAGCGTAATTGCATGGTTGTGTGTTTACTTATGTGATTACATATTATCTGTTATTACATGGAATATCTGTTCGAATTGACCACTTAAAGACAGAAATTGAGAACCTAGATGGCTTCAGAAACTGAAATTAAATAGCTTAATAGACTGATTTGAATATTTAGAATTTTACGGCAACTTTAATTGAAAATTGATTTGGATTAAAATAATTAGAACAAATTGATTGAATTAATTAGAATTGAGCCTAATTACACAATCTTAATTATACTTGATTAGGCTAAGCTAATCACACCATATAAATAGCTCTAATCAAGCTTATAGGCTCATATTTACACACATTTGAGCTGAGATTTTGAGAGAAGGAAAGAGAGTAACTCAACATCTAGAGGGAGAAAAGGAGGATTTGAAGTGAATTGCTAGAATTTTAGTGAATTAAGCGAGGCCAACACTTGAATTCACACATTAGGTATGAGATTCATCCTAAATTCATGAACTTGAGCCATGTAGAAACTAAGTGCAAGGAATTATAGGATCATTTGCTTGAATTTGAGTAGGTTGAGCATGAATTACCATGAATATGATGAATTTGAGTTTAATTATGTGCATGCATGCTTAATCTTTCATTTTTGAGTTACGATTTCTTAAAATTCAAACATGTATGAAGCTTAGAAGGCATGAACTTGAAGATCATCCATGGATTCATGCATTTCATATCACTTAGTGGTGTTTTAACATGAAGAGGACTTAATCCATAACATGCATGGTTTTAACTAGCTAGTATAAGCTCAAATTTGGACAATTGGAGCATGATTTTGAATAAATGGTTTTAAATTGCAAGTATTTTCATGTTATATAATGATTTTCCAAGTTTTTGTACCAAAACCACAAGTTTTGAGGCCTTGAATATCAACCTTGAAGCTCAAACACAGTGCTGGAAATTCCAGAATTCGGCTTGTCTGCTCGAGCGACCAAAGTGGCGCTCAAGCGAGGACCCTTTTTACTTAGTCTTCCGCTCGAGCGACTGTCGAGTGGGAATTTCAAGCAACGAGTACTTTTTTCAAGTTTGCAGACCACTCGAGCGACATAAGTTGCACTTGAGTGACCACCTTTGTTTTTAAGCCACCGCTCGAGTGAAGGAAGTTGCGCTCGAGCGGAGACCCTGTTTTCAGCAAATTTTGAGAAGCTCTTTTAAGTGCATATTTGTATTCTCATGCCACTCCAAGTGTTCTTAGGCACCATTTGGACTCTTATAATCATAGAATGAGTTAGAAACACATGAGAATAATTAAATTAAAACGAATTGGTGCTTCAACTGTACTTCTGTTATGTGTTGGATGTCCGAGGCCTAATGACAACTCAAATCACTGTGAGTAGTAACTTTATAAAAGATATGTTCAAGTAATATTATTTTTGAAATTGTTATTGTTTTTGGAATCAATATGTGATCGATTGAATTGTTTACCGAAAAGTTATTTTGTAATGATGAATGAAGTTTATTTTTGAAATGTAATTGTGGCATCCAGTGAACATAGGCCCTTGCCTAGGGGTAATAATACCACGACTATTGGTTGTAGGCCCTTTCTTGGGGGTAACAATACCATGGCTATTGGATTATTGAAACACAGAGATCTCTAGTGTTAGACCCTTCGTGGTCCATTGGTTTTTGCTTCACTGTGATTGAAATATTATTGTCCATGGGTGTTCCATTTAATTTGATAATGACTGATATCGTTCGTGAATTTTATTGGATATAAAGAACTGAAACGATAATTTAATTATCATGTTATCAAACTTCATTCATATAACCTCTTTATTCTGTTATTACTCACTGAGCTCTAGCTCACTATTTATATATATATATAAATATATGTAGGTGGGCAAGCTGAACAACAAAGTTAGGAAAGCCTCGAGTCTAACTAGGTCAGCCTTTTTGAGGAGCTTCCAAGTGAAGTAATCAGGCTCGGGTGGAGCCATGCTAGTCAAACCCCTCTTTGTGTGTTTCAATGAATTTGAATTTGTATATAGTTGGGGGTTGTATTTTTTTAAGACATGAATTATGTACGAATGCGATGGATGTACTTTTGGAACAAAACTTTGCTTATTATACTAGTTGTTTACATATACGCATAGCTCAATGGATAATTTCTATGTCATTTTAAAACTTCCGCTAATCCCCGTACTTATATTAAGAGATTTATTTGTATGGAGGCCGTAGGTAATCTATGATTACTGGCCGATCATGACGCTAAACCTATGGGGATGAGTTAGGGTCATGACATAATTAGTCATCTAAATTCGACATTGTGATATACTTGATTGTATTGTACATTTTCATAATACCTCGTGATCTATAGAAGAAAGTCTTTTCAACTCTAATGCTCCTATTCCAATCGATTAAATTAATTAGCGGGATAGAGTTAGCAAAACTACTTTATTCACTCCTATTCTAAAAAGAAAAAGTTGGAAAAGCTCATCTTTTAATTATTTGATAGAGTAATTGATTGGGAATTGGGGTTTTAATAATTATATTTTTGTGTTCTCATCCAATTCAAGGAGGACTGTCTACATGCGTGTGCACACACACATTAGTAGGCCAACTCCATACTTACTGGTAATTGTAAAAACACTACTAACTGTCCTATTGAACTTGAACTGTTGTAAGGTTTTTTAATAGGCAGCCCACTTGTCTTCTAAGTTCTTATCATTTATTTGTCACCATCATTATCATCATTATTTATACATGTAGACTCATTGCCTTTTTCTTCTATATGAAAATTCAGTGAGTCAAGCCTGTGTATAACATTTTTCTCAAGAAAAGGAAAGAATATCAAAAGGAAAAGGAAAAGGAAAAGAGAAAAGGGAGGAGAGCTTATGTTCTTTGCCGCCTTTCATCCTTAGAAGCAAAGTATCAAACATTGTGCCAGCATACATCAAACCAAGAAAAGAATATTTTCATCCTCTTAACAATAGAATATTGGGGTTTCCATCTCCATTGTGAAGCCTGCACCAGCCATTTTCGTTTCCCGTAATTGTTTACAGAAAGAGAGGTAAGCTTTGAATTCTACCTTTACTCATTTCAATAATTTATGAAATTGAATATATAAATGATGCTAACTGTTGTCCATTGCTTATTTTATTCATAATGAAAAGGTAACTATGTCTGAGTTAAGTTGAATTGTGTAAAAAGCTAACTGTATGTCTACATGAGCTAAGTTGCATTGCATTCTATTCATAATGCATAAACGTAAGGTGCATTGAAAGTCTAAATATTTTGGCATTTTCTTTACCTTAATGACATGTGAGTTGCGATTAGCATGACCCACAATTCGTATATGTAAACATACAAAAAACAACTTAGCTCAAGAATAGTAGTTCTTTTTTAGTGACCTTTTAGTACGTAATTTTTTTTTTTCATATCTGAAGTATTAAGTAGCTCTAAATTGTGCCCCAAATAACACCATATTGTCCATGCAAAAAATAAAAAATAAAAGGCAATAAAGAAAGACAAAGAAAGAAATAAATCATCTTTAATATTCATCATGTAAGTTTGTTTCAGCAAAAAAAGTTGTTCTCATATTCTAGTGTTTGGTATGGTGGAACATAGAAGTCAATGGAAGACATTTTTCAGCATTCAACAGAAGATGACCCAATTTTGATGAAAAATGTTTTTCATTTTTTAAAAGTAGAAAAATTGTAGGAACATTTTCCGGATCTAATGAGACATACCAATCTTGCCAATGACACCACGACCCTACCATATCCTTTAGCTACCATAGAATATCAAAGATTCTACGTCAAAAATTCAATCCAAAGATTTTAAGTGTAAGAAGTAGATCTAGACACAAGCTTTCTTGTTATTAATAACAGTAATATTCTAGCAAATTTTAGTGTTGCTTGTTCAATATTTTTCCTCAGACATGGCAGATATTTTGATTTACATTGTAGAAAAGTTAACGTTGTTAAATTGTTTGTGAAGCCAGTTAAGCATCAATTCAGTTGTGTGATTTATCAAAAGAAAATGGTTGGAAGTCTAAGAAGTGAAGTTGAAACATTAAAGGCTATGAGAGACAGGGTTCAGGGATTCATTTATCTAGCAATTAGGATTAGAGAAGAAATTCGAGAAGATGCCAAGCACTAGATTGAAAAACTTAATGGGTTCATAGGAAGGGCTAAAGAGTTTTTAGAAGGTGGAAGTAATGTGAACGAGAGTGTTTTAATAGGTTGTTTTCTGAGTTGGTCACACTTCTGTTTTTCTTTATTTATTTTATTTTTTATTTTTTTGGACAGATGATTCGGTCACATGTTTCCAGCTAGGAAAAGAAGCAAAAGAGAAAATGGATGAGGCTAAAATGCTACGGAAAGAAAGCAACTTCAATAACAAATCCAGCTCTACACATCTCTTGGGGATATAATTCATACCCTTGGAAAGGCTCTTGACTTATGAGACCACAAATTTGGCAATGTCAAATAACAAAATCAATTTCTTCGGAATACATGGTATTGGGGGTTGTTCGAAAGACAACTTTGAAAAAAAAAAAAGAGAGAAAAAAAGAAGAAGAAGCTAAATTGGATAAGCTTTTGATGAGATTTTGATGGCTATAGTGTCTTGGCACCCAGACATTAAAAATATTCAGGATCAAATAACTGATGTGTTGGGTTTGAGAATAATTGATCGGCCAAATAAAACTAAAAGATCAATTATATAATGTGCAAGACTCGAGGATGTGAACATGATCCTTGTTATATTGGATGACGCTTTCAGAAACACTGCTAACTCTGCCATTGAGCTGTTATTTGTGAAACTGCATCTTCATTATGTATTTCATTTGGGACTCTGAGACTCTCATTACTAAGGACAAACAATATGAAAATGTTCAGACACATAAGTCCGAACAAAGAGTCACTGAGACATAGCTTGTACGGTTAAATTTTGTTCCATCCTATAAGTTCGAGTAAGTGTAAAATGTTCGGATATTTAGTGTCAAACATTCAATCTATTCAAGCCTCTTCAAGCTCAGTCCAGCTAACAATAACCCACAAAGACATGGGGTCAACCATCCAAATAAATTCAAAGAAATTTTAAGTGGCTTGACAGCAGCCCAAGAAAAAAAGCCTCTAGACCGGTCCACTTTTAGCTCATTTCAATAGCAGAACAACCCCAAAACACATGGGCCAATGCCTCATGGACTTGGTACAACAACTCAAAGCAAACAATGGCTTAAATTCATTACTGAAGCAAAACAAGAGTCATTTCACCCCAACAAAACCAATTTTCCAACCTTTTCAGCAGTAGCCCACGGCTGCCCAACCCCAATCTAAAGCCTAGTAGACAAGCTAGAGTTGAGCCTAGTACCTCCCATGGCTTGGTCCAACCTTACTTGGCCTTGAGAGATCAGCCTATCCCGATTCAGCAAAGGCCATTTTCGACCCATTTCTCTCTAAAAATTCAAGGGACTAGATCATTGCAATGATCTTCAGGTATGTTAATAAGTGGCCAACTCATATGTAAGGGGGATACTTTTGTAGTAGTGGTTTGGAAGGCATGAAAGTGTCCAAAGTCCAAGTTAGCATCCTCTAGTAGAAGAAACAAAGGATAAAGAGCCAGTTGTCCTATAGACTTTTGGATACTTAGGACAGATATGTGCTATCAACTTCATATTGGCTGAGTTCCTTTTAGTCATATCACTCTTTGTCAATTCTATTTAGCAACAGTTATAAACAACTCTCACTGCGAAAAATTACTACTTTTGGTAAGATCCTATTTACTACTTTTGGCAACAATCTAAATAGCTCACAAATTTGTCTTCTAAGCATTCAATGCCCTTAAACACTTGTCAAGGCCCCCTTTCTAGGCCCATGACTAACACCCCTACAATAATGTGCAAATATATTAATTATCGGTAAATGGTTAGATTCAAACACAGTATCTATTGAATGCTCTAATACCATGATTTCGAATTGTTATCCACCAACTTCATCTAAAAGCTTAAACTATTAGAGAAAGGGATAAATTTAATTATTTTTTCAACACACCCCTCACATGTGGCCAAACTTTCTTTCATAAGCGGGCCCAAGACGTGCAAATATTTTAATTCTTGGGTTGATAGTGAGGTTTAAACATAGGATCTATTGCGTGCTCTAATGCTATGTTAGACTGTTAACCACCATCTCATCTAAAAGTTTTAGTTATTAGAAATAGGGACAACTTTATTATTTATATCCTCAATGCACCCCCTTATATATGACCAAAATCTCATTCGTAAGCACACAAAATATGTGCAAGT
Source organism: Camellia granthamiana (assembly GCA_036172215.1). NCBI lineage: Eukaryota > Viridiplantae > Streptophyta > Magnoliopsida > Ericales > Theaceae > Camellia > Camellia granthamiana. Next base: position 42,088,914 of record CM069909.1, on the reverse strand, counting down.
ATTTTCAATTGTCGAATAGGCAGTGAGATTTGAACACTAGATTTTTTACTCGATTTAATATCACTTGTTAGACCGAGTTCCACCATCTCTCTTAACATAAATTGGTTTTAGGTGAACTGGTGAAAGTTGGGACCATAAGTGATATTAGATCCCAGCCCCTATGTTCGAGTTACCCAGGGTGATTCCTTGCAGAAGGAGAAATCCATCCTAGTAGGCTCTATGGACTAACAGTTGATAATGGACTAACCATCAGAAATTTAAATTTAAGCACAAAAACTATACCAATTGATTTTAGAAGAGATCGGAAAACTCAGTCTGACAAGAGTTTTGAGGATAAAAATAATCTCTTGAACAATTTAAGTTTTTAGCTGAGTTAGTGGTTAACAATTTATAATATTAAAGCTAACAATAGATTTTGTGTTCGAATCCAACCTCACCACTTACCAAATAATTAAAATATTTGCACATGTTTGGCCCGCTTATGAAGAACAGATTGGTTATACATAAGGAATGTATTGAAATATAAATAAAAAAGTTATCTGGTTCTCTAATACTTTAAACTTTTAGATGCGTTGAGGATTAAGAATGGATGATTTAGTCGAGCAGCTTAGGATAACACTATTCTCAAGGAAATAATATGGAAAAGCAAAAGAGAAAAAGATGGAGCTGATATATGTACTTTGTCATCTTTAATTCCTTGAAGCCAAGGATTAAACATTCTGCCACATACATTAGTGAACAAACCAAGAAAAGAATTGCATTCCCATTCTTAAACATAGAATGTTGAGGTCTCCATCTCCATCTCCATCGCCATTGTCAACCCTGCAATAACCATTTATTTACAGAAAGAGAGGTATGCTTCAATTTCTAGCTTTCCCTTTTCAATAATTTTAGGCAAGTAGTCAATAATGCTAACTGTAGTCCATTACTTGCTTATTCTATTCATAATGCAAAGCTAATTGATTGCTTATTCTATTCATATTGCTAAGCTAATTGAATATCTAGCATAAGTTACTGAAGTTGCATTTTGTATGGCCACTGTTGTGTTAGTATTAAAGGGTAGTTTACATGGAGACTCCCAAAACTATTACCAAGAAATCACTTTGGCCCCTTAAACTAAAATAACCTACAAACTGACTCCTAAATTATTGATAACATAAAACTCCTTTACGTTTAATTACCAAAATGTCCCGCACCTCTTGTATCATTTTATCCCTTAAACTATCGTGGAATATCATTTTACCTCCCGAACTATAAAACATACAAATAGACCATTAAATTATCAAAATGTCACACACACCTTGATGTTGTTAACAAAAATAGTAAAATGACCAAATTGCCCCCTCTTTTCGATACCTTACACACCCATTCTCTCTTTGAATTCCATTAGAAACCATTACAATTTTTTTATTTTAAAAAAAAGAAGAAGAAAAGAAAAGAAGAAATCTTAGTCCCTAACCCTCTATCTCTATCCCCTCATATCTCCACTCCATTTCAAAAAAATCCATTAAAAATTCTCTATCTTTTTTTAAAAATTTATTATTATTATTTTTTTAATGATTTCTGATGGACTTGAAAAAGAGAATGGTTGTGTTAGATATTAAAAAAAATGGAACAACTTGATCATTTCACTGTTTCCTTTCACGACATCAAAGGTGTTTGACATTTTGATAGTTGAAGCATCTAATTGCACATTTTTATAATTTAATTGGGTAGAGTGATACTCCATGGCTGTTCAGGGGGCCTCCATGTAATTAACCAATTGCTAAATGGTACTTTGGTCATAAAATAATCAAAATTTTGACGCGTGACCTTCAATCTCATGATTTACTCATGGTTGAAGGACGGAATGGGTGTATGTGATGCATTTTGCTAGTTAAGGGGTCTAACTTAAAATGGTACTTGAGAATAGTTTAGAGAGTCCCCATGTAAATATTTCTAGTATTAATTTAGGCATCAAATACAAGGCTCTTGTGATGATTGTTTTAAATTACTATGATTATTATTTGGGTTGAAGTTCACTATGTACTTTAAATTGATCCAACAATTTTGAGATTGTGGGTATAAATTTAAGGGTTAATTACCAACTAACCCTGTTTAGTAGACTTGAATACTAATAGGTGTTATTGACTTTTGAATGCACCAATAAGTCCTGCAATGTCTATATGTTGCCCTCATTAAATTTATTCCCTCATTAAATTTCTTTCTTTTATTATCCTATCTTTTTCTTTCATTTTTCCAGAAAACTTCTTCTTCTTCTTCTTCCTTTCTCTCTTTCTACCATTTTTCTAGAGAGCATCTCTCTTTCTCTACCATTTTTGTAGAGAGCTTCACCCCACCATTACCGTTGTTACACCACCATTATCGCTACACTACTATTATCACCATGTCGTCCACTCACCACCACCTCTATCACCGTTTCGCCACTACCACCAATGTCATTGTTTGACCACAACCACCATTCACCAATCACCTCGATTGTTGCCGATCTATACTAGACACGATCTACACATCACCACCTTCTTCTGTCGTTTTCAATGCCGCACACTTCTCACCATCGTCATTTTTCATTGTTGCTATCACCGGTGACTTTTAGATCTAGCCATTTTCAACTCATATTTTTACCGGTGACTTCAAATCCGGCCCTTTTTGGATGCCGATTTGATCATGACATGGTTGCCAAAGCTCCTACTAATGAGATCGTGTAGACTCAACTTTCTTCGCTCGCCCCCCTTTCGGAGAGGCGCAAATTGGTCTCCTACAGTTCAGACTCCTGTCACGGTTCTGAATCTAATCTCACAAAGTGCAATGTGAGATTGATAAACACCAAAGAAGTCTAACCCGGCAAATCATTTTGGAAAATCGAATTTTGAATCAAATAATGCCAAAACTGGACTACTTTGCCAGATTACAGAGTCGCCACCTAAATATTTTATTTTGGAAAATTTAGGAAACCCTGACACGTGCCAATGGCCACGTGTCCGTCATCACTAAAGTTGTCTCGGCTCGGGAACTTGGGTACGAGAGGAGAAGGTCCTGAAATGAGCACCCCCACTCGCTCGATCAAAGGATCGGCCTCTACTAAGCATGATATGTTGTTTTATAAACCTCATGTGTTCTTATCTGGTTATTAGCTAACTTTACTACGTGATGCGCATAACATACAAGTATAGACTCAATCACGAGAATTGGAACAAAACAACTCATGTTTGTTTACGAAAATGGTTTGAAAGTGCTACTCGCAAGTAGGCTAAAGCACGGATTTGCCACCCTCAAGTGGGCTTAAAACATGATTTTGCTACTTCGCAAAGTGGGCTTAAAACTCACAATCATCGAGTCGTCCCAATTTAGGCAATCAAACCTCCATCCACGGGCATTCAAGCAGTTTAACACATAAGCAAATAGCCTCATGGCAAGCATGCTATCATGGCAACACTCACACTCATGTAAGGATGCTAAAGCATAAACACTTACAGTGTACTCCGAGCTAAAATAGAAAACTAGTTAGAAACAATGCATGATTCCTAACTATGTTAAGGTGCCTAATGCAACACATGCAAAAATGCAACTAATAGGCTTGGCTATCTAAGATGGCATAAGAATGCGACAAGTTGATACACGTATTCAAGTAGGTATTGAAATATGATGTAGTTTGAATGATGCGCCGAGCCGGTGCATGCAAGACAAATGAATGATGCACACATGCAAGCATAAGGATGCTAATAAAAAATGACCCTAAACTAACCATCAAAAGAGGTTAAGTAAAAGGGAAAAAGAAGTGGGGTTGGAAGACATGCACACACGCACGCACACTTATTACAACATTGCGCCCTCTCGAAGGAGGGTCCAAATAAATGAGCTAAGCTACTCTAAGCTAAGCTAAAGCTAACTAATCTAATTAAACTAATTAGACTAATTATTACACAACAAATTGAATAACTAGCAAACTAATTACTAATTATTACAACACTTCAATTAATTAACAAATTAATTAAATTACAAATTCAAGCTAACTAACAAGTAAAGCTTTAAATATATGCTACCTCAGCTCTGTTTGAAGAAGCCGAACATGCATGCCTTGGTTTCCGTCCCGAAAAGCTCTCCGGTTTGCTTTTTAGAGGCTCTGTTTGCAGGGTATCTTCAAGAACTTGCTGCTGAAACTTACCAAACCAATGCTGGGGAGTGCACCAGTGGCCTGCCGGCCATGGGGAGTTGCTACCGGTCATCTGTCGGCCAAGAGTGAGCCTCTGCTGGCCAACAATGCAAGGGTGTCGGCCGTTAGTGTGGCACTGCTGGCCACTGGTGTGCTGTGACACCAAACTGTAACAGAGCACAAAACAGAGGAAATGGAGGGTCTCCCTAGGGCATGTATGTACTACGCCACTCCTTATCATTTCAAAACATCAAGGGAGAGGCACTATTGGATCCAAAACCATCAATCAAGCATGCGATGCATGATGGCCAAAGATCTAACTTGCACGCATTTCAATAAATGCAAGACAAACAAGACTCTAAGACCACTACCATATCATGGAAGATCAAAGGCAATGGAGACAAAGGGAATTGGCTCATTTTCATCACTTTGAGTATGAAATGGACCAATTCACCTTGTGTTCAATATAACGTCCGATTGAACACAATGCAATGCACACATGCAACGTGCTTATCTTGGCATGTTTTACTTGATTCAATTCTTGTTTACACATTTTACATTACCGAGCCATTCATTAACCGGTTAAGTCCAAGTGATTGTCCTCTAATTGGAAAGATAGCCTAAGCTTCAAGTGCCTTGAACATGAAAGAGGTATCATACTGTTGGTTAGTAGAAACCCTCAAGGGAGGATTAAAACCATTTGGCATGAATGCCTCAAATTCATGCTCAAGCCAACAAGAGGCTCAAGACCACTTTCAAAGCAAAGTAACAAGTGAAGAATGGGGTGATATGGCAAACATTTCAGTCCTGAAATAGGATGCTAAAGACACTAAACCATGCAAGCAATGCATGCACAACATGTTAAGGGCCAAATGCATCAAAGCTAGTAAAGAGCATTACACAAGAGGCATACAATACAATGCTCAAATAGCCAAACCAGCTCTGGACAGAGCTCAAACATGCCAAAACAGAGGCTAAAATGAGCTGAGATGATAGTCCATGGGGCAAGAAAATCATGCTCAAGTATTGGCTCACAAACAAGACATAAGGCTCAACGCTCAAAAGCACTTAGAGGGTGAAATATGTGAGAGTGTGACAATGACATATGCTCTGAAATTACATGTGAAATGATGCTATGCCATGCAAACATCACATACACAACATGTTAAAGGCCTCAAAACTCAAAGCTAGTCAAGGCCATTTACACTACAACCATGCAAAGCAAAGCATATATGACCAAGACCATCTAAATCAGAGTTGAAGCATGCTAAAACATTAGCAAAAATGTTTTGGAGGTAAGCTAACACATGCTAGAACAATAGGCTAAATCATCAAACATGTTAGATTAGCAAGCAAAATTGCACTAAAAGTACCAAAATCAAGCAATAAGTGACCAATCCAGCCAAAAACATAGTTAAAGCAGGTTAAAATAAGGCCTAAAACATGCTTGAACTAAGCTTCAAAATGGGAGAAATATATGCTCACTTGTAGGCCATCAACACATGCAAACAAGACAAGAGGATAGGGGGACCACCCCATCCCATTTTGGATCTCAAAACCACATTTCCACCACTGAAATTCCTCTGGAATTCAGTGGTTAAAAGGGCAAGAAAAGGTTGTTTCAAAAGCTTAAAGAGATGGCTCAAAGCTTAGCAAATAAAGCTATAAGGAGGGTGGACCACCCCTAACTCCAGACCTCAAACAACCATTTTTAACACTTAAAAATAGAGGTTTTTGTAGTTGATAACTAGGCCAAAATAGCATGCAAAGATGGCCCAAACTAGTATACAAAAACAAGCCTAAGAGGGGCAAATGCTTACCCTTGAAACACAACAGCTAAACAAGCAACTTCTGAGCCAAAAACCAGCTTTTTGAGCTCCAAACAAGCCTTCAAGAACCTTAGTTCCATGGTAGTGGTGTTTGGCTAATGGGTCTCTTTGCAAATATATGAAGAAAACTCACTTCTAAGCACAATATAACACAATAGAGAGAGAGAGAGAGAGAGAAATTTCAGCTCTGAAATTTTGTAACCCCTCTAAAGGGGGAGGAACCTCCTCTTATATAGAACAAGCAAGCAAAAAGCTTGCTTCATCCCTCCATACACGTGTATGGAGGATGAACCTTAGTGAGCAACAGCTGGCTGAAAATATCTAAAAATATCTTTTGAACACATTGGTGGCCGGCCGGCCATCAGTGGTGGCCGGCAGTGCCTCACTGATGGTCAGCCGGGCCTATTGATGGCTGTTAGGGCAAAGACAATGGCCGGCAGTGCCATACCATGGCCGGTAGGCCATCAAGAACACCACTATGAAAAGGCCAACACATGGTCCAAATATGAGACAGAATGGAAATAAGGTCTGGAAGGATCAAACCTGGAGCATTCTATCATGAAAGTTAAGTACTCGACGAGCGATCAAACTTGTTGCTGGATGTACCCTGCAAGAATATCCAAGTCTTGAGGACGGTCAAAAATGGAGTGTCTACAGTTGCCCCTCTTTGACAGAACTTGAAAGTCATGAAATGACGAGAGTGAATGTCAAAGCCTAGAGACGACCCATTTTTGACAAGGCCGAAGACTTGGACACACACTTAAGATAACAATATAGATGCGCCCACAGGCTGGGGCAAATTGCAAATGACATGCACGATGCAAGTGCATAACTTATGATTATGCAAAGAGGGCTGTAATGGAGCATTTATGCAAAATAAATACAACATTTTAAGCAAATCGACAAGTTACAACAGTCTCACACATTTCAAAAGAAAGGATGTAAGAAAATCATGCAATCTTCACTGCACCTCACGTAGGAAAGGCTAAAAGCAACTGCCAGGAATGCTCGAAGTTTCAAACGAAACACATCTTAGCGTGTCACACGCGAAAGAGGGAAAGGAAGCACCCCTCAGCATATCACACACGAGAGAGGGAAAGGAAACACCTCTCAGTGTATCATACGCGAGAGAGAGGAAGGCAACACCTCTCAGCGTATCACACGCGAGGGAAGGAAGGGAACACCTCTCAGCGTATCACACACGAGAGAGGGAAAGGAAGCACCTCTCAGCGTATCACACGTGTGGGAGGGAAGGGAACACCTCTCAGCGTATCACACACGAGAGAGGGAAAGGAAGCCCCTCTCAACGTATCACACGCGAGAGAGGGAAGGGAAGCACCTTTCAGCGTATCACAAGCGAGAGAGGGAAGCACCTACAAGATGTTGGTGTAGACATCGGGAGTACCCGAATGTCTCTAACCAACAAGGTGTGGTGTAAGCACCGGGCGTACCTGGATGCTTCTAACCAAAACAAGGTGTTCAAAGGACAGGAACCGTACATACAATATCATGCACATATTAGAAAGAAGCTTGATAGGTGCAATGCAATACAATGCATGTTTCATGCAAGATGAATAATCGCAACACGAATGTGAGAGGCATGCTCCTATGCACATCATGCAAGAAACGAAAGAGAAACATATTCAATGCAAAACAATTGATGACGCATATTTAATGCAAGATAATCAACGATGCATATTCAATGCAAACATGGTAGCGATGCATATTCAATGCAATAATTCAGAATGCATGTTCAATGCAACGTGCAAATTTTATGTGACTGTAGACGTGGCCGAACGTCCCGAGCTCCGCGCGTGAATGGGCTTGAAATCCCGTTTTGTTCATTAGCTACTACAGTTCGGACTCAATGTCACGGTTCTAAATCTAATCTCGCAAAGTGCAATGCAAGATCGATAAATCACCAAAGAGTCCAAATCCGGCAAATCGTTTTGGAAAACTGATTTTTATAAAGAAGTGTCAAACATGGACTGCTTTGCCAGATACAGAGTCGCTACCTAAATGTTTTTGTTTTAGGAAATTTAGGAAACCCTGACTTGTGCCTAAGGCCACGTGTCCATCATCACCAAAGTTGCCTCGGCTCAGGAACTTGGGTACGAGAGGGAAAGGTCATGTAATGAGCACCCCCGCTCGCCCGATCAAAGATTGGCCTGTACTAAGCATGATATTTTGTTTTGAAAACATATGCGTTCTTATTCTGGTTTATTAATCTATCATTACTATGTGATGCGCACCGCATACAAGTATAGACTAGATCACCTAAGTTGGAACAAAATATCTCATGTTTGTTTGTTTGAAAATGGTTTGAAGGTGCTACTCGCAAGTAGGCTAAGACGTAGATTTTGCCACCCTCAAGTGGGCTTAAAACTCGTATTTGATGAATTGTCCCAATTCAAGTAACCCAACCTTCACCCACAGGCATTCAGGTAGTTATATCACATAAGCAGTTAGCCTCATGGTAAGCATGCTATCATGTTAACACTCACATATGCAAGATGCTAAAGCAAAAAAGCTTATCTAGTACTCCGAGCCAAAACAATAGCTAGTTAGTAATCAATGCATGATCCTAGCTATGTTAAGATGGCTAATGCAACATATACAAAATGCAACTAGAAATAGGCTCGGCTATTCTAAGATGGCATATGAAATGCAACTTGATAATCATGTATTCAAATAGGAATTAAATACAATGCAGTTAGTATGATGCGCCGAGCCCGGTGCATGCAATACAAATGAATGAATGCAAACATGCGAGCATATGAATGCTAATTGAAACATGACCTAAAACTAACCATCGTAAGCGGTTAAGTAAAAGGGAGAAAGACGTGGGGTTGGAAGACATGCACACATACACGCACCCTTATTACAAAATTCGCCCTCTTGACGGAGGGTCTGAATAAATAATACAAGCCAACTAATTAATTAACTACCCTAGCTAATTAATTATTACAAAACTCTTAACTAATTAAACAAATTAATTAAGCTACGAAATAGACTAAGTATGAAACTAAGGAGGCTGCCACAGCTCCGCCTCAGAATGATTGAATGATGCATGCTCGATCGCCTCGCTCGGAAACCCGTTGCCATGCCTCATGTTGCCTCTGTTTGCATTGTTTTGCACCTCTGAGAACTGTGAAAATTCCTGTGATGCTTCTGTACCACCTCATGGTCATGCTGAGAGGCCATCGGCCAAAGGATAGGGCCATCGGCCAAAGATTGTTGGTTGATCGGCACTCCAGATAGCCGATCGGCCATCTCTTCCTGCAGACTGCTCCTTTTGCTGCAACAGAGGACAAACAAGGGCATGGCAATACATTTGCAAGAAAATGTTGTGCACCTACACCCCTTATCATGTTTGAGACTCAAAGGAGTGTAGGGTTCGACTCTCGAGCCATCAATCATGCATTTCGATGCATGATGGCCAAAGAGACCGAGTTGCACAAATCAATATAGAATGAATGCACAAAAACACATGAATGCCTCACACTCTATCATGTTGGATCAAGAGTGTCGGCAACCGAGGATTGAGGCACTCTTCGTCACTTTAAGTACGAAATGTCCCTCGGTCCTCGTGTTTGGTTTGACACCCCAAACCAAACATAATGCAATGCATCCAAAGGGAAGAGCTATGCAATGCAACATAAGCATGCCAAATGCAATATGACTAAAAAATGCACACAAAGCTAAGGTAACAAGCATGCCAAATGCAATGCAACCTAAACAAGCATGTGACAAAATGCAAACTAGCAAGCATGCAAAATGCAACCTAAACATACAAACATGCATCGTATGCAAAGATTGACAAGCATGCAACAACATGCAAACTAGAAAGCATGCAACAACACACAAACTGCATGATCTATGGACTTATACCGAAGATGGATAGACCTCAGCCGTACCAAAAATAGTGGCCAAAATGCTATGGAAATGGAGCATGAAAGCATATACAAACATGCATGCCAATTGGCCTACCACTTAGGCATAAAGACATAACTCTCAAACATGAGCAAGGAGTGAAAAGCATGGATGTATGACAATACTACACGCTCTAAAATGATGTCAAGAATGATGCCAAATCACACATATAACAAAAGCACAGCATGCATGAGTCTCAAAGCTTAAGGCTAGCCAAGGGGCTTGTACTAAGGCCACAAGGATCGAGCCCCAAAGGGCCAAGGGCAACCAAAACAGACCCAAGGTAGGTCAATACAAGACCAAAATCATGCTTGAACCTAGCCAACACAAGCTAGAACAAGGGTCTAAAAGGCAAGGAGCATGCAAGGCTAACAAAGAGGTGTTACACTACACCTATTACAACCAAACATGGCATGACTTAACCAATGAAAAATAGAGTTATGGCATGTCAAAATAAGCCCAAAAATGCACTAAGATGGCATCCTAAAGACCTAAGCATAGATGCATGCACAATGATCCATTCATGAGGCATAAAACACCAATTCTTCAAAGCATGAAAAAGGAGACAAATGCAAGTGTATGACCACTCTATATGGACTGAAATCATGTATGAAATGATGCCAAATCATGAAAATGGTCCAAGTCATGCGTGCTAGTGACTTGGACACTCAAAGCTAACAAGCTAGGGTGATCCATGGCTATACAAAACATGGAATATATGATCAAAACAACACAAAATAGAGCTTAAACATGATAAAACATGACTAAAAGTTCCTTTGAGTTAAGCCAAAATATGCAAGAATGATGATCCAAATGCATGATTCATATTAAGGCAAATGAGAGGATTGCAAGACAAGTGTATGGCGCATGCAAGATGCTATCAAACCAACTTAAAACAGAGGTATAGCATGGAAAAATAACACTAAATACTTGCTGAAATGGAGCTAAAACAAGCTAAGCAAACATGCTACCAATATAAGCCATTTACACTAGCATATGAGACACAAGGAGAGGGGGGTGTCCCTATCCTATTCAAGACTCCAAAACCACCTTTCCACCACTGAAAATCCTTTGGATTTCAGTGGTAGAAAGGTCATGCAAAGGCAAGAACAAGGGCCAAAAGGGATGGCTCAAAATAAGACCAAACAAGGCCTAAGAGGGGGTAGACTACCCCCAACCAAAAAGTGACCTCAAACAATCATCTTAAGCATACAAAAATAGAACTTTTTTCAATTTATAGTCAAGCTTAAAAAAATATGCAAATAGGTCTAAAAACTTAAGCCAAAATGCGGGATTAAAAGGTAGTTTATTCACCCTTGAAGAACACCTTCAAGAACACAACTCCAGCACCTTTCTTGGATCAAAACCAGCTCAAGAACTCTAACACCAACTCCCTAGGACCTCAGCAACCAAAGGATGGTGTTCTACTAGGTGTTCTAGTGCAAAAGTATGAACAAAATGCACTTTCAAGCACAAACACACACACAAATATAGAGAGAGAGGGAGATATATAGAGAGATATATATATCACTTCTATATCAATTTTCTGAACCACTAGAAAGGGAGGGGAGGCTCCCTTCTTATAGAATTTCATTTCTCAAGCTTGTTCAACAAGCTTGAGTCTTGAAACAAATCCCTCCATACACGTGTATGGAGGATGGGAATTGTGCCTACCAGCTGTCACAGCTGGTAGAAAATATCTGCAAAAAGCAGATAGAAAGGTCTCAGCTCAAAAATATGGCCGATCGACCAAACAAAGTACCGATCGACCAAAAAGAGTGCCGATCGCCCAGCACTTTTGGCCAAGGGCAAGAAAACAAGGCCAATGGCATCATGCCTTGGCCGATGGATTGAAGGGATGGCCAACAAGCCACCCTCTTCCCTCAGAAGCAAAACCACAAGTCCTTGGTGCACAACCAAACACAAAAACAAACAAGTTGAGAGATCCTAAGGCAAGGCGCACAGCCGAGACCTTCGGGAACTGAAAATGAACACGAGCATGGATGATCATTGAGTGTTCAAACGATGACGTCCAAGTCTTGAGGGCGGTAAAAAATGGGGTGTCTACAGTGACGACAAAAGCATGCTTGATAAAGACAACTTGAAGACAACTTCCGATTTACCTCCCGGAAAGAGTTGCAACAAGTCAAAAAGGATACACCTTGTTCGTGCTTGATGAACGATGACCGCTGCGCATTGGAAATGCGATTATGAGCTTCCGCAGAGGCATTTTGAATCTAATTTTGAGAATACCCTTCATTTCTAGGGATCCAAGGACACCAATCAAAGGAAAAGAGGCATAGAAAGATGATGGAAGACTGCCAGCCATGGAGAGAGGCTGCCGGCCCCCTGCCGGCCATCAATAAAGGGGTGTCGGCCATCAATGTGCCACTGCCAGCCATCGATGGCAGCTTTGGGCAAAACTATCTTTTCAGCCGTGGCTCTTTAAGTAGGGGCAAAATCACTTCATTTCCTCACAACCCCTTGCACAAAAAACATTTCCCTTTCTCTCTAGGTGTGCCTTCTCTCTAGATCCATGCGTTCTATGCATTTCCCAACACCCTAAAAACATTTTCTTCGCAAAAACCCTCTAGTTCTCTTCAATTTGAACCGATCAGAATTTGATTTCGACACTTCTTCCCTCATTTCCACCATTCTAGGTTGATCGAGTTTCTCCCAAGGTTAGTACACTTTTCCCGTGTTTCAACTTTCTTTGACTTTTTCTCTCTCCTAGGGTTCAACTTGTTCAAAGTTTCACCACTTTCCGTATTTTTCCACATTTTTGATTCTCTTGCATCTATTTCAGATGGCAGACGATATCCCACATAACGGGGGCTTCCCCGCACTCCCTCCGGTAGAGTTTACAGCAGACTTCGAGGCCGTGCCTGAGGTTGAGCCTGAGCCACTACCGTCGAGCATTTGCCCATTCGATCCGAAGAGGTATCACACCGAGACACACATAGTACCAGTTGCGGGAGGCATCAAGGCCTTCACTGATTTCATTGAGAACGCGCCAGATGACCTCTTACTGAGAGAGCCCATGTCTCACTTATTGGCCATAGCTGTAGAGGTACAAACTTTGCTTTTCTGCGATACCACCTTTAACTGTTGCATTTCTTGCACTGTTTTGATCTGATTGCATCACATGCCTTGATCTGACTGTATTCTATACATTACTGCCTCACATTCAGCTGTACTTCATACTTGATCTAATTACATCATATGCATTAACATAGGATAGATCCTGCTCCTTCTGAGGCTACAGTACCACGATAGCTCAGGATTGGTACGACGAGCTTCCAATCAAGGTCCGTGACATCATCAACGAGACCAACTTCGGTCTATTTTGCTCCAGTTTGACACGAGTCACGGTGAGCCGCCCTCTCTTAGGGGCTCTTGTGGAGAGGTGGTGGGATACCACCAACTCCTTCCACTTCTCCTCCACAGGGGAGATGACAATGACTCCCTACGACTTCGCCATGATCACCGGCTTAGGCGTAGGAGGTGATCTGATCCCTCTCGATTCTACCATGGGAGAGTGGGAGGCTGCATGGGCCGTATTGCTCAGGGCACAGCCACCGACACTTCGGTCAAGTATGGTTCGATACAGCTGGTTTGAGGAGCAGTTTAGAGGAGTTGAGCCCGAGACTGTTGAGCAGACCGAGTAGTACGCCAGAGGCTTTCTCATGTTCCTTTTCGGTACCACCTTGTTCTCGAACAGGTAGAATACCGTAGGTTTGTATCTGCTAAGCGCATTGGTGGTGCTACAGCGAGTCCCATTCTACGACTGCGGCAGAGCTGGTATCACCACTCTATACGGATACATGAGCTCGACCTCTCAGATGTGCGGGACCTTGATCGGCGGCTAATGGCGAGCCTGGGAGGTACGCAGCTTAGTTCCCCCTCTTCACTTTTACATTTTCTGCTCAGCATTTCCTACTTTACATTTATGCAACACATGTACTTTCTGAATTCTCTGTATCTGCTCTTGCACTGTATGCTTTCCGCTTTGCATTTTTCTGCACTCTGTTCAAACACTGTATTGATCACGTTTTCCTCATAGCTGTGGGTGTACGCATACTTCCCAACTCTTGCTCCAGAGCCCATAGAGGAGACCCCAGGGATAGTTCCATTTTCTCGGGTATATGACGGCTAGCTCCGCCGTAGGACCCGGGAGAACTTCATGTTTTTTCGTTAGTACTTTGACACGGTCACGGCGCGCGAGGTAATCTAGAACAAAGCAATCTACTCTTCAATGAACTTGATACACATATCGGTCAATTGACAATGAGTGATCCTTTGCTCATTCTCTTATTTTCATATCATATGGCAGCCGTGGGACATGATACCATCAGGGGCCAGATTCGCATATGAGACTGCTATGGTCGTGGCTCGCTACCACATCCTTCTTGAGGGACCGATCTATCGCCCTTAGTTCTTGAGCGAGCGCTTCGTGTGCCAGACGTTGAGCTTGCCTACCTAGTTTATACCGATGGCACCTCCCACATCTATGAGAGAGACACATAAACTTTCTGAGGAGGAGGTGATCTAGTTCATGGTAGGACTGGATGCAGAATTTTCCGCATGGAGGGCGACTACATGACCTTCATTCAGACACATCTGATGCCGCCTCTGACCGGCATTCGTGGAGGTGAGGAAGTTAGAGCTCCAGCTGTGAGAGGGAGGGACAGAAGGACCAGGACAACCAGAGCCCGTAGCAGGAGAGATCTTGAGGCGAGGCAGGAGACTGGATGGCCAGAGCTGCCTACTATGTTGACTTACCGAAGACGTTATGGGGAGACTTACCAGATCCCTATCGAGCCCGTATCAGCTGGGCGTGCACTTGTCGGGGTTTGAGGCCCGACTCCAGTATGTATCAAACCTTACATTTCAATCCTACATATTCACTTCATTTCAATTATGCTGTATAGACTACTAATCCCTTCAATGCACTTGCAGGCACCCATAGAGTACACATGGTAGGCCCTTGAGTTAGTAGCTTCCTTGACAGAGATGGTATAGACGAGCCTGGATCTGCTCAGCCTCTACAGGATCCTGATAATCTTTCTTCAATTTGCATTTCAAATGTTCCACGCTACACTGATCTGATACATTGCACTAGAACACCGCATAGATACACTGTTCCCATGAACTGCGCACAGTATACACTTACTACAACCGATTACTGCTCAAGGCATACACACTGTAATCATTCACTGCTCATAGCATACACACTTTTGCCTCCCATATACACAGACTAATGCGTTCTCATAAATTGCCCTTTTCAGATTCCTTTCGAGATGCTAGCCCTGTCATACACCACAGCAGGAGCAGAGGCAGGACCTTTAGCACCTCCCCCATCAGTAGAGAGGAGAGGAAGACAGGCTCAGGCACATAGCTGAGGCAAAGCTAGGGCCACCCGTAGCGAGAGTGGCCTTTCAGAACCCGTTCTGGGCAATGATAATGACGAGATGAACGAGGAGGAGGGTGAGGTGGCGAGTGCATATTCAGAGTCCTCTGGGGATGGAGATGGCAATGCCAGCTCAGGTTCAGCTGGGGACGAGGCTAGAGAGACTGAGGAGGGCACTGGTTCAGCTTCAGACAGTGGTGCCGATGGTGACAGTGCTCCAAAGTCCGCTCGACCGAGGAAGAGAACGAAGAGGGCCTTTCGATCCTAAGATAGTCAGCACTAGTTCAGATGCTTTTTGCTTTGTTTTCCTTTTTTGCTAGTAGCATAGTATCATTGTACAGCCTTAAGCAGTTTTATTTTTCTTCAAAACTTGTACTTTTGTAAAAAGGAAACCATGATTGGAATGAAAACAGCTTTTTGGTTCAAAAGGTGTTACATTTTACATTCTAAGCATTGCATCGCATCACACATCATGAAAATGATATTAATCTTTGTTCGAAAACTGTGCATTCAAAATGCATTGCTCTTAGTTAGGTAGTGAACCAACTAACAACTGAAAGGGCAAAACAACTCGATAAGCAAAACAAGGCCTTGACAGGCTAAACAAAGTAAGTATAACTCGATAAACAAATTGCAACTACTCGATAAACAGAATACGTACAACTCGATAAGCCAACAAAAACAACTTAACAAACAAAATCGAATGGTTACAACTTAAACAGGCATGCTCAAGCCCGAAAAGAACCAAAACAAGACCTCGAAAGGTGCCGATAACAGAATACAACTGCTGAAAACAATTGGATCTTCACACAGGAGATCACTGAGCAAGAAGGGAGGCTGCCGGCCATGGGGACTGGCCTGCCAGCCATCAGTGTGCCACTGCTAGCCACTGATGAGCCCCTGCCAGCCATCAATGGAACACTGCCGACCATCGATGAGCAGCACCTTCGAAATGTTGACACCTGTCCTCCACTCAGTGCCTTATCTTCTATAAAGGTTCCAACTTTGTGGTTTCTTCATTTCAGCTCCATTTTTGCCCCAAATGGAACCATTCTTTGCCGAAAAACTCTCCACTTGGATTACGAACTTGGACGGCTCAGAAAAGTTAAATTTCTGGGGTTTCGAAATAAATGAACTATTCCGCTGAGCCGCACCCCGCTGCGTTTTTTGTTCCTTCATGCCGCGGCTAGGTATTGGAATCTGGTAACTCATGTTTTTAGCTTTGGCAGACTAGAGGATATGTCCCACTTTGAAGATTTCCAAGCTTTAACGGAATCTCGGTGCGATGAAGAGATCTTGCCCCAATTCCATTTTGGCTATATCCAAGCTTTAGGATGGATGTGGGGGCTTACTTTGCATGACGCTCGGTCTTTGATTTGCGAGGGGGAGTTAGATATTCCCAGCTTGATTCATTGATTTTCTGACACCGGTGGTCGTGGCGACCATCTTTGGTAAAGTGTTCAGCGACACGCCCTCTGCTTGTGCATGTTATCTCATTTCTTGCTTGCCCCTGGCTTCGGAGGGTCTAGCGTCCAGTTGATTGAAGTTGCCCAAGGCTTGAAAGAGGGCAAGAGCTGCATTGGCATGACACTAGCTGAGACTCTGATGGGTTTGGATGCTTTCCATCGCCGTGAGACAACCAGATTCGCAGGCAGTCCACTACTCTTACAAGTAATGTTTCCCACCCTTCTTAATATGTGTATTTCTTACATCGCTCAGCCCACAGGCTCTGTTTTTCTCTCAAAACCCTTTCTTACCTTTTCTCTCCACATACACCTCTCTATTCTTTAATCTCTCTTATTTTTCATCTCTTCCCAGATGGGGCTCATGGATAAATTGAGAGTAGTGGACTCATGGCCAGCATATTAAGCACGCGGCTATTTCTTCTGACAACGACTGGTTGATGCCCCAGATGAGGGATGGTGGTGTGAGTGGATGTGCAACCGATCTGCTATTGACATCGCCTGGCATTGCCCCTGGCTTGATCTGCCATAGATGAGCTACAGCATGTCCCGACAGCCTGGCATTAAGTTGATTGGCCTGACGCACTAGGTCTTTTACTTTCCATTCCGGTTCCGGCGTCAGTTCGGCCACGACCAGACTTGCCCAGAAGAGGGAATAGAATACCCAGCTTCATTTCTAATCAAAGGCTCACATTTAGCTCGGTATGCCACAACATGGAGGACAAGAGAGCTTCTGGCCCCCGCTCCCAATTTCAGTTGTATCCTTTTTGACAAGTGCATAGCTTGGCTTGAAGATGAGGTGCAAACCGGGGCTTCTTCGGCATCCGAAGCTTCCACAAGCTCTGGAAGGGGGCGCAGGAACACCTGACTTAGCCATGCCCCAAGTTTATTGCTTTAATCTGTACTTTCAAGTTTTCTTTGAATGTAATAAAAAGCAACTTTAACTTTTCTGTAATGAGAGTCGGAGAACTCTGTAATGAAATCAATGAAATTGAAGGTTGTAGGTACTGAAAATTTTTCGTTTGGTCCAAAAATGGTCTAAGTTGTAAAAGATTAACTTGAACAAAATCAACTTTTATTAAAACTTTTCAAAACCATTTTCGATATGGATCACAACTGAACACGCCCAAGATCTATCACTGAGATGCACAACCCCGATCCAACAATTGGAAAGTTGCCCCTTGTCTGAATAGCACTGGCACTGTAGTTCACAACCGAACTCTTGAATGCAGAAAAGACAAAGATAGCCAAAGCAATCACATGGACAAAGTTGATTTGGGGGAGTTTATGGCTGGACTTCAGAATGAAGTTGCCTATGTATCCCAAAGATGGGAATCAAGCCTTACGTAGTTCGGTGTAGGTTCACTCGGGTTTTAACGCTCTTCTTTTGCCAAGGCCGCTCTTTTTGGATTTTCAACCTTGTGAGCTCAGTTTTTCTTATTTCAAATTTTTGTGCTCTAACTTTTGCCTAGGTCGCTCTTTTGGGTTTTCGGCCTGGCGAGCCACTCAGGGATAGTATTTCTTCAACTTGTCCATGTTGATCGGTTGGGAGAATTCAAGGCCATCTAAATCCATCAAAATGACAGCTCCACCCGACCAGATAGATTTGATGATGTAAAGACTAGTCCAATTAGGTCTGAACTTGCCCCTAGGATCGTGGATGGAGCTCGGTTGTCTTTGAGCACTAAATCCCCTTCTTTCAGATTCCTGGACATAACATTCTTGTTGAAAGCCTTGGCAATCCTACGTTGATAACCTTGAATGTGGTATAGTGCTTTCAGTCTTCTTTCGTCAAACAACATGAGTTCTTCGAATCTGCTTTGCTACCAATCCGCCTCAGTTATCTAGCATTCAGCTATTACTCGCAATGACGGAACCTCAACTTCAATAGGCAGAACAGCCTCCATTCCATAAACCAAGAAATACGGAGTTGCCCCAGTAGAAGTTTGAATTGACGTTCTGTAGCCCCAAAGAGCAAATGGCAGCTTATCTAGCCAATCCCTATAGGTTTCTACTATCTTCTGCAGAATGTGCTTGATGTTCTTGTTGGCAGCCTCAACTGCTCCGTCGGTTTGTGCCTATATGTGGATGACTTATGAAAAGCCACGTTGTATTTCTCCAACAAGTCGATCAACTCCTTCTTGAAGTGGGAACCATTGCCCGAAATAATCTCATTCGGGATCACATACCGGCATATAATGTTGTTCCTGATGAACTTAGCTACATGTGACGCTTTCAGCACTGCATAGGATTAGGCCTCGACCCACTTTGTAAAGTAGTCTATCGCCACCAAGATGTACTCATGCCCATTCGACCCTTCGGAGTAACTGCCCCTATTACATCAATCCCCCAGACTGAAAATAGCCATGGTGAAGTCATGCTGTACAGCTTCGACGGCGGAATGTTTATGCAATTTGCATAAATTTGACATTTGTGGCATTACCAGACAAAACTGATACAATCCTCCTCCATGGTTGACCAGTAATAACCCTGTCTGAGAATTTTCCGAGCTAGCATTACCCCGCTCATGTGCGCTCCGCATTCTCCTCCGTGGATGGCCTCTATCAGTTGCCTCGATTCTCACCATCGACACACAGTTTATGCATTCCAGATGGCCTCTTTTGTACAATTTCCCTCCACAGATGATAAACTGAGTAGCCATTCTTCGAATTGCCCTCTTATCTTTGGCATTTGCCCTTGTCGGATAAGCTTCCTTTTCCAAGAAGTCCCAGACATCAAAGTACCAGGGGTTTTGATCTTGTGCTTCATCTATGGCGGCAATCAGTTCATAGGCCGGCACATACCTCTGTTCAATAATGATTGGACGCATCCGGACTCCCAAAGGGATGTCTATCATAGAAGATAGAGTTGATAAGCATCTGCAAACCTATTGCTCTCCCTTAACAGATGGGTGAAGGTTAACTTCTCAAACTTGGGAATTAGAACGTCCAGGGTTTGGTGATAAATTTTCATTCTTTCTTCTTAACCTTCCAGTCTCCTTTCGCTTGAGATATAACAAGGTTCGAGTCCCCGATGACATCCAACCATTTTGCCCCTAGTTCTAGGGCGGCTTCTCAGCCAGCGATATATGCTTCGTACTCTGCTTCGTTGTTTGATACCTTGAACCAAAGTTTGAAGGCCAAGGGTATGTGGGAATTGTCGGGTGCTATTAGCAACACCCCTATCCCATACCCGTATTGATTAGATGCTCCGTTAAAGTACATAGTCCAGATTTCTTCTTCGACTTGCAGAATGGCCTCATCTAGGAACAGATACCCTACTGCTCCATCCCCCCCACTGGTGATAGGCTAGGAACTCCGCTACCGCTCTCTCTTTCACAGACTTGCGAGTCATGTACTTCAGATCAAATTCGGATAGAAGAAACAACCAACGGGCTAGCCTACCCGTAAGTACTGGTTTCTCAAAGAGATATTTGATGGGATCTAATCTCGAAACCAGTATTACGGAGTGATCTAACAGGTAGTGCCTCAACTTCTTGGTAGCCCATTCTAAGGCCAAACAAGCCTTCTCGAGCAGAGTGTAACGGGTCTCGTATTCCAGCATCTTCTTGCTCAGCTAATAGATAGCCTTCTCTACTTTATCCTCATATTCCTATGCAAGCATGCAACCCATCGTCGTGTCGGTTACTGACAGATACAATATCAACGGTTTTCCCGTCTCCGGCGGTGACAATACAGATGGGTTCTGTAGATACTGTTTGATCTGCTCAAAAGCAACTTGGCATCAGTCATCCCATTGGAACTTCTTTCCTTTCTTCAGGAGACCAAAAAGTGGTTCACAAGTCAAGGTTAATTTTGCAATAAACCGTCTTATGAATTGCAGTTTACCCAGAAAGCCACGCACCTCCTTTTCAGACCTTGGTGGCATTTCTAAGATGGCCTTAATCTTTGAAGGATTGACCTCGATACCTCTTTGTGTGATCAAGAACCCTAGCATTTTCCCTGCTGTGACACCGAAAGTACATTTCTGAGGATTCAGTCGCAACCGATACTCTATGATCCGTTGGAAAAATTTCTTCAAGGCGGTGTAGTGGCCCTCTCTTTTTTTGGACTTGACAATCATGTTGTCCACGCACAACTCAACCTCTTTGTGGATCATATCTGCAAGATCGTAGTTGCAACCCGTTGATAAGTAGCCCCAACATTCTTCAAACCGAACAGCATCACCCTATAACAGTAGGTCCCCCACGAGGTGATGAAAGCAGTCTTCTCCCTGTCTTCGGGTGCCATCAAAATCTGGTTATAGCCCGAAAACCCATCCATGAATGAGAACAGCGCATGCCCAGCAGTGAAGTCCACCAATTTGTTCAGATCTCTGAAGTCTACACATACCCGAATTCTGCCATCTTTCTTCGGCACCGGAACTATGTTGGCCAACCAAGTAGGGTATTTAGATACTAACAGGAACCCTGCAGCAACTTCTTGGTGACCTCTTCATTGATTTTTAGGGCCTAGTCTGGGCGGATCCTTCGGAGCTTCTGCTTAACAGGTCGGGCCTCTGGTCAAAAGGGATCTGGTGCTGTACGATCTCAGGATCGATTCCAGGCATGTCTTCATAGGACCACGTGAAAACATCTTTGAAATCTTTTAATAAAGCCACTAAGCGCCCGCATTCCTCCGAAGACAACGTGGACCCGATCTGGACCAGCCGCGGGTCCTTCTTAGTACCAATATTAATTGAAGTGATTTCATCAACCAAAGGCTTTACAAACCTCTCCTCCTCTCGTTCAATTAAATGTTTCAAAACAGGAGAAATTTCTTTCTTGTCATTTTTATCAAAGTTTTGAAAGTCCTGATTAATGCAATAAACTAAAGGCACATAAAAGTACTCAGAAGCCACAACATCATTCTCATTAACATCCAATTCGTCAGATTCTTCAGTTACAATAGACTCAAAAGAAAATGAAAAAGACGACCTGGACAAGACAATGGCATCAGGGTTATCACTCCCAGGAATACCGGACTCTGACTTAGAAGAATTGGAATCTGATTCTGACTCCACAAACTCTGTGGAATCAGATTCTGATTCACTACCTGACCCAGAACTGCTAGATTGCTAGACGAGGCAGGGTGCGATGGATGCATCTAGAATGCCAGAAGAAGGCCCACAGCCGAGTTATCTCCAATCATGGAAACTGAGAAGTCATCCCCCAAGCATTCCGGTGTGATCTAGGGATCTGAGAGGAGACAAGCCAGTGCCCTCAGACTCATCCTCCTTGCACTGTTCAGTCTCAACTGGTAGGTCAGTCTACTCTTCCGCAACTCATCCCCAGGTAACTGAAGGTCAAAGAAGTTCTCAAAACCTGGCAATCGTCGCCTCTCTGCATTCAGCCATGGCTCCAGAAAGCCGCAAAACAGGAAATCCTCCCCTTCTCAGACAAAGCGTCCGTTCAGGGTCCCTGGATAGGTCGGTGCACTAGCTCATAGTGTTTCCTGGCTTGTTTAGCATTGGCTCTTCCAGCCATTTCCCTTCCTTTCCTTGCCCAATCCTCTTTGGTAGGCGAGTAACCTAAACCAAAGGTATAAGGGTTGTGTGGCACTTCGGTTAATGCAGCGACGCCTTTCTAGCCACTTCGTCCTAATCCCATTCCGGGCGTGTGTTGAAGCTTGTTCATGAGGTAAACAGATTGCGCGCTGACATACAGTCCCTCATCAATAGCCAGCAAGTCCTATACCACCCGAGCCTCAGCCAAGGTGAATCCCGACAGAAAGACATCCTCCACGCTGTGCTCAATTTCCAAAATTGATGTAGAAACTTCTGGCGGTGGATGTATTGAAGAGTTCCCAAAAACTATTGCTACCCCCTTCCCATGGGGGTACTTCAGCATCTGGTGTAAGGTGAGAAGAGACAGCCCTCACCTGGTGCAGCCACGGCCACCCAAGGAGCAGATTGAAAGTGGCCGGAACATGTAAGACATGAAACTCGATGTCCTGCTGCCCCGGGCCAACCTGAGTTTTAATACACACCGTCCCCATCACCTCCCAGCTAGTGTTGTCATAAGCCCATATCACCTGGGTTGTTGGTACAAAATCTGCGGGCTTCAACCCGATAGCATATGCCGTTCGCGACGGACATGCATTGATTGCAGATCCTGTATCAACCAGGACCATCGGTATCCACTTCTCCTTGCACTACATAGAGATATAGAGCGGCTTGTTATGATCAGAACCCTCAGGCGGTAGTTCCTTGTCCGTGAAGGTTAAGGTCAGTGAAGCTCCACCTGGGAAAACTAGCCCTACCAACTGCTCGGGCATTGTATCTATCGAAAACTTAGCCTTGTCTATGGCCGAAAGGACAGCTTGTCTATGAACCCTCGAGGCCATAAGTAATCCCTAGATGGAGATGTCTACCCAAATTTTCTTTAGCTGTTTCAACACAGCTTCCTCCTCTAGCAGTTTGTCTTTCTATTTTTTTTGTTTCCTTGTCTTTCCCGGACGCCTCCAGCTGGTCCAAGTGCGGGGGCTTGAAGTACCGCCCACTTCGGGTCATATGGTCCACTTCTTCGATATACCAAGTGTCATCTAGTAGATTCTGCCCCTAGTCCTCGTCGGTGTAGGCAAGACGTAAGTCATCGTCTTCCCACCACATCCCATCGGCAACCGACAGACAGCTGTCCGGTTCTGCTGTAGCTATTTCTGTACTAGGTCGATTGGTCAAGAAGGGTGCCTCGGAAAAACCAAGGTTTGTGTTTCCATCATGGCAGAGCCCATAATCGGTCAGCCTTATGGCACGCTTTCCAAGCAAGCCTCTGGCAAATCGTTCAGGAATAACATACGGCAAACACTGTGACTTAAGCGCACCAATGCAAATGTAATGCAAAGAAACACATAAGTGTGGATAGAACAACATATCATGAGCTTCGAGTCAAGTTCTCTAAGTCCCCAGCAGAGTTGCTAGAAACTGTAGACTCGACTTTCTTCGTGCGCCCCCCTTTCGGAGAGGCACAATTGGTCTCCTACAGGTTGGACTCCTGTCATGGTTCTGAATCTAATCTCACAAAGTGCAATGTGAGATTGATAAACACCAAAGAAGTCTAATCCGGAAAATCATTTTGGAAAATCATATTTTGAATCAAATAATGCCAAAACTGGACTACTTGGTTAGGTTACAGAGTCGCCACCTAAATATTTTATTTTGAAAAATTTAGGAACTCTAACTCGTGCCAAAGGCCACGTGTCCGTCATCACCAAAGTTGCCTCGACTCGGGAACTTGGGTACAAGAGGGGAAGGTCCTGAAATGAGCACCCCCGCTCGTTCGATCAAAGGATCGGCCTCTACTAAGGATCAAAGGATCGGCCTCTACTAAGCATGATATGTTGTTTTATAAACCTCATGTGTTCTTATCCGGTTATTAGCTAACTTTACAACATGATGAGCACATCACACAAGTATAGACTCAATCACGAGAATTGGAACAAAACAACTCATGTTTGTTTTCGAAAATGGTTTGAAAGTGCCACTCACAAGTAGGCTAAAGCGCGGATTTGCCACCCTCAAGTGGGCTTAAAACATGATTTTGCCACTTTGCAAAGTGGGTTTAAAACTCACAATCATCAAGTCGTTCCAATTCAGTCAATCAAGCCTCCATCCATGGGCATTCAAGTAGCTTAACACATAAGCAAATAGCCTCATGGCAAGCATGCTATCATGGCAACACTCACACTCATGCAAGGATGCTAAAGCATAAACACTTACAGTGTACTCCGAGCCAAAACAGAAAACTTGTTAGAAACAATGCATGATTCCTAAGTATGTTAAGGTGCCTAATGCAACCCATGCAAAAATGCAACTAATAGGCTCGGCTATCTAAGATGGCATATGAATGCGACAATTTGATACATGTATTCAAGTAGGTATTGAAATACGATGCAGTTTGAATGATGCGCCGAGCCCGGTGTATGCAAGATAAATGAATGATGCACGCATGTAAGTATAAGGATGCTAATAAAAAAATTACCCTAAACTAACCATTGAAAGCGGTTAAGTAAAAGGGAGAAAGAAGTGGGGTTGGAAGACATGCACACACGCACGCACACTTATTACAACATTCCGGCCTCTCGATGGAGGGTCCGAATAAATGAGCTAAGCTACTCTAAGCTAAGCTAAAGCTAACGAATCTAATTAAACTAATTAGACTAATTATTACACAACAAATTGAATAACAAGCAAACTAATTACTAATTATTACAACACTTCAATTAATTAACAAATTAATTAAATTACAAATTCAAGCTAACTAACAAGTAAAGCTTTAAATATATGCTGCCTCAGCTCTGTTTGAAGAAGTCGAACATGCATGCCTTGGTTTTCGTCCCAAAAAGCTCTCTGATTTGCTCTTTAGAGGCTTTGTTTGCAGGGTGTCTTCAAGAACTTGCTACTGAAACTTACCAAACCAATGCTGGGGAGTGCACCAGTGGCATGCCGGCCATGGGGAGTTGCTGCCGGCCATTTGCTGGCCAAGAGTGAGCCTCTGTCAGCCAACAATGCAAGGGTACCGACCATCAGTGTGGCACTGTCAGCCACTGGTGTGCTGTGACACCAAACTGCAACAGAGCACAAAACAGAGGAAAAAGAGGGTCTCCCTAGGGCATGTATGTACTGTGCCACTCCTTATCATTTCAAAACATAAAGGGAGAGGCACTATTGGATCCAAAACCAACAATCAAGCATGCGATGCATGATGGCCAAAGATCCAACTTGCACGCATTTCAATAAATGCAAGACAAACAAGACTCTAAGACAACTACCTTATCATGGAAGATCAAAGACAATGGAGACAAAGGAATTGGCTCATTTTCATCACTTTGAGTATGAAATGGACGAATTCACGATTGAACACAATGCAATGCACACATGCAATATCCTTATCTTGGCATGTTTTACTTGATTCAATTCTTGTTTACACATTTTACATTACCGAGCCATTCATTAACCGGTAAGTCCAAGTGATTGTCCTCTAATTGGAAAGATAGCCTAAGCTTCAAGTGTCTTGAACATGAAAGAGGTATCATGCTGTTGGTTAGTAGAAACCCTCAATGTAGGATTAAAACCATTTGGCATGAATGCCTCAAATTCATGCTCAAGCCAACAAGAGTGTCAAGACCACTTTCAAAGTAAAGTAACAAATGAAGATGGGGTGATATGGCAAACATTTCAGTGCTGAAATAGGATGCTAAAGACACTAAACCATGCAAGCAATGCATGCACAACATGTTAAGGGCCAAAGGCATCAAAGCTAGTAAAGAGCATTACACAAGAGGCATACAATACAATGCTCAAACAACCAAACCAGCTCTGGACAGAGCTCAAACATGCCAAAATAGAGGCTAAAATGAGCTGAGATGATAGTCCATGGGGCAAGAAAATCATGCTAAAGTATTGGCTCACAAACAAGGCATAAGGCTCAACACTCAAAAGCACTTAGAGAATGAAATATATGAGAGTGTGACAATGACATATGCTCTGAAATTACATGTGGAATGATTCTATGCCATGCAAACATCACATACACAACATGTTAAAGGCCTCAAAACTCAAAGCTAGTCAAGGCCATTTACACTACAACCATGCAAAGCAAAGCATATATGACCAAGACCATCCAAATCAAAGTTGAAGCATGCTAAAACATTAGCAAAAATGTGCTAGAGATAAGCTAACACATGCTAGAACAATAGGCTAAATCATCAAACATGTTAGATTAGCAAGCAAAATTGCACTACAAGTACCAAAATCAAGCAACAAGTGACCAATCCAGCCAAAAACAGAGTTAAAGTAGGTCAAAATAAGGCCTAAAACATGCTTGAACTAAGCTTCAAAATGGGAGAAATATATGCTTACTTGTTAGGCCATCAGCACATGCAAGCAAGATAAGAGGAGGGGGGACCACCCCATCCCATTTTGGACTTCAAAACCACCTTTCCACTACTGAAATTCCTTTGGAATTCAGTGGTTAAAAGGGCAAGAAAAGGTTTTCTCAAAAGCTTAAAGAGATGGCTCAAAGCTTAGCAAATAAAGCTGCAAGGAGGGTGGACCACCCCCAACTCCAAAAGGGCCTCAAACAACTATTTTTAACACTTAAAAATAGAGGTTTTTGTAGTTGATAACTAGGCCAAAACAGCATGTAAAGATGGCCCAAACTAGTATACAAAAACAAGCCTAAGAGGGGTAAATGCTTACCCTTGAAGCACAACAGCTAAACAGGCAACTTCTGAGCCAAAAACTAGCTTTTTAAGCTCCAAACAAGCCTTCAAGAACCTCAGCTCCAAGGTAGTGGTGTTTGGCTAAGGGTCTCTTTGCAAATATATGAAGAAAACTCACTTCTAAGCACAATATAACACAATAGAGAGAGAGAGAGAGAGAGAAATTTCAGCTCTAAAATTTTGTAACCCCTCTAAAGGGGGAGGAACCTCTCCTCATATAGAGGTAGCAAACAAAAAGCTTGCTTTATCCCTCCATACACGTGTATGGAGGATGAACCTCAGTGAGCAACAGCTGGCTGAAAATATCTAAAAATATCTTCTGAACACACTGGTGGCCGGCAGTGCCTCACTGATGGTCAGCAGGGCCTATTGATGGCCGGTAGGCAAAGACAATGGCCGGCAATGCCATACCATGGCCGGTAGGCCATCAAGAACACCATTATGAAAAGGCCAACACATGGTCCAAATATGAGACAGAATGGAAATAGAGTCTGGAAGGATCAAACCTGGAGTATTCCGTCGCGAAAATTGAGTACTCGGTGAGCGATCAAACTTGTTGCTGGATGTACCCTACAAGAATATCCAAGTCTTGAGGGCGGTAAAAAATGGAGTGTCTACAGTTGCCCCCCTTTGACAGAACTCGAAAGTCATGAAATGACGAGAGTGAATGTCAAAGCCCAGAGACGACCCATTTTTGACAAGGCCGAAGACTTGGACACACACTCAAGCTAACAATATAGATGCGCCCATAGGCTGGGGCAAAATGCAAATGACATGCACGATGCAAGAGCATAACTTATGATTATGCAAAGAGGGCTGTAATGGAGCATTTATGCAAAATAAATACAACATTTTAAGCAAACCGACAAGTTACAGCAATCTCACACATTTCAAAAGAAAGGATGTAAGAAAATCATGCAATCTTCACTGCGCCTCATGCAGGAAAGGCTAAAAGCGACTACCAGGAATGCCCGAAGTTTCAAACGAAACACCTCTTAGCGTGTCACACACGAAAGAGGAAAAGGAAGCACCTCTCAACGTATCACCCATGAGAGAGGGAAAGGCAACACCTCTCAGCATATCATACGCGAGAGAGAGGAAGGCAACACCTCTCAGCGTATCACACGCAAGAGAAGGAAGGGAACACCTCTCAGCGTATCACACGCGAGAGAGGAAAAGGAAGCACCTCTCAGCATATCACACACGAGAGAGGGAAAGGAAGCACCTCTCAGTGTATCACACGCGAGAGAGAGGAAGGCAACATCTTTCAATGTATCACACGCGAGAGAGAGAAGGGAACACCTCTCAACGTATCACACGCGAGAGAGGGAAATGAAGCCCCTCTCAACGTATCACACGCGAGAGAGGGAAGGGAAGCACCTCTTAGCATATCACACGCGAGAGAGGGAAGCACCTATGAGATGTTGGTGCAGACATTGGGAGTACCCGAATGTCTCTAACCAACGAGGTGTGGTGTAAGCACCGGGCGTACCCGAATGCTTTTAACCAAAACAAGGTGTTCAAAGGACAGGAACCGTACATACAATATCGTGCACATATGAGAAAGAAACTTGATAGGTACAATGCAATACAATGCATGTTTCATGCAAGATGAATAATCGCAACACGAATGCAAGAGGCATGCTTCTATGCACATCATGCAACAAACGAAAGAGAAGCATATTCAATGCAAAACAATTGATGACGCATATTCAATGCAAGATAATCAACGATGCATATTCAATGCAATAATTCAGTATGCATGTTCAATGCAACGTGCAAATTTTATGTGACGACAAAAGCATGCTTGATAAAGACAACTCGAAGACAACTTCCGATTTACCTCCCGGAAAGAGTTACAACAAGTAAAAAATGATACACCTTGTTCGTGCTTGATGAGCGATGACCGCCACGCATTGGAAATGTGATTCTGACCTTCCGTAGAGGCATTTTGAATCTAATTTTGAGAATACCCTTCATTTCCAGGGATCTAAGGACACCAATCAAAGGAAATGAGGCATAGAAAGATGATGGGGGAAGCTGCCGGCCCCTTGCCGGCCATCAGTGGCCACTACCGGCCATCAATAAAGGGGTGCCGGCCATCGATGTGCCATTGCCGACCATCGATGGTAGCTTTGGGCAAAATTGTCTTTTCAGCCGTGGCTCTTTAAGTAGAGGCAAAATCACTTCATTTCCTCACAACCCCTTGCACAAAAAACATTTCCCTTTCTCTCTAGGTGTGCCTTCTCTCTAAATTCGTGCATTCTACGCATTTCCCAACACCCTAAAAAACATTTTCTTCACAAAAACCCTCTAGTTCTCTTCAATTTAAACCAATCAGAATTTAATTTCAATGCTTCTTCCGTCATTTCCACCATTCTTGGTTGATTTCCCTCGAGTTTCTCTAAAGGTTAGTACACTTTTCTCGTGTTTCAACTTTCTTTGACTTTTTCTCTCTCCTAGGGTTTAACTTGTTCAAAGTTTCACCACTTTTGACATTTTCCACATTTTTGATTCTCTTGCATCTATTTCAGATGGTAGACGATATCCCACATGACGGGGGCTTCCCCGCGCTCCCTCTGGTAGAGTTTGCAGCAGACTTCGAGGCAATGCCTGAGGTTGAGCCTGAGCTACTACCGCCGAGCATTCGCCCATTCGATCTGACGAGGTATCACCTCGAGACACACATAGTACCAATTGCGGGAGGCATCAAGGCCTTCACTGATTTTGCCGAGGACGCGCCAAACAACCTCTTACTGAGAGAGCCCATGTCTCACTTGTCGGCCATAGCCGTAGAGGTACAAACTTTGCTTTTCTGTGATACCACCTTTAACTGTTGCATTTCTTGCACTGTTTTGATCTGACTGTATTCTATACACTGTTGCTTCACATTCAACTGTACTTCATACATCACTGCTCTGAATTCAATTATACTTCACACCTCACCTGATCTAATTACATCACACACATTAACACAGGATGGATCCCGTTCCTTCCGAGGCTACGGTACCACGACAGCTCGGGATTGGTACAACGAGCTTCCAACCAGAGTCCGTGACATCATCGACGGGACTGGCTTCGGTCTATTTTGCTCCAATTTGACACGGGTCACAGCAAGCCGCCCTCTCTTAGGGGCTCTTGTGGAGAGGTGGTGGGATACCACAAACTCCTTCCACTTCTCTTCCACAAGGGAGATAACGATGACTCCCTACGACTTCACCATGATCACCGGCTTAGGCGTAGGAGGTGATCCAATCCCTTTCGATCCTGACATGGGAGAGTGGAAGCCTATATGAGCCTCACTGCTCAGGGCACAGCCACCGACACTTCGGTCAGGTATGGTTCAATACAGCTGGTTTGAGGAGCAGTTTATAGGAGTTGAGCCCGAGACTGTTGAGCAGACCGAGTAGTATGCTAGGGGATTTCTTATGTTCCTCTTCAGTACCACCTTGTTCTCGAACAGGTGGAGTACCGTAGGTTTGTATCTGTTGAGCGCATTGGTGGTGCTGCAACGAGTCCCGTTCTACGACTGCGGCGGTGCCAATCACACCACTCTATACGGATACATGAGCTCGACCTCTCGGATGTGTGGGACCTTGATCGGAGGCTATTGGCGAGCCTGGGAGGTATGCAGCTTAGTTCCCCCTCTTCACTTTTACATTTTATGCTCAGCATTTCCTGCTTTACATTTATGCAACACATGTATTTTCTGCATTCTCTGTATCTGCTCTTGCACTATATGCTTTTCATTTTGCCTTTTTCTGTACGCTGTTCATACACTATATTGATCACGTTTTCCTCATAGTTGTGGGTGTACGCATACTTCCCAGCTCTTGCTCTAGAGCCCATAGAGGAGACCCCAGGGATAGTCCCGTTCTCTCGGGTATACGACGGCCAGCTCCGCCGTAGGACCCGGGAGAACTTCATGTTTTTTTGTCAGTATTTCGACATAGTCACAGCGCGCGAGGTAATCTAGAAAAAAGCAATCTACTCTTCAATGAACTTGATACATATATCGGTTAATTGGCAACGACTGATCCTTTGCTTATTCTCTTATTTTCAGATCACATAGCAGCCGTAGGACGTGATACCATCAGGGGCCAGATTTGCATATGAGACTGCTAGGGTCGTGGCTCGCTACCACATCCTTCTTGAGGGACCGATCTTCCGCGCTTGGTTCTAGAGAGTGCGTTTCGTGCACCAGATCTTGAGCTTGCCTGCCCAATTTATACCGATGGCACCTCTCGCATCTATGAGAGAGACATAGAAACTTTCTGAGGATGAGGTGATCCAGTTCATGGTAGGACTGGATGTAGACTTTTTCCGCATGGAGGGCAACTACGCGACCTTCATTCAGACGCATCTGATGCCGCCTCTAACCGGCATTCACGGAGGTGAGGGAGTTAGAGCTCCAGCTGCGAGAGGGAGAGGCTTGGCCAGATCCCCATCAAGCCCGCATCAGCTGGGCGTGCACTAGTCGGGGTTCGAGGCCCGACTCCAGTATGTATCAAACCTTACATTTCAATCCTGCATATTCACTTCATTTCAATTATGTTGTATAGAGTACTAATCCCTTCAATGCACTTACAAGCACCCATAGAGTACACAGGGCAGGCCCTTGAGCTAGTGGCTTCCTTGACAGAGATGGTACAGACGAGCCTGGATCTGCTCAGCCTCTACAAGATCCCGGTAATCTTTCTTCAATTTGCATTTCAAATGTTCCACACTACATTGATCTGATACATTGCACTAGAACACCGCATAGATACACTGTTCCCATGAACTGCGCACGACATACACTTACTGCAACCGGTTACTGCTCACGGCATACACTCTGCAATCATTCACTGCTCACAGTATACACACTGCAATCATTCACTGCTCATAGCATACACACTTTTGCCTCCGATATACACAGACTAATGCGTTCTAATAAATTGCCCTTTTCAGATTCCTTTCGAGATGCCACCCTTGTCATACACCCCAGCAGGAGCAGAGGTAGGACCTTCAGCACCTCCCCCATCAGCAGAAAGGAGAGGGAGATAGGCTCAGGCACATAGCTGAGGCAGAGCTAGGGGTAGCCATAGTGAGAGTGGCCTTTCAGAGCCCGTTTTGGGCGATAATGATGATGAGACGAGCGAAGAGGAGGGTGAGGTGGTGAATGCACATTCAGAGTCCTCTGGGGATGGAGATGGCAACGCCGACTCAGGTTTAGCTGGAGATGAGGCTGGAGAGACTGAGGAGGGCTCTGGTTCAGCTTCAGACAGCGGTGCTGATGGTGACAGTGCTCCAGAGTCTGCTCGACCGAGGAAGATGATGAAGAGGGCCTCTCGATCCTGAGATAGTCAACACTAGTTCAGATGTTTTTTGCTTTGTTTTCCTTTTTTGCTAGTAGCATAGTATCATTGTACAGCCTTGGGCAGTTTTATTTTTCTTCAGAACTTGTACTTTTGTAAAAAGAAACCATGATTGGAATGAAAACAACTTTTTGGTTCAAAAGGTGTTACATTTTACATTCTAAGCATCGCATCACATCACACAGCATGAAAATGAGATTAATCTTTGTTCGAAAACTGCACATTCAAAATGCATTGCTCTTAATCAGGTAGTGAACCAACTAACAACTGAAAGGGCAAAACAACTCGATAAGCAAAACAAGGCCTTGACAGGCTAAACAAAGTAAGTACAACTCGATAAACAAATTGTAACTACTCAATAAACAGAATATGTACAACTCAATAAGCAACAAAAAGTAACTTAACAAACAAAATCGAATGGTTACAACTCAAACAGGCATGCTCAAGCCTGAAAAGAACCAAAACAAGACCCCGAAAGGTGCCGATAACAGAATACAACTGCTGAAAACAATTGGATCTTCACACAGGAGATCACTGAGCATGAAGGGAGGCTGCCGGCCATGGGAATGGTCTGCCGGCCATCAATGTGCCACTGCCGGCCATTGATGAGCCCCTGACGGCCATAATGGAACACTGCCGGCCATCGATGAGCAGCACCTCCGAAATGTTCACACCTGTCCTCCACTCAGTGCCTTATCTTCTATAAAGGTTCCAACTTCATGGTTTCTTCATTTCAGCTCCATTTTTGCCCCAAATGGAACCATTCTTTACCAAAAAACTCTCCACTTGGATTGCAAACTTGGACGGCTCGGAAAAGTTAAATTTTCGGGGTTTCGGAATAAATGCACAATTCCCGCTGAGCCGAACCCCGCTGTGTTTTCCATTCCTTCATGTCGCGGCTAGGTATTGGAATCCGGTAACTCATGTTTTTAGCTTTGGCGGACAAGAGATATGTCCCACTTTTGAAGATTTCCAAGCTTTAATGGAATCTCGGTGCGATGAAGAGATCTTGGCCCAATTCTGTTTTGGCCACATCCAAGCTTTAGGACAGATGTGGGGGCTTACTTTGCATGACACTCAATCTTTGATTCGCGACGAGGAGTTGGATATTCCCTGCTTGATTCATCAATTTTTTGATGCCGGTGACCGTGGCGACCATCTTTGGCAGAGTTTTCAGCGACACGCCCTCTACTTGTGCATGTTGTCTCATTTCTTGCTTGCCCCTGGCTTCGGAGGGTCTAGCATCCGGTTGATTGAAGTTGCCCAAGGCTTGAAAGAGGGCAAGTGCTGCATTGGCATGACACTCGCTAAGATTCTGATGGGTTTGGATGTTTTTCATCGCCGTGAGACAACCAGATTCACAGGGAGTCCACTACTCTTATAGGTAATGTTTCCCACCCTTCTTAATATGTGTATTTCTCACATCGCTCAGCCCACAGGCTCTGTTTTTCTCTTAAAACCCTTTCTCACCTTTTCTCTCCACGTACACCTCTTTATTATTTAATCTCTCTTATTTTTCATCCCTCTCCAGATGTGGCTCATAGATAAGTTGAGAGTAGTGGACTCATGCCCAACATATTCAGCCCGCGGCTATTTCTTCTGATAACGACTAGTTGATGCCCCAGATGAGGGATGGTGGTGTGAGTGGATGTGCAACCGATCTGCTATTGACATCGCTTGGCGCTGCCACTGGCTTGATCTACCAAAGATGAGCTATAGCATGTCCTGGCAGCCTGGCATTCAGCTAATTGGCCTGACGCACTATGTCTTTTACTTTCCATTTCAGTTCCGGCGTTAGTTCGGCCATGACCAGACTTGCCTAGAAGAGGGAATAGAATACCCATCTTCATTTCTAATCAAAGGCTCACATTTAGCTCGGTATGCCATAGCATGGAGGACAAGAGAGCTTTGGCCTCTGCTCCCAATTTTAGTTGCATCCTTTCTGACGAGTGCATAGCTTGGCTTGAAGATGAGGCGCAAACCAGGGCTTCTTCAGCATCCGAAGCTTCCACAAGCTCTGGAAGGGGCTACAGGAACACCTGACTTAGCCATGCCCCAAGTTTATTGCTTTAATATGTACTTTCAAGTTTTATTTTGAATGTAATAAAAAGCAACTTCAATTTGTATCGAGAGTCGGAGAACTCTGTAATGAAATCAATGAAATTGAAGGTTGTGGGTACTAAAAATTTTCCGTTTTGATCCAAAAATGGTCTAAGTTGTAAAAGGATTAACTTGAACAAAATCAACTTTTATTAAACCCTTTCAAAACCATTTTCGATATGGATCATAACTGGACACGCCCGAGATCTATCACTGAGATGCACAACCCTGGATCCAACAACTGGAAAGTTGCCCCTTGTCTAAATAGCATTGCACTGTAGCTCACAACTGAACTCTTGAATGCAGAAAAGACAAAGATAGACAAAGCAATCACATGGACAAAGTTGATTTGGGGGTGTTTATGGCTGGACTTCAGAATGAAGTTGCCTACATATCCCAAAGATGGGAATCAAGCCTTACGTAGTTTGGTGCAGGTTCGCTCGGGTTTTAACGCTCTCCTTTTGCGCTCTAACTTTTGCCAAGGCCGCCCTTTTTGGGTTTTCAACCTTGTGAGCTCAGTTTTTCTTATTTCAAATTTTTTGTGCTCTAACTTTTGCCTAGGTCGCTCTTTCGGGTTTTCGGCCTAGCGAGCCACTCAGGGATAGTATTTCTTCAACTTGTCCATGTTGATCGGTTGGGGGAATTCAAGGCCATCTAAATCCATCAAAA
Source organism: Camellia granthamiana (assembly GCA_036172215.1). Classification (NCBI taxonomy): domain Eukaryota; kingdom Viridiplantae; phylum Streptophyta; class Magnoliopsida; order Ericales; family Theaceae; genus Camellia; species Camellia granthamiana. The sequence continues at coordinate 42,053,780 of CM069909.1, read as the reverse complement.
TGACAGCTCCACCTGACCAGATAGATTGATGATGTAAGGACTAGTCCCAATTAGGCTTGAACTTGCCCCTAGGGTCGTGGATGGGAGCTCGATTGTCTTTGAGCACTAAATCCCTTTCTTTTAGATTCCTGGACTTAACTTTCTTGTTGAAAGCCTTGGCAATCCTACATTGATAACCTTGAATGTGGTATAGTGCTTTCAATCTTCTTTCGTCAAACAACATGAGTTCTTCGAAGCTGCTTTGCTGCCAATCCGCCTAAGTTATCTGGCACTCAGCCATTACTCGCAATGACAGAACCTCAACTTCAATAGGCAGAACAGCCTCCATGCCATAACCAAGAAATACGGAGTTGCCCCAGTAGAAGTTCGAATTGACGTTCTGTAGCCCCAAAGAGCAAATGGCAGCTTATCTGGCCAGTCCCTATAGGTTTCCACCATCTTTTTGCAGAATGTGCTTGATGTTCTTGTGGCAGCCTTAACTGCTCCGGTGGTTTGTGGCCTATATGTGGATGACTTATGAAAAGTCACGTTGTATTTCTCCAACAAGTCGATCACCTCCTTCTTGAAGTGGGAACCATTCTTCGAAATAATCTCATTCGGGACCCCATACCGGCAGATAATGTTGTTCCTGATGAACTTAGCTACATGTGACGCTTTCAGCACTGCATAGGATTGGGCCTCGACCCACTTTGTAAAGTAGTCTATCGCTACCAAGATGTACTCATGCCCGTTCGACCCCTTCGGAGTAACTGCCCCTATTACATCAATCCCCCAGACTGAAAATAGCCATGGTGAAGTTATGTTGTACAGCTTCGACGGCGGAATGTTCATGCAATTTGCATGAATCTGACATTTGTGGCATTGCCGGACAAAACCGATACAATCCTCCTCCATGGTTGACCAGTAATAACCCTGTCTGAGAATTTTTCGAGCTAGCATTACCCCGCTCATGTGCGCTTCGCATTCTCCTCCATGGATGGCCTCCATCAATCGCCTCGATTCTTCAGCATCGACACACAGTTTATGCCTTCCCAGATGGCCTTTTTTGTACAATTTCCCTCCACAGATGATAAACTGAATAGCCATTCTTCGAATTGCCCTCTTATCTATGGCATTTGCCCTTGTTGGATAAGCTTCCTTTTCCAAGAAGTCCCAGACATCAAAGTACCAGGGGTTTTGATCTTGTGCTTCATCTATGGCGGCAATCAGTTCATAAGCCGGCACATACCTCTATTCAATAATGATTGGATGCATCCGGACTCCCAAAGGGATGTCTATCATAGAAGATAGAGTTGATAAAGCATTTGCAAACTTGTTGCTCTCCCTTAATAGATGGGTGAAGGTTAACTTCTCAAACCTGGGAATTAGAACGTCCAGGGTTTGGTGATAAATTTTCATTCTTTCTTCTTTAACCTTCCAGTCTCCTTTTGCTTGAGATACAACAAGGTTCGAGTCCTCGATGACATCCAACCGTTTTGCCCCTAGTTCCAAGGCGGCTTCTAAGCCAGCGATACATGCTTCGTACTCTACTTCATTGTTTGATACCTTGAACCGGAGTTTGAAGGCTAAGGGTATGTGGGAATTGTCGGGTGCTATCAGCAACACCCCTATCCCATACCCGTATTAATTAGACGTTCCGTCGAAGTACATATTCCAGATTTCTTCTTCGACTTACAGAATGGCCTCATCTGGGAACAGATACTCTACTGCTTCATCCCCCTCCACTGGGTGATCGGCTAGGAACTCCGTTACCGCTCTTCCTTTCATAAACTTGTGAGTCATGTACTTCAGATCAAATTCAGATAGAAGAAGCAACCAACGGGCTAGCCTACCCGTAAGTGCTGGTTTCTGGAAGAGATATTTGATGGGATCTAATCTCGAAACCAGTATTATGGAGTGAGCTAACAGGTAATGCCTCAACTTCCTGGTAGCCCATATCAAAGCCAAACAAGCCTTCTCGAGCGGAGTGTAACGGGTCTCATATTCCAGCATCTTCTTGCTCAGAAAATAGATAGTCTTCTCTACTTTATCCTCAGATTCCTGTGCAAGCATGCAGCCCATTGTCGTGTTAGTTACTGACAGATACAATATCAACGGTTTCCCCGGCTCCGACGGTGACAACACGGGTGGGTTATATATATACTGTTTGATTTGCTCAAAAGCAACTTGGCATCGGTCATCCCATTGGAACTTCTTTCCTTTCTTCAGGAGACCAAAAAATGGTTCACAAGTCAAGGTTAATTTTGTGATAAATCGTCTTATGAATTGTAGTTTACCCAGAAAGCCACGCACATCCTTTTCAGTCCTTGGTTATGGCATTTCTAAGATGGCCTTAATCTTGGAAGGATCGACCTCGATACCACTTTGTGTGATCAAGAACCCCAGCATTTTCCCTGCTGTGACACCGAAAGTACATTTCTGAGAATTCAGTCGCAACCGATACTCTCTGATCCATTGGAAAATTTTCTTCAAGGCGATGTAGTGGCCCTCTCTTTCTTTGGACTTGACAATCATGTCGTCCGCGTATACCTCAACCTCTTTGTGGATCATATCGTGCAAGATCGTAGTTGCAACCCGTTGATAAGTAGCCCCAACATTCTTTAAACCGAACGGCATCACCCTATAACAGTGGGTCCCCCACGGGATGGTGAAAGCAGTTTTCTCCCTGTCTTCGGGTGCCATCAAAATCTAGTTATAGCCCGAAAACCCATCCATGAATGAGAGTAGCGCATGCCCAATAGTGAAGTCCACTAATTCATCGATAAGTGGCATCGGAAAGTCGTCCTTCGGACTGGCTTTGTTCAGATCTCTGAAGTCCTACACATACCCGAATTCTGCCATCTTCCTTCGGCATCGGAACTATGTTGGCCAACCAAGTAGGGTATTCAGATACTAACAGGAATCCTATATCAATCTGCTTCGGGACCTCTTCTTTGAGTTTTAGGGCCCAATCCGAATGGATCCTTCGAAGCTTCTGCTTAACAGGTCGGGCCTCTGGGTCAAGAGGGATCCAGTTTTGTACGATCCAGGATCGATTCCAAGCATGTCTTCATAGGACCTACGCAAAAACATCTTTGAAATCTTTTAATAAAGCGACTAAGCGCTCGTGTTCCTCCGAAGACAACGTGGACCCGATCTGGACCAGCCGCAGGTCCTTCTTAGTACCAACATTAATTGAAGTGAATTCATCAACCAAAGGCTTTACAAACCTCTCCTCCTCTCGTTCAATCAAATGTTTCAAAACCGGAGGAATTTCTTCCTCATCATTTTTTATCAAAGTTTTGAAAGTCCTGATTAATGCAATAAACTAAAGTGCACAAAAAAGTACTCACAAGCCACAACATCATTCTCATTAACATCCAGTTCATCTGATTCTTCGATTACAATAGACTCAAAAGAAAATGAAAAAAATGACCTGGACAAGACAACGGCATCCGAGTTATCACTCCCAGGAATACCGGACTCTGACTCAGAAGAACTGGAATCTGATTCCGACTCCACAGAGTCTATGTAATCAGATTTTGGTTCACTACCTGACCCAGAACTGCTAGATAAAAAGGCCTCCTCGAATTGCCAGAGCGAGAGAGGGTGTGATAGATGCATCCAGAATGCCAGAAGAAGGGCCCACAGCTGAGTTATCTCCAATCATGGAAACTGAGAAGTCATCCCTCAAGCACTCCAGTGTGATCTGAGGATCTGAGAGGGAGACAAGCCCAATGCTACCACCCATTTCCAATTCTGTGCCCTCGGACTCATCTCTTTGCACTGCTCAGTCTCAACTGGTGGTGTCAGTCTGCTCTTCCACAACTTCATCCCCAAGTAACCGAAGGTCAAAGAAGATCTCAAAACCTGGCAAGCGCCGCCTCTCTGCATTCAGCCATGGCTTCGGAAAGTCACAAAATGGGAAATCCTCCCCCTTTTGGACAAAGCGTCCGTTCAGGGTCCCTTGGATAGGTCCGTGCACTAGCTCGTAGTGCTTCCCAGCTTGTTTAGCATTGGCTCTTCCGGCCATTTCCCTTCCTTTCCTTGCCCAATCCTTTTTGGTAGGTGAGTAACCTAAACCAAAGGTACAAGGGTTGTGTGGCACTTCGGTTAATGCAGTGACGCCTTTCCGGCCACTCCGTCCTAATCCCATTTTGGGCATGTGTTGAAGCTTGTTCATGAGGTAAATGGATTGCGTGTTGACATACAGTCCCTCATCAACAGCCAGCAAGTCCAGTACCACCCGAGCCTCAGCCAAGGTCAATCCCAACATAAAGACATCCTCCACGCCATGCTCAATTTCCAAAACTGGCGTAGAAACTTTTGGCGGCGGATGTATTGAAGAGTTCCCAAAAACTATTGCTACCCCCTTCCCGTGGAGGTACTTTAGCATCTAGTGTAAGGTGGAAGAGGCAGCCCTCACCTGGTGCAGCCACGGCTGTCCAAGGAGTAGATTGAAGGTGGTCGGAACATCTAAGACATGAAACTCGATGTCCTGCTGCCCCGGGCCAACCTGAGTTTTAATCCGCACTGTCCCCATCATCTCCTAGCTAGTGTTGTCATAAGCCTGTATCACCTGGGCTGTTGGTACGAAATCTGCGAGCTTCAACCTGATAGCATACGCCGTTCGTAACGGACATATATTGATTGTAGATCCTGTATCAACCAGGATCACTGGTATCCACTTCTCCTTGCACTCCACAGAGATATAGAGCAGCTTGTTATGATCAGAACCCTTAGGCGGTAGTTCCTTGTCCATGAAGGTTAAGGTCGGTGAAGCTCCACCTGGGAAAACCAGTCCTACCAACTGCTTGGGCGTTGTATCGACCGAAAGCTTAGCCTTGTCCATGGCCGAAAGGACAACTTGTCTATGAACCCTCGAGGCCATAAGTAGTCCCTAGATGGAGATGTCTGCCTGAATTTTCTTTAGCTATTTCAACACAGCTTCCTCCTCTAGCAGTTTGTCTTTCTACTTTTCTGCTTCTTTGTCCTTCTTGGACGCCTCCAGCTGGTCCAAGTGTGGGGGCTTGAAGTACCGCCCACTTCGGGTCATATGGTCCACTTCTTCGATGTACCAAGTGTCATCCAGTTGATTTTGCCCCCAATCCTCGTCGGTGTGGGCAAGACGTAAGTCATCGTCTTCCCACCACATCCTATCGGCAACCGACAGACAGTTGTCTGGTTCCGCTATAACTATTTCTGTACTCACAACACATTTTGTGCCCTCAGGTGCCTTGGCCTTTCTAGCCCTATCATCATTCTCGACTTTCTCTTGCTTAAGCTGCTTCAATATAGCCTCGTGTTCAATGTCTGCTGTATACAAACTGCCCAAACCCCGAGCAAAATTCTTTGCACCGGTGCTCTCCGGCGATTCCTCCTAATTCTTGACCATTCCGGCCACTACAGACGTTCCCCTTTCTGACGGTCCCTGTTTTGATTGATGGTCCTCAATAACATTTGGCTCGTCACTGAGCCACCCTGTAATATCCATCGGCCCATTCGAGTCAAACCAGTTGATGCTCACATCCCTCGAATCATGCTCATTGAAGAACTACAGGTTGTTGATATCCTCGTCGGTGATCGGCTAGGTCATCGAGCCCCTGACTCGGCCCATCCTCCCGGACAACATGTACCTCTGCTACAGTTGGCAATTCTACCATTGGCTTGGCTTGATCTGTTGGCACAATATAATCACACGGGTTGTATGCTTCCTTAGTTAAGCTTGCAGAGCTCTCTGGCATTCCCTCTTCTGTCATGGCCACCACCATGGGTTCAGATCGGGATATTGACGTGCTCATCATGCATAATTCTATGTATTCCGGGATGAACAACGCCGGCTTAGGCAGGTGGGAGGGAGTGATGTATATGCTGGGTTCGTATGGGACAGTCGTGGTTTGAATTAGGTTTATCTGCCTGGGTGAAGGGGGGTTGTTATATGGTGGAAGAGGGTTAGTGGTGACTTTGGCTTCTCGGGAGGCGCAATCACCTTGTTGTCGATGAGATCCTGGATCTCATAACGCAGCCTGAAGCATTGGTCGGTGTCATGACCGTGCTGCTAGTGAAAGGCGCAATACTTGGCTGGGTTATGTGTTGGAGGGAGGTTATTTGGTAGTGGGCATGGTTCCAAGGGCTTCAGATGCCCTTTTCTAATCAAGACCTTCAAGGCCGCTGATAAAGACATATAGAGCGGGGAGAAAGTCCTCTGACCCCAGGGTGGATTTTTTGCTGGTTGCGAGCTGGTTCCAGACGTACCGGTGAAAGGTGTAGCTACTTTTTGGCGTGGTGGTGACCATGCCGACATCAGAAGTTCTCGCGAATGCACTACTACTTGTAGAGTATTTGAACCGTGTGCAATCGCCCTCCTGGGCTACTCCTTCTCCTGGTCAATCAGGCCTTGCTTCATAGCGTCTTCTATCTATACCCCAAGCAAAGGTGGGAAGGGGTAAAACAATCATTTTATGCATTAGTTTGGGTTGTAAGTTGCGCACAACCATTCTTATTTGATCTTTCTCAGTTGGCATCATGAAGGCCTTAGCCCTCCAGCGGGTAACAAAGTCAGAAAAGCCCTCCTTCGGCTCCTGTCTAGTTGCCTTAAGAACACGAGTCGTGAATTCGATTCGGGTATTGTATGAATATCGGGCGACAAAGGCCTCAGCCATCTCCTCCCAACTCCTTTTCACTGAGTCCTCCAGGTTGGCGTACCAAATGGCCGCAATACCCGACAGGGTCCGACCGAAGAGTGATAGTTTCTGGAGTCTCGTCAAGCCCATCTGGCACAAAATATTAGAAAACAGCCTCAAATGAACCATAGGATCGCCTGAGCCGTCAAAGCGATCTATGTACGGCATTTTGAACCTGCCCAGCAATGTCACCGCCAAATCAGTGTATCCATCTTCTATATCCAGGATCAAGTTAACTCCCTAGGCTCGCTTGAACAACTTTTCGAGCTTACCCACTTTTAGCGCGGTTGGATCAATCTCAAATTCGAACGGCGTGTCCACTAGATTAGCCGGTGCTTTAGACATCTGATGTGGGATTGGCAGTAGGACTGGCCCTGTTGGAACGTCCGTATTTTTCTGGATGTTCAATGTTTCCCCTGGTGTTGGAACCCTAGGTGCGGGTAGGGGTGGATGTGAAGCAGATGCACCGGCTAGTTGTGGTTGCTACTATTGTTGGAGCTTGACAATTAGTTCTGCTTGTTGGGCTACAACCTCTGCCTGATGTGCGGTGACCTCTGCCTGGCGAGCAGCATCCCGCTGCATGGTCTATTTGGTCTCTTGGAGTTGACGCATCATGTCCTCCATACTGACTATGAAGTGCTGATCTTACTAAACAGGTATGTATTCCCTCTCTGAGGTGGAAGCAGATATCTCAGCCCAACTATGCACAGGTGAGGTGGATAATGACCGCTGATCAAGTAACTGCTGTACTGATGACCTGTGCCTAACTGACCATCGTCTAGTAACCGGGGATAGTGAAATAAACACTGGTTGTCCACCAATTAGATCCTTAGATCAAGAAAGTCTCCTTCCTCTAGTCCAGAGTGCTCAGGGGGTATCTGCCTTGGCAGAAGAAATGATGCAATACTACCTTACAAAAAGATAAATAAAGCAAAAAAAAAGAAACAACAATTAGAAAACGGACAGCATTTTGGCTTAGATAATGACAACACACAGCTGATAATCATAAGCTGGACAATCTGTACTCAACACTAATTTTTGCCCCCAAATCACTGCCTCAATACTAATACCCTCAACCACTGATGTCCTCAGACTGATACCCAGACTTGCAAACTGATACATGCATTCTCTGTAGAGTCACACTCTAAAAGCACATAGCAAGCAAGTGAGAGCCAAAACACCCCTATGGTGGGATAGGGTTTCCCTGTCCTATCTTGTCAGGAGCTAGGGCTCTACTATACACGCATTCAGTTTCAAACAACCTACATTCAGGTAAGCAACCTGCCCTAGTTTGGAATGGTCTCTATGGCTTCCGATATGCAACTAGGTCGATTGGTCAAGAAGGGTGCCTCGGCAAAACCAAGGTTTGTGTTTCCGTCGTGGCAGAGCCCATAATCGGTCAGCCTTATGGCACGTTTTTCCAAGCAAGCCTCTGGCAAACCGGCCAGGAATAACAGACGGCAAACACTGTGACTTAAGCGCACCAATGCAAATGCAATGCAAAGAAACACATAAGTGTGGATAAAACAACATATCATGAGCTTCGAGTCAAGTTCTCTAAGTCCCCAGCAGAGTCGCCAGAAACTGTAGACTCGACTTTCTTCGCGCGCCCCCTTTTCGGAGAGGCACGAATTGGTCTCCTACAGTTCGGACTCCTGTCACAGTTCTGAATCTAATCTCACAAAGTGCAATGTGAGACTGATAAACACCAAAGAAGTCCAATTCGACAAATTATTTTAGAAAATCGGATTTTGAATCAAATAATGCCAAAACTGGACTACTTCGTCAGATTACAGAGTCGCCACCTAAATATTTTATTTCGAGAAATTTAGGAAACTCTGACTCGTGCCAAAGGCCACGTGTCCGTCATCACCAAAGTTGCCTCGGCTCGGGAACTTGGGTACGAGAGGGGAAGGTCCTGAAATGAGCACCCCTGCTCGCCCGATCAAAGAATCAGCCTCTACTAAGCACGATATGTTATTTTATAAATCTCATGTGTTCTTAACAGGTTATTAGCTAACTTTACTACGTGATGCGCACATCACACAAGTATAGACTCAATCACGAGAATTGGAACAAAACAATTCATGTTTGTTTTCGAAAATGGTTTGAAAGTGCTACTCGCAAGTAGGCTAAAGTGCGGATTTGCCACCCTCAAGTGGGCTTAAAACATGATTTTGCCACTTCGCAAAGTGGGTTTAAAACTCACAATCATCAAGTCGTTGCAATTCAGGCAATCAAGTAGTTTACCACATAAGCAAATAGCCTCATGGCAAGCATGTTATCATGGCAACACTCATACTCATGCAAGGATGCTAAAGCATAAACACTTACAGTGTACTCCGAGCCAAAACAGAAAACTAGATAGAAACAATGCATGATTCCTAACTATGTTAAGGTGCCTAATGCAACACATGCAAAAATGCAACTAATAGGCTCGGCTATCTAAGATGGCATATGAATGTGACAATTTGATATACGTATTCACGTAGGTATTGAAATACGATGCAGTTTGAATGATGCGCCGAGCCCAGTGCATGCAAGACAAATGAATGATGTACGCATGCAAGTATAAGGATGCTAATAAAAAATGACCCCAAACTAACCATCGAAAGCGGTTAAGTAAAAGGGAGAAAGAAGTGGGGTTAGAAGATATGCACACATGCACGCACACGTATTACAACATTCCGCCCTCTCGAAGGAGGGTCCGAATAAAGGAGCTAAGCTCCTCTAAGCTAAGCTAAAGCTAACTAATCTAATTAAACTAATTAGACTAATTATTACACAACAAATTGAATAACTAGTAAACTAATTACTAATTATTACAACACTTCAATTAATTAACAAATTAATTAAATTACAAATTCAAGCTAACTAACAAGTAAAGCTTTAAATATATGCTGCCTCAACTCTGTTTGAAGAAGTCAAACATGCATGCCTTGGTTTCCGTCCTGAAAAGCTCTCCGGTTTGCTCTTTAGAGGCACTGTTTGCAGGGTGTCTTCAAGAATTTGCTGCTGAAACTTACCAAACCAATGCTGGGGAGTGCACCAGTGGCATACCAGCTATAGGGAGTTGCTGCCGGCCATCTGTCAGCCAAGAGTGAGCCTCTGTCAGCCAACAATGCAAGGGTGTCGGCCATTAGTGTGGCACTGCCGGCCACTGGTGTGCTGTGACACCAAACTGCAACAAAGCACGAAACAGAGGAAAGGGAGGGTCTCCCTAGGGCATGTATGTACTGTGCCACTCCTTATCATTCCAAACATCAAGGGAGAGGCACTATTGGATCTAAAACCAACAATCAAGCATGTGATGCATGATGGCCAAAGATCCAACTTACACGCATTTCAATAAATACAAGACAAACAAGACTCTAAGACTACTACCTTATCATGGAAGATCAAAGGCAATGGAGACAAAAGGAATTGGTTCATTTTCATCACTTTGAGTATGAAATGGACCAATTTATCTTGTGTTCAATATAACGTCTGATTGAACACAATGCAATGCGCACATATAACATGCTTATCTTGGCATGTTTTACTTGATTCAATTCTTGTTTACACATTTTACATTACCGAGCCATTCATTAACCGGTTAAGTCCAAGTGATTGTCCTCTAATTGGAAAGATAGCCTAAGCAGTGCCTTGAACATGAAAGAGGTATCATGCTGTTGGCTAGTAGAAACCCTCAATGGAGGATTAAAACCATTTGGCATGAATGCCTCAAATTCATGCTCAAGCCAACAAGAGGCTCAAGACCACTTTCAAAGCAAAGTAACAAGTGAAGAATGGAGTGATATGGAAAACATTTCAGTTCTAAAATAGGATGCTAAAGACACTAAACCATGCAAGCAACACATGCACAACATGTTAAGGGCCAAAGGCATCAAAGCTAGTAAAGAGCATTACACAAGAGGCATACAATACAATGCTCAAACAGCCAAACCAGCTCTAGACGGAGCTCAAACATTCCAAAATAGAGGCTAAAATGAGCTGAGATGATAGTCCATGGGGCAAGAAAATCATGCTCAAGTATTGGCTCACAAACAAGACATAAGGCTCAATACTCAAAAGCACTTAGAGAGTAAAATATGTGAGAGTGTGACAATGACATATGCTCTGAAATTACATGTGAAATGTTGGTATGCCATGCAAACATCACATACACAACATGTTAAAGGCCTCAAAACTCAAAGCTAGTCAAGGCCATTTACACTACAACCATGCAAAGCAAAGCATATATGACCAAGACCATCCAAATCAAAGTTCAAGCATGCTAAAACATTAGCAAAAATGTGCTGGAGGTAAGCTAACACATGCTAGAACAATAGGCTAAATCATCAAACATGCTAGACTAGCAAGCAAAATTGCACTACAAGTACCAAAATCAAGCAACAAGTGACCAATCTAGCCAAAAATAGAGTTAAAGTTGGTCAAAATAAGGCCTAAAACATGCTTGAACTAAGCTTCAAAATGGGAGAAATATATGCTCACTTGTTAGGCCATCAACACATGCAAGCAAGACAAGAGGAGGGGGGACCACCCCATCCCATTTTGGACTTCAAAACCACCTTTCCACCACTAAAATTCCTCTGGAATTCAGTGGTTAAAAGGGCAAGAAAAGGTTGTTTCAAAAGCTTAAAGAGATGGCTCAAAGCTTAGCAAATAAAGCTGCAAGGAGGGTGGACCACCCCTAACTCTAAAAGGGCCTCAAACAACCATTTTTAACACTTAAAAATAGAGGTTTTTGTAGTTGATAACTAGGCCAAAATAGCATGCAAAGGTGGCCCAAACTAGTATACAAAAACAAGCCTAAGAGGGGTAAATGCTTACCCTTGAAGCACAGCAGCTAAACAAGCAACTTCTAAGCCAAAAACCAGCTTTTTGAGCTCCAAACAAGCCTTCAAGAACCTCAGCTCCAAGGTATTGGTGTTTGGATAAGGGTCTCTTTGCAAATATATGAAGAAAACTCACTTCTAAGCACAATATAACACAATATAGAGAGAGAGAGAGAGAGAATTCTAGAGAGAGAGAAATTTCAGCTCTGAAATTTTGTAACCCCTCTAAAGGGGGAGGAACCTTCCCTTATATAGAGCAAGCAAGCAAAAAGCTTGCTTCATCTCCCCATACACATGTATGGATAATGAACCTCAGTGAGCAACAACTGGCTGAAAATATCTAAAAATATCTTCTGAACACACTGGTGGCCGGCCGGCCATCAGTGGTGGCCGGCAGTGCCTCATTGATGGCCGGCAGGGCCTATTGATGGCCAGCAGGGCAAAGACAATGGCCGGCAGTGCCATACCATGGTTGTCAGGCTATCAAGAACACCACTATGAAAAGGCCAACACATGGTCCAAATATGAGATAGAATGGAAATAGGGTCTGGAAGGATCAAACCTGGAGCATTTCGTCACGAAAGTTGAGTACTCGACGAGCGATCAAACTTGTTGCTGGATGTACCCTACAAGAACATCCAAGTCTTGAGGACGGTCAAAAATGGGGTGTCTACAGATCAGATCTGTTTTCTCTCTATATGTGTGTGTATTGATGAATCTCCATCAATTTGTTTGTAAAGATCTAATTAAATAAGATCTGTTATTTGTAATATTTGTATATTAATGAATAATTTTACAGTGATAAAATTATCATTCTTACTTTGATTTTGTATGTTTAATTGTATTGGTGTGTTATTGTGAATGAATAAGCGAGTGAGTATGTATTATGTGAGTGTAAGTGTAAGTGTAAGAGTGAGATGTAGTAATTTATTAAGTGGTTTGAAAAAAATTGATGAGTATTATCAGTGATAAATTTATCACTGATACCATATCTGAGGAAGTGGTGAGAGTAGTGACATAATGAAAAATGATATTATTTTGCCTGAAAAAATGGTTAGATAATTGTCAAAAATCATTGTCAGAAAAATATCGTCGGATGTTGGAGATGGTAGCTGGAGATTTGCTAACGGTCTGAGATGGTAGCTGGTGATCGGAGCTGCCAAACATGGTCGCCAGTAATCAGAGTTGGCGGCCAGACATGGTTGCTAATATTTGGAGATGAAGAAGGAGAGGGTATTTTGGATATATTAATAGGTAGAAAAAGGAGCAGGATTTATAGGTAAATAAGTTTGATTAATAGGATTGGCCCATAAGGGTCCCTAAATTTAAGAGAATATTTTGTACCTAATGGTTAAAGCTCAAGTTTGTTCACAGTAACCTATGTGTGGAGTGTACAAATATCAAGTTTAGTCAAGTCGACTCTATTAGGAGTGCAATTTGGGTGGGTTAAACCTGAGCAACCTAAGCCCAGCCCGAATTTTTTTAGGGCTAGGGAAAGATATTTTTAATTCGGTACGGGCTTAGACAAAAATTTAGAAGCCCGAATTAAATTTGGACATGCTTGGGCAAAGATATCAAATAATCCAAGTAACCCGAAGCCTGAATTACATATATGCATATATAAAAATATTCAATATACATATAAATTATTAACCATTACATGATATTTTTTTTTGGTAAATAAAAAATGGGGTAGCTAGGCTATGCCAGCCCCTAGCCCCAGGCTAAGACCTCTCTTGAGGAGAAGTATAAGGGTGCCATCCAAGGGGCTACGAGGCGTCGAACCCTTATGAAAGGAGTTTTGGGTACGACACTTACCACTGAACTAACCTTCTGTTGGCTGCCATTACATGATATTAAAGTAATTTACATCATTAGATCATATTGAATATGTATTATATATACAAGTAACATAACACAAAATCTTACCTTTTTTATTTCTACTCATAAATTGTAAAGATGACTGTAGCCGCAAACAACCTCAGGTTACAATTCGGGCAACTCTGGCAATTCGGGTTTAGGTTTGGTCGGGCTTGGGCAGATAACCTTGGGTTACAATTTGGACCTAACCAGGTCTCAGGATAACTTGGGTTGGGCTTAGACAACCTCTCAACCCGCCCAAGTTACACCCCTAGACATTATAGAGTAAGAATATATGCGTCATTTGAAGCACAGCTCGACCTGACATCAGACCAAACTTAGCTATTCAAAGCCTGAGCCATTAGTTTTCCTTTTTTCTTTTTTTCTTCTTTCTTTTTTGAAATTTTCTCTTATTTGAATTGGGAACATTAACAAAATTTAATTGTAAAATAAATATAATCTTTTAAGAATTGTTTTGATTCAAACTCTAGAAAAAAAGTATAAATATGCATTTTTGTTTAGGGGCAAAATAAATCCCATATCCTCATCTTATACACCAATAAGTCCTTTCCAAAATCTTATGAACCAAACAGTCCCATCTATGTGAAAATTACTTAATTAACCCATATACTTAGCCCTACATTAATAGTTGGCATATCCAAATTACAAAAACCTATATTGTGAAATGACACATTTAACTAAAGCGTATTAAGGGTTATTGTAGTTGTTAATGGGATGTTTGAAAATCCCACATATCCATCTTTCCAAAACAAGAAGATACCATATCAGAATCTTCACCATTTTGAATATGCACAAAGAGACGATTGGGTTATGGGATTTATAGGTATGTGGACTTTGTGATGGGATGTGATTTATAGGATGTATGCTTCATCGGTATGTGGGTTTGTTCGATGTTGTTTTGTGGGGCGTTTAGGATTCATGGGGATGTGGTTTTGCTGGATGTGGTGTGTTTTTCGCATTGAATGTAGTAATTGTGGGCAATATTAATGTCGAAGACTGAAGGATGTGGTTTTCATCGAATATGTTTTGTGGGGTGTGGTTTTGCTGGATGTGGAATTTTTTTTTTTTTTTTTTGTATGTAACGACTTATTGATTTGTTCCACCAGCTCAATGTATATATTGGCCTCCATTCACCACCAAATGGGAATCCCATCCCAATCAAATCCATGATTCTCTCAATGTGATCCTGTGAAATAATGTTTGTCTCCCTAACATTCCTTCTAGAACAGATGCATCAATTCAAATCTATGTGGAACAAGGCCATAAACATAAAATTTCACACAAGATAATATATTAAAGCCACCTTACCAAAATCAGTGTGACTAATTGGTTCACAAGAAATCAAAAGGGACTAAATGGATCACAATTCCTCCAAAAGAGATTTACAAGTAAATTTTCCTTTTCTTTATCTTTATTATTTTTTTAATTTAATTTGTAACTAAATAATATAAAAATTAAAATTAAAATTTTATAAATGGACAAGTTGGGCCCACTAAGTTAAAAGTCTTTATCCCAAACCTAGCCTCAAAATTAAATGGACTCAAAATTTTAGTCCAACCCAATCCTACGAGCTAAATATTTTTTTCCAAGTCTTAAAATTATCAGTTTGGGTTGGACAGGTTGGGCAAACTATTGTGCCTATGGCCACCCCTATGTGTGGGTACTTCCAAATTAAGGTGACCATTTTCTCCTACCTCGCTCCACCCCCGCATCCTCTGTCTCACATTATACGGATTTTTCCCGCCCCAATAAAAAAAGTGGATTGGGAACAAGTTTTGATTCCCTCATCCTATTCTAACCCACCCTGCCCGAATTATATTTATTTAATATATTTATATGAATAATATATATTATTTTTTTTAATATAATAACATTAAACCATTTAAAATAATACACTTATGATTCATTTTCACTCATATTTTTTCATTTAACATATTTTAACTTTCATTAATTATAAATTACTATAATCTCTAATCTCTGATCATCATTAGTATTTTTATTTTTGAAGTTACAAAATTAACCCACCCAACCACCAACCCGATTTAGCCTGCCCTCAATATGATATGAAACATGGGCAGAAGATTACAAATCCGCCCCGTAACCATCCCTACTTCCATTAGGTCACAACTTGGTGTAATGATAAGTGCCACTTGTTGGAAAATTATATGGTGATCTTAGAGTAAATACAAGCAGTTCTGTAACATGTTTTTAATTAATTAAAATAGTAAAGCTCAATTTTTTTTTGTTAATTTTTAGAAGACAATGTCATCCTATAAATACCAAATAACTTTTCACATCTGTCATAGCGTTGTGGCATGAGTTTAATACAAAAAGTAGAAGTCTATCAAAAAATTTGTCAAAGGAAGACTTGTGTATTGAGCACAACGTTTGACACGTGAACTTAAAGTAAACAATGAGAATTTTGTCTCTAAAATACTAGATATGGGTGTTAATTTCCGACCTCACAAAGGAACTTAGCTGTAAAGCACGCAGCAGAATAGATTAAACCAAGCATCTGCCAACAAGAAAATGAGAATACCACGATTGCTCGTCCACCCAGGGGCACTCTGACGATTAAGTCAGTCAACAATCTCACAATAAAATAGCTCAAATAGGTAGATCTCAATAACTAGACCCATGGGGGTGCCTTACTTTTATAGCCAACAGTGCCCTCATCCCCTAGAAGTCTCATTTCCTTGGACTCAAGCACAATGCTTATCTCAGACTATTAGTTAGATATGGATGAACTCCTCAAAAGCCTCATCCCTATCCAAACTAAGCGCATCACTTATCTAGGACTATTGTCCTCTATCGAAATATCTCGAATTCTGATATTACCGCACCACATCTTGGCAATACCGTAACCACCTCAACAATCTGGCTCATCCATGTGGCACCTCGACCAACACCTCGGCCACGTGGCACGACCCTCAAAATACATCCCCACAATTGCCCCCTAGGTTCTATTACCTCGACAACTTGAGGTGATGGAACCTATATCGTTTGATCTTCCGACATTTCGACTAAACAACATCCTAGAGATACTCCCCCAACCAAGATCATGACTCGTCGGCCTTAAGAAACAGGGACCTAATGTCCATTCATCAGCAACTAAGAACTAATATCTCATTCGAGATCGCACTACTAATCGAGATCATGACTCCACTAGTTCAAGAATTCCAAGAGCCCTTATTGCGCATGAGCTGTCATACATCATTACCTCAATCATTTCATCCATGTGTCATTGTCTCATTGGTTCATACATATCACGCATCAGGCGCATCATATCAATCCTGCCCCACACCGCCTGACGTCAGCACAGGCACGTTGTCCTAGGCGGTTAAATCATGTCTTGTTGCCTTTTCATTTTTCAACAAAATCTCCCCCTCTCTCTGTCTCTTCACTTTTGCATTCAGCAATTCTCTCTCTTCTCAAATTTTCTCTCTCTAGAATTCCCCAAACCTCCATTACCAAACTTTGAAGCTTCTTACAACCACTCCGTCCATCTCCTTCGGTGAGCATTCAACCATATTGCTTTGGTCAAAGGTTCCGTTTGACTCTAGTGAATCCAACTTCGGCGTCTACTTCGACGGTTTCATTCTTTAAGTCTTCGATTTCTATTTTGATTTCTTTATTGTTCTTGAATATATTTCCTTCTTGGACTGATATACATCGCATATACTATACATGTACTTGCATTTGTGTCTATATCAATACTCAAACCTGTTATTCTTCATGGTTCTTATAGACACCCCATTTTTTACCGTCCTCAAGACTTGGACGTTATCGCTTGAACGCTCGGTGATTGTGCTCGTTCGTGTTTGTTTTGAGCCCCTGAAGGTCTCGGCTGAGTGTCTTGCCTTGGAGCCTCTAATCTTGTCTGTTTTGTGCTTGGTTGTGGGCCAAGTGCTTATTGCTTCACTTCTGGAGGAGAGGGTGACTTGCCAGCCATCCCCTTAGCCTGTCGGCCACCAATGGTGGCCGATCGGCTACATTGATGGCCGGTCGGCCATTGATGATGGCTAACCGCCATTTTTCTCCTTTTTCAGATATTTCTTTGCCAGCTATGCCACCTGTTGTTCACTGATGCTCATCTCCATACACGTGTATGGAGGAATGAATACAAGCCTTTGGCTTGTTTTTCTATATAAGGGGGGGTCTCTCCCCCATTTGGGGGGTTGGAAAATTTGTGAGTAAAATTTCCTCTCTCTCTCTCTCTCTCTCTCTCTCTCTCTCTCTCTCTCTATTTTGTGCTTGAAAGTAAGAATTCTCTACACTTTTGCACTAAGACCCTTGACCAAACATCTTCATCTTGGAGCTGAGGTTCTTTAAGGCTTATTTGGAGCTCCTAAGGTTGGTTTGAGCTCAGAATTGCATCTAATTTTGTGTTGTGCTTCAAGAGGTAAAGACTTACCTTGTAAGGTTTGTTTTAATTACTTGCTTTGCCATCTTTTGACACTATTTTTGGCCTGGTTTTCAACTACAAAAAACTCAGATTTTTGGGCCTTAACATGTTGGTTTGAGCCTATTTTGTGTTAGGGGGTTGTCTCTCCCTTTTATTCCTTAGCTTGTGAGCTTCTTGGATCATCTTTTAGCATATTCAAACCAAACCTTTTGGCCTTTCAAACCACTGAAATTCAGAGTTATTTTAGTGGTAAAAAGTATGTTTTGAAGTCCAAAATAGGTGGGGGTGGCCTCCCCTCCTTGTGTCTTGTTTGCAAGTGTAGATGGCCTTGCATGTGAGCATGTTTTTATACCTTTTTGTGACTTGATCTCAGCATGTTTTAGGCTCTAATTTGGCATGATTTAGCTCTATTTTGGTCTGTCTTGGTCATATGAGCCTTGTCTTGCATGGTTGTAGTACAAATGCCTTCACTAGTTTAGTGTTTTAGGCCTCTAAACATGTTTTGCTTGAGATGATTGCATGTTGTAGCATCATTTAACATGTGATTTCATTGTATATAGTTCTGTCACACTCTCACTTATTTCACTCTTTCATTGCTTTTGAGAATTGTGTTTTGAGTCTTGTTTGCAAGCTAACATGCGAGCATGTTTTTCTAGCCTTTTGTGCTTCAATCTCAGCATATTTTAGCCACTGTTTTGGCATGTTTTAACTTTGTCTAGAGCTGGTTTGGTTAGTTGAGCTTTGTGTTGCATGCTTATAGTGTTGTGATCTTCACTAGTTTGATGCTTTTAGGCTCTTAGCATGTCTTGTATGAGTTGCTTGCATGATTTAGTGTCTTTTTGCATGCCATATCAGCACTGAAATGTTTGCAACCTCCCTTAATTCTTCACTTTTCAATTAGTTTGAAAGTGGCCTTGAGCTCCTTGTTGGCTTGAGTGTGAAATTGAGGTTCTCATGCCTAATGGTTTTAATCCTCCCTTGAGCGTTTCTACTAACCAACAGCATGAGGCCTCTTTAATGCTCAAGGCACTTGTGGCTTAGCCATCTTTCCAATTAGAGGATTCTCACTTTGGACTTAATCGGTTAAAGGACTAATCGGTAATGTAAAATGAGTAAATAAAACATGACAAGTAAAACTTGAGCAAGTTAAGCATGTTGTGTTGCATTGCATGTGTTTGGATCAGATATTAATCCAAACACAAGAAATGTGGGATGTTTCATACTCAAAGTGATGAAACGTGTCACGTTTCTTGGTCGTCGTCACCCTTGATCATGCATGATAGGGTGGTGGTCCCTTGAGTCTTATTTGTGAATTCATTAAGTTTGTACAAGCTTGACTCTTTGGCTATCATGCATTGAAAATGCTTGATTGGTGGCTTGAGAGCCAAGTGCCATACTCCTTTGAGCTTGAGAAATGATAAGGAGGGTGGCAGTGCACACATTCTTTGAAAAATGCATTGTTTTGCCTCTGTCGCTCTCTGTTACAGCAAAAATAGAAGTCTGGAAAAAGGGGTGGCTGACCGGCCAGTTGAAGTAGCCGACAGGCCAGTTGAGATGGCCGACAGCCACTTTTTGTGGCCGACCAGCCACCAGTCAATTTCAATGCAAAAGTGTTCCTGTGTTGGAGCAGAAGCAATCTGGAAGTTGGTTCAATGTTCAGAGATCAAAGCAAATACAAACAGAGGCAACCGATGTCAAGGCAAGAGCATTTTCGAGAGAAAGCAACCGAGCATGCATGCATCCGTTGTCCCTTGAGGCCGTTTTAATTGCTTTACTAGTTAGTTAGCGTAGCTAATCATTCAATTCATTTGTAATATTTTTAATTAGCTTAGCATAGCTAGTTATTCAATTGTGTTGTAATTAATTAGCTAGAATAGTTAATTAGTTAGTTTGTAATAATTAGCTTAGCTTATTCATTCAGACCCTCCTTCGAGAGGGCGTAATGTTGTAATAAGTGTGCGTGCGTGTGTGCATGTCTTCCAACCCCACGTCTTTCTCCCTTTTATTTAACTGCTTTCGATGGTTAGATTAGGGATCATGTTTCAATTAGCATGCCTTATGCTCGTATGCGTGCATTATTCATTTGTCCTGCATTCACCGAGGCTCGGTGTATCATTCAAACTGCATCGTATTTCAATACCTATTTGAATATGTGTTTCAAAGCATGTTATCAAGTTGCTTCATATGCCATGATTAGGTAGTCGAGCCTATTTAGCTGCATTATTTGCATGTGTTGCATTAGGCATCTTGTATAGTTAGGATCATGCATATTTCTAACTACCTTTTGTTTTGGCTTGGAGTACTCAGTAAGTTTTACGCTTTAGCATGCTTGCATGAGTGCGATTTCCATGTTGCCATGATAACACGCATGCCATGAGGCTATTTGCTTAAATGCTAAACTGCATGAATGCTTGTGGATGAAGGCTTTGTTGTTTGAATTGGAACAATTCATCAAATGTGAGTTTTAAGCCCACTTTGCGAAGTGGCAAATCATGTTTTAAGCCCATCATGTTTGATGGCGAATCCGCATTTTAGCCCACTTGAGGGTGGCAATTTCAAACCATTTTTGAAAATAAACATGAGTTGAATTCGTTCCAAATCTCGCGACTTAGTCTATACTTGTTTGTGTGCGTCACATAGTAAAGTTAGCTAAATAACCAGATAAGAACACATGAGGTTTATAAAACAACATATCATGCTTAGTAGAAGTCGATCTTTTGATCGGGCGAGCGGGGGTGGTCATTTCAGGACCTTCCCCTCTCGTACCCAAGTTCCCGTACCAAGGCAACTTTGGTGATGACGGACACGTGGCCTTTGGCACGAGTCAGGGTTTCCTAAATTTTTCAAAAATAAAATATTTAGGTGGCGACTCTGTATTCTGGCAAAGCAGTCCAGTTTTGGCATTATTTGATTCAAAATCTATTTTCCAAAATGATTTGCCGGATTGGACTCTTTGGTGTTTATCAGTCTCACATTGCACTTTGTGAGATTAGATTCAGAACCGTGACAGGAGTCTGAACTGTAGGACCAATTCGTGCTCTCCGAAGGGGGCGCGAAAAAGTCAAGTCCACAGTTCTATATACTCTGATTCATTATCTATTCTTCGTGTTCTTGTTCTTGCCTTCATGTTTTTTGCACATTTCTCTTCTGATTTTTGCACACTGACACTGGATGTTATCACGAATTAATTTTTCCTACACCTGAATTTGTCAATGTTTTGAGTATGCCTCTGTTTTTTTCTGTGTTCTTGAATTTCCATCACTGTTTCATATTTTGAGTCCTGTTTTCTTTGTTTTTCTTGCTTGTTTCCAGATTCTTGCCTATGATTCTTTGTTCATTTCGGTCGTTCTTGCATAAACATAGATTTAGGATTTGGGATTTGGTAGAAACTATACACTTAGGAAAACTGAAATGAGTTGAGTTCCCAAAATCCCTACCAGCTTCTCAGAATCTCCTTCCCTATACTCATTAGGGTTTTGCCAAGGTCCTTAAAACATACCCCGACATAAGTGAATTACATTACCCGTCAAGCCGAGGTCATGGGTATGTTTAAGTAGAGGGTAGATTCTCCCAGTAAACTAGAGTACTTCTGTAAAGAATTTGACATTCTAGCTAACGTCCACCTTAGACTAGCTGGGTTGAATGACTCCATTATGCTCGGGGACAGCTATATGCCCTTTTCCAATTGTGTCCATCATCAAGGGTGGAATTAGATTCCCCCTTAACATCCTTTTCAGAGAAGTGTTACACTTCTACAAACTTAACCCCATGTAATTAGCCATTAATACATTTAGGATTATCAACGGTATTGCCAAGTTATGTCGCCGACATAACGCTAGGATCACCCTTTCCGATATTCAATACTGCTATACCATGTGTGGCCTTAAATCTGCAAACAGCTACACATAATACCTCAAACCCCGGTCTATCGTTTATAAATTGATAGGCGACCTTCTAGACTCCAACAAGGGTGTTGGTGAAGACTATCTCATTGTCTCGGGCAACTCAGAGTTTGTGCCAGGTGATGATCTTCTCTTCTTCCCCTTATACCGATGAGTCTTTAGGGAAGATGAAGGTAAGAACTTAATCATATTAAAATCCCATATCCTTCACATTTTTGCATGCATCTTGACTCTGATTCCAATGTCTTCTCTTTTCTTTTGCAAATCTTCCTCAACCAAGCAAATCCTTTCGCAAGTCTTACATCCAGAGTCAGGACCTCATCTGACTCTTGGACTTGTCGATCAAGGATTGCAATGCCCCTATCTTTCTCAATTACGTGCCCACATACCGTTGTCTGCTTCCCGATGTCCCTATCATAAGTAGAACTCCCCCATTAGTAACAACTTCACTAGCAACTTCTTTCCCATGACTAGACCAAGCCTCTACTTCTGAGCTAGTGAACCAGCCGTCCACTTTGGCTCCAGCATAGCACATTTCACTAACTCAACGCCAACGTCGTTGCCGACCTCCAAACGCTCCTACTAATAGAACAAGCAGCAGAAAGCACTGTGGTTCTGATGCATCGGCGTACGATCTAGTGAATCCATCAATTGCTCTACTGGCATTTAGACTCGGCATCGAAGTCATCGTTGTCGCCATCTCTGAAGAAATTTGTCGCAAGGTAGCAGTGGCTGAGGACCTACTCATCGGTCTACCTAATGTGGTCATTGTCCATTCCACCCCTTCCCCTCAATCCGTACAGAAACCAAAGAGGGTGAAAAAGGCCAAGGCAAAAATTACCTCCATCCCCTCTGATTCTGAGGACCTAGAGGACTCTATTCTGATCTCCAAGCTAGCTAACGCCAAGAAGAGTCCAACCGAGACCAAATCCGCCGACGTCCTACCTACCAAAAAGCCGAGGTCCATTGGACCGGAGGGGGAGACGGAAGCACTTCCCGAAGACGCTTGGCTCCCCGAGATCTGGGTGGTGACCAACTCTTGAGGGTCGGCAACAGCGCCATCTAGGATGTCGAAGTTAGCACCGCACTGACCACGGGCCTTCTTCTGCCCGCCGACATAGATCAAATCGGTGATTATAACCAGTACGAGAACTTCACCTTGATGATGAGGCATTATGTCTTGGTAATCTCCCTTAACTCTTCTCTTTAAATTTAGTCTTTTATACTTGTTAAAAATATTACTAATCTATTTTCATTCCTTGCAAGCCATCCAATATGTTCAGTCCTACGCGGTCAAGGCTGAGTTAGTGAAGAAGGACCTGACTAAGAAAACTTAGGAAGCTGTAGGTCTCCTTTATTCACTAAACAAGGCCGAGGCCAGAATTAAGAGTCTGATGGATAAGGCCAACACGGCCAAGACTGCTCAGAACAAGGCAGAGGCTACTATCAAAGCTACTGAGGCCGCGACTAAGGCTACTAAGTAAAAGTTACTGAGGCCGAGGTCAAGCTTCAAGTGGCCCTTGAAGCAAAGGAGGCCAAGATCAAGGCAGCCAACGAGAAAGCTTACAAAGAGGGGAAGGTAGACGTGCGTGATCAGTACAAGAAGCAGGTGAATCTAGCCTGTAACAAAGGTTATTACCTTGGTTGGATGGCTGCTCTAAAAAAGCTGTCTGTCCTTGAGGACTCACCACTTCGAGATCTCAATTAGCTCGACATGCCCTTTCCTCCTTCCCTAGCCCAGTTTGAGGAGGAAGGTGAAGAAGATGAAAAAGCTGACACCAATGCTGATGTTGATGTCGATGTTGGAGTCAAGTCCCCAACTTTCAATGACCAGGTCCTAGACCTGGTTAGTGAGGACGAGGCTGAGGTCTCGAAGGGTGCTGACGCGAAGGAAGTCGAGATCGTTGTAGCTAGCCGAAGCCTAATGAGAGCTTGCAAGAGATAGATGCCGAGATAGCGACTGAGGTCGAGGTTGGGAAAGTTGCATCGCTGTCCACCAAGGCTGACACAATGCCAACTGCCAAGGTAAAACAGATTAAGAACCCTAATCCAAAATCCCATACTTAGGATTTTTTCTTTCTTTTTTTAGTTGTACTTTTTCTTGTTGCGTTGAACACTTCTGTTTTTGTCGGGCCAAAATGCCTTCTCATGTAATCGAATAACTTTCTCTTTATGAATGCAATTTTCTTTTTGTCTAAGTGTTAAGTGTTTTGCTTCTTCATTATTGCTCTCATATATCTTGCATGATCTTTTGCTTGTCTTTAATGAGTTCTTCTAAGTATAGTATCTTGGCAGCACATCACCTTGGATAATAACATCTCAAATAGAACCTTTATCAAGCATCTCGGGCTAATGCATCTCGGTTGGAATTACTATCAATCATCTTGGATAATTTGAACTTTTAAAATTTTTCTAAATTTTTTTTCACAAGTGTCATATTCACTTGACTTATTCATGCTCTCTCCCTCTAATGTGAATCTAAGTATCACTTTGGTTTACATTAAGGATGCATTGTCTGATCCTTACCTAAGTCTAACTTAGACATCCATGACCGAGGTCATCGTGTTTGGCTTGCCCAAACGAAACACTTAAGGCTTAACCTTAGTGCACCAAGAGTACCATCTACCTCGGCTTTTCGTACAAATTGATTAGATCGTGGCTGGTTTTGCCTTGTTTTACATTGAAACATCTCTTTAACTTAGTTCTTCTCTACCATCATGGCAAGTGTAAAGTTAATCGTCTTGTTCACCCCAGGAACATCGGCTTAAGACTTTTCTATCTTATTTCACAATTATGAATTCCAACAACATTTTGCAAAAATAAAATCGAACTAGTATTTGATTAACATTTCGGCTAAAAATTGTTTACATAAAAAGAAGAAAAATTAATGATAAAAGTACTTCAAATTACTAGTATTCAACAGTCTTGGCAATTCTTTGCCATCGCTGTCTTCTAGTCGGTATGCGCCATTGTCGGCAACTGAGATGATTCGATATGGTCCTTCCAAGTTTGGGTCAAGTTTACCCTCCTGTAGCTGGTTTTTCATGCTCCTCGGAGGGGTTTAGTCTCCTTGGGTACGATTCCTATAGTTCAGATCCTGTGTTTTGAATTTGGTCTCACAAGTACAATGTGAAACAGAAAAACGAATGAGAGTCCAGATTCAACAAGTCTTAGAGTATTCATTAATCACAAGAGATGCCAAAAATGGACTGCATTACCAGATTTCAGAGTCGCCACCTAATATTTTTGGAAAAATTAGGAGACCCATGATTTGTGCCAAAGGCAATTGTCCGTCATAACCAAAGTGTCTCAGTTCGGGAACTTAAGTATTTGAGGGGAAGGTCATGAATTGAGCACCCCACTCACCCGATTAAAGATCGACCTCTACTAAGTCATGATGTGAATCTTATAGACATTGTGCTCATATTTTGATTTATTAATAATGCTAACATTACTATGTGAAACAAACAAGTATAGACTACATCACTTATTTTGGAATGTTTCGATCTTTATGTGATTTTGAAAGGGTTTTGAATACGTATAACTCAAAGGAAAAATGAGCTCATAAATACAACAACCAAAGTCATTCCAACTTAAACGAAATAACCTCCACCCACAAGCATTCATAGAGTTATTTCAAGTAAGCGAGTAGCCTCATGGTAGTATGCTCAACATGGTAACACAAACACACATATGACATGCTAAAGCAAAAAAATGCTCACCCAATACTCATCCGCGACAAGCCAAGGAAAAAGAGATAAATAGAAAGAAAATGCATGATCCTAATATGCAAAATGGCTAATGCAACACATACAAAATGCAACTAATAAAATTCGACTACTAACATGACATGTGAAGCAACTCAAAGAATGAGGTAGCGCACATAATCATTTAGAAAGTATTAAGAGCACTATGTATGATGAGCCGAACCTTAATGCGTGCAAAAATGGATATAAGGCATGGGGATGGTATAAACAACGATGATAATCGTGTAAATAAAAGGAAGAAAGAAATTGGGGTTTGAAGACATACATCAAGTGTTACAAATTTGCCCTCTTACAAAAGGGTCCGAATAGCCTAATTAACTAATTATTACATCACCGAAGGAATAATTACCTAATTATTACAGTTGCAAATATTATAGCAGAAAAATTAAAAAAAGGACAAGAACCACACGTGCACAAATGAGAACATCCTTCAAAAACTACTCTGTTTGCCTTTGGGAGAATTGCTCTATTTTACCCTCAGCCACTGCTCTATTTTGCCAACAACAGTACCCTGTTTGTTCACTTTGTGGCCCGACCATTCCACAATGAGGCCCGGCCGAGTCCAATAAAGGATGGTCATGCTTCAATTTCAACAAAAAAAACCTGTTTTGTGCAGTGAGGTAATAACAGTGCAGACAGAGTGTTTCCAAAAGATGTTTGTCCTTTCTACACTTTCCTATCATGAAGATACTCAAGGGAGGAATAGATTTGCTTCACAAATTATCAACCATCGTAAGGTTGCTGCATGATAATCTTAGAAGCAATAGGATGAAAGAATCTAATAAACATAAAAAATAAAAACAAAAAATAAAAAAATATTCTTCCTACCTCCCTCCTATCATGAGGGTATTCAAGGAAGTGGTAGACTTGCTTCACAAACCATCAAACATCACAACATAGTATATGATGATCATAGAAGCGACTAAAATGAAGAAAACTAACAAATAATGAGAATTAAAGCTAGAAACTTCAAATGAGGAAATGGTTCAAACCTACTACATCTCATAGTGAATAAAGCAAATGAGTACTTGAATTAGAGAGAATAGGTTAGTGAGAACCATTTTAGGCAAAAGCCTTGGAAACAAGAGAACACAATCAAAACTAAAAGAAAACAAATATGGCAACTAAAAAATTATTATAAGCTCCTCTTCCTACTCATGGAATAAGGATGAGACATCCATTTCCATGCTTCAAAGTGGAACTAGAAGAGAGTTTTCAACACTTTTTGATAAAGAGCTCTATATGACAACAATAGGAATAAGGGAGAAACTCAAAAAAACAAGTTAACTATGAAAGCTTAATTATACAACTCATTAAAGTTGTTGACAAGTCCTCTTTTATTCATGGAATAAGGATGAGACATCCATTTTCATGTTTCGAAAATGATTGAGAAAAGAGTTTTTCAACACTTTTGACACGGAAACTATCACCTAGTTTCGAGGTAAACAACAATATTATGAAAGCGAAAGATTTACAGCTAGTTAATCAAACTTGTGGCGGGGTGGCTAAGCTCTAAACCTCCCATGACCACAAGGTTCCAAGGTACTAAGGAAAGCTATAAGAACAAAAGTAAAGCGATCAACTCAAATGAAGTGGCGGCTACATCCTAAACACACCAAATCCGCAAGGACTATTACACTATTACAATAGTGCAACTATAGTATTCAAAGCATAATTAATTAACACACTAAACAGCCCACAAACACACACAAAAAAATAGTGCTGAAATTAAGAGAACAACAAGAAAAAAAGTGAAGGGAAACTAGAGTTAACAACTAGTAATCAAGCCTAAGGAAGGGTGGCCAACCCCTCCACTTTTTGTAACTTTAATCACATATTTTAGCCTCGCTAAACAACTCAAAAACAGTATACAAAACAAGAAAAAGAGAGGAAAAGAGTAAGAGGGAAGTAGATGAAAAGGATGCAAAGCTCTACCTCTTGAAAAGAGAAGTACTTCTTAGTTATCAAACTTCAATCCCAACACCCTCAAGTATTTGAAATATTGTTTGAAACTTTAGCAAAAAGAGAACAAGCTCTAATGGTGTATGTATTGTGTATGTATAGCTAAAGGTGATATGGAGGTTAAGAAAAGCTTTGCAAGGAATGGGTATGCTCTAAGCTCCTAAAAACCTTTTGAAAATTTTTCTAACCCCAAATTCTCAAGGGAGAGTGTCTATTTATAGAATTTGAGGTGTTTTAGTCAAAAATATCTTCAAAAATGGCCAACTGGTAAATCACGCCAGATACACAGCCTATCGCCAATGAGATCCGGCCGAGTCCCAAAACCTACGGCCGGGTGTAAAAGCTGCCTTCTGCGCCACTGCTGTATGGTCAGTGCAGGTTGGAGAAATGCTTTGAAAATAGGGTTTTAAGGTCTAAAACATTTTGGATAAAATGGGGTGTAAGGTTGGGATTTAGAGCTTGAATCTGGATTTCTTTGCTGAGAGTTTCAAAAGATTGCACAGTGTAACTTTCATCATCGGGCGTTCAGAATAAAACGCCCAAGTCTTGGGGGCGGTGAAAATGGGATGTCTACACCTCCCTAGGATCTTTCTTGTTGCCGACAAATTTCCTTAGCACGAGTTCCCAACTTGGAACTCCTTGTGGTTCACCTTCTTGTTGTATGCTCTAGCAAGTCGCTCCTGGTATGGCCCCAACTGAATTGCTGCTCTTTCTCTTCTTTCTTCAATTAAGTCCAAATCTCGAGCAAGGAACGCTTCATTTCTTCCGTTCTCAACTTCCTAGGTTCTGATTCCAGGAACACCGATCTCAAGTGGGATGACTGCTTCAGTGCCATAAGCCATGGCAAAAGAGGATTCTCCAGTAGATCTTCTCGGCGTGGTGTAATATGCCCATAGAACATTAGGCAACTCCTTCACCCACTTACCATTGGTAGCTTTTGGCCTCTTCTCGATCCTATCCAAGATGGTCTTGTTAGAGGCCTCGGCTTGGCCATTACTTTAAGGAAAGTTAGAAGTTGAGTAGTAGTTTTTGATCTTGTACTTTGTACAGAAGTTCTTGATCAACTTGCTATCAAACTGGGTGCCATTGTCTGCCACAATGGCTCTCAGGATCCCAAATCTGGTGATTATGTTCTTCCATATGAAACTTCTTACATCCACATCTCAGATTTGGCCAGAGGTTTAACTTCTACCCACTTCATGAAGTAATCTATGGCTACTAATAGGAACTTCCTTTGTCCAGTTGCCTTGGGTAATTGCCCAATAAGATCCATGCCCCATTGGGCAAATGGCCAAGGATGATACACTGGGTTCATGTCTCCAGCAGGCTAGTGTATCAAAGGTGCAAACCTGTGGCACTTCTCACACTTCTTCACATAAGCTCCCGCATCCTTTTGCATGTAGGACCACCACTACTGTCACGACCCCATTCCGCCCCTAGGTAGAATGGTGCCATGATGGCCAATAATCCGAGATTACCAAAGGCCAACTTACAAAGTCACACACAATCAGGGTATACATATGGGGCTTACATGTGCGGAAGCAATAAATTTAAATCTAATTAGTCCATAAGAGCTGTGCATAGATTAAATGAAATGACATACATTTTAATATGGTGTACAACTTGGATGCAAATAAAATAAAGTACATGTTACATCTTGATCAAAAGGCTTCTCAAGCCGACATATACAGAAATGAATTACAAACTAAGAAGCATAATCTTCAAGACACTAGCAAAACATGAATCAAAACATCTTGCAAACAATATCTTAGGCGACACCGCCTTCTTGCTGGTCACCTACATATATATAAAGGAGATGGTGAGCTTGGATACCCAGTGAATGATATTAGTAATAAAGGTTTGAATGAATGATATCCTAGATCTTTATCAAAACAATATATAACGTAACTTGTACAAAACATGGGATGAATCAAGTTCATCAATCAAAGTCTTTCAAAGCTTCTGGGATGTTTAATAACATCTACATAATACCAAGGGATGACATTCCTAACAAATCAAGGGAATAATCGACCTGGAATCGATTAGACAAACCCACCCGTACAAGACCGTCAGTGGCACCATCCGTACATGACCGTCAATGGTGAGAGATATCTCAACAAAGATGCTACTTAAGCTTAAAGTCCCCTAGCACAAAAGGACCTTCCAAGAAGGTCATCAAAACAAACATAATACTTGATACAAAAATTAGGGATAATCATTCATGCTTGATCAAATACTTTTCCAAAACAAAGCAAAACAAAGCTTTTATCAAAACATTATAACATAGCTTTATTAAAAATACCACTCACATAGCTCCTCGGGTGTAG
The DNA here is from genome assembly GCA_036172215.1 of Camellia granthamiana. Taxonomy (NCBI): domain Eukaryota; kingdom Viridiplantae; phylum Streptophyta; class Magnoliopsida; order Ericales; family Theaceae; genus Camellia; species Camellia granthamiana. Next base: position 42,024,036 of record CM069909.1, on the reverse strand, counting down.
GGATTAAGGCAAGAATCCAAGACCTACAAATACATGGCAAAGTCCATTGAATGCATTTCAAGAAGACAAGAAGGAATGCTCAAAGATGGCTATGCAATGCATTCTCAAAACAAGCTTTACATGAATGAAAATGATCCCGGCATTTCTTTCCAAAACCAAGTCAAGACAAAGCAAATCATGTACTAGGCGTCAAAACACTGTTTTTCTTCTTGGAAAAGCATGCTAGGTACCAACCAGGTCTTGGAATGGATGCACATAGATGATCTAGGCAAAAATGACCTAGCTGGGTGAACCTAGGAGGTCTTGGCCGAGGTCCCACACCTCTTGGCCGAGGTGGGGTCACCTAGGCTTCGGTGTGCAGCTGCCTGCCGAGGTGTTACAAGGTGCCAGCAAGGGTGTACCATGGTCGGCCTAGGTGTGCATGCAAGATAGGCTAAGGTGCAAGTGATCATGCAAGGTAGGCCAAGGTGAGATACGATGCTTGGCCTAGGTGTGAGATCTAGGTAAGAGTGGTCTCGGTAGCCACACCTAGGGAAATGAAGTCTGGAAATCTCCCCCTTGAAGAACATAAACATGAAGAACATGAATGCTAAAATCATAACTTCTTATTCCAAAATCTGGGATTTCATGATATGAGTTCAAAAACATGGACCTTGGTACCCAAACTTGGAGATTTCATGAAAACAAACACAAAAACATGGATCTTGATATAAACTTTTGAATCAAAACATGGTTTTTCTTGAAAAACACAAGAACATCATTTTCTCTTTCTAACCAAGCTTTAAATCAATGCATGGCTCATGAATCATGCTAGATTGTGCAATGTGATCGGATCAATGTAAAGAACAACAAGAGTAGATCAAGATTCTAACCTCAAAACACGAATTTATTGGTTCAAGGTGTGAAGATCAAGCTTGGAAATCTAGTTCTCTCTCTAAGAACTTCTCTTCCTCTTCCTAGAGCTTCTCTCTCTTCAAGGGCTAGGACATGACAAAATGATATGGGTTCCTCAGCTAGTGCCTGACTTAACCCTCTACTGGGACACGTGGCAACATCTGGTTAGATCTCCTTAAAAAGGTGCCAGAATGAAAAGACAAGAGCATGGCAAAGTGTGTAAAGTAGCATGGGCATTTTGACGAGGCAAGGACCTCGGATCAAGACATAGGCTTCGGGCAAGAAGGTTTCAATGATCTCGGCTAGGAAGGATAACACTTGACCTAGCTGTGCCACACCTCGGTCTAGGTCATACCAGTCCAGGAACAAGATCACTAGGTGCAAGGATCAAAGATCTAGGATGCCTAGATGATAACATCTCGGCCTAGGCGATGCACACGTCGGCCTAGATGATGACATCTCGGCCAATATGCTAGGGTGAAGGTGGAGGTCAACCAAAGTGGTTCCAAGATGGTCCTAGGTATTGGCGCACAACGGCCTAGGTGTAAGAGGTTCAAAGGTGTGACCTAGGCTTGAGATGGCCTAGGCTTGACATGACCTAGGCTTGACACACCAAGCAAGGAACAAAGCATGCATATAATACTTAGGCAAAACATGTTAGCACAAAACAAGACAAGAACCTTTACCTAGGCAAAACGAATCAAAGTCTGCATGTACAAACTTAACAAGGCAAAATCATATAAATGCATATGAGCATGACTAAGACAGAGTGAGGGTTGTTACAAATACGCCTGTGATATTGCTCTGTGGGCAAGAGATCTACCCCTTGCATGGCTTCCACATACTCCCTCGTAGATCCCGTACAAAAAGTCTTCTACTTGGGAAGGATGGATACATCGCAATAAAGGTCCAGTGAAGGACCTTCTATATAAATGGCCTTTTGCTGACATGCAAAATTGGGCTGACTTAAGTCTAATCTTGTATGCCTCCTTTTTGTCTTCTGGCAGCTTGTTGTCTTTGATAAAATTAACCAGTAGCTTTGTGCACATGGCCTCATACTCTGTGATCAAAGGTTCGATACTTGGGTCCGATAGGTAGTCCACCATAATTGTTCTCAGTGTGTCCGACTTGATTGCACTGGAAAGGTTAGCCAGGGCATCCGCATGGCTATTGTCTTCTCGGCAGACCTGCTGTAGCTGACAACTCTAGAACTGTGCTAATAACTTGATGACCTCCTTAACATAGGCCATCATCCTCTCATCTCAAGCTGCATATTCACTCGTCGCTTGGTTTACAATAAGTTGGGAGTCATAATAGACTACTACCTCTTCGGCTTCAACTACTATTGCTAGTTTTAATCCGTCAATTAGTGCTTCATCCTCTGCTTCGTTGTTTGAGGCCTTGAACCCCAAACGAGTGGATTATTCTATCATTTGTCCATCTGGTGAAACCAAAACCACTCTTGCCAACGCTCCTTGTCGGTTTGAGCTGCCATCGACAAATAGGCAGAAGGACTCGCTAATGTAGATATCCCAAGGCTTCAACTTCTCTTGATCTTTCTTTTGTTCTATTAGCTTAGGGTTCTATGGTCCCAGCTGAGTATCTTTTGGCTATCCTAGGCATCCCAGGATGAGGTTCACAAGTATCGCCTCGGACTTGCACTCGGTGTAAATTCAGCAATAAAGTTAACCAAAACCTAACCATTGATTGCTATCCTTGGCTTGTATTCTATGTCATACAGACCTAGAACTACAGCCCATCGCGCTACTCTGCCTGTTAAGTCTTCATGCTGCAATAAAGACTTCAAAGGATGCTCTGTAAGCACCACAATCTTGTGAGCTTGAAAATAATGGTTCAACTTCTTTGACACAATTACCAAAGCGAGCATCAGTTTCTCTAAGGGCAGATACCTTGTCTCCGCGCTTGCCAAGGTTTTGCTCACATAGTGCACTGCCCTTTGTTTGCCTTTTTCTTGTCAGATGACCATGACACTAATAATGTGGTATGAGACTGTCAAGAACAAAAATAGCTTAATTCCTGAAACTAGATTTGACAATACTAGTGGGGTTGTCAAATACCTCTTCAAGTAGGCCAGGGCAATTTCGCATTCATTTGTCCATAGAAAGTCTATGGCCTTTTTCAGCAACTAGAATAATGGTTTATACTTGTCCAAGCTTCGGCTTATGAATCTGTTCAGTGTAGTTGCTTTGCCGGTCAGAACTTGAACTTCCTTTGTTGTTGTTGGGCTCTTCAAATCAAGGATGGCTTTGATCTGATCGGGGCTTGCTGCAATTCCTCTCTTGGTCACCAGATATCCCAGGAACTTACCGGATCCCACTCCAAAAGCACACTTAGAGGCATTCAGGCGAAGTCAATAAGCCTTCAAGATGTCAAAAACCTCCTTTAGGTGGGCTAAATGATCTGCAGGTTCTTTACTCTTCACAACCATGTCATCAATGTAAACTTCCATGGTCTTTCCAATCATATGTTTGAACATCTTCGTCACTAGCCTCTGGGAGGTTGCTCCTGCATTCTTCAATCCAAAGGGCATCACCCTATAGCAATAGAGTCCCTTTGGAGTGATGAATGGCGTCTTCTCTTCATTTGGTGCATACATGGCTATCTAATGATAACCCTTGTATGCGTCAAGAAAAATTATCCTTCCATAACCAAATGTTGCATCTACTAGCTGATCAATCTTTGGCAAAGGGAAATAGTCCTTCGGGCAAGCCTTGTTCAGGATTGTAAAGTCTATGTAGACCTTCCACTTACCATTCTTCTTCTTCACTACCACTGTGTTGGACAACCAAGTAGGGTAGTTCACTTTTATGATTGCTTGCGCCCCTAGAAATTTCTCTACTTCCTTTTCAACTGCTTGCACATAAACCAAGGTTGGTCGCCTAGCTCTTTGGATCACAAGTTTGGGCGACCTGTCCACATTGAATCTATGGCAAGTGACCTCGGGGATGATCCATGGCATCTCATACGGCATCCAAGCGAACACCTCCATATTCTCTCTCAAAAAAGTCTCTAATTTTCTTTCTTCTTCCTCGGCTAAGCCCGAGCCAAGGAGGAAGAATCACTCTTCATCGCCTCTCTATACTAGAACCTTTTTCAAAAATTTTTTGCTCTTGTCAGCAGGTTCTTTGCCAACACCATCCAAGACCTCCCGGTCTTCGTCTTTAATCTCTGTCTTCTCTGCTTCTCTGACATTGTAGGTGTACTTCATTGCTGTCATGGAGCAGTTTTTTGCCTATAATTATCTCCCCTCACTTTCTCAATCTCGTACTCAATTGGAAATCACAATAGTTGGTGCGGTGTTGATGGGATAACCCTCATAGCATGCAACCAAGGGCTCCTCAAGATGATGTTGTACGGGGAAGGGGTGTCTATCATGGTGAACTCTGTAGTTACCGTTTTGGTTCCTGCCTGTACCTCCAAGCTCGTGGTTCCCAGTGGCCACGTCGAGGTTCCATTGAATCTAACTATGAGGCTGTCAGATTGATCCAAATCATCCTTATGAAGGTCAAACTCCTTCTAACACCAGACATACATGATGTCACAGGAGCTGTCTTGATCGATCAGAATACGTCTCACCTAGCAATCTCCAATCTTCAATGTCACCACTAAAATATCATTGTGTAGATGTTGTACCATGTCCAGGTCTTCTTCTATGGAAGAGATTATCGGCCCCTGATGTCCCTCTACTCGGGGCTTCTTTTGTTGAACTTGGTAGACATGCTGCAAATGTCTTACCATTTGTGTCTCTTCTCAGATCTCTTTCTCATTGACCTTCGTGTGGATCACGTTGATAACACGTGGTCCATCTACCTGTGGTAGTGGGGGTGGTGGTGCTATTGTTGGCGTCTGGGCCAGCTTTGCGTGCTTTTCTCTCGTCTTCGTTTCGTCGATCACGTCTCTCAAGTGTCCCTGCCTAACTAAATCTTCCAGATGTTGTTTCAGGGCTCTTCACCCTTGAGTCATGTGCTCGTTCTCTTCGTGGTATGCATAATTCTTCCCGAGGTTCCCGTCCATGTATTCCTCGGGATCCTTTGCAATGCCCTATACTATGGCTAATTTTTTATCCTTCCCAAGATCCTGTAAATGGGGATCTTGAAAATCGTGCTAATGGCCTACATGGCCTTTAATCTTGATTTCGGCCCTTCGGCGCAGGTATTTCCTCGGCTTCGCTTTGGTGAGCTATTTCTCTTCTCCTGCTTCACCGTGCTTGTCTTCTTTGCTTTTTTGTCTTCCTCTGCCCTTGCGTACTTCTCAATCATTGCCATGAGGTCCTCCATGTTTCTTCAGGAGGGTCTTTGCAAGGGATTACCGAAGTGGGCAATCATCATCCAAGCCGTTCTTAAAAGACATGACTGCAAGTTCCTAGTTACAAGCCGGAATCCGATTGTAAACCTCGTAGTATCTCTTAGCGTAAGCCCTAGGCCTTCACCATTGCTAATCTTCAAAGCCAATAAGGAGTTCACCCTTGATGGTTACAATCTGTTTGTAATAAATTTGGCTACAAACATCTCGGTCGGGCCTTCCCAACTCTTTACGTATCCCTTGGCAATTTGTAAAACTAGTCTGATGTTATTTCCCGAAATGTCGATGGGAACATCTTGCATAACAATTGCTCATTCCCACTCCACAAAGCCATGGTATTTAGATATAAACCAACATGGAAGTTTGGATTTGACTTACATCGTAGATTTGGAATCTCGGTATGCTGAATCTTTTCGGTGCCTCAAACGTGTCAAACTCCGCTAAGAATGGTGTTCTCGGCTGGGCGTTGGATGTGATCTTAGTGTCGTGCCTCTTCCTCTAGAGGTAGTCTCTCAAATCCTCCTTCGTCCGTCCAAGAGCTCGACTGTTAGTTGATTTCAGCCTCTTCAGTGCGCTGCTACCTGTGTTGGGATGCATCCTTTTGGACTTCTCAATGTCTACGTCATCAAAGCAAAGGCCCTACCCGTGGACTTACCTAGATCCCCTAATTTGGGCCCCCTGGTCCTTGAGGTTCTCTAGGGCTCTTTTCACTATGGTTTTGTCCGTCTGGCATTCTGTGATCACCGATGTGAATTCCCTCCTCTCTTATCATGCTGTGGGATGGTCGGTACCATTGTTTGTCCTTCATTTTGGATGCCAGCATTGGCTGCGGGCGTTGGTATTTCTAAGAAGGGTAACGCCGGTTGCATCACCTTGCTCTGCATTATACAGTTGACCACGGTCTGTAGGTCGGTCAACTTGTTCGCCAAGTCCTTTAGCTCGTCATCTCTTCTTAGGCATCTATCCTTCCATACCTGGCAATCACTCTCGTTGTAATACTCTTCTCGATTGCCTCTTCTCGGGCCATTGTAGCCCCTAGCGACATTGTTTGCCTCAGGATTCACTTCCTGCACTTCCGTGTTGTATCTTCCTCCTCTGCCATTTGGACCTACATATTCTTCCTCCTCAATGTGCATGTCGTTCCCGACTCTCACCTCTTGTTCGTCGTTAGCCATCTATTCTATGCTAAGTTCCCACAGACGGCACTAAATTGTGGGTGTTGATTTTCGACATCACAACCAAACAGGGAACTTAGCTGGAGAGCATGTGGCAGAATAGATTAAACCAAGCACTTGCCAACAAGAAGATGAGAATACCACGGTGGCTCGTCTACCTGGGAACACTCTGACGATCAAGTCAGTCAACAATCTTACAATAAAATAGCTCAAATAGCTAGATCTCAATAACTCACAAACATATAAAAGCATAACTTAGACCAACGGGGTGCTTTACTTTTATAGCCAACAGTGCCCTCATCCCCACACTATATAATATAAAAGATTATCTATTTTTTATTTTTTATTCATCATCTATTTTTTCATATATAAACGAGATAAAATAGAATGGCTATGCTTATTGAATCAATTTAATTCTTTCTACAAATGATATACACAGAGACTCCTACAAAATGAATTGCTCGAATCATCGAAACGTGATCTGTGGTAGGCTCCATGGGCTTGGACAATGTGTTCAAATTTAAACATGAGAGAAACACAATGCTATAGAGTTCTAAGTTGGTTCCACATAGGACGGAGAAAAACATTTTAAAGATAGGCACTGCTTTTAATATTATATATATCATTTGTTGGGAGCACTATATAGACAATGTCATACGATTATTGAATAATTACACATATTGATTATCTTTTGAGTAATTTTATTGTTGTGAGTGCAATTTTTCTCTCTCTATTTTATTTTTGGTGAATTGATACGAGATTAAGAAGAATTGCATCAAATCGGACAATCATAGTCTAACAATACATATCAATAAGTCTAATAACCAACACAAGAATAAACAACACATAACCCTCATAATGAAAAAAAAAATCAATTTTTAACATTGATAAGTATTAACTTCTTGACCTTCCAGTTAAGAGAATACAAAAGTGATCTACTGAACTAAACCAATTAATTTTTTTTCCGTTTATTCCCCATCTACCAAAAATCTACACTAAAAAGAACCAAAAAAAAAAGTTTGTCAATGCTAGAAATTGAACCCAAAGATTTCATTGTAAGTAGACACAGATAGTTATTAATGCCAATAATACAACAAATTTATTTTTTTGGGGGAGTCCCATACTACTGTAAAATGTTGCTTATTGAATATTTGTCCTCAGACATGGCTATGGCTGCTCTTGATCCTCTGATTTCCATTGGAGGAAAAGTTGTCGAATTCTTGGTGAAGCCAGTTAGGTGTCAATTCAGTTATGTCCTTCATCGAATAGAATACATTGAAGATTTGAGAGACTAAGTTGAAAAGTTAGAGGCTCAGAGAAAAGATGTGGACGACTTCATTGATGCAACAAAAAGGAATAGAGAAGAAATCCTAGAAAGTGTCAAGAATTGGATTGAAAAATTTGATGGGTATAGTAGAGGCTAAAAAGTTTCTTGAAGATGGTACCAATGTAAACCAGAAATGTTTCATTGGGTGGTTTCCTGATTTGGTCACACAAGTAAAGAAGCAAAAGATAAAGTTGAGGTGGCTAAAGAGCTAGAAAAAGATGGCTACTTCAATGACATATCCAAACCAGCACATCCCTTAGGGATAGAGTCCATACCCTCAGAAAGGCTTGTGACTTATGAGACCACAAATTTGGCAATGATGAATGTAATGAAGGCACTAACTGATGACAAGATCAACTTTATTGGAATACATGGCCTTGGGGGTGTTGGAAAGACAACTTCAGTAAAAGAAATTGGGAAAAAAGCTAAATCAGATAAGCTTTTTGATGAAGTTGTGATGGCTGTAGTGTCTCAAAACCCAGACATTAAAAAGATTCAATATCAAATAGCTGTTATCTTGGGTTTCACCAAATTTACTGATCAGTCAAGTGAAATTGAAAGATGAAGCATACTTTGTGCAAGGCTCAAGGATGTGAAAAAGATCCTTATTATATTAGATGATGTTTGGGATAGACTTGAATTGACAACTTTAGGTATTCCACTTGGCCAAGATCATAAGGGCTGCAAAATCATAATCACAACACGGCGTGAGCAAGTATGTAGAACCATGGCAAAGGAATGGGAGAGGACAAAGATAGTCTAGCATGATGTTTTGTCTGAACAAGATTCATGGGACTTATTTAGAAAAAAATGTTGGTGACACTGTTGACTCTTTTGCGTTAAATGATGTCACTAAAAAGTTTGTAAAGAATGTGGAGGGCTTCCCATAGCAGTAGTTATGGTTGGAAAAGCAATGAAAGGTAAATATTGTTAGAATATGGAACATTTTATATTTAATTTAGGAATTTAATTTTAGGGTTTGATTGTATAATTATTTAATTCCTTTTTCCATGTATCTTATATTGATTATATATAGACATGGTCTCACCCAAATTAGGGTAGCCAATATTTTACAACTCTTTTCTTGATATCATAGCCAAATCCTAGCCACCCACCACCCTTGTCTTCTGTTGCCAACAACCCTAAACCACCTACCCAGCCACCCGACAGCCCTTCTTCTTCCCTCCACCCAGTCGAAAGTTTTTCTCTTCCTTCTCAACCCCTCGATAGTCCTTTTTTCTCACCACCAGAGCTTCCTTAGGTGCCGACTAGACCCTCCCTGCCTTCGGTCTAGTGTGGCTTCCCCTCTTGGGTGTTGTTCTTCTCTCTTTACCCTTCTAGGGTTCATGTGCTAATGTGGTAAGCACTTTCTAGTTTGATTTTCTATTGTGTTGGGCTACCAGTGTGTTCGGTAGCATCTTTTTTGTGTGACACCGCTACTTCAGCTTTTTGGTGTTTCAACATGTCTGACTTTGTTGCACAAACTCAGAACATTATGCCTCATTCAGATGTTTCCTTGGCCTCCTATGTTCCGGTTCATCGGATCACCAGTATGTTGCTCACTGGTCGCAACTTTGTGGCTTGGAGTCGGTCTATACGTGTCTACTTTGGAGGTTGAGGCAAATCTAGATGGCTTTTGGAAACTGAGATACAACCTCCCACTGATGATCCTAAGTAGGTTCAATAGGATATTGACAATTGCACCTTACTTGGTTGGATGTTCAACTCTATGGAAGAACGCATCTACAACATGTTTATGTACTGTGGTACAGTTCCTCGGTTGTGGAGTGCTCTAACCCAAATGTACGCACATGCCCACAATGATGCTAGGATTTTCGAGCTCTATCAGGATATTTCTCATGCCTCTCAGGAAGCTTTGGGTTTTACTGTTGTTGAGCCATTTAGTGATTTTCCAACTATTGCCACTTCTATTGTGTCTGCTCGTCTTGCTCATCAGCACACTTATCAAGTTTTAAAGGGTTTAAAACCTAAATTCGAGTCTCTTCGTATTCAGATTTTGAACACATCACATATGCCATCCTTAGATGAGTCTTTTGCTACTATTGACAGTAAGGAGCGTCGTCATCGATTGATTTAATCGATGGCTCTGCTTCCTTCCTCTGTTCCTGCCACATCTTCCGTTTCAGATCAGATGGCTCTTGCTACCAAGTTTAGTTCTCATGCTTCTAGTAGCAAGGTTATTTGTCACCATTGTGGTGCAGCTGGTCATGTCCAAACACGGTGCTTCAAGCTTCATCCTAAGTTGAAACAACGCTTTGCAAGGGCATGCCCTTCAAGCTCTCCCTACACTACTATTATTGCAGACACCTCTAGTACTCCTTAGTCGACTCATCCTATTGATCTTCATCAGCTTCAATCTCAGATTAGTCACCTTCAAGAGCAACTTGGTTCATTCACTACCTTGTCTTTCAATGTTCCTTCCACTGCTACACTCGCTACAGGTATTCCTACAGCCTTTTATGTTCGCACTGCACCTACTTGGGTATTGGATTCTAGGGCCAATGATCATATGACCAGTGAGTTTTCTTGTTTATCCTCTCTTGTCTCTACTACTGCTCAGACTGTATGTCTTACTGATGAGTCTATTTCACATGTTCAACATAAGGGTGATGTGTCTTTGTCGTCTAATATTACACTTACTTCTGTCTTACATGTGCCCTGTTTTGCTTATAATCTTCTCTCTGTGAGTCACCTTGCTAAAAACCTTCATTGTGCTGTTATTTTCCTACCTACTCATTACTTATTACAGGACCTGACTTCGAAAAAGATTTTTGATAGGGGGTTTGAGAGCGACAGGCTATACTACTTCGGGGACCCACTACCTTCTCATCCTACCACTTCTGGCCTACAAGCAGCAGTGTTACCTCAGTTGTCTTCCTATGTGTTTTCTTTTCAAACTTTAGCCTTGTGGCATGCTCGTTTAGGACATGCAAACTTTAATTATGTATGTTTACTTTTTCCGTCACTTAATAAAGCTTGCAAGGATCATCAGTTTCATTGTGTTGTTTGTGAACTGTCTAAACATACTCGTACTTCTTATATTCCTCGCATGTATCGTGCCTCCTATATGTTTGACCTTATTCACTCTGATATCTGGGGTCCTTCTCCTCTTTTGGCTTTTTTTGGGCATCTCTATTATGTAACTTTCATAGATGACCATTCTAGGTGTACTTGGGTTTGTTTTCTTAAAAAGAAGTCTGATGTCCTTCCACTATTTATTCAATTTCTCCAAATGGTCAAAACCCAATTCCACGCCGTTGTATGCAATGTTCATTCTGATAATGGAGGGGAGTACATCTCTGATGCATTTCGCTTCCAACTTAATCAGCCAGGAATTTTGCAGCAACTCACTTGTACTTACACCCCTGAACAAAATGGGATTGCTGAACGTAAAAATCGTCATATTATGTTTGTTGTCTGGTGTCTTCTTTGTGGGATGAATGTCCCTAAGTCCTACTGGCATATGGTTGTGCTTACTGCTGTTTACCTCATTAATTGGACACCTAGTCAGATTTTTCACGGGTTGGCCCCTTTTCAATTACTTTGACCAGATACCGTGTTATTTCCTCTTGTGCCTCGTGTGTTTGGTTGCGCTTGTTTTGTTCAGGATCGTAGTCCAACTCGGACCAAGTTATATAACGAGTCTCTTAAATGCATCTTCTTGGCCTATTCCGCTCTCTCTAAAGGCTATAAGTGCTATGATCCATTGTCTCATCGTTTTTATCATTCTATGGATGTCACATTTTGCGAAGATATGCCATTTTTTGGTTCTAACCCTATGTTTTAGGATTCCTCCTCACGTGCACCGCTTCCTGCTATGTCACCGAGTGCTCGCCATGTTCCTATCATTGATTTCTTTGCTCCTTCCTCATCGCCTAGCTCTGCACCTGCTAGTCCTCCGCCATTACAGACATACTCTCGTCGCCCTCATGCTCTGCCCCCTCCAACATCTTCTTCACCCTCAAGCCAAGGTACTCTCTCTACTATTCCCTCCCCAGCTCCTTCCTGGTATCCAACCCGTGAACACCGTCTCCCTAATCAGTTTGGTTGGTTTAGTAGTACTAATCACTCTATTTTCTAGTTTTTATGTTATGATGCCCTTTCAGCTTCTCATCGGTCTTTTCTTGGCCAACTTGAGTAGATCTCTATCCCGCGGTCTGTGTCTGAAGCTCTCTAGAATCCCCAGTGGGCTATTGCTCTGCAAATTGAAATGGTTTCTTTGGAGCATAATCACACTTGGGATCTTGTCTCTTTACCTTCTGGTGAGACGACTATTGGGTGCAAGTGGGTTTTTACTGTCAAATACTTGGCTGATGGTACAATGGACTGCTATAAGGCTTGTCTTGTTGCTAAGGGCTTTACACAAGTTCCTGGCAAGGACTTTGGGGCTACGTTTGCACCGGTGGCTAAATTGACCACTGTTTGTTTACTTATTTCCTTGGTTGCCTCTTCTTCTTGGCACCTTCATCAACTTGATGTCAAGAATGCTTTTCTCCGTGGGGACTTACTTAAGACGATCTACATGGATCCTCCACCTGGGTTTCGAGCTAAGGGGGGAGTATGCTAGCAAGGTCTGTCATCTGCGTAAGTCTCTCTATGGCTTGAAGCAATCTCCTCGTGCATGGTTCATCGTTTCAACTCTGTTATCCTATCCATGGATTTTACTCAATGTTACTCTAACCATACATGCTTCATTTGTCGTCAGTCCACTGGTAGATATATTATTTTGTTGGTCTATGTAGATGATATCATCCTTACAGGAGATGACACCATTGGTATTGCTAAGATAAAACAAGAGCTTAGTCGAGTTTTTGACATCAAGGACTTGGGTCCCCTCAAATATTTCTTAGGGATTGAAGTAGCTCATTCTCGCAGTGTGATATCATTGTCCCAACAGAAGTATACTTTGGATCTTTTTTGAGACACCGGTATGATGGGGTGCAAGCCTGCATCTACTCCTATGGATCCGAATTTGAAACTTTCAGCTGAGTTTGGTGAGTTGCTTTCTAATCCAACTCGCTACCAGAGATTGGTAGGACATTTGATCTATTTGACTAATATATGACCAGATTTGACATTTGCTGTGAGTGTTGTTAGTCAGTTTATGCATTCACCTTGTACTGCTCACCTTGATATTGTTCACCACATCTTGAGATATCTTAAGTCATGTCTAGGTTTGGATTTATTCTTCAACGGTGGGATTCAGATAGGATTGTCCTGTTTTACTGATGCAGACTATGCAGGTTCATTGACTAATAGACGTTCCACTTCTGGGGTATGCACCTTCCTTGGTACCCATCTTCTGTCATGGAAAAGTAAAAAACAAGTGGTTGTTTCTCGATCATTTGCTGAAGCTGAATATCGCGCCATGGCTCATGGGACATGTGAGTTACTATGGCTTCGGTCCATTCTTACTGAGTTAGGCTTTGAGGAGAATAATTCCTCCAAGCTATTTTGTGACAATAAGTCTGCCATCTTACTTGCCTTTGACTCTGTGCTTGATGAGCGTACTAAGCATAATGAGGTTGATATTCATTTTATTCGAGAAAAGGTTCGAGCTGGCATTGTATGTCCTTCATTTGTTCCATCTTCTGATCAGACTACCGACATCTTCACCAAATTTGTAGGACCATCCCCTACTTCGATCTTCCATTGGCAAGCTGGGGTTGGTTGACATCTTCGTCTTCGATCCAGCTTGAGGGGGAGTGTTGGAATATGGAATAATGTATATTTAATTTAGGAATTTAATTTTAGGGTTTGATTGTGTAATTATTTAATTCCTTTTTCCATGTATCTTATATTGATTATATATAGATATGGTCTCACCCAAATTAGGGTAAGCCAATATTTTACAACTCTCTTCTAATATAACCTTGAAGAATGGAAAAATACAGCTCAAGAATTAAAAAAACCATTGCCAACAAACATTGAAGGTGTTGATCAACGTGTGTACAAAAACTCTTAGGTTGAGCTATGATTACTTGGAAGATGAGGAAGCCAAGGATTGCTTCTTGCTTTGTTCTCTATTTCCTGACGATCATGACATCCTAATAGAAGACTTGGTACGGTATGGGATGGGATTGAGATTATTCAAAAAATGTTGATACAGTGCAGGAAGCTAGGAGCAGAGCTAAGTCAGTGATCAACAATCTCATAGCTTCATGTTTGTTATTAGCTAGTGATGTACAAGATTACATCAAAATGCATGATGTTGTGCATGATGTTACCATATTTATTGGATTCAAAAAGCATTTTGTAAGAGCTGGTTGCAATTTGAAAGATTGGCCAAATGTGGATAGTTTGGATAAATACACGGGCATATCATTGATGAGAAATCAGATCAGTAACCTTCCTGATGTCTTGGAATGTCCAAAGCTCCAAATATTACTACTAAAAGGCAATGGAAATGCATGGTCATGTTCACATGAGTTCTTTTCAAGGATGAATGCACTTATTGTTTTAGATTTGGGCCAATATTTCTACCCTCATCTTGATAATTCAATTCACTATCCTGATGCTTTCAATAACCAAACGTGTCTTTGAACATTAGTTCTTGATGGAATTAAGATTGCGGAACTAAAAAAAAATTTCTTGGACAGTTAAAGACTGTTAGCTGTATAATTTGTAAAAGTCAATCATAGAGTGACACGTGGCACCTAAAAGGCAATTTGGGGAATTAATGCAAGTCACCAATCAAAGTCTAACACGTGGCAGTTCGTATTGGTTTTAATAGATCTACGTAGCACTGGAATAGTTGAAGAGATGCAAGATGATGTGGCCTAACGGTTACTCATAAGTTTAAATTCAAAATTAGGAGGGAGGCTTATTTGCAAAGAGTGGTGTAGTGGGACTGATTGTGAGAGAACATGTTCAGCAATCATGAGAGTACTATTCGACGGTTGGTAGCCCACTTTGACGGTTGTCATTGAAGAGTATAAATAACAGAGAAGGCCCTAGAATGAAGGACCCAGACTCAGATACAGAAACTAGCTTATTTATTTCATTTTCTTTCCAGTTTTACATTTCCAGTTTTTTACATTTTTAGCACTTCAATTCATGTACTGCACTTTAGTTTCTAGGAGTAATTTCAAGTAGTCACTACTGTAAATATTTTCAAGGCTGGGTCATTTCATTTGTAAGTTCTTATTTACTTAATGAAATTCAATTTTGGATTATTTTGTATCTGTTATCATTTATAAATTTCTCTTGAACAAACCACCAGTAAAAATCCTCTTTATTGAGACTGAAAGAACTATAACACAATCGTCTGATAATTAGTTGACAATTAATATTTTGTAAGGGCTAATTGATCCTTGCTGGCACGCTTAAATTTACATTATTAACCTTCGAAAGCCAAAAAAGCCAACATATATTTTTGGCACGCGCGGTGGGACCATTAAAAAATGGCTAGACATAGAGCAAGAGGAGAAAATGAATGCCTGGAAGAGGGTGTGGAAGGAGAGGTAAACATACCTAACCCAGAAGATAATGTGATTAAGGCACCTATCCCATTAGATCCTCCACAAATGGTTGAACTGACTAGCACTTCAGAATATACAACACATGTCCAACATACTGGATAGGCCCATGAGATTGGACCTTCGATTCAACCCAACCACTGAATCTGTGGGGAGGTTTAGTAGATGCTATGGGACAACAACTAATGTATACAATGGAAAGATGGGCAACATCCTTTTTGGATCAAATGAATTCTCATCAACCAACTGCTGCAAGACAGAATGAAGAAAATGTGACTAGTCCTCAGCAATGATTGGCTCGAGATAAATAGCCTATGCAAAATAATGGACAAGTAAATGGTCAGACTAGTAGCCATAACCATGAAAGGCCAGCACATGTGCCTCAGTCATGGTATGAAACTCCTTCGAGACCAATGGCCACTCAGAATGTACCATTTTCTGCCAGCGAAACCATACAATTTGGTGGATCTAGGCCAACCTAGGGTAATGGCATGAGGGCATTTCCAAATCCTATATTTGAAAACATGCCTGGCATAAGGGGTTTTACCAACCCTATGTTTGAGTTTGCACCCAGGGGGTTGGAAGGATTTCCTGCAATTGGAAGAGAAGTAACACCTGCTTCTCCTCCTATGGTATCCTTCGCAGGACCTTTCGCAAGGCAGGCCCAAAGAGACCAGCCATACCTTCAACAGTAGCTAATACAGTAGGGACAACTAGGCTTGAATGTACCCATATTTGGACCAAGAATCCCACAAGCACATGGTGTTCCTCCAAACCCTGTATTTGTCCCTCTAGTAGTGGTTCAACCAACACAAAATATGGTTCCAAGGGACCAAATTGTTGATATAGTTAGAGAAATGTATGTACCTATGGCTCGAGAGGTCCAGACACCAGTATATAGAAAACCTTATCCGTAGTGGGTGGATAGGGTACATGAGTATCTTAGGGGGTTTAGAACACCAGACTTTGCCCTCTTTTATGGTAATGGAAATTAGTCAACAGTGGAACACATTGCTAGGTTTATAAGCTAGTATAATGAGTTTGCTAACAATGATTACATCAAGCTGAGACTTTTTCCAAGTTCTTTAACTAGAGCAGCCTTCATATGATACATAAACCTTACACTTGGCTTTATCCAAACTTGGCAGCAAATGGAGGAAGTTTTTCATGCCCAATTTTTCCAAATAGAACCTGAAGTTTCTATGGCAGATTTGGTAAGATTGAGCCAAAGTCCTAATGAGAAGGCTGCTCAGTTTATTGCCAGATTTAAAAGGGCACGAAACAAATGTAGAGTCATGCTACCAGAGCCTGAATTTGTAAGATTGGCTCAGAATGGCTTGGAATTTAGGTTTCAAAAAAAGTTTGATTCAACTGAGTTTTGAGACTTAGTAGAGTTAACCTATAAGGTGTCTAGATATGAAACTTTACTCGAAGAAGAATAAGATCGAAGTAATGCATCATATAAGACATACTATAAGGACCCTAATTACGAAATTGATGCAACAGAGATAGTAGGCAAAGAACCTATGACTTATGAGGCATTAATTCAGAAAGACAGTACAATAGACCAGTAGTTAAAAAAAAAAAAAGACCTGCATAGGAAGTATTCTTTTGACTTAACAAAAGCAGATGACATTTTTTATCACTTGATTGTAGCAAATTTCTTAAAGTTACCAAAGGGAGTCAGGATTCTCACCCTGGAAGAACTTAAAGGAAAACTATATTGTAAATGGCACAATTCTTGGTCTCATTCAAGTAAAAATTGCATTTTTTTTCTAGATAGGATCCAAGAATAGATTCAGAAAGGGAGGCTGAAGTTTCCAACTAAGTCTGAGAAAGCTATAGGAATTGACACCAACCCGTTTCCAGAGATTGAGGAGGCTGCAGCCAATGTTGGCGCGCCAAAACTTATCCTTAAAGGAATTGGAGGAGGTTAATGTGCAGATGTATTTTACCAGCCAGACTGCTTTCAATAAGGATACCAGAAGTGCACTAACAAATGGACAGAGCATTGCAGACCTAAAGGATGACTCTAGTGAGGGAAGCACTGGATGATGATTCTTTGGAGGCAGCTATCATGCAAAGGATATGTCCCAGGTGCAGGTTAAGTTACAAATGGCTAAGAGGGCTCCCAATTGATGGGAAACAGCATTACAAGGATGTACAGAGATGCCCTAAGCCAACCAACACCTACAATAGAAGGCCATACCCAACTGGTCCTAGACAACAATCATTTTTGGCTGGACCATCACCCACTAGGATGCAATCCAAGGGTAAGAGACCTCTACATGAGTTCAGACCACCTAATTACTATAGGATGGAAGGCAATTATCCTGAAAGAAGGCTTGAATTAGGGTTAACTCAGAGAAGCACAGCCAGTGATTGGCCTCTAAAGTCAACTTCGAACAAGATGCAAGAAAATTACCTTGAAAGAAGGATTGAATTAGGCTCAAGACAAGGTGCCAGAGCCAATGATTGGCCCTAATAGTTAGCTTCGAAGGGGGTTTCAAAGACTGGGAAAGCAAGTTCAACAACTAAACCAGTGATTTCATGGGTACCTGGAGTTCCAGACTGATTTGTCATGCAGAACAAGCCTAAGGAAATACCTGCCTAGAGATATGTTTTTGGAGACAAAGGTAGAATGATTAAACCTCCCTTAGTAGCCCCAAATAATTGGGTATTACTCAAACACCCAAAGACAAAGGAACCAAATATGGTTCCAGTAATTTCTAGGTCTCAAAAGAGGAAGATCCAGCGAAGGTATACTCAATACCAAAGGGATCAGAAGGAAAGTGAAGAGAGTTCTTCATTGGTCCAGTCAAAGAGCCAGACAGAGAAAAAAGAAAGTCCAAAGCTAGTCCCTCAGACCAAAAGAAGTGTTAGTAGAGAGCAGTTGGCTAAGGTTCACACTGAACTAAAAGCCAAGGAAAAGTCCAATTTAGCAGGTCTTGAAAAGGCCTTGATGGAAAGCAACAGTGAGATAGAAGGAGAAACTGCACTAAGCCAAAGGAAAGAATTGGCTGAAGATGAGATGTTTGAAGCCTTCATGGCTGAACAGACCTTTTTGGTCGAAAAGCCAACAAGAGCAGATCACAAACAAATTGATTCGAAGGAAACAACCAATATTGAAGTACCAGAGTGTAGCATGGAGGATACCTCCCAAACTTCAGAACAAGCCCAAGCTGGGGAAAAGCAATTGTAGCCAGCAGTCCAGTTTGGCTCATTTCCTCCAGTGTCAGTAAATATGGTGTATATACTGCCACAAGAGTTCCAGGTTGAAGAAGGAAACCAAGAAGGTCAGGAAGATGACCCTATTCTGATTTCCAATGAAGATTCATAGGCCAGCACGATTCAAGGTGAGTCTGAAGCGGCCACACCAATGGACACTGAAGATGAAAGTGAGGAAATGAGTATTAACCTTTCTTATCCCTTCGAGTACCCTACAACATCTATGACATAGCACGTTAAGCCCTTGTATATCAAGGCTTTCTTCGATGGAATACAAATGAACAGGGTGTTAGTCGACAATGGGGCAGCAGTAAACTTACTTCCGAAGTCCTCGTTGAAGAAACTAGGAAAAAGAAACACCAGATTAATCCCAACTAGCACAACCATTGCTGGCTTTGCTAGGGATAAGCAGATGGCTTAAGGCATCCTGCCAATCAGTTTGAGTGTGGGAACCAGAGATTGCATGACAGCATTCTTTGTTATAGATAGTAATGCCCAGTATAATGCTTTACTTGGCAGGGATTGGATCCACACCAACAAATGTGTGTCTTCCTCTCTACATCAGAAGATTATGATGACTCTATGCAATGGAGAGACAGAGGAGATCAACATAGACCCTTAACCCTTTATCGCTTTTACTGATTTTGCAGAGGCCAAGTTATATACTGAAGGAGTGACACCACTCAGTATCTTAAGGAAACCTGATGGAACAGCTGAAGTGACGACTGATGAGAAATTAGCATACCGGAAGCATTTAGTGCAGAAGAATGCTGATGAATAGTTCGTCACTAAGGATGACAATGATGCTTGGTTGTAGGCAAGAAGATGAGACCCAAGAAGCCAAACCTTTGGCCTTAATCAAGTATTCAGCATTGGACATAAAGTTAATAGTCCAGAAGGTTCAGAAACAAGAGAGGGAAGCCATGGTAGTTGGATGTAATCAAGAGCAACAAAAGGTCAAGCCTTTGGCCCTTGATAAATACTGTGCTTTGGATATCGAAACAAAAGTCCAAGAAATTCAGGAAGAAGCCTTATGGACAGATTTTGTCTATGAAGAAGAAGGCAAAGATGTTGAACCAGAGAAATTAGGAGCAGAACAAAGCAAAGAAGTTGCTTTGAAGGCAGAAGAAGTTGAAGGAGAAGCATTAGTAAGTGCTCAAGTACAAGACCCCTTAGAAGAAGTTAATTTAGGGGAAGGTTCTGCACAGCAACCCACTTATATCAGTGCTTGGTTAAGTCCTATTGACAGGAACCAGTTCTTTGGTAGTCCTAAAGAAATATAAAGATTGTTTTGTGTGGTCTTATAATGAACTGCCAAGATTAAATAGGTCATTAGTTGAACATGGGCTCCTTATGAAGCCTAACTTCAAACCACACAAGCAGAAACCAAGGCGGATAAGCCCTGAAGTGGTTCAGAAAGTGAAGAAGGAAATTCTCAGGCTCCTTAAAGCAGGCTTTATTAGAACAGCCATGTATGTTGAATGGTTGTCTAACATTGTGCCTGTGGTTAAAAAGAATGGCAAGATGAGGTTATGCATTGATTTTAGGAATATGAATTTGGCGACTCCAAAAGATGAATATCCCATACCTATAGTAGATCTATTGGTAGACAGTTCAGTAGGGCACAGGATTTTTTCTATGATGGATAGGCATTCTAGTTACAACCAGATCTGCATTGCAGAGGAGGATGTCCACAAAACAGCATTCAGGTGTACTAGGAATATTGGCACTTTCGAATAGGTAAAAATGCCATTTGGTCTAAAGAATGCGGAGACAACATATCAGAGGGCAATGAATACTATATTTCATGATCTTATTGGAGGATACTTAGAGTGTTACATTAATGATATTGTTGTAAAGTCCCAGTCTATGGAGAAACACTTGGTAGTAGCTTTCGAAAGAATGAGAAAGTTTAAGTTAAAGCTTAATCCTCTCAAATGTGCTTTTAGTGTATCAACTGGAAACTTCTTAGGGCATGTAGTGCACAAGAAGGGAATACAAATTGATCAGAATAAAGCCAAATCCATCATTAAGGCCAAACCTCCATCAAGTAAGAAAGAAGTACAAAAGTTCCTTAGTCAGATTAATTTTCTTCGAAGATTTATTTCTAACACTGCAAGGAAAACTAAAGTATTTTCTTCTTCGTTAAAGTTGAAAGATGAAGAGGAGTGTGTGTGGACAACAGAGCATCAACCTGCTTTTGAAGGAATTAAAGCCTACTTGGCCAAGCCTCCAGTGTTGATGCCACCAAGAAGTGACAAGCCCTTAAAGTTATATATTGCTACAGCAGAAGATTCGTTGGGAGTTTTCCTAGCCCAGGACAATGAAGAAGGTAAGGAGCAAGTAGTTTATTACCTTAGTAGGTTTTTAAATTCTTGTGAATGTAAATACTCAGCTGTAGAAAAGCTATGCCTTGCATTGTACTTTGCAGTAATGAAATTAAGATATTATATTTTGCCTAATGTTGTCTTGGTAATTGCAACCACAGGCTTGGTTAAGTACATGTTATCTAGACCTATGTTGAAAGGAAGAATTGTCAAATGGATATTAGCTTTATCATAATTTCATCTAGAATATGTCCCCTAAAAAGCAGTAAAATGACAAGGTTTGGCTAGCTTCTTGGCAGATCATCCATGTCAAACAGAAAGCCAGGAGATAATGGATCTTGGTATGGTTAATGTTGAGCCATGGCAGATGTGGTTCGACGGATCAAAGGCTAGTGGTCTTATTGGAATTGGTGTTATAATTAAGTCACCATAGGGGGTAGAAACCACACATGGTTTCAGGGTTGATGAAATCACTTGTTCCAATAATCAAGTTGAATATGAAGCTTTAATAATGGGACTGGAAATATTTATTGGATTGCAAGCTCATGCAGTTGATGTATTTGGAGATTCTCAATTGGTAGTCAACCAAGTGAAAGGAATTTTTAAATGTCAAAGTGCAAGCATGTTATCATATTATGTTGTTGCATTACATTTGCTTTCTCAGTTTCAAATAGCAAATGTGACTTACATCCCAAGGTTCATGAATAGCAAAGCCAATGATGTTGCTCAGAAGGCTTCGAATTTCAGAAAGTGGGATGACTCTCAATTAAATATAAGTCAAGCAACATATCAAAAATTAATACCATCCTTAGCTAAAAGGGATTTTATGTTGGAAGTCAATCATAATGACTTACAAGATCAAGATTGGAGACATCCAATCATGCAGTATTTAACTGGCCCATCTTCGAAGTCCAGCAAGAAGATTAAATTACAGTCTATGCAATACATAGTATATGGTAATGCTCTTTACAAAAGGGGAGCAGATGGGTTGTTATTAGAATGTCTAGGGCCGAAGGAGGCATTGACAGCCATAGCTGAAATACATGAAGGCATTTGTGGTGCCCATCAGCTTGGTATGAAGATGAGATGTTGCTTCGAAAGCATTCCTACTATTGGCCAACCATCCCTAAAGATTGTATAGAGTATGCTAGAGGTTGCCAGACATGCCAAAATCATGGCATGATAAGACATGTACCAATAACTGATTTGCATGCTGTTGTGAAGCCTTGGCCATTTAGAGGTTGGGCTATGGATATGATAAGAAAAATACATCCACCCTCTTCAAAGCATCATTGTTTCATTCTAATGGCCACAAATTACTTCATTAAGTGGATCGAAGCTAAACCATATAAGGTTGTGGATCAAACTGAAGTTATTGTATTTATTAAAGATCTGATTCACAGATTTGGCATCCCACAGACCATAACTATAGATAATGGGACTGTATTTGATAGAAAGATGGTAAAATCTTTCATAGCAGAATTTGGAATTAGTCTTATTAATTACACCCCTTATTATGCACAAGAAAATGGTTAGGCAAAATCATCCAACAAGTCCTTGACAAAAGGAATACAAAGAGTTATCGAAGACAATCCTAGAGATTGGTATAACTTCTTGTTGGATCTATTGTGGGCTTATAGGACTTCTCCAAGATCAAGTACTGGAGTCACTCCTTATGCCTTGTTATATGGGCATGATGCAATGTTGCCTGTAGAGATTAACATTAGGTCCTTGAGTGTGAAATGCCAGGACCAGTTAACTTTTGAGCAATATCATCAGAGCATGTTTTTGGAATTAGCAAATATAAATTAAGGGAGAATTATGGTATTAAATAATATTCTGTTCCAAAAGACAAAGGCAGCCAAAAGCTATAATAAGAAGGTTAAGCATATTAGCTTTGATAAAGGTGATTTGGTGTAGAAAACAATACTCCCAATAGGAATTAAAACCAATAAATTTGGTAAGTGGTCACCTAATTAGAAAAGACCATATCAAGTCCATAGAGTTTTGCTTAGGGGAGCATACCATCTGAGAAATCTAAATGGTTATGTACATCCCAAGAAAATCAATGGTAGGTATTTGAAGCCTTATTTTCCAACTATGTGGAAAACACAAGAAGTGTGAGAAATGCTAAACAAAAGAAACATGAAAACACTCAAATAATAAATAAGGATTTCGTTTCATAAAGAGTTAAGTACATGCAGCCATAGATTGGCCCAAAAATCAGTACAATGCTTCAGTTGTTCCCTTATAATTGATTCTCTACTCCTAAGGGATGGGAACAATTGAATGGCTGTAGCCATGTCTTGCTTACGGTCAGCTAGCCATTAATTGGTAATCTGCAGCTTTGTAGCAGTTCGATCCAAGGCTAGGTTAACTGCTGCTAACTCCCCTTCTAATTGAGCCTTTTTTTTCCAAGAGCTGGATACAAAAGTGAGAAGCAGAAGAATGTTATCCCTTCAATTTAGATACCTCAGTATGTATATGGGAAACAAATTCCTTGTCCTTCAATAGCTTCTCTTCTATAGCTTTAGCAATATGGTAGATGTTGATGTAGAAATCTATAATAACTACTGCCTGCAATAATTGACTTCAAATGGCCATATTGGATTGCTCAATGACTTTGCAACATTGAAGAAGACCATTCTTAAGTATGGGTCTTTGTAAGGCTTTGAATGGAATCCTTGAAAATGATGTCAACAATTCCAACAGGTACCTAAGTCTAATGGGGGCAAAGAAACTCTGCTAATGGTTGAAGAGCTCTAAAAAATTTCCAAGAGGGGGTCAGCAAGGGCCAATGGCTCAGCTTCACTACTGGCTGCTGGAATGGTTGAAGATGTGTCAAAAAGGCTAACCAGTCGGGCTTCAAAAATGTCCATTTCTTCCACTAACATTGAAAGTGCAGAGAGGTCTGAAAGAGATGACTGCATAGGGATAGGAGAAGAGGTTGAAGTGTCCCTGGTAGTGTCTATAGTCTTGGCCACCAGCAAATCAAGGGAATAGGGACTGGAGCTGGATGGTGGTGGTGGACAAGAAATTGGTAAGCTACTAGTATCTTCTTCGGGAGCACCAGCTATCACTGATGAGGTGACAACTGGGGCCCTCTCAGGTGATAAGGGAGTAGCCAAGACTATATGGAGAGTAAATTAGGATGAAGTGAAGGTCAGATGAGGTAGGTATGAAGTTAAGCCTAGGCATAAAAAAATAGAGATAGCTTGCCTCAAAAAATGTATGAAAAGTGTAGAACTGGGAAGTGGAAGTACTGTCTGGATGGGCTTTACACTTAAGGGCACTTCGGTGTTAATTTTCTTCCTCTTTTTCAAGGCTGTCTCAAATGGTCTTTCAATGTCAAACAAGGTAGAAAAAGCAGTTATCAAAGGAGGAGGAGGTGGAGTAACTGTTGCTACAAGACAGCAAATAGGAAGCAATGGTAAGTTTTATTGCTGAAAACCTGGGAAAGGAAATTACTAGAGACACTCAAAGAAATTACCAGCCTCAGAATGCGTGGTGGTAGTGATTGGAGAACTGCGAAGAACATAATGTTCGGCAGTTTGTTGCCTCCTTGCAGTTTCCTTTTTGAAATGTATCAGCAGTAGTAGCTTCGTTCCTTAATATCTGCTACTATCTCCTTTTCTTAGATCTCTGGAAAACCACCAATTCCTTGGATTGCTCCCTCTCTACTGCCTTGACAGTTGCCTAATGAGTAGGGTTATCCATGAAATCAGATGGGGAGACTGTTATTTTCTTCCTCCTCTTAACTAGTGTTTCTTGTTCTCTTTCTATAGGAACTTTAGGTACCTCTTTCTCTTCAGGATCAAGTACAAGTTTCATTTTCTTCTGTTGATGTTGCTGTTTGTCTTTAAGAATGTTTAGGGCTTGAGCCCTTTGAGGATAGTCTACTTGTGAAGCTCTTGCATCAAAAAGAAACTATAAGTAGATGAGCAAGGCATTATAAAGAGGAGAGAAAGGAAAGATAGAAGTGCATGCCTCTCTTCGAAGTAGCCCTGGTGACTCTATAAAGAGAAATGAAGGTAGCAGGAGCAGTTTCTGTCGCAGCAGGAGTAGGAGCTGGGATAGCAGGAGTAGTAGAAGGAGTGATGAGCCCAATCCCCTTAGGCTTGGCCTGAGAAGGCAAGTCCAATCCCACTAATAGATCTTAAGGGGGAATGGCCAAGTGCACCTCCATATTTGCTATCCACCAATTCTGGTACCTCTTCAATACAGTGCCTTGTGGGATAAAGGGAGTGAAGTGAAATTCGATCAAGTCTTTAATAAATTTGGAGGTTGCCTTCTCCAGCCTAGTTCTTGGCACTCTTAGCTCTCTAGTGGCAAGGTTCGGGTTAGTTTGGCTACAGAGAGGGATAGGGAACCCTTAAGTAAACCCAAATTGCCTAGCAAATTAAGCAAGGCAGTAGGCTTCTACTATGCATTTGTAAGCTCGAGGGTGTAAAGTACCAATAAAGAGCTCCCTTGGAGTTAATATAGAAGCCCACATGTCCTTGTGCTGAGGTTGGGAACAGTTTCTATCAACTAAGAAAGTCCTCAACTAGGCTGGGCCAATATTGGCTTCGAAAGGACAAAAGAAGGTTTGAGAAGAGGGGAAGCTGAGAGTTGGTGGAAGAAAGTAAAGTAATAAACAAAAGTGGAAGGGTAAAGTGAGACTCGCGCATATTTTACTCCGTCAGAAGTAGGGTCTAATATCAAAAATCTCAGGCACCTAGAGTGCAAAGTAGTGAAATAAGCAAAGAGCCAAAGTTGCAATATCCAGAGTGGCCCCCCTTGGTTGGCATCCAAAGGTTTTTCACAAAATTGGGAGCAGTCTCTATACACATGGCCTAAAACATATGGAGCTAAGGCTATTTTCTTTCCCAAAACAAGGGCCTTAGCAAGGAGAGCAAACTCAGGCATAATCTCTGAGAAGACGTGCAAAATAAAAATTTGCAAAGCCAATATAGAAGAAAAGAGAAGAACTCTCTATCTAACACAGGGACCTCTCTTGGGTTTTCAAAATGTGCAAAATCACTAAAGGAAGAATTCAAAGGAGGGATGGAAAAAGACACATTAAGGTCAAGATAATCAAGACCAAAAGAAGTGCCAATAGGGGATAACCCTAAGAGATGGCATATATCAAGAATGGCAGGGGCCATCATGCCGCATCGAAATTGGAAAAAATTGAAAGATGGATTTCAAAAACAAAGTGCAGTAGGTATGAGGAAAGGGTCTTCAGGGATAGAAAACCTGGCTAGTCGAAGGGCATCAAGGAGAGTTCCTGAAGGTCCAGCATCCTAGCAGGGACCACTTGATCATATCATTCTTCCCATTTAGGTCTCATTGTGGACCAATAGCGGTGGGGTCGATTCAACCTCCAGCTCTCCCAGGCAAGGCCACCTTCGTAGAGTAGGTAGTGGTTCTCCAGACAAGGGTATAAGGCATGGAGCTGAGCAGGGGCCTCCTTGAAAATGGATCCAAGCACATACTCCCCTTGAGTATGGTGACGAGGAATAAGGATGCATACATCAACAGCACACTGTTCACCAACTATATATTTCTCACATTCTTCATTGATGAGTCTCCTCAAAGTCACAGAGGGGCTTACACGCTCAACAACTGGCACTTTTAGAGGCGAAGAAGCCATTATCGAAGAGTTGAAAGATGAAGGTGGATAAGGAGTGGAAAAGTTACAGACAAGAGCAGTAAGGGTGATAAGGGAAATTTTGGGCAAGTGAATAGGTAAAGCGCAAAGGAAGAGGGTTTTAACCTTCTTATCCAAAAGATTACTAATTCAACCCAACGGGTTAGCTAGACCCGAAATAAACCATTTGATGGTTTTGACTAATGTGGAATTAAAATGCTAATTTCATAACATAAGGAGTTTTAAAACCATATCATAGAGAGCCTTTTTCAAGAGTAAGTTGTGGGAGGGAAGTATATTTTTAAATGCTCAGTTTGGCTTTGAAAAACTATAGTTGGCTTCGAAACCAGTTTTCTCCCAAGATCTTTGAAGCTTATGCCTCAAAAACGGAAGATAGTTAAGGCTTGTTCTATTCGAAGGTTCTATAGGCATATTCCTAGACCATTTTTATATGGTAATATCCTCCGAAAGAATCTTTAGAATGCCTATCTTGTTTAAAGTTGTAGATTTCGAAAGTAAGTACTACAAAACCAGTACTTGGCCAAGTAGTGGAGGAACTCAAAAGGACTCACTCTTTAAGAATAGGCATAATAATTCCTAAGGGAAAATTCCATACTTCGAGGCACGCAGATTGTATTTCAAAGCAAAAATGCTTAATTTGAAGTTATTTGTTATACAGATTATGTTAACCATATAATTGGAAATTAAAACTTAGGACAAAGATTGCCTTTCTTAAGAGAAAATTCCACACTTTGGAAATATTTAAGTTAGGCTTCAGAGCAAAATTGGTTAATTCAAAGCTGTTAAATTTTGTGGACCATGCGATTGGAATGAGAAGACCTAAGGCAGAGATTGTCAATTGTATTCCATACTTTGGAAATATTCAAATCAGGCTTCAAGTATTCCATACTGTGGAGATGTTCAAATCAGGCTTCAAAGTAAAAATGGTTAATTCGAAGCTCTGATTTTATTTGAATTGTGTGAATAAAAGGGTCATAAGCATGCAATTGGGGCATAAAACTAGATCATGCCAAATAGGGAAAGAAAACCCTAGTTTTATTGATATGTAAGTAATTACATTAGAAAAGCCTACTTGGCTACGAATTCGATTTCATAATAGTAAGGAATGGAAAGAATAACAAGTTCATTAAATTTAAGCCAGCAGTGTTCAATGAACTTATGTTCTTTCTTTATTCTGCTTTCTACCCTATCAAAGCTAGGTTGCTGCGGTTGGTATGCTCTTATTTGGTGGAAAAGCTATTCAGCTTTCATCTCAAACTCTATTTCTTTCAAGCTTTGTTCCATCTCGTCCATATTTAAATCATCCTAGTATGCCGAATCCTTATTCTTGAAGTCATCATATTCTTCAATAAGGTTCTCTACTTCGTACTGGGTTTGAATTCAATTGGCTGTGATTTTGTCTAGAGAGTCACTGGTAGCCAAAGAAATTTTGTACCAATGAAGAAGGAGTGGGAGTTGATCCAAAAAAGCTTGAAACTCTGCCTGGGCAATGGGGTTGAGAACATGACCCTGAGTCATAATATCACAGGCCCATTGGAAGTTCTTGAGAGGAATCTCATCTCCAAGAACATTAAAAGGCAAGTGAGAGAAAGCAGCAAGTAGAAGTTGAGCTTTGTATCGCTCAAATGTAGTTGGAAGAGCTGGAGGTTGGTAGGAAGGAAGAAACTGATTCTCGAAAAGAGTAAGTTTCAATTCTTCCATCCAATGAGGATTTTGAGGGAGAGGAGGTGCAAAGGGATCCATCCCGAAAGAAGAGGGGAACTGGGGGTTATTCACGCATTCAAGCCAGTTAGAAGAGCAAAGTTTTGCCTTCTTAGCCAAGAGTGATAGATTGTATCCCTGTGCCTCGTCTGGATGAGGAGTTGCTCGCACTATCTTCGTTGGCATAGAAGATGTGTACCACACTATAAGCAAGTTGTCTTTCAGACTGCGTTGGTGATCAATGGGTACATAGGGGTAAACCACTGAGCTCTGAGCATAAGGAGGAATAAAAAGGGGATCATCGAATTTAACAAATCGATGATGAATTTGCTCCCTTAATTGGGGTTCATTAGGTTTTGACCAACTCTCCCAGCCAGTGGATTGGGAGCAAGAAGAAGCGACTTTGTCCTACGTAGAGGGTGGAGGGGCAGAAGAGGAGCTTCCAAGGTCCATTCTTGCAAATGCTTGGTCCAAAGGTTTGTAGTTGGCAAATTCTTGGTCTAAAAGTTGGTAATTTGCAAAAGCTTCCATGACTTGTATAAGTAGAGGTGGATAGGTGTAGCCAATAAATGCATTGAGGTTCTTTCGAGGCCTGCAATCATCTTTCAAAGACTCCTCGTATGCTTAATCCATGTAAGAGAAGGTGTGATTGGCCATTGAGAATGTACTAGTCTTTTCGTTTACTCAAAGAATGGAAGTGCAAAGCACTAGGATTTAATGAAGTTCACTGCTTCATTGTTCAAAAAGCGGTTATACTTCCAGAATGTATAGAGTCCATGCACGTCCTAGGATGTAGGTAGATTGCATTAGTCCACTAATATACCAAGTATTGGGTATATTAGTGCAGGGGGTAATGTTTGCTGTGTAATTTGTAAAAGCCAATCGCAGAGTGACACGTGGCACCTAAAAGGCAATTTGGGGAATTAATGCTAGTCGCCAATCAAAGTCTGACACGTGGCAGTTCGTATTGGTTTTAATTGATCTGCGTAGCACTGGAATAGTCAAAGAGATGCAAGATGATGTTACCTAACGGTTACTCATAAGTTTAAATTCAAAATCATGAGGGAAGCCTATTTGCAAAGAGTAGCGTAGTGGGACTGACTGTGAGAGAACATGTTTAGTAATCATGGGAGTACTATTCGACGGTTGTCATTGAAGAGTATAAATAGTAGAGAAAGCCCTAGAATGAAGGACCTAGACTCAGATCTAGAAACCAGTTTATTTACTTCATTTTATTTCCAGTTTTACATTTCTAGTTCTTTAAATTTTGAGCACTTCAATTCCTGTACTGCACTTCAGTTTCTAGGAGTAGTTTCAAGTAGTCGCTACTGTAAATCTTTTCAAGGCTGGGTCATTTCATTTGTAAGTTCTTATTTACTTAATGAAATTCAGTTTTGGATTATTTCGTATTTGTTATTATTTACAAATTTCTCTTGAACAAGCCACCAGTAAAAGTCCTCTTCATCGAGGCTGAAAGAACTATAACACAATCGTCTGATAATTTGTTGGAAATTAATATTCTGTAAGAACTAATTGATCCTTGCCGGTACGCTTAAATTTACATTATTAACCTTCGAAAGCCAAAAAAGCCAACAAAGACACTTGAAGTCCTTAACCTCAGGCGTGCCTTCTTTTCTGAGGTACCAAATGCTATAAGGGAGTTAACTAATTTAAGGTTGTTGGACATGACTGGAAGCTTTCATGAATTTCTCATTCCGGCCGCAATGGTATCGCCTTTATCCCATTTAGAGGAGTTGTACTTGTTTGGCAGCGTAACTTGGAAGATTGGAGACGCTGCAGCAGAAGTAGCTACTGCACTAAGATCTTGGCCTTGGCTAAAAGTGCTAACCATCTCCATACCTGACATTGCGCATATACCTAAGGACTTTGTTTTTCCTGAGCTGGAAAGTTTTATTATCTTCATCGGAAAATCGAGTTGGGGATATGAAAATTATTCCCTAAATTATTTGGGAATTGGAAATTTTGTTGGACCCATGGTTAATTGGAGTAAATGCCTAAAGATGGTATTGAAGAGAGCTAAGCATCTAAGTGTGGAGCATTTGCAGGACATGAAGAACATTTTTCCTAATTTACAAGCCGATGTAGAAGGTTTAAATGTCTTTAAGCATCTAAGGATTAAAGATTGTTGTCAAATTGAGTACTTAATCAACACAGAGGAATTGGGGATTTCGCCATAGGCACAACCACGTGATCTGCAATTGTTGTTTAACCTGGAAGAATTGAAACTCTGGAAATTGGATACTTTCAAAGGGATATGCCCAGGTGCACTTACTACTTCCAACTGGGTGTGCTTCCCAAGGCTTAGAAGTTTGGAAGTTAACGCATGTCCTGAAGTTTGGAGAAGCTTTTTGTATCAGCATGTGAGAAACTGGAACAAGTATTTGATTTTGGTCTATGGAAGTCCATTCATGTGGCAAACTGAAATATGTCTTCCAACCTTCCATAGCTCAAGCTCTTTATCAACTTGAAGTGCTTTGGGTAACTCGCTGTTAAGAAATTGAGCAAATTGTTGCTGCGAAGCAAAACGAAGGGCGTAAAGAAAAAGAAGAAGAAGAAGAAGAAGAAGAAGAAGAAGAAGAGAGAGAGAGAGAGTGGAAATACTTACAGTGAGAGAGTGCCCTAAAATGAAGACTTTCGCTGCAACTACTTCCTTTTGAATCAGTTTGTGCAAAACCATTTCAAAGCCACCAAAAGGTACTTCTCTATTTTACCACATTTAATATATATATATCATGTAATTACTTACATTATGAGGCAATGCTTTTTTCTTATTTTTTTTTTTTTTTTTTACTGTACATAAAATTTGGCCCTTGTCGATAACACTAATAAACTAGTAAATCAAGGGAGTATGTATTCATTGTGTCTGTATGATCCATATTCAACTAATTTGAAATTTACATCATACACTTTAGTTTCGGAGCAAGTTTCAAGATGAAAATTCATGATACATTGCATTTTTTAATGAAATACAAATCAAATTATCAACTCCTCCTTGTTGTGAGTAGTTGATAATTTAGTTTGTAGATAATTAGGGATCTCTAGTAATTTTGAATTATATTTTGTATACTTAAAAATACTCAAAAATTTTAATATACAGTTGAGATTCATTCAAAATGTGGACTCCACTCCACTACATAAGAGTTGAATCTTAACCACATACTATTTTTCTAGGTATATTTTTGTGCATGAATTTTGTGCATAGAGAGGCCCTTTATTACACTCAAATAACATTTTAATTTTTTTTATATAGATTACACTTTTTAATGTAAAATTTATTGTTTTCTTTTATTATTGCAGTTAAAATTTAATATATTGTCCTCTTTCATGCATAGAATTTTTTTTTTTTTTAAATGTTAATTTAAATTGATGGATAAAGAAATTTTACTTTTTATTAGCCTTTTACAATGAATTTTCATTTATGCCTTTATTATCGAAGGCCTTTGACTATCTTAAAAAAAAACAAAAAAACAAAAAAAAAAAATCGAAGGCCTT
Source organism: Camellia granthamiana (assembly GCA_036172215.1). Lineage (NCBI taxonomy): Eukaryota > Viridiplantae > Streptophyta > Magnoliopsida > Ericales > Theaceae > Camellia > Camellia granthamiana. Next base: position 41,992,396 of record CM069909.1, on the reverse strand, counting down.
TGAACATGAGATAATAAATTTTTTAATATTCTTGCAACTACTCACATGGTAATGCTTCCTACAATACATAGAATTTATGACCGTTTGAATAGTTTTATTTTTATTTGGGAGATTTTTTTCAAAGTTTAGTAAAGATCTTTGAACAATGAATTTGATTTTAGGCCTTTGGATGAAGATAGAAGAGACCTAGTGGATTGAGATAATGCCTTCCTTAAATAAAAAAAGAAAATGCTAACAATGGATTTCTTTTTTTCTTTTGTTTTTATGCCTCTTAATAAATTTTATATTAGGTTTTGATTAGGGTTTTTTTTTTTTTTCCCTTTTTCTTAGAGGCGGGGGAAGGGGTTTCAAGTTATCAAATTTCAAAAGTGTGACCTTAGGCAATCGCCTTAATGGCCTAATAATGATTGAGTTGTCATTAAGTCAACTATGCTACACTACATGTATATTTATATTAAATATTTTATTTTTCTTAAGACCGAAAAAAAAAATTATATACAATCAATCAAAAAATGATAGAGATCATGATTTGGAGTGATGATAGAAAGTGTTATTCACCAAAAAGTGGAAAAGGGGAACAATGCCTACTTGCTATCTCTCTCAGAGCAATTTGTGGTCCTTATGCATTGTGTAAGATCTTTATTCAATCAATAGCTAATTTGAAAATGTTGTGAATTTTAGTATAAATTTACTACATAAGGAATAAATAAAATTAATTGGCCTTTCAATCTGCATATTTTCTTTGAGGCCCATTCAACATACACTTGATAGATTTGTTAGCCTATGAAATCATGCATAGGTTGTTTAAATATCTTGTTTTCGATCTACATAGACAATATTATCAGGTTTCTCACCTTTTCTTTTTTTTTCTTTTTTTGGTCATTATGAATGTTTCCTATCATAATCTTTCCTAATTTTTTTTTTTTTAAAGGCAAGACAGACTAGTACTCTTGAAATCCATAATGATTCTTAATTAGATTGTGAACCAGATTATGAATTTATGAGGAATAACTCTCATGAGTAAGTGGACAATTCATGATTTACCTTAAGCTATATGCAAAAACAATACAATTCTTATCTAAGAGAAATTTTCTATTACAGAAAAATAGATATGTTTTGTGATTTTTTTTTTAATACTTTTTTCAGAAATTTTTTCTAAAATCTATCCCATTTTCTAGGAAACAACAAAAGTTATTTCCAAAATTTGGAAAGCTATTTTTTGTGCGAAAATAAAAACAATATGAAGACAATGGTGTTTTTGATATTTTCAATTTTTTGTTTCTGAAAATAAAAAATAAAAAGGTGAACATTAAATAGTTGTCAACCATAAAGAATGCTGAGCTACTCTCTATTGTTATGTGATGTCTACCTTACTTAGGATTTTATTGTGTAAGGGCATATGCTTCCTATGATTTGTGTTTCTAAATAATTGTCTTGCTTTGCAATATCAAAACTACTACTCTAAATAAAGGTATGTTTACCTAATGTGTGCTAAAGATTTGAAGAGTGAATAAAGGGGGAAAAAAGGTACCCACTGTGTGTGTAATTTTACTTTCTCTGCATTGTAATGGAGCTTGTATCCAAAATTATTTATCTCAATTAACAATATTGTACGTTTGTTTTCATGCTTGTTTGTATTTGTGGTAAAAAAAATATATTACAATTTGCTTTTTATTGAAATGTGATTGACTAATAATAATTCAGAGTACAACAATGAATTATTGCTTGAATTTGTTAAGAGGAGATTGTAATTCATTTGAAGCAAGCTTTTGTTATGGAACCCAATGAGTCGATTCCTTGTTTTATGTTAGGGAATCCGAAGTGTCCATACATAGAATCAATGCACGTTATTTCAAACATGCATCCGCCTAAAGGCTTAAACATATAGGGGGTGAATCCATCTAACATATATTAAGACTTTTCTTTTGCTTTTCTTCAGATATGGGACCTTTTTACTTCTCATATTTCTTAAGCATTCAAGTGTAAAAATGGTGTTCAAAAGTCTCCAAGTAATCATGCTTGAATGCCTTCCAAACCCAAGTGGTTTCTGCACAAGAGACGACTTTCTTTTTGAATGGTCATCCTTGGAACAACTTAGAGTGAGAGAGTGCCCCAAAATGAAGACTTTCGATGCCGCTACCGTTGCCGCTACTTCCGGTGGGATCCAAAGCACACCAAAACTAAAGGAAATTGTATCTAATAACTTCAAGAAAATCCGCTATAGGAGATGGACTTGAATTAGTTTGTGCAAATCTATTTCAAAGTAGAGGTAATTCTATTTTATACATTATCATGTAATTAGGAAATTCTACACTTTAGATATGCCACTGATTTTATTCGTACGCGCCACATTTCATTTGAAGTGGACTAAAGGTATAAAATTTTCAAGAACTCCATAGAAATTCAGTTTGTGGGGACAAAAGTTATATCTTCAACGGATGGTTGTTCAAAAATTTTCATGTGATGCTTTAGATGGAATGTTGGCTCATTTAGTCAATTAAAGTTTTGAAATTCTTAGTAGTCGTTCCTTTCCAAGTAAGGGTTGCTGGATGTGATGCTTTAGACGGAATGCTGGCGATGTTCTTGACTCCCCCACATTGAATGCAAAGGTTGGGCAATGGAAAGAGGCAACTTATAAACTAAAATAAATCATTTTGAAAAACCATTGAAGGTGTCGATCAATTAGTGTATGGAAGTCTTAAGTTGAGCTATGATTAGCTGCAGGATGAGGAATCCAAGTCCTACTTGTTGCTTTGTGTTTTGTAAAACGCCTCGCTACCTTTTGGCCCAAGTAACCTATGGGTCAACCAACATGACCCAAAAGCTTAAGTTCAAGTTACTTAGTAACAAGATAGTGGTGCTCTATATGCCCAAGATCACCTATGCAAACTTCTGATGTGGGACAGGGTTGTTACAAATTTGTTTCCTGAGGAGGCTAACATCTCAATAGAAATTTTAGTTCGATATGACTCTGAGAAGTTGGAGGACGTTGTTGTAAAGAAAAACCTATGGAAAGAGGAACAAGAAGCTATAGTTGATAAGATGGTGTTCAAAAGTCTAAAAAAAAAAGGGAACATCTTTCACATCTATATAGTTTCTGTACCGGGAGATCTACTTTGAATGGTCATCCTCAGATGTGTAAGTGAGAAAGATTGCTCTAAAATGAAGACTTTTACTTTTACCACTCCCTCCAGGGTCCAAAGCAAACCAAAACTGAAGACAATCAAAGTGGATGATGTTGGGATAATGTTCTAATTATGCAAAAGCACTTCAATGTCAAGGTAATCTCTCTCTCTCTCTCTCTCTCTCTCTCTCTCTCTCTCTCTCTCCCTGGTGTTACCTCATTAAATGTGCTGAAATGCTAGCTTCAAAATGCAGTTTCGTAGTTGGCTTAAGATTCCCATAAAAGATTGTGAATGCTTGCCTTGCTTTTGTCTTTTAACAGCCAGGTGTTAAGCTTTGTTGGGTCATTTTCTCTCTTTCTCTCGCTCTGATTTTCTAGTTCCTATTCATTGGTGTCTTGCCAACTCGTTTTATTGATGTACATTGTTGTGTTTACTTTGCAACCCTTTCAATTTCATCAATAAATTTCCCTTCTCCTGATCAAAAAAATAAAAAATAAAAGAAATGCTGAAGAACACAATCTACGAACTTTGTCCAAAATATTTAGCCCAAATACATGAACCCTATTTTGACATAGAGGTGAAATATAAAGGCTTGTTGAGTTGACTTTTGAGAACCATCAAACAAACATTTTGGACCATTTCAGTGCTGGTGAACAATGAATTCACAGTTTATAGTTTGCTTAAAAATGACTTCACATATTTCTCTCATATTCAAGACGCACAGACTGCTTCTGAAGAGCAATCTAAGAAACAATTCACTTTATCTCAATAATTCTCACCTTTTAGCTTGTGTAGGGGTGTGCTTGTTGTCATTAATGTTTTTTAGCAAGAGCCTCACTTTGCACTATTTAGATACTACTTTAAATAAAGTCCATGTTTACATTGTGATCTACTTGATTGTATTGTACATTTTTATAATACCTCGGGATTGATAGAAAAAAGTCTTTTCAACTGCAACACTCCTATTCCAATTGATTAAATTACTTAGATTGATAAAGCTAGCAAAAACTACTTTATTCACTCCCATCTACATATATTCTTCATGTCACAAGTGTTTGTCAACTACACCATATAATATTTTGCATGACCAACACCAAAAAGAAAAAGTCAGAAAAGGTCATCTTTTAATTATTGGATAGAGTAATTGATTGAGAATTAGGGTTTTAATAATTATATTTTTGTGTTCTCGTCCAATACAAGGAAGACTATCTACATGTGTGAGCACACATTAGCAATAAGTTTCCATCTAACAAAACAATTGGTATTTGGGAGCAAATTTAGTAGGATTACACAATTTCACTGAAACAGACAAGTAAATTTGTAGGCCAACTACATTTACCAGAAACTCTAAAAGCACTGTTGACTGTGCTATTAAACTGTTGTAAGTAAGGTTCTTTAATGGACAGCCCACTTGTCTTCTAAGTTCTTATCATTATATCTGTTGTCGTCATCATCATCATCATCGTTATATATGCATGTATTTCATTTTTGGAGATTTGTTGCCTAGTCTATTAATATGAAAATTCAGTGAGTCAAGCCTGTGTATAACCTTTTTCTCAAGAAAAAAAAAAAAAGAGAATCAAATGGAAAATGAAAAGAGAAAAAGGAGGAGCTAATATATGTTCTTTCCAACCTTTCATCCCTGGAAGCAAAGTATCAAGCATTGTGCCAGATACATCAAACCAGGAAAAGAATATTTTTCGTCTTCTTAACAATAGAATATTGGGGTTTCCATCTCCATTGTGAACTCTGCAACAACCATTTGCCTTCCCGTAATTGTTTACAGAAATAGAGGTAAGCTTTGAATTCTAGCTTTGCCCTTTTCCATAATTTATGGAATTGAAAATATAAACAATGCTAACTGCAGTCCATTGCTTATTCTATTCATAAAACAAAGTTAAATATATCTAAGTTAAGTTGAATTGTGTAAAAAGCAGACTTTTTGTCTGCATGAACTAAGTTGCATTGCATTCTATTCATAATGCAACAATGTAAAGTTAATTGAAAGTCTATGGCGTTTTCTTTACGTTAACGACATGTGAGTTGCAATTAGCATGATCCACAACTCATATGTAAACATACAAATAGCCACTTTGGTCAAGAATAGTAGTTCTTTTTAAGTGACCTTAGTATGTAGGTTTTTTTTAGTATCTAAAGTATTAAATAGCTTTAAATTGTACCCCAAATAACACCATGCAAAAAATAAAAAATAAAAGGCAAGAAAGAAGGATTAAAAAAAAAATCATCTTCAATACTCATCATGTAATTGTTTCGGTAAAAAAAGTTGTTCACATATTTTAGTGTTCGGTATAATGGAAAATAGAAATCAATGGAAGACAATTTTCAGCATTCAACAGAAGATGACCTAATTTGGATGGAAAATGTTTTTCATTTTTTAAAAGGATAAAATATTGCAGAAACATTTTCCAAGCACTATATTGAAAAAATTCGAGAAGATGCTAAGCGCTAGATTGAAAAACTTAATGGGTTCATGAGAAGGGCTAAAGAGTTTTTGAAAGGTGCAACTAATGTGAACAAGAGTGTTTTAATAGGTGGTTTTCTGATTTGGTCACACTATTCGGTTTTTTTTTTTTTTTAAATAGATGATTTGGTCATATGTTTCCGCTAGGAAAAGAAGCAAAAGAGAAAACGGATGAGCCTAAAATGCTATGGAAGAAAGGCAACTTCAATAACAAATCCAGCTCTACACATCCCATGGGAATATAATTCATACCCTTCGAAAGGCTCGTGACCTATGAGACCACAGATTTGGCAATGTCAAATGCCAAAATCAATTTCTTTGGAATACACTGTATTGGGGGTTGTTCAGAAGACAACTTTGGTCATAGAAACTGGCAAGAAGAAAAGCTAAATTGGACAAGCTTTTGATGAGATTTTGATGGCTACAGTGTCTTAGCACCCAGACATAAAAAATATTCAAGATCAAATAGCTTACATGTTGGGTTTGAGATTAATTGATCATTCAAATGAAACTGAAAGATCAATTATATTATGTGCAAGACTGGAGGATGTGAAAAGGATCCTTGTTATATACATGTATTTCATTTGGGAGTCTCAGACTATCGTTACCAAGGCCAAACAATATGAAAACGTTTAGACACTTAAGTCTAAACAAATAGTCGTTGATAAGACGTAGCTTGTTGGACGGTCAAATTTTGTCCTATAAGTTTGAACAAGGGTAAAATGTTCAGATATTTAGTGTCAAAAGACTTTAAGTGGCTTGGCTGCAGTTCGAGGAAAAAAGCCTCTAGAATAGTACACTTTTGGCTCATTTTAGTAGCAGAATAACCCCAAAACACATGGGCAAGTGCCTCATGGACTTGGTACAATAACTCAAAGCAAACAATGGCTCAAATCCATTACCTAAGCAATGCAACAGTAATTTTACCCTAACAAAACCAGCGTTCCAACCTTTTCAGTAGTACCACAGTTGTCCAACCCCAATTTGAAGCTTGGAAGACAAGCTAGAGTTGAGCCTGCTGTTGTGCCTAGAGGCAAAAAACAATCACACACAAGCACACAAGCAACAACACACAAACATCTACATGGTTCGGCAAATCGCCTACGTTTACAAGCAACGGATTTCACTATATGAAGAGAAATGTAAAATCACAACAATAGAGAAGGAGACACTACTATCTCAAATCTTGCTCACACTCTTTCTTGTTGCTTACACTCTGTAATCCTCACACTCTCTAATTTCACCACACAAAACTCCTCTCATTCACTACTTATAGGTGTAATGGGAGAGCCAAGCTGCAGACAACATTAAAGACAACCACCAACAAGATTAGCCACCCTACCATGAGTACTTCGGCTGAATGCCTAGCTTCTTCATTTTTTCTTCAATCAGCAGCCATCGTTGACAAAGAAAATCTGAGCTAATCTTCAACAAATCTCCACCTTGGCGAGGATTCTCTATCCAACATAGTGATCGATCAACACTGCCATGCACCCGAAGGTGCTTAGTTCTGAGAGATGTTGACCAAGTCCGAACAGTGTTGGAACTTGATCCCAGAAACCACTTTTGTGAGCATATATCCCCTTCATTCACAATTTCTCGAATGAAATGGAAACGGACATCAATGTGCTTGGTGCAGGAATGATGAACCTTGTTCTTTGCCAAACAAATGGCACTCTGACTATCGCAGTACACCTCAACGTGCTTTTAAGCAATACCCAAGTCCTCAATCAACCCATGTAGCCAAATAGCTTCCTTAAAGGCTTCTGTCACTGCCATGTACTCTACCTTTGTAGTAGACAAAGCCACCGTTGACTGAAGCGTTGTCCTCCAACTCACCGGCCCTTTAGCAAGCGTAAATAAATACCTTGTTATTGACCAGAGTTTGTCCAAGTCACCAACATAATCTGAGTCTACATATCCAACCAGATTCTATCCGAGTCTATAATCTCTCTCGAACTTCAAACCCATATAAACTGTGCCATGTAAGTACCTCAAGATCCACTTCACTGCCTGCCAATGACCTTTTCCTGGATCATGCATATATTTGCTTACCATACTCACAGCATGTAAGATGTCAGGCCTTGTACAAACCATAGTATACATTAATGCACCAACTGCATTTGCATATGGAACCTGTGCCATATGCTTCCGTTCTTCTTCTGTGCATGGAGACACCGAAGCACTAAGCTTGAAATGAGGGGCCAATGGCGTACTCACAGCTTTTGTTTTCCCATTTATGCCAAATCTATCTAACACCTTTTTCAAATATTGGGTTTGCGTTAGAAAAACCATGCCTTTCTTCCTGTCTCTTTTGATCTCCATGCTAAGAATTTTCTTTGCTTCGCCAAGATCCTTCATTTCAAACTCTCATGCCAACTGTGCCTTGAGTTTGTCAATCTCTAACTTGCTCTTAGATGCAATCAGCATATCATCTACATATAAGAGCAAATAGATGAACGAACCATCGAAAAGCTTACAGAAATATACACAATGATCATACTGACTTCTTGTGTATTTCTTTTCCGTCATGAACCGATCAAATCGCTTGTACCACTGTTTTGGGAATTGCTTCAACCCATACAATGATTTGTTCAGCTTACATGCCCAATTCTCTGTTCTAGCAACTTTGAAACCATCTAGCTAGGACATGTATATCTCCTCTTCAAGATCTCCATGTAAAAAAGCAGTTTTGACATCAAGTTGGGCGAGCTTGAGATCAAACTGTGCAACCAAAGCTAGCAAAATACGAATAGACGTGTGCTTCACAACAGGTGAGAATACCTCATTATAGCCTATTCCTTTCTTCTAGGCATAGCTTTTCGCTACCAATCTAGCTTTGAATCTGATGTTGTCTCTACCTGGGATGCCTTCTTTCTTGATGTAAACCCATTTACACCCAATTGCTTTCTTGTTTTTTGGAAGTTGCACCAACTCCCAAGTATGGTTCTTGTGAAGTGACCTAATCTCTTCATCCATAACCTCCTTCCATTTGAAACTTTTTGCATTTTGCATGGTTTCTTTGAAAGTGCAAGGAACATTGTTTTCAATGATTAGAAGTGCATAGGCTACCATATCGGTCATCCAACCGGGTTGCTTAGTAACCCTTTTTTCCTTTTTTGATTGCAATGGCTTCTGACTGTTATGGGGCCTCTTGAACTGGATCTTTATTCTCATCTGAACTCTCTTCAGGATCTTCTTCAGAGCTATCAACTGAAACTTACTTCAGGATTATTGACTGTCTGAATAGTCTTTGCTAGAGTCTCAAACTCTACCTTCACTGACTTCTTCAATGCTTCCCCATTCTCTTGAGGATTAGACTGCTTCAACATTGTAGACTCATCAAAGGTAACATCTCTTCTAGTGACAACTTTCTTTGATTCAGGGCACTAGAATCTATATCCCTCGACACCGTCACTAAAACCCAAGAAGATAGCTTTCTTGGCTCTAGGATCCAACTTAGATTCTGTAGCATGACAATAAGCTGGACATCTGAAGATACATAACTGATCATAATTAGTAGTTGGCGCTCCTGACCATACCTCCATGGGAGTCTTGCCATCTAGTGCTGTAACAGGTAGTCTTGCCACCTAGTTCAATGCCTCGCCCCAAAATGCCTTGCTCAATCCTGAATGTGATAGCATACACCGGACTTTCTCTACCAAAGTGCGGTTCATGCGTTCTGCAACTCCATTTTGCTGTGGCATTCCACTAACTGTGAAATGTCTTACTATCCCTTCATTCTGACAACCCTCAAAGAAAGGATCTGATGTGTATTCTCCACCATTGTCAGATCTAAGCTTCTTGATCTTCCTACCTGTCTGGGTCTCAATCATTTTCTTCCATGTAAGAAAGATGTCTAATACCTCATCTTTATGCTTCATTGTGTAAACCCAGACACTCCTTGAGAAATCATCAATAAATGACACAAAGTAGTGTTTGGAAGGACCCTATACATCGGTGTGAATGTAGTCTAGAATCCCTTTGGTACGATGAATAGCAGTACCAAACTTGATTTTTGTTTGCTTGCCCAGTACACAATGCTTGCAGAACTCAAGCTTCCCTGTTTTGGCACCTTTCAATAGGCCTTGCTTTACTAACCCTTGTAAAGCCTTTTCTCCAATATACCCTAAGTGCATGTTCCAAAGTCTAGAAGTGTCTAACACATCATCCTCTGAGCTGGTGGAGACAACCACTCTTCCTATGACTGTAGAGCCGTCTAGGAAATATAAATTTCCTTTTTGAGTATCCTTCATTGCAACAAATGCTCCTCAAACAACTATGAGGACTCCACCTTCCATAGTTGCTCCGTAACCTTTGGAGTCTAAAACTCCCACTGAGATGAGATTCTTCGTCAAATCTGGTACATACCGAACATCTTCGAGAATTCTGATTGTTCCATCATGCATCTTCAGTCGAATTGTTCCAATCCCCTTTGTCTAGCAAGCTTGGTCGTGACCCATCAGTACAACTCTTCCATCGAACTCTCGTAAGCTCAAGAACCACTGCTTGTTAGGACACATGTAGTAGGAACATCCGGAATCTAGAATCCTTTCATCAGACTGGCCAAGTGATGAAACAGTGAAGGCTGATCCTTCACCATTATCTCCATCTTGTGCAACGTTCACCTTTTCCTCTTTCTTGTCTTTATTGGGACAATCTTTTGCCCAATGCCCCTTCTAGCGACAAGCCGCACACTCGTCTTTTGCAAGACGTCTTTTATCTGATAATCTCCCTTTGGATTTTGAACGAGACTTTCCTCACCCTGTATATCTTATGTTATTTATCCTGCCTCTAACTGTCAATGCCTCTGATGCTGAGTCCCTGTTTGCAAACTTATCTTTCCTTCGAAACTCATTATTGACCAAGGCATTTGAAACATCAACATACTTGATCTTTTTTTACCATACAGTAAAGTGGTGGTGAGATGATCATATGTGTCAGGCAAGGAATTTAACAATAACAGTGCTTTATCTTCATCATCAATTTGAACATCCATGTTTTTCAAATCGGCAAGAATTTTGTTGAAATTGTTCAGGTGTTCATTCGTTGAAATACATTTCTTATAGTCGAAAAGAAACAACCTCTTCTTCAAGTAGAGTTAGTTCTTAATGCTCTTTGTCATGAACTTGTCTTCCAATGCCTTCCAAAGCTCCTTCGCAGTATCATATTCTGTGAAGGCATATTTCTCCTCTTTTGCAACGCAAAGTTGGATGGAACTGCAGTCCAAGAGATTCACTTTCTCCCATTCTATCTCGTCCAAGTCATCTGGTTTGTCTCCTAGGGTGAAGTGTAGGTTCATCTGGACAAGTATATCTTAACGTCGCATCTCCACATGCCAAAGTTGCTGCTACCATCAAACTTCTCTACTTCGAACTTCGCATGGGACATGGGGGTCCAACGCCCAGAGCTGCTTGTAGTCGCTAGGTTACTTGTAGACTCAGTTGATCATTCTGTCATTGAGGCTGCTCAATAATCTCCACCACAAACAATAACGGATGCTTTAAATACCTAGAATACAGCAAATTCTAAGCTCCTGAAAACTTCACTGAAAATGTGGGTCCGAATCTCAAAAAAGAATCCGCAGTTGTGTCCAAAACGGTTGATTTAGCTAGGAAAGCACTTTCTCCACCTCTTCAGGGACCTCAATGAAATTTCTCCAAATCTAGGAGCCAAATTACAATTTCCCAAAAACTCTTGGGATCTTACTACAATTTAATGAAGTTTCAAGGGCTAAATTGAAATTTCAACAAGATCAGGGACTGAAATGCAATTTTCCAAACGTTCAGGGACCTCCCTACAATTTTAAAAATTTTGCCTGACTGGGATGATGACGTAGTAAATATGCTAATGACATGGCGGCTGAGCTATTGATGACGTGGCTTAACACGTGGCAGTACGTAGCGCTGATGTGGCAGTGACACGGCGATGGTGTGGCAATGACTTGGCAGCTTCCAAAAATAATTTGGAAATTTGTTTGTGGTGGGTTTTGAACCCTTGACCTCAAGGCTTTGAACAAAGGCTCTAACCACTCTGCCAAGTGTGAACTTGTGTTGTATTAGTGCACAAGTGAGTACTTAAAGTTTAGGACTAGTTGACTTCTTCAACCTCTACTTCTTTGCCGGACTAAACTTTCTGGCAAGTCTCCAACAAAACTCTGGCAAGAGTGTGAGGGCGCGTGAAGTGTCCTTGTGGGTTGGTCTTTCTAGGTCTGAACTCCTCTCGTTGAGGCAGTTATCCTAGTAGGCTGAAAACTCAATTTTGACAACTTCAAAATTTTCAGTTTACAGAAAATTGCTCTCTTTTTCGCACAACAATGCTTTAATACCAATTTGTTGTGCCTAGGAGGCAGAAAACAATCACATACAAGAACACAAGCAACAACACACAAAGATTTACGTGGTTCAGCAAATCACCTATGTCCACAAGCAATAGATTTCACTATATGAAGAGAAATACAAAATTACAACAATGGAGGAGACACTACTCTCTAAACTCTTGCTCACACTCTCTCTTGTTGCTTACACTCTGTAATCCTCACACTCTGATTTCACCACACAAAACTCCTCCCATTCACTACCCATTTATAGGTGCAACGGGAGAGTCAAGCTGCCGACAACATTAAAGGCAACCACCAACAAGATTAGCCACCCTACCATGAGTAGCTCGGTTGAATGCCTAGCTTCTTCATTTTTTCTTCAATCAACAACCATTGTTGACAAAGAAAATCTAACCCAATCTTCAACACCTACATGGCTTGGCCAAACCTTACTCAGCCTTGAGAGATCAGCCTAGTACTTTTTAACTTAGCCCGATTCAGCAAAGGCTATTTTCGACCCATTTCTCATAAATGTGCTCTCAACTTATTGGCTAAGCTCTTTTAAGTCATATCCAATGTTATCAATCCCATACCTACCGGCTGATACATACCGTTCCAAAAGCAAAACCATACCTACATAATCTGTAACATCCTCAAAATAATAACATTAACCCCAACAATATAGACATGCTATGATATATAAAAGATCCACATCCTTCCATTTATCAGAGTTTCATTACAAAAAGTATTACATGTTAACAACAAAAGCAAATGCCCTAAGGGCTTACAGCTTTCCAAGTTAACACTTCGTTACAAAAAGTAGAGTGCTAACTCATTTACACATTAAGCCCTTGGCTTGAATTTACATGTAATACATCAAAAGGAAAGACAACCAAAAAGTCTGTCCGCCACAAGCCTCCCAAGCTAAGTCCTTGGAGGTGGCATATTTCCTGTACCTGAAAATGATGTTCCCATATAGGGTGAGCCACAGCCCAGTAGAAATATACTAAACCAGTTATGAATAATGACTAAAAGATTAACAGTTGATAGATGGTCAACACTTTTACATTCTTTCATAACATAATACAATTCCAAGACATTCAAGTCTATGTTTCCTTTCATTTCCATTTCCATTCCTTTTTCTTGTCAATTCATAACCTTGGCTCAGAACCTGGCCAAACATCTCACATGAGACAAAAACTCATGCTAACACTTTTCACCCCATCAAAGATAAACATATCAGTTATATCAATACTTCCAAAGACAAGCATATGAGCTCTGTCAATACACTTCTAGATAAGCATACGAGCTCTATCTACGGAGTCCATCCCCTATCTTCTCCCAACAACATCCGGCTTAGAGGTCCATCCCCTATCTTCCCCTAAACCGTGGAGTACATCCCCTATCTTCTCCAACACAACACAATGCATATAAACCATTATTATACACATCACATAACAATACATAAAGTTAATGTATTCTTTCCATCGTCATACTCAATGACACATTTCTATTTCAATTCCTCATTTCTCACAATTAATTATCCCAATTAATTAATCAATGTAATTAGGGCATTTTCCATAATTAACATTACAACCCTTAGGTTCCATTTTCATCAATGTTTCAACATTAATCCCATGTTTCTATACCAAACATGCCTCTAGGTTTATTATAGACAAAACCCCAACTTTTGTAAAATTACACAATGGCCCAAAGTTTCCCAAAATTACACAATAACTTCCAACATATCAGAATGCTAATATTTAAAGACAAAACTCATAAAGAGGAGTAGGATATCCCTACCTCAAAGATTGAGCTCAAAAGGAGATGATGGCCAACACCCAACTTGCTCCAAAACCAAACTTGTTCCGATTAAAACGAAGCCCAAGTCACCCTCTATCTTTTTAACAAAGGCCTTAGGGTAGGAAATCACCCTAGGTAGATCAAATCTTAGAGAGAGAGTAATTTTAGAGAGAGAGACTCTCAAATTTAGGGTTTGAAGAAGATAGAGTTTAAAAAAAATGAAGTTGAATTCGGCTGCTGCTAGCTGATATAAACAGGCTCGCTCGAGCGAAGACTTGGTCGCTCGAGCGACCAGACACAAAAACTGACCTCGCTCGAGCGAAGATACGCTCGCTCGAGCCAACAGTTCAAATCCTCCGATTTGCAACAAGCCGCTCGCTCGAGCGAAGGACCGCTCGCTCGAGCGAAGAACGAACCAGATCGCTCGAGCGAAGAAAAGCTCGCTCGAGCCAAGAAATGCAACTTTCAGGTCTGGGTCAGACGCAATCGGTCGCTCGAGCGAAGCCATCCTGGCTCGAGCCACCAGACACAAAAACTACCCTCGCTCGAGCGACCAAACCCTCGCTCAAGCGACCAGCCAAAATTCTGGGCAGCAACACTTGGCTCCCAAGCACAACCAACCTGTAACAAACCTGCCCAACACATCCTATAACTCAAATACAAAGTAAGAAAGGATGTAAACAAGACAATACTCAACTACCAACATCCACGGACACATGTCTGGATCACTGTACAACAAGGGGTAAACCCGGGACCGCTATATAATCCAATTATGTTCCGCCTAAAATACCGACAAATGCCAGACGGTACTAGACATACCGACCGGAAAATATAATATTGGGTGAATACCCACTACAAAAAATTAAGTTTTAGAGACCAAAATTTAGCGACAAAATTATTTTTTATGGACCAAATATTTTTCTTGTGAAAAGTGTCGTCATTATATTTTTAGTAACGAAAATTGGACATTAGTGATGAATTATTATCCTTTTGGGACCAAATTTTTTGTCTCAAAAAATAAACCATTTAGAGACCAAATTATTTTGTCCTTAAAAGTGTATTTATTAGTGACATTTTCAAAAATTTTGCTATTAAAAGCCTTGTTTTTGACTTTTTGGGATGATCTTTTAGCGACTATTCTCACAACGATAAAAATGGGTCCCTAATTGTCTCTTGCAACAAAATTTTCACTTTTATAAATAAAAAATTTGGTCTCTAAAACTCTTATATGTTGTAGTGACCACACGTTACTAGCTAATTTTTTATTTTTTATAGTGGTTTGTAATATTAAAACGGTAAAAATTTGTGTTCCATACTCTTTTTTTTTTTTTTAGAAGGGAAGAAAAATCTTCATTGCAAAACCGATAAAAAATTGAATCAATCTCGTACAGTGGTAGTAAAAGATCTCATAAAGAGATAACAAATTTTCCATAAAGGAAGAGAAAAAACCCTCACAAATGAGGGACACAACCTCCACACTGGAAGGATTATTACAACAAATAATAAAAAAATAAACAACTAGATCCAAGTCGATAAACACATCCAAAGCTCCATTACACCGCAACCTTCAACTTGAAATCTGAAGACCCCACCTCCGCTAGTTAAGAGTTCCATATTTGAAATACCTTAGCAGACATAGTATGCTTCTAAGTCTCTTTTACATATAAATTTGTGATTCATGATATGTATTATTAAATTATTTGTTACTTCAAAAAAAAATATTTGTTTCTAAACTATATTTTTAATACATATATAATACTTTCACGATAAATATGAAACAACATTCGGTAATATACCGGTACTGGTAGGTACCATACCAATGAAAAAAATGATAATTAATCCAATACAGTGTTAACAACTTTGGTCATATCAACACTTCTTAGTTTTGTTCAGCAATAGTGATAGACAACTCTCACTGCCAAAAATTATCATTTTTACTATTTTAAAAGAGAATGTGGAACTTAGTCTAACAAAAGTGTTCAGGATATAAATAATTAAGTTATCAACTCAAGGGGTTGGCCTAGTGGTCAAGACTTGGGGCTTGTGCTCCCTCTAAGGTTTCGAATTCAAAACCTCCTAGGTATAAACAATTTATTAGCGTCAATCCACATGGGCCCATGCCCTGACTTTAATTGATTCCGAATTTACTAAAACTGAAGATCTCAACTTCACGATGAATTGATCTATTATCGAATTAATTTAGACTCACTTCGATGATCTAAACTGTTAATCTTGTAGAACTAATTAAGAAAATTATTTATGCAAAAAATCAAGTTGATACAACTACAATTGTCATGCTATTAGATCATTTTTATCTATGCAGCATGCATGTTTTTAAGAATAGACCATTCATTTATTATAATATACATATATATATATGTGTGTGTGTGTGTGTGATTTGATCATGTGATTACTTATGTCTAATCAATTTAATTTTTTGCATGGATATTTTTCTCACCTTGTCAATGAGATTAACGGTTCAGATCATTGACATGAGTACATATTAGTCCCATAATAAGGATTTACCTATGAATATGAAATCTTCAACTTTAGCAAATGCAAACTCACTTTAATTGGGGCCCCTGCTAGTAGACAGTGGGACCGGTGCCCCGGATTTGTCGGTCTAGTGGACCGGATACCGTGTTATCAAATAAATAATACAATTATCCTTCTCTTTAACAATTTAATATAATTATTACATAAGAGAATAAATCTTGTGTTCGAACCTCGTTGTTACTAAATAAGTAAACTATTTATACTTATTTGACTCGTTTATAAAAGAAAACTTAATTATATATGAAAGACGTATTGAAAATATAAATAATAAAATTGTTTCCTTATTTAACAACTTCAACTTCCAGTTAAATTGATGGTGAAGATTCATTGACCTATGAAGGAAAGAATATCGTTTTTCTCAAGGAAAGAAAATCAATGTGAAAAAGCAAAAAGAGAAAAAGGAGGAGCTAGTACCTATGTTTTGTCATCTTTAATCCATGGAAGCAAAGCATCAAACATTTGTGCCACATACATTAATGATCAAACCAAGAAAAGAATTGTTTTCCACTTGATAAATATAAAATGTTGAGGTCTCCATCTCCATATTGTAAACCCTGCAACAACCATTTCTCTTTCCATTGTATAATTGTTTACAAAAAGAAAGGTATGCTTAAATTTCTAGTTTTCCCTTTTCAATAGTGTTAAGATTGTGTTTGGATTATAAATTTTGATAGGGATTTAATATGAGACAAATATGAATGAAATATAAGTTAATTTTTTTTCTATTTCTCTTTTTTCTTTCCGAATTTCTATTCAAATTCATAATTCAAACATAACATAAATAAATATAGTCAGCATGAGCTACTAAAGTTGCATTGTACATCATGATAATGGCTATAATATTTTGTATGGACACAGTTGTGTGTGTATTAATTTGTGCATCATATACACCGCATTATCGTTATATAGGATCTGCTTCAACGTGTGTTTGTTATTATTATTATTGTTTTATGATTTTTGATTATGATATGTTGTGGTGTTAATTATAATTCATTGTTATGATTATGATCCAAGAAGTCTTTGGTTATACTTTATGTAGTGTTTGATTATGACTCATTTTTTTTTCAAATCATAACTAAAAAGGATCTAGTTACGATATTTGTGATAATCAACTCCATAAATGACATAACTTGCATATGATATATGACTGGGTAATGCTATGGTGTGCATCCCTAAAAAGGATACATATCATATGCACCCTACCACTAGATGTATAACCAGACCAATAAATTTGTAGCACATCCAAGTTCTTCAATGAAGCTGCCTAGTGAACCTTCAATAGATTAACAACTAAAGTACTAAAGTAACTTATCTCACTCTTAACACTTATTGCACATTCAAGCCCACCATGTTCATAGGCCATTGCAAAGCACCAACACATTCATAGGCTTGCAACAAAACATTACAAGAAAAAGGGCATACAGTGACTTTTTTTAATGACATTTTTCAAAAACGTCGTGAAATCTGTCCAGATTTTTCAAAAAAAAAAAATTTAATTGAACCATCTCGTTTTGTGCACCGATTATTTCTTTTAAACAGTGGCTCAACTCAGGCTATGTTCTTCTATTCTGATTGAATAGAGTCGTGACTTTAGGAAGAGAGAGAAATCGAGGCATCGGATCTTCAACGCATCGAATCTTCGATCTCCATCAATTCTTCGGTTGTTTGATCTAAAAAATCTTGTTCTACTCTTGATTTGAGTGTATATCTTCCTGATTGTTCGAATCCCTATGATCTAAATCGATCTAGGGCTGAAGGTTAGGATTTTCTAGAGCGTATATCTTCTAGATTGTTTGAATCCCTATGATCTAAATCAATCTAGGGCTCAAGGTTAGGGTTTTCTGATATAGATTTGCTACATTCACATAAGATCTATAAAATTTCATGGCTAAAACTAACGATTTGGAATTGTTTTCTCTCGATTTAGTTGATTTCTAGCTTTTTTTGTTTTTGTTTTGTGTTTTCTCCTTTCGTTTTTGTTCCTTTACTCTTTCTAGTCCTTGTGTGGAAAACTCTTCTCTTTCATCAGATTGAGCAGCCGCAATGGTGAATCGATTTATCTAGGGTTTCAAGTGTAGTGTTAGTGTCTCTGATCATGTACGGGACAAGCATGTGGCATTGGATGTGGATCGTTGGAAACAGTTAGTAGAAGGTCAACAATGAAGAGATGCAGATATGCTCTCTCTTCGATCAGATCTGTTCTCTCTCTCTCTCTCTCCAATCTGCTAACATGGTAATATCAGATCTACTTTGTCTCTCTCTAGTCCATTATTTTGCCTTTTTTTGGAGTCTCATTTTGGCATTTCTTGCTTTCTAACTCTCCTAATAATCATTTTGGTGTAGTTCCCATGTAAATTGATAAACTTGCATCTTGGTATGTTCTCTGAGTTTCCTTGTTTTTCAAGCTGCTACACATGGGTGGTCCTGTAATTGACTACTTGTGCAGAGAGCCAAGAAAAGAAAGGTATTTTCTTGTTTTTCAAGCTGCTACACATGGGTGGTCCTGTTATTATTATTCCCCCATTTTGTTCAAAAATGTAGTTTGAATCATGTGTAGACACAGAATCATGTGTAGACTGAATACCACTTTGATTTTATGCAGTTAAATCCATTGATTGTCTTTTTAAGTTGTTTATTTATTTTTATTTTTTTAATTTTTTATTTAAGATGAAGCATGTTGCATTGATGTGGAAATCCTATTAGGGTGCTTGGAAGCAAAGTTGACAATTTTTTGCTGCTCTTTCAGCAGAGACAAAGAGGTTATATATGTTGACATTAAATACATGTTTAGTACGAAAATACACAAAACATTGCTCTTACAACCACCAATTATGGGTTCAGCCTTATAGAAATTAACAAATAAATTATGTGTTCTCCCCTTTGTATGCATATATGTATCCATATGTGATAAATGATGTATACATATATGTGTTCTCTCGTTTGTACTGCTAAGTTGATATAATTTCTCTTTTTGGAGAGGGGTTGGGGGAATTTGTTTCAAGAATTTTGGATAGTGGGCAGAGATATGCCAAGAGGTAATGAATTTGTTCAATAATTTTTAATTTCTCACTTTTCTAAATCTATTAAGACATGATGTGATTTGGTGTTGGAAATTAGTGAATAATTGTTATAGCGAACCCGGGTTTTACCCCTTTATGTACAGTGTTCCGGACTCAGGTTCCATAGTATTGGCTGTTGTTATATCTTGTTCCCATCCTTCAATACTTTGTATTTGAGTTATAGGATGTGTTAGGCAGGTTTGTTACAGGTTGGGTGTGATTGGGAGCAAATGGTTGCTGCCTAGATTTTGGTGTCTTCGCTCGAGCAAGGACTTTGTCACTCGAGCGAGCTCTTTGTGTTAGATCCTTCGCTCGAGCCAGGGTTTCTTCGCTCGAGCGAGAGTTGATTTTTGTGTCTAGTAGCTCGAGCCAGGGTTCCTTCGCTCGAGCGTGCGTTTGGGTTTGGACCTGAGAGTTGTATTTCTTGGCTCAAGCGAGCGAGGTGTATATTTTGAGTTTCTTCGCTCGAGCGAGCATTCTATCGCTCGAGCATGCTTCTGGGTTGCAGACCTGAAGCTTCGAATTGTTGGCTTGAGCGAGACTTTCTTCGCTCGAGCGAGCATGTGTTATATCAGTAGACAGCAGCGGGAAAAACACTTCACTTTTTCATCTTCATTTCTCTCAAACCCTAGATCCGAGCTCTCTCTCTCTCTCTCTCTCTAGACACCTTCTCTCTAGGGATTGATCTAGTTCTTGAGTGTTTCTACCCTAAGTTCTTTGTAAGAAAGATAGAGGGTGGTGTGAACTTCCTTTTAATCTGAAAAATAGTGGATTTGGAGCACTTTGGATTTTGGTCATCTTCTCCATTTGAGCTCTTCATTTCGAGGTAGGGATATCCTACTCCATCTTATGAGTTTTGTCTTTAATTTTGGTCATTTTGATTAGTTGGTGATGTTGGGAAATTTTGAGAAAAGTTAGGGTTGTTGTGTAATTTATAAAAGAGGGGTTTTCAAATATTAGAGCCCATATGTGTATAAGATATTGAGAAATGGAATCATTGTTGTATTATCGATGAAAATAAACCTTAGGGCTGATAAGGAGGATTAGGGAAAAATGCCCTAATTATTGTGTTGAATTAATTGATATAGTTAATTTGGGAAAATATGAAATTGAATTGGAAATCATGAGATTGGGAAATTATGGGATTAAATGGTGTAGTTGGATCAATTTATCACTCACCTATGAAAATGTTGATATTATATCTGTTGATGCATTTATGTTCTGTTTAGAAATATATGCTTTGGGCTATCGGTGGAGGATAGTCTTGATTGTTGTAGACACTGCATGTTGATTAGGGAAAACCGAAACTAATCACATTGAATATGTCATTGAATATGACAGTTGGAATAATACATCAAATATGTGTATTGAATGATCCTTGTATATGATAATTGTTTATATACTTGGAATATGTGTATTGTGTGGGAGGAGATAGGGGATGTACTCCATGGTTTGAGGGAAGATAGGGGATGGACTCTCAAACCTGTTTGGGAGGAGATAGGGGATGTACTCCATTGATACAGCAAATATGTGTATCAGATTTAAGTGTTAATACAGCAAATATGTGTATTAAATGGAAGTGTTAATACAGCGAATATGTGTATTATTTGAAGTATTGGAAGTGTTTTAATATGAGTTGTGATCTCATTTGAAATGTAAAGTATGGAAATGTTATAACCTGGGATGTAGTCCCACTGAATTGTTTGGCCAGGTTCTGAGCCATGTTATGAAATGATCAGTATAAGTAAAGGAAAGTGAAATGTATCATGGACATGATTGTCATGGAACTATAATGTGATATAAACTGGTTTATAAGTGTTGACCATCTATCAAATGCTATTGTTTTAGTCATTGCTTATAGTTGGTTTAGTATATTTCCACTAGGCTGTAGCTCACCTTATATAGGACATCATTTTCAGGTCCCGGTGATATGCCACCTCCAAGATCATAGCTTGGGAGGTTCTGGGAGTTAAAGACTTATTTTGTTATCTTTTGTTGTATTACATGTAAATTCAGGCCGAGGGCTTAATGTGTATGAGTTAGTACTCTCTTTTTGTAACCAAGTGTTGGCTTGGAAAGTTGTTAAGCCCATAGGGCATTTACTTTTGTTGTCAACATGTAATACTTTTGTAATGAATACTCTGATAAATAGAAATATGTCTTTTTCTCTTATATCTTCGCATGTCAAGAATATTGGGTTTTATGTATTATTTTGAGGGCGTTGCAAACATGATGTGATTTGGTGTTGGAAATTAGTGAATAATTGTAGTTTTTAATTGTTTTATTAACAAAACAATTGACATGTTCTAATTGATGTTTTGATGTTGATCCAAATGCAAGTAAAACCTTTGTTTGTGCACAAGATTTTTTTTCATGTTTTTTGCTTAGGTCTGTGTGGTGCTTGTTATCATGCTTTGTGAAATTGACTCCTGAAAGCTGGAATAATTATCAATTTTTTTTTACTCCTTATATCAATGATTGGCTCTGATATATCTCATTTCAGAAGTTATGATTGCGACCCATTTGTTAATCCCTTTATGTTTGTAGGCAGTCGTAGGGAAGATGATCGGACCTACCCTAGCTGTGGAAATGTCAAATTTTCATTTAGGACGACTTGCAATATGCGCAACTGTACTCAATCGAGGCCAGCAGATCACAACTCTTTAAGATCTGAAATTCAATTTGATATTAACCACCCATGAATCAGTTAACTCACTTAAAATTCCTTATAGGAGTTGTGTGCATGTGTCATTTTTTGATAAGTACTTTAATTTTGCATATTTATCCAAATTTGTTATTTAATAGGCAACTTAATGCTTTCACAGTGTTCTTTGTAAGATTAAAAGTTCTCTTTTAAGTCACAATGGTAGACATGTTAATTATATGTGTGAACATTACCCTGAATGTATTTATGAGGTCTTTTAGTTATATCTGGCTTGTTGGTTGCTTTAATTCTCATTAATGTCATGTCTGGTCGAAGTTTTCATTTTATCAGCTCTTCAGTCTATATATACTTTCATCACATCATCCTTGCTTGCCATCATTTTGTTTTATCATGGTTGATCAACATGTTTCATGGTTTGGTGGTGTTTTGCAGCTAATTTATTTTTTATTTTGTATACTGTATTATTGAATTCTTTAAATCAATTTTTTTTTCTTATCTTTCAGAAATTTGCTGTAAAACCCATACAACCCATGCATGGCTACTCATCCTCAACTCCCTATATAGGCTCTGGTGCACCTTCTTCGATGTATATGGGTGTGCCACCTTATGGATCTTCTCTCTTCAATGGATCATCTATGTCTCCTTATGATGTTCCATTTTCTGGGGGTTCTGCCTATCCTTACAACTACAGCAACCGTCTTTCTGGAGGCAACCCGTATAGACCCCTGCATATAGCTAGTCCAACATCTTATTCTAGTGGATCTATGATGGGAAATGGTATGTGTTTCTCTTGTGCTTCTTATTGGTTGCATAAAAAAAAAAATTCTATAAAGCCTGCTTTCGTTGTATCAGTTTCTAATTACCTTTTTTATTCCCTTTACCTGGTTAACTATTCTGTCATTATGCATCCCTTTATCTACTCTACTTTTTTCCTTAGAGGTAACTTTTGTGAATCTTTATCTTTTTTTATAGGCTTCATAGGAGAGCTCTGTATTAGTGTAGGCCTGTGATTAGTTATGTATGCTTTTTGGTAAACAGAGATTTTTAATGTAGTTTATTTTATTTAGAAAAACCTGTACCCCTATACCCATCCACCCACATACGTAAGAAAAGGGTGATTTGTAGTATTAGAATTTTTTAGGGCTTATTGAGCATATAAAGATATGATAATCGGCTTATGATTCTTGAAGGCTGGTGCATTCTACAATCTTACTTATTCAGTATCTTCAGCTGATGCCCATTTGGTCTCTTTTTTTTTTTTTTGATTTGCATTTGGCTTTTGTTTTGGTATGTGCAAAATGTCCATGTCTAGAGCTGTTTACTAATTAATTTATTCGCAAGAAAGCATAGTGCTACAGAATAACGTACATGATGCCCGCATAATCATGTTTAAGTTGACAAATATTTTCAAAACTATACTCTTTCTCTATGTGATGGTTTGGGCAAATTTTCTTTGAACTCCTCCCCTTCTCCACCTAGGTTCCCATTATTTGTTTTGGTACATGAATTATTGAAAGTGCTCTCACCTCTCAGTATATTTTCTTGTATTAGATGTTTGGAAAAATTTCTAATACGTTGTGTCATCATCCTGTTAGTTTAGAAAAATTTCCTTTGATGTTTGTTTAAAGTTTCGTTGGTTTGAAACATTACTTTGTTGAATATGCCGGCTGCGAAATCTGATTCCAATTCTAGTAAGTCCTTTTAAACCTTTCTTGTGGTTGGCTGCAATTTCTTAGCACGATACTTATAGATCTCGTCTTTTAGAACACAAGATGCCCGATGGGAGCTGGTAGTGTGAGAAATGCAATAACATAAACTACCCTTTTAGGACCAAATGTAACAGACAAAGCTGTGGGGCCGATAAACCATCTGAGGGACAGAAATCCCCTTCAGAACCAACAGATGAAAACGATCAGGTCTGTCAAGAGATACATTTACTTACTATGTCCATTTGTTGCTTGAAATTTTCATTAAGATTGTTAACCATCTGTGTATAGCACAAACAAAAAAAGTACTAAAGTTCACGATATATCTTTAGTTAATGATCTTTTGGCAGAACTATTATTTTTCCCTCTTGCTCGTCTTGGTTAGATCTTATAGTGGTTGCATCTGTGATTTTCCTATTTTGATATTTGCTGCTTCTACCTCCTCGAGCATTTATTAATTTTGCAGTTTGGCTGGACAAGGTGATTTGATTGTGATTCATCTCTAATATTTTCTACATTTCAGGTGTGAAATGTTGTCTTTTTTTTTTCTTGGCAGGAATGCAACTTATATGAACTCAAGAAAAATTGGGAAACTTTTCTCCAAAGTTGAAGAAGTTCGAAATTGATGCTTCGAAGTGTTGTGTATCAATCATATTTGTACTTTTTTTTGTTACATTTATTCTTTTCTTAGTATTTTAAATTTTGAGATGATGATGGAGTATATAAATTTGGTTGTGATTTTTGTAATTTCAATTTTGATGCTTCAATTTTGATGTGTTTGGCTAAATGTATATATTTTTTGAAACAGGGTTTGAATATATTTTGGAGAATTCTAACTACTGGTAAATAAAATATTATTGCTGAATGGTTTCATTAGGTTGCATTCCTGCAAAAAAGGAAAAAAGTGCTTTTAGCGGCATTTTAGTAAAAAACGCCGCTATAGGGTTTGTATGACGTCATCTCGCCGAAAGGAATCACCGCCGGTGACTGTAGCATGACATTTCTAAAACGTCGCAATAAGGTCTACAATGGCGTTTTTTAAACGTCGCAAACATATAACGACAGCCGTATCTTCGACGTTTAATGAAAACGTAACCAAAATTTTTAGCGGCGTTTTTCAGATATTTAGCGGCGTTTTACAAACGCCATTAAAAACTGTATTTCCTATAAGCACCAACTACTCACACTTGCTAGTGGACCCAACATAATCATAGGCCTCAATCTGATATTGGTTATTAACTAAAGTAGCAAAAAAACAATTTTAACATTCACAATTTTGTGTATTTTATCCTATATTAGAGTTCATAAATATAATTTATTTATTTTTGTACTCTTTTAAATAAAAAAATGCTCTTAAAATGAAGAATGCACTCACCTAAGTTTGCACTCAGGATGAATGGTTAGTATACTTTTTTATAAAAAGGAATTAGTGAAAAATCTTACCACATGCCCTCATTACCAATGAGGTCCTATCACTTTTTTGTCAACCCACAAGGTCCCATTATATACATTGTTTGGAAGTTTAAGTCATTTTTTTTCAAATTTTCGACAATTTGTTTTGTACATTTTTACACTTATTTGTGACAACTATTTTATTTTTTATGTTTCAAACTTTAAAATTACATCACTTTTGTTGTATGCATTTGTTTTAGATAAATTTGTATTTTTGAGACCTACTTGATGAGATCTATCAAACAAAATTTTGAATATGAAAATATTTAAAATGAGAGAGAGAGAGAGAGAGAGAGAGAGAGTTTTTGGGTCCGAGACTGTGAAAGTTCATGCTTTTTTAAATTTTACACTTTCGAAATTGTTTTAAAAAGTAAAAATTCACACAATAGAGATTCATGAAATGAAATTATGTCAAAGAGAGTTAAATTTTACACTTTGTTTAGTCCAAAAATGATGAATTATCACAGTTTCAAAAGTGTAAAACCTCAATTTCATAGTTTTTAAATTGACAACTTTGAAAACTCTTAAAATTTAACAGTTTCAAAACTATTTTTAAAAGAGTGAAAGGTCATACACTACAACAAAACTAACTATTTACGGCTTCAACATTATGGCATACATCAAATGTATGTCGTAATTAGTATATTCTACGACATTTTTTTTTAAACAAGCCATTAATGATTTTTCAATAACGACTTACATACCATGTAAGTCGTTAATTTATATATTTATGGCATATAAAAGTATGCCGTAAAAAATGTATATTTTCACGACTTAAAAAATATGTCGTAAAATATTTGCATTTAAAACGAAATACATTTTATGTTGTAAAATATTATAATTTTATATGGCATGCATTAACATGTTGTGAAAACTTCTACAAAAAAAAAAATTTAATCTGAATTTTTTTATGCATATTTTCACGGCATACAAAAATACGTCGTAAAATATTTGCATTTAAGACGAAATACATTTCATGTCGTAAAATATTATAACTTTTCACGGTATGCATTAGCATGTCCTGAAAACTTTTATTAAAAAAAATTTCATTCTGATTTTTTTTATTTTAAAAAATCTAACAATTTCCAACCAAGCTTCTCACCTTAAATTTTATTAATTGAGGACAACATAAAAAATAATTTATACAAAGTTAGTGTCTTCTTTGCACTAACTTTTAAGGGATAATTGATTTTGGAAAAACAATTACATATTCATAAAAAAGTTTATAATTTTAATGATTAATATTTATATTGCTTCTCACTAATTTGTAATTATTATTTTTTAAATTACCTTGATTTGATATTTTCCATTCTTTTAATAATTTAGTTATTTATTACTTTTTAGATGTGCCTAATCCGGATACAGCTAAAAAATAAAAATATTTATAAAAAAATATAATAAACTATAATATATATGAAATGTATTAAATTATATATTTTTTTGAATTTATAATTCTTTAGAAAATTAAAAAATATTTTTCTCTAAATATATGTAAATTATTTGAATTTAAAAAGTAAAAATAAAATATTTAAAATATTTAAAACTTACAATAACTAAAAAAAAAAATTAAAAACATGTGGGCTTATTTGGTTTGTATCTGAAGATATTAATTTTTTAGAAGTTATTTTAAAATTTTGTTTGGTTCAAATTTTTTTAAAAAAAAATTTCAAAATCAGTTTCTAACTCCTACACTTTTTCTCTTTTCTTCTATTTTT
The DNA here is from genome assembly GCA_036172215.1 of Camellia granthamiana. Lineage (NCBI taxonomy): Eukaryota > Viridiplantae > Streptophyta > Magnoliopsida > Ericales > Theaceae > Camellia > Camellia granthamiana. The sequence goes on along the minus strand of CM069909.1, from coordinate 41,965,514 downwards.
TTCAATCACTTTCTTTCTCACACACATCTATTCAACTACAACAAAATATCAAAAATTTTCAAACTTTAAAATTATTTTTTAAAATATACAACTAAACAAATCAAATTTTTTTTTAAACTCTCTTTCCAAATTTTTTTTTAAAAATTTATGACAAAACACAAACCAAACCCACCGATTATTTTAGGCCCGTTCACCACCCTCCCAGGCTCCCACTCCTCTCATTCTATACATGTTTTTACCCCCAAACCCTCTTTCTCTCTCTCTCTCTCTCTCTGCATGCGAGCTCTCGAGCTCTCTTCGAGCATTGCCTTGATCGATCGCGCGACTTTGCATGGCCTCACAATGTATGTCATTCACTTTCTCTCTGTCTCTCGATCAATTTTTGCCAAAAGCTTCGAATTCATCATTTTATTTGATGTTAGGGTTTGGTGAGAGCCATGGAAATGTAGACTACGAAGCGAAATGCATTCTCAATCAATTGATCTCAAACCCTAACTGATCTCTACACGCTTCTCTGTATCGAACGATTCGACCTCTCTGCAATCTCCTCTCTGACCACGAACTTGAACCTGTTGAAGCAATTCATCGATGATTGCAAGTCCAAGCCCTCAATCCGCTCCGATCCTTCTCTCTCCTTCTTCCAAGACTACCTTGAAAGGTATGATATAATTCATATTTATATATTTATATACTTTCCTGTTGAATTTGCTTTTCTTATGTATTTTAATATGATTTTTTGGTGGTTTAGTGGAGTGAATTGATTTTGAAAATGGACAGCAGCGGAGTTCCACAACATGAAATTTCAATTTTTGAGAAGTGTTTTAAAGGTGTGAAAGTTATAGTTTCGTCTAAATCTTCTCTGATTATTTCTAGTTTCTTAAAAATTTCTATGTTATTTTCTCATTTCGTACTAACTCTAATACCAAATTAAAATTATATAGGTGAAACCATAAAAGCATAAAAGTAGTTGGGGTTAAAATAGAAATATACAAAGTAGAATAAAGACAAAAACTTTTAAAATAACATGAAAATTGTAAATATATTTAGGATCTTGCTAACAAATTTAAAATTTGAGCTTAACACCGAACAAATTTCGTAACACTTTTCATTGATTTCATAACAATATTTTAATTTTTTCATATTTTTTAAAGTACTTCTTAACTCAGATTTGATACTAAACAAGAACACTTTATTTGTATGTAGCTATTTGTAATTGCAAGGCTTGGTGATTATTGGCTTTCTAGTTAGAGTTGGTTTATTTGATGTAATATTTTTTACACTCTCATATTGATTAAAAAAAAGGTTAAATTAGTTTGCTAGAATAGAAAAACTACAAATCATTTAGCTAGTGCAAGACACTTTGATTTCCAATGACATCAAAAGAATAGAATCAATTGCTCCATCCTGTCTATCTTTTATTAAGGTTAAATTAGTGACTTGGGATCCTCCGCCCAACACTCTGTACCAATTTTCTATCCCGATATTCTTGAGCCACCACGTGTTCATTAAAAAAACTATGTCATTCTTCTACCGCCACATGTCCATAACTCACTTAAAACTAACTCAATCTCCCTACCTCACGAGTCATCACTCATTCTTCTATCCTCCTCTGCCCTTGACTATAACCACTGTGGACCACCATAAGCAATAATCACACTAATCCGATTTTAAGAGTGTAGATACTCCATTTTTGACCGGCCTTAAGACGGGTGCCTTCCAAAGCTTTTTGATGATGAAACAAATATGAATGTTTTTGATCCACTTAGAATAACTTTTGGATGGAGAGATACTCCCCAACCCTAAACCTATTTTAGCCAAAATGTTTTCAGACCTTTAAAAATGATTTTCGAAATTGTTTTCAAAAAGGTGAGTTCAATTTCACTCTTTTCAAAAAATCAAAAACCTGTTTCTTCTAGAAAACAAGTGAGGACAAATCTGAAATGAATGAAAGGATGGAGAAATAGCTGAGTCACAAGTTTTTGTGCTAGCCGCAACTTTTCTGTTCCCTGCGCCTGCATGAATTATATTCGGTCGCAGGAGTCATGAACATAGAACAGTTTTTAGAAGATGGTCCTCCAAACATCTTGGAATTCCATTCACATATACTCTGGATATCCATGCGAAATGGCATATTCCAAAGGGCCCCTTGGGTTATATATACACACATTTGTGTGAGAAAAAGGGTCCTTCCTCTCTCTCTCTCTCTCTCTCTCTCTCTCTCTCACATTCACACACACACACACGTAACCCAATTTATGCCAAAATAGATACTAAACTCCCGTATCTTTTCATCCATAGTTGAACTTGGAGGATTTTCAACACCATTAGAGACTTGAGGGAAGCTTGAGAAGACTCATCTACTAGTTGGACTTGATTTTCACTTGCTAGAGGTTTGGCAAAAAGGTAAATCTCTATCTTTGAGAGTTTTTTTTTGTTTTTGTTTTCAAACACTCTCCATCTCTTGTGATTTTTGGAGCATATAGCTTGTTTAACTTGAATAGATTGGGAATTCTTGCCAATTCCCCCATATCTCGCTTGAGTTGCATTATATTCATTTTCTTAGAACTTTCTTTCCTTTTCTCAATAACCAAACACTCTATATTGTTGCATTTCTTTCCCTTTTAGTTGTATCTTGGGCATGTATGGTTAGGATTCTAGCCAAATCCTATTTACATTGGTTTTAGTCCTATTATCTTCACTTTCTTATCACTTTCTTACATTTTTTTTGAGACAAACATGTGCTTTCCATTTGAGAATGGTTGAGTCTACTCTTTCAACCTATCATTACATGGATTTGAGCATCTCATGCTCATTTCCATTAGTAGATAGTGAGACTTCTTCCATTCTCTTTCCTCTAGCTTTCATTTTCTTGATTAGTAGCTTAGTTTTCTTGGAAGATAGTTGAATCTACTCTCTCAAAACCATCATTCTATGGATTTGGGTATTCATGCTCATTTCCATGTGTAGAGAGTAGATTTAGTCCATTTTCTACTTTCTTACTTCCATTATCTTGCTTATTAGCTTAAGTTTTCTCAGATTATGGGTTGAATCTATTCCTCTCAGGTTTCCTTTCATGGATTGAGGCCTTTGCTTTGCCAAATGCCTTTTCCATGTTCTTTTGGAATAGATTTACCTCATTATCTATCTCTTGCCTTCTTCTGTCACGCCCCGAAATAAAACCAATAAACCAACCGGGACAATAAGCAATTGACAATATAAATCAGAGTCCAATATCCTTCTATTACATGAAATTTTGTTGTACAAAAGGGAGACACATGCGATATACATTCATAAATAGTACGTCCTGAATCTGCAGCATGTGTTACCAAACAGTAAGAAGAAAAGGAAATTAAACAGATAATCATATGCCCTAAAGGCTTACATCTTTCCAAGTCAAGGCTTGGATACAACAAAAGTGAGTCAAAACTCAATACAAACAAAGTCCTAGGCTTGTACAAAAGAAATTAAAACAAAATAAATAAAATTGAGCCTTCAGCTCCACAGTCTTTCCAAGCAAGGTTGTTAAGATCGGGATCCTACGCAGGATCGTTTTGGGGGTCTGTCGGATCGGATCGGATCGTAGGATCGGATCGAGGATCGTAAGATCCTACTAAAATGATAAAAAAATGCAATAATTTTTATATGACTAAATAATACTATCAAAATATATATAGAATAAGCCCCCAAAAAAGAAATATAGCAATTCAATGCAGCATTCAAACATTTTTTTTCAAAAAAAGAAGTCAAAAACATAATAAAACCAAATACCAACACTTGCACACCATTGTCATTGTTTCTTAATGAAAACAAAACAAACTAAATAAAGGTCACAATATGATTTGAGGTCACAATATTTCATCCTTATTATTTAAATATAGTTAGAAATTTTTTATATGATTTTAAATCAAAATACAATGTTAATTATAAAGGTAAAATGACTTATCAAAAAAATAAAAAATTATAAAGGTCAAATGACTGTAATACTTTCAAATTCTATATTTTTTTTTGTTATTTTATTTATCTCTCCTCTCATATACATAATTTGTAATATCTAATATTAATTCAATTAATCACAATTAATTATAAAATTTTAATTATTTATTGTAATTCTCAACTTTTTATTTTAATTTTATTTTAATTATAATTTAGATCAAAATTAATCCTAAATATTTGCTTATTTGTTGTAATTTCTAACTTTTTAATCTAATTTTAATTTAAATATATTTAAGATCACAATTCATCATAAATTCTTAATTATTTATCGTAATTCCTAACATGTTAATATAATTTTAATTTAATAATATTTTAGCATGTTGGCATGTGGAAGACTAATGCCCCAAAATGAATGTGATTCAGTGAAGGAAAAAAATAAATAAGAGGTGATGCAATAAATAAATAAATAAATAAATAAATAAATAAGATAATGACTTGGCCATCTAAAGAGCTTTACAACAGTAAGGTGCTCAGATCATATCAAGATGTTGATTCACATAATAAAATTTCTTTATTGATGAAGAATGATTTTTCAGTTGTTTTTAGTATTTTTTTTACAAAACAAAAATAAATAAATAAATAAATAAATAAATAAGAGGTAATTTACAGAACCAAAAATAAATGAATAAATAAATCAGAACCAAAAATAAATAAATAAATAAATAAGAGCCAAAAAAAATAAGAGGTAATTTACAGAATCAAAAATAAATAAATAAATAAATCAGAACAATAAATAAATAAATAAATAAATAAGAGCCAAAAAAAAAAAAAATCACCGAAGGAGATTCAGTGAAGAAAGGAGAGATCAGTGAAGAAAGAAAGAAGAGTCTTCGAATTCGAAGAAAAAAAAAACAGAGCAGCAGACACATGGAGTAGAGTCGCATCGCAGCGAAGAAGAAGAAGAAGAAGAAGAAAAAGAAGAAGAAGAGGAAGCAGCGTACCTGAGGAAGAGGAAGCAGCTTCGTTTGGTGTTGAATGCTTGAATCTCTCTTTCCCCAGGTCAGTCTTCTTCGTTTGCCCTAATCTGCTTTGCTTCTCTTCTCTCACTTTAGGTCCCGATTTGGCTTTTAAGTTGTCCAAAAAATGCTTCAAATCCGGATCGCATGGAGTCGCGATCCAGATGCGATCCTACCGATCCCGTCGATCCCATAACGATCCTGCTCTGGAGTCGATCCAATGTACGATCCGGATCGAATAGTGTATAATGAGTCGTAGGATCGTACGATCCTACGATCCGGATCGCGATCTTAACAACCTTGTTTCCAAGCTAAGTTCTTGGTGGAGGCGGCAAATCACCAGTACTTGAAAATGATTTTCCCAGGTAGGGTAAGCCAAAACCCAGTAAAGATAACCTAACGCAATGTATGAATCTTAACAAATATATAAGTATAACATGCATACACGATGCCCATGGTCAAATCATTTACGACTCTTCTACAAAATCACACTATACCAAGGTTTATATCTCAATCCGTTTTATCTCCATTCATGAGTCATTTCCACTTCATTCCGACAACCAGACTGAGAGTACAACTCAATGGGTTTCTAATCAATACAGCCATTATACAAACACTTCTATTTGCTATTTTATGAAAATTTCGTCTGCGGGAATCAACACCCATGTATACGCGCGATTTTCAAGACTTTTATCCTGGACACAGGCCAACTTAATTTAATAGAGTCCATCCCCTTCTTCTCCCAAACATCATACATTTACAATGTATTAAAGACATAGTCATATTCAATGACAACGGATAAGAGATTAGTTTCAATTTACCTAATCCTCATGCAATTGCTACAACAATCATAGCTATCCTCTACCGATAGCCCAAAACAAATATTTCTAAACAGATATACAATCTCAATAACATATAAATTATCCAAATTTCCATAGGTGAGAGGTAATACACATCCAACTTCACCGTTTATATAAACACCCATCCAATTTCACATTCCTAATACCAATTCATTTATTTATACAAAATAACTATTTGAGATATTTTAGGGTAGAAACTCCCTTTTCTTCCAAAATTTACCCCAAGTATCAAAATCAACAAATTTACCATAACATGACCTTACCTCTACTCTCATAACCATTTTTATCATGTACATTTGAAAACCCCGCTTTTGATTTTAAACCAAAAGTTTAGGTTTGTCTAAAATCATTCCAAATTTCAACATTTCTTACACATCGACCTATAACTAAGTTAAGAACCATAGGATAGTATAGAAAGTCCCTCCCTCAAGCTTAGAAGACCAATGAAGAAACCGAGGAACTTCAAAGGCACCGAAACCAAGCTTTATTCGGATCAAAGGAGATCCCCCGGAGTGCTCTATCTTTTTAACAAAGAGAGTTGGTTAGAGAGATCCTTAGATCTTGGTGTATTTGTAGAGAGAAGTTGGGTTTTAGAGAGAGAGAGGGTCGATCTAGGGTTTTGAGAGAAAAAGATATGAAAAGTGATGTAAAAAGGTGCTGCTGCGAACTGATATATGCGCTGCTCGCTCGAGCAACCGGACATAATAAGTTGTTCCGCTCTAGCACAAGAAGTCTCGCTTGAGCGCAGAATGCACACTCCCAGAAGTTTTACAGACAGAAGACAGTCGTTCGAGCGCAATAAGTCTCGCTCGAGCGAAGAACACTACCTTCCCAGTATTTTGCAGGCTTGCAAAAGTACTGGGAGTTCACAAAGCTCGCTTGAGTGCAAGAAGCTTCGCTCGAGCGAAGATGTCAAATTCTGAGCAACAACAGTTTGAACCAACGAGCAACTAACCTATTCCAAACACATTCAAGACACTCCAAAACTCAAACTCAGCGAGAAATAAGGGGAAACATGACATGCACAATAATACCAAACCATAAAACCCGAGTTCAGGATATAAAATGAGTCGGGTCTAAAACAAAATCGCTATATTTTCTTTTTGCTTTCCTTGAAGTAGAGTAGCATGTGTTTCTTGTTCTTAGTTTTCCTCTTGGTGAAATGATGGAATCTATCTCTACAAAACCACTATTCTACATGTTCATTTTCATATGTTGGAGGTTGATTCCCATCACTTCCCTCTCGTTTACTTGCTTTCTCTTTATTTCTCATTTTGTTGTTGTGCTCTTTGATAATGGCTAAGATCTACTTGTCTCGACTCCATGTTTCATGACTTTGAGCTTTTATCTCCCTTCTTAGGTGAGATCTTGGCTTATTTTCATGTGTAAAGGGGAAGATCTTGATCATTATCTATTTCTTCATCATTTTCATTCATTTTCTTATCTCATGTCTATCTTTCATGATCATAGCTTAGCTTGTACTTTTTGAGCCTGGTACATCGTGTTTATTAAATATTGTTGCTATCTTGTTACGTTGATTTTATGTATTGAGATGATTTCCATGCTTGAGATGATTCACATGAAATTTTAGTGGCAACCAGGCTCATAGGATTCATTTTATGAGTTATTGCATTTTTAGACTTTCCCATCTAGGATCATGTATATTTTCTATATCTTTATTCCTTTTCACACTTGGGTTGGTGTTGAGAAGTATTAGGTGAGTTTCTTCCCTTTTATTTACATCCTGTTTTTGTATTCTTTCTTACGTTGTCCAGCATGCTACCATAAGGCTATGTGCTTACTTAAGATATCTCTATGTTTGCTCATTGCTTGGAGGGTATTTTGCCTAAATTGAAAATACCTCCGTCTCTCATGAGGGTTTTTCAGTCTTTTTGTAGAAAAATCCTCACAATAAAACTATTTTCATTTTTGAGAGAGTAGAAGCTTTTCAAAATATGTGATTTACTCTATACTTGTTTGTTTCACATAATAAAGATAACATTAATAATTAGGATATGAACATATTTTGGAAATGATTATCATATCAATAATTAGTAGACGCCAATCTCTGATTGGGTGAGTATATGATGCTCAATTTATAACCTTCCCCTCTTATACCTAAACTCCCAAACCAAACTTTCTGGTTGCGATGGATAGTTGCTTATATTGGTAGGAGTCCGAGTTTCCTAGTTTTTCCAATATTTTCAAAAAGATTAGGTGGTGATATTACCAAATGCTTCCACTTCCACTTTTTTGGCTCAAATTAGATTGCAGGCTTATCTCATTAGTTTTTATTGTTGCAGACATAGATTTTTAGCAAGTTTATTCTAGATTCATGTTTTTATGAATTTAATTTACAAATATTTTAAGGCTGTGTTTGGATAATAAATTTAGATAGGAATTTAAAAAAAAATAGAAAAAAATAAGTGAAATATGAATGAAATATGTGCTAATTTTTTTTTTCAATATTTTTTTGTTTCCAAATCACTGTTCAAATTTATAATTCAAATACAACGTAATAACCTGTTTGGATATAAATGAATTTTAAACCAGAGATTTGACCTTAATCATTCAAGAACAATAACTCCAATTTAAATATAATAGTTTATTAATAAATTTCACGATTGAGTTAATTACTTAAATCTTGATGGATTTTAAATCATCATATAAAACTAATAATTCAAATCGGGAAGTTATTGGTGAGCACCCATGAATTCATGCTAAGGATTCTATTTCTTAATGTAAACAACCTACTAAAATGTGTATATGTTCTATCTCAACTTATCTTCTTCCTTTCTATGTATTCCCTTGATTTAAGTGAGGCAATTAATGAAGAGGCAGTCACAAGTGAGGCAATTAATTTTAGTCAATTGAAATATATCGAGTCAGAAAGTCTACCCAGCCTTGTAAGCTTCTACCTGAAAATGGGGAAGACGACGATCGCTAAGGAAAATTCATCTACCCAAGCACAATCTCTCTTTAATGAAATGGTATGTTTCGTCAATAACTTTTTTATTGCTTTGAATCCTTTATAGCTGGTTATTTGCAAATGTTTCATGTATTAGGGAATACAGTAATATAGTGAGTCCTATCCCTTAAAACTTCTATGTGATTATTTGGAATTCTCATGCCGCATAAGACTTTTCATTCATTATTTTATTTATTTATTTCTTTTTCTTTTTGGTTAAGAAGGCTCAAAGTTAAAGGTCTTTCAAATGAAATCCAAATTATTTGGGGAAATGCCACTATCCTCCTGCCACGTAAGACTTTTCATTCATTATTTTATTTCTTTCTTTCTTTCTGGGTAAGAAGACTCAAAGTTAAGGTCTTTTAAATAAAATCCATATCATTTGAGGAAATGCTACTATACATACCTTGAAAGGGATGTATGGTATGCATCCATAATTATACCCTTTTTTTTCTTTAGTTATAACTAATTTTCTTCTTTAATTATCACATTATTTTAGTTGTGACTCGTGAGATCTCTAGTTATGCCTCATATAGTGTTCAGTTATGATTTGTTTTTTATAATTATAACTCAAAAATATGGAGTTATACCATTTTGTTGTTTAGTTATAAAGTGCATATGGTACACACCTTTTAAAGCGTGTGTACCATAGTCTTTCCCAATTATTCGTCCCAAAAAATATCACCAAAGCTCTTGTCCCCTAATTATACATTAGGAATGTGTCAATCTTGATTAACATGAGAACCCTGTTAGTAAAGTAAGGCAATGTTTGGCATGCATCTAAGTTAATGAGATTAGTGCGATGTAAAATATCACATGAGATAATATTCAAGTACGGTCATTCTAATAGTAGTCATTTAATATGTGGCTCATTTGATAAGCTTTGTAGGCATCCAAATATTAGCCAATTACAAATTATCAGATGTTATAAAGATCTAAAAAATATGACATAATTATTGACAAATCAAATATTGTCGTGTGTCTAATTAGTCTAAAATCAATATTATACAGTGATCAAATCAAATTTTACCATGTGTTAAAATAATGTAGTTTCAAGTAAACAAGTCTCTGCTAATCAATTTGTGCCACTTGTCACATTGGGTAGTTAAGTAGATAAAATTATGACACATTATTACAATGATATTTTGAAATTTATCTTCATACAAATAAAGAGATAAATATTAATAAAATAATATTTTGGTACTTATCGCTAAATAATTAAGGATAATAATCCTAAGGGGTTGGCATAGAGTTAAAGACTTAAGGACAAGATCCAAAGTTTCAAGTTCGAGTCACTCTAAGGGGTCATTGGAGGTTTGCCAGGTGGTTAACTTCAAAACATTAGTTGAGGTGTGCGCAAACTAATCTGGACATCCAATTATCAAAAATAATAATAGTAATTGGAAAATCTAGATTTATTGAAAAAGAAACTCTTTTGGAAAATCTAGATATGTCCCGTATTAAAGTGATTATCGATTTAGGCAATCCATTAAAAATTATGCAACCATGATCAATATAGAGTAGAAAGAGTAGTAAACACAAACAACCACGACACAACAGATTTTTTACATGGAAAAATCACAATTGGAATCCCACCAACTTGTGATACAAATCACGGGCCCTCAGTTAGACAAATAATCCACTATGACTAAAGAGTAGTACAAGAGATATCTTACAAAAGTCAATCTAGGCTCACGGGTTTGTTCAATCTACAAGTAGCTCCACCTTCATCTTCACTGGTTATCCGTTTTCGCAATTGTTTGTCGAATCACCACGATGCCAATGACTCTAGAATCCACCGAAGCCTACAATCTTGGAATTCACCACAAATGTTCACTTCGGAAAGATGTGAAGAGCTTTTACAGCTTGATGATAAACTTGAAACACCTATGAACTAATGAATCATCAAGCAAATGAGATATACAAATAATTCTCACTAGAAGTTCACTCTCAATAATAAATCTCTCTTAAAAATAAACTTTCTCAAAATGTATTTTTCTCAAAAATAAACTCTCTAATTTAACAATCTGAGCTCTAGAGAAGTATGGGAGACATAGACATTGAGCTGGGAGAGATACAAAAGAGATACCCAAACAAATTCAGCAAAGCTTGATTTAAATAGACCTGGGACAGGACACCTTTGCGGGCATGGTATGCTGTTCGTGGGCACAGGTACAACAGTACTGGGAGCATTTTTTGGGCACAGCCTGGTTGCAAGCGCCAACAGTCATGCGTGCTGAGCTGCTTTTGCAGACTTTTCTCCATGTTTTCCTCCATGTTTTGCCACCTTATCCCACAGACAAACAACCCTCTTTAGGCTGGAAATATTCAACAATTTCACATGCTTGTCCACCAAAGATTGCCAACAAAGATTAAACAAAATCATTAGCCCATTTTATGCCAACAAAATCAAACAAAATCTTTCACATTTTTCAACCCATATCATCTTATCCTAGAAGCACAATAATCAGCCTCCAATCTTCTCTTTCCTTTCTTTCTTTGTCAACATTTCCACTTCAAATTGTCTTCCACAAATTGACTAAGATCATAAAACAAATGTTGTGATATATAAAAAATCAAACTAAGAGAGAGAAATGGAACGAAACTACTTTGTCAAGCAATTTGCCAAAATATATTACAATGCAACAAAGATTATGATTAAAAATCCTAACAATAATAATTAAGGATAATTATCAAAGAACTGAACTCTATCAAGATCAATTTGTAACACCATTAACGAAAGAAAAAGAAAAAATAATAAAAATCAGAAATGTAGACTTGATATAAATAATATAATTACTTTATTCAAAACCATTATAATATATTTAATATTTTTACTATTTAATTTTAAATTAATTTGTGTATTTATTAAAGACTGCATAACACGGGTATAGTTGTTTTATACACAAATTCAATATGCTTTATTTATTTAATATATTAGTTTATTAATTGTTTTAATATAAATATTTAAAAATATTATAAACTAAAAATTCAAAATATTTTTTAGTGTCATGATCAAAATAAAAGAATGACTGTAGTGCTAGTCAAATGTTGACGGTGGTCAGCTGAAACTAACAGTGTTGGAAAATCAAGAGGTTAAGGGTACGAGTCTTATTTCAAAGGTGTTTTGAAGATACAATCCGGGACTTCACTTGTCTTTTCTATTTCATTCTCCAATTTGATTTTTAATTTATTGGATTTTACAAAATGAATAATGAGATAATTGACAAATTGACAAATGTGGTTTAATAAATCATCCAACAAACTCTGACACACTAAAGTTACAAATTGCATGTGATGAAATGTATTTATATTTTATCATTAATATAATTATGAAAAACATGTCTATTTTTCTTTAATCATGCCTTTTTTTTTTAATTTTAAACAAAGGTTTTATTATTTTGAAATTTTTAGATTAATTTTGATTATTTATTTAAATTCGTGTATAGCACGATAATATTTAACACACAGGTTCATTTATGTTTTAATTAACGTAAAACCCATGCTATGCACGATTGTAAACAATGATTCAAAATTTTATTTTGAAATTACTTAAAAATAATATTGAATTTAAAATTTTATAAAAATAAAATATTATTTTTTTAGCTGTATGAAATATGACAATTTCTCAGTTTGTGAAACTATCTAATAAAACTAAGAAATTTTAAAGTTTTTTGTTCAGTTTTAAAATTGAGAATATAATCAGTTTTTTCTTGTTTTAAAACTGTGAACATTGCAGTTTTTTACTTTTACAACTGAGAAATTTTTCAGTTTTATACAAAAATGTTCAATCATCATGCTCCTTTATAGATAGAAATTTTTTAGTTTTTTCAGTTTTGCATAAGGGTAATTTTGAATATTAAAAATTCGTAAGAATTTGATTGCGTCAGTTGTTGTATGTATACATGCATACATATAGGATTGTGTTACTCTCCAGTACATATCTAACAATTATAAAATAACCACATTAATGATTGTATTAGTTTTTTCTTAATTATATATATTGACTGACACGATATATGTGTAATTCAAAGTAAAAACTAAAAAAATTAAAAATTATTACATTTTGTATGCCACTCAAACTTTTTTTTTTTTGAATATTCATTGCATAAGGTTTGTGGTTGAAGAATGTTGACTTAAGTAGACCATTGTTTCACGAAGGAAATGCCTTGTACAGGTCGCTTTCCCAGCCTTGGAGGAATTGTTTATTTCTGGGGTGCCTAACATAAATGAGATTTGGGGCAAGCAATTTCCCTCCGAACTGAAAGTCGTGAAGGTCAACAATTTTAAAAAACTGATGAATGCTGTTCAATCCAATATTCTCCGAAAGTTGCAGAATCTGAAAAAACTCTCTAAGAATGCAAAAGAGAAAGCAATGGCCAAAGAAGAGAAAAGAAATGATGATGTCATCGTATTCCCTCAACTAAGGACTGTGAGACTTGACAATTTACAGAACCTTGAAACTTTTTGCAGGACTAGAAGATCCGAAACACAAACCTTGTTCAACCATCAGGTACTAATCTCCTAAGGCTTTTAATCAATAAATAAATAAATAAATAATGCACTTGAGAAAATAATATTAAGCTTAGAATTCCAATCTAATTTAGTTTTTTGAGTTTGAATTTGAACTATGTATATATATATGAATTGAAACCAAATCCAAATAATGGAAAATGAGTTTAATTGGGCCAGAGTTACAATTGATGTAGAGAGGAGAATGAGACTCTAAACTAAGAGTTTCGATCTGATAAAAAAAATCTCTTATCACTTGAGTGGCACACAATATGTGCCTTTCTTTCTTCTATTATCATATACTTATATATATATATGAATTACCTAAAATTATTTTCAACATTGTTTTTTTTTAAGGGAAAATTAGTGAAACATCTCTCTAACTTCGTGTAATAGAAGAAGTCCACTCCAACTTTGTGTAGTAGAAGAAGTCCAAGATGGTTTTTTTTTTTTTTTTTATTAGCTAAGGTCTCTCAACATTTTCACAGGGAAAATTCGACTCAGAAAAATTTTTCCCGACTCAGAGAAATTTCAACCTCGACTTAAAGAAATTTCAAAATTTCTCTGGTATGATCACAGAGAAATTACTCTGTGAAATTAGAGAAATTTCTGTAAGTCAGGGCAAAATTTCCCTAAATCGGGCAAAATTTCTTCAAGTTGAATTTTCTTTGTAGAAATATTGAGGGACCTTAACTACTATAAAAATATTTTATATCTTTTCTTTTATAAAATTTTAATATTGGGAATCTAAAAAAGAAATTCCCTTTTTTTAACATTGACTTGGACTCTATTATAAGTTTACAACTTGAAATATTTTGCGTTTTGGTTAGGGCCGATATAACAACATTAAATGTAGACACCAATTTGATCCTTCATCAATTGTAAATTACCGTCGTTTTGGATTTTGTTTGCTTTATAACTCTATTTGCATGGACTATTCGAAGCTGTTGCAAGTATAGGTCTCTATAAAATGTTTAAAAAATATATATATTTTTTGAATTTAATGACTAAAATATCCCTTTTTCATTGGTTTTACTTAACGAAAGTAAAAATATATTTTAGATTGAAGATAAAAGAATAGGATAATTAACAAAATTAAAATTTTATGGTTTATTTTGTTACAAAGGTCAAACCCTAGAATTTGTTTTTGTAATTTTCCCTAGAAAAATTGTGTAGAATTATTATGCAAAATGACGAATTACACTAACGGTCCTTGTAATTTGAAACTTGTATCACTTTGGTCGCTAACTTTTCAATTGTGATATATTTGATCTTAAATTTTGAATCATGTTCCAAATAAGGACAATCAAAGATACTGTTACTCATTTCAAGAGCAAAGTAGTCAATTGGATAAAATATAAGCTAATTTGACAAAAATAAATGTCAAAAAATGATAATTTTTACATTTTTATTTATTTATTTTTATTTTTTTACCAAATTAATTTATAGTACGTGTTTGGATGATGATCATGTAATGACTAGTTATTTTTATTTATTTTTTGGATGGTTATAATGTAATAGATTGTTGTATTTGCTATTAACAGATATTTTTATATGATTATCAGGTAATAGATGGTTATTAGGCTTTTAATGTGTAGTCACGATATGCTTAATATATGAAATATTTTTAGTTTTAGATTTTTTGATTTAATGGATTGGTTTAATAATGACATCAAAGTTGTCTCCATGTTTGACATTTAAAAAAAATAGAAACTAATTTAACGAAAATAAATAGCAAAAAAATTATTTTAAAAACTTATTTCTACTCTCTCCAAAGATAAAATTATATAAAAATGATGTGTTTTTAATTTTTTTTTCACCAATTTGATTTTTAATTTCTTTGAAATTTATGAATATAGATTCTGAAAACCAAACCAAACAGAATTTTATAACCAAGAAAGTTAAGACATTATTCATTAAAAAAAATGTCATTGCATTTCAAATAACCCACAAGTTAACCAGCACAAATAAGTTGTATGACGACTTTACTCTTATAAAACAGACCGTTTACAAAAGAAACATCTTTGATTGTTTTAGTTTGGAACAAGATTCAAAATTCATGGTCAAATGTCTCATAATTGAAAAATTAGGGACCAAAGTGACACGAGTCCCAAATTACAGGGACCGTTAGTGTAATCTGCCCTATACAAAATGATACGACTTACTATAATAATTAATTTACAGGTATGTTGCTGCGAGTAAGGAAATTTGTATGAAAATGCAACTGATTTAACATTTTTCTTTTTCATTATTGTTTCATCATTTGATTCTACGAGTTAGCATAGAGAAGTTGATCCCCGTACTTCTTCGGAGTTGACACCCTTAGTCACTGGTTCTTCAGAGGTGTTGATAGCCAACGACACTAGAATGACTAGGTCCCGTCTCTTCAAGAAATATTAATTTTCAATCATCTAAGAAGGGTCCTTTTTGTTAGGTTTTAAGACCAACCCATTTGAATTACCAAAAATCAAACACACAATAATGGACACAAGATTTACGTGGTTTGACCTCAATGCTTACATCCATTGGGAGAACGGAAGATTTTCACTAAAATAAATAGAGATTACACAGAGGAGACACTCTTACTCAACTCACACACTCTCTAATGCCTTACACTAATTTTTTCTCGCTCACTCTCACAGAGATATACACTCACTTGGATATCACGTGTGTTCTTCCTTGTATATTTTGTCCACTTGAACCCTCTCCATTTATACACAATGATGATGAAAACTACCAGCTCATTCACCTCCACATGCTGGCTCCTTTCCAGCTCCATAGAAGACTTTTGGTGCATCACCTTTCGGCTGCTTTCGGTTAGTACCAACCAGTGTTTTTAAAGGCTCAAGGTGCACTAGGGCGCTGAAGGTCTCTTGGGGCCTAGGCGCAAGGCTAGGCATGGGCTATATTGAAGTAAGGTGCACAATCTTAGTAAAAAAAATAGAAAAATTAACAGAGTATTAATTAATGAAAAATTAATTAATACAATGTAATGGAAAATAGTGTAATGGAAAATTGCACTCAGTGTAATGTAATGTAATGGAAAATAATGTAATGTGTCATTTTCAGTGTAAAAAAAAATAGAGACCAATACCAGTGTATTAATTAATTATTTGTAAAAAAAAAATTATTTATTTTTTTAGTTAATCAATCAATAATATAAGTCTTATTTTGTATTTGTATTTGTATTTTTTTTTTCTTTCTAACTGACACTCAAAGGCATAATTGAACAAAAAAAAGAAAAAAACAAAATAGAGCAGAGCAGAAGAGACTGAAGTAGCGAAGAAGAGAGGAGAGGAAAAAAAAAGGACCTGAAATGTCGAAGAATAAGTAGAAGGAGAGAGAGAGAGAGAGAGAGAGAGAGAGAGAGAGTGAGTCGATCGAAGTAGAAGAAGCCAGAAAAAAAAAACAAACAGACGACACAGATTAGGGCAGAAGAAGAAGAAGAAGAAGAAGAGGGGAGAGAGAGAGAGAGAGAGAGTCGAAGTCCAAAAAGCCGAAAGAAAAAAAAAGAGAAGAAAACAGACGACACAGATTGGGGGAAGAAGTCGTAGCGCACCTGGAATGTCGAAGTCGAAGTCGAGAGAGGAAGAGACGACACAGATTAGGGATTTCATTTGAGTCGTATTGGGGTTGTATTGTTTACGAGTTGTAATCCTCTGTGGTTAGAGCCATTTGAGCACACACCACAGCCGTTAGATCAGAATTAAGGGCTTAAACCATCAATCGCGCCTAGGCGCGAGCCTTGCGCCTCTCTCGCCTACTTCAAGTCGCGCCTAAGGCGCGCGACTTCTTCAAAGCACCTCGCCTGGGACTAGTTTAGGCGCACAGCCTGCGCCTCGATGCGCCTTGCGCCTAGGCGCGCTTTTCACAACACTGGTACCAACCAATGTCAACAATGGTGGTTTACCTACTCCCAACGTGGGTGAATTTCAACAGATCACCCCCTTCACTCATGTAGGGTGATTCACAATAGCACCCCCTAATTGGATGCCTGCACCCCCTCACTGGGGTGCCATGCAAAGCTTACTTTGCAACTCTTTGTGATTGCATCTCTCCCTTCCATGCACTCTTGGAGAGATCACAATATGTCTCTAATTCAAGAACAAAAGAAACTCTTTTCTTCCCTGGGACATGCTCTGCCGTCTTGGTCTCTTTGCTCTGAGCTTTCTTCAAGATTGGCCGTAATGGCTCCGTTTTGTGCACCTTCAAATTGCCTCCATGCGTTCTTGTAGACTTTGGTTGCCATGTCTACTGAGCCCTATGTCTTTTCGGCGCGTGTTTTGTACTTCTTGCCCGGTAAGTGACAGTAGCTCCTTCTGTGATAACCTCTTCTACAAGTCTATATAGATTCCCCTCTAGTCGTCCATGCAGCATCACCGTATTTCCATGGATAAGTTTGAGATTTTCTTTACTAGATGAGAAGTCATAACCCTTCAAATCTAGCATACTTAAGGAAATTAGATTCTTCTTCAGCCTCGGCACGTGTACTTGTGATCCACGATGAATTAATAAAACTTCTTGTACCATTGTCTCGGCGCCTGCTTCAGACCATAGAGACTCTTCTTCAATTTGCCGACTAGATTTTCTTTCCCTTGAACTTCAAATCCTTCTGGCTGCTCCATGTAGCTCTCTTCTTCCAAATCACCATGGAGAAAGGTAGTCTTGGCATCCGTCTGTTCTAGCTCCAGATTTAAGTAAGCTATTAATCCCAATGCTATTCGAATGGAAGTCATCTTCACAACTTGAGAGAAGATCTCATCAAAGTCAATTCCCTTCTTCTGCCCAAAACCCTTGACAACCAAGTGAGCTTTATGCTGTAGTAGTTTTCTGCTATCATTTTTCTCCAACTTGTACACCCATTTGTTCTTCAAAGCTTTTCTGTCTCTTGGAAGTGGAACAAGCTCATAGCTATGGTTCTTCTGCAAAGAACTCATCTACTCCTTCATGGCTTGCATCCAACAGTCTTTCTCTATATGACTCTTCGTTTCTGAAAAACTCTTACGCTCCCCCTTATTAGTAATTAGAATATACTGAGAAGCGGGATATTTGGTTTATGGCATGGCAACTCTTCTTGATCTCTGCAACTGAGGTCCTGTTGCTTCCGGTGGAAGGGGTTGCTCCTCTTGCTCAATGCCCTCTTCATCTGGCTCTTCATTTCTTTCCTCCTGATCCTCGATTTCTGGTATAGGATCCTGTAACTCTGGCACTTCTGGTTGCACCCCATCAGATCTAGGATGTTATGATGATTTGAGAGATGGGGATAAGTCTGGAGTGATGAAAACTCTAGACTTTGCAGACTTCTCAAAATTTGCTGTGGTCTGATCTTCCTGGAACACATCTCTACTCCTGAACATCTTCTTGTTCACTGGGTCTCATAACTTGTACCCAAACGCTGTATCTGAATAGCCCAAAAATATGCATGGAGTGGACTTGTCATCAAGTTTCTGTCTATTTTCCTTAGAGATATATGCAAACGCCTTACACCCAATGATTCTCAAGTGAGAATATGATATCTTTCTTCTGGATTAGACTTCCTCAGGTATCGCAAAATTCAGCGGAAGTGAAGACGACCTGTTGATGAGATAACAAGCTGTACGGGTGGCTTCAGACCTGAATGATTTTGACAACTTTGCCATTCTAAGCATGCATTTGACTCTCTCTGCATTAGTGTGGTTCATCCTCTCTGTCACACCATTGTGTTGTGGGGTGCCAGGAACTGTTATCGCATGCCGGATACCTCTGCTGGCGCAATATGTTTCAAAAGCATTGGAAGTATACTCGTCACCATTGTCTGTGCGAAGACACTTCAACTTCTTCCTGGTCTCTCTTTCCACCATCACATGAAACTTCTGAAAGTGTTGGAATACCTCATCTTTTGTCTTCAAGAAATACACCCACAACTTCCTTGATGCATTGTCAATAAAAGTCAGAAAATACTTGCGGCCGCCAAGTAACTCCACTTCGATGGGGCCACAAACATCTGAGTAGACCAAGCTAAGCAATTTTGATTTCCTCTTGCTTGTTGAACTGAAAGATACTCGATGTTGCTTGCCATATAGGCAATGATCACACGACTTAAGGGCACTACCCTTTAGACAAGGGTAGTGCCCTTAATTGCTTCTCCAACAGATGCAATCCCTTCTCACTCTTATGAGCCAATCTTCTGTGCCATAAGTCTTGTGACTCCTTGTCTTCTACTGCATTGAGACTCTCTAGACAGATCTTCGTTTGAGTCTTGTACAATGTGGAAGACATTTATCCTCTGGCAATTATCAAAACTCCTCCTGTTAGCTTCTAACGACCATTACCGAATGTACTTGTATAGCCATGTCGGTCTAGGGCACTTCCGAAGATAAGTTTGAGGCGCAAATCTAGAACATGTCTTACCTCTTTGAGAATCAGCTTATAGCCGACATCAGTCTAAATGCTAATGTCTCCAATACCCACAATCTTCAAATAGCTAGAATTTCTCATTCGAACAGTGCCAAAGTCTCCAGCATTGTACAAGCTGAAGAGTTCTGTGGGAAGTGGCGTCATAGGATACAACTGTGTCTATCACCCACTCTGTGTAACTGTGGTCAACCACGTGCAATCCTCCTCTCCACCAACTGGAAGAAGTATTTCATCAGTTGTTGTGATTGTCATGTTCTCATCTTCTTTTGATTTACTACTTTGGTCTTTATCTTTCCGGCTTGGGCAGTTTCTCTTTATGTGACCCTCTTAGCCACAGTGAAAGCAAGTGAAGCTGGAGTTTCCTTGACCTTTGCTATCTCTGGATTTACTCATGTTGTTCCATTTGCCTCTGCTCTTGCTTCTTCCTCTGCCTTTTCCTCTACCGCTGGCTCTGCCTCTATTTTCTGTGACGAGCATGAGACTGATGACCCCCCATGTCTTTCTTGCTTGTCTCTTCATTGTATAGGGCATGTGTGACCATTCTCATGGTCAGCTTCCTTTCTGGTACAGAGTTGCCGAGAGAAACCACCGTCGTCTTCCAGTTGTCTGGTAAGGAACTGAGCAGTAGTACGGCTTGCATTTCATTATCTAGGGGTATCCTGACGGTTGCAAGTTGATTCACCAAAATTTTGAATTCACCGGTGTGTTCAACGACAGACACACCAATCTTCAACATTAGATTTACAAACCTTCTCATCACCAAGACTTTGTTCCGGGGCGGTCTTTGATTGGTACATGTCTTCTAACATTGTCCAGAGAACATAGTCTTCTAGGCGACATGGTGGAACACACTGTGGCCTATCCATTGTTTGATCTGACAGATACTCTTCCGGTTCATTTTTACCCAGTCTACATCCTTTTCTACTTCCGGTTTAACTCCTCTTAGAGCAATAAGATCAAACAGGTCTTTACAGTATAGGATGTCTTCCATCCGTGGCTTCCAGATTGCATAATTAGAAGCATTTTAATTTGATCGTCGATCTTGAACTTAATGTGGATTCCTTCATCGTCTTCTTACTTGTACAAAAAGGTTGAATTTGGACAAACGAACCACACAGTTGAGTCTGGAATGGTCAAATTAGCCACAAAGGCACTTCCCCACCTTTTTCAAGGACCTCAATGAAATTTCTCCCAACACAAGGGGCCTAAATTACAATATCCCAAAACTCCAGGGACCTTATTGCAATTTTAAGAAACTTTGAGGACTGATACAATTTACCAAAACTTCAGGGGCTATGCAATTTACCACAACTACAGGGGCTAAATTGCAATTTTAGAAACTTTAGGGGTTGAAATGCAATTTATCACAACTTTAGGAGCTAAATTGTAATTTCAGAAATTATGCTGATGTAATGCTAACGTCACGATGACATCAGCTCCAGAACTGCTTCACTGAACTGAATTTTTGATGATTTCCAGTGAAATTTCAGCAAATCTTTGGCAACCTCTACGGCCCTCGTTTTAGCTCTGATTTTGACGAATTTTATATCGTCGGAATCGTCTCAAAGAGACGCACCTCTTGGTGTGTTCAAAAGTTGATTTTGAACAACTTTGAAATCTGACAACTTTTTAAAAACACTATTTTTATCCAACCGAGCTCTGATACTATTTGTTGGGTTTTCAGACCAACCCACCTGAACTACCAGAATCAAATACATAATAATGGACATAAGATTTACGTGGGTCGGCCTTAATTCTTACGTCCACGGAGAGAACCGAAGATTTTTACTAAAACAAATAGAGATTCTCAATCAACTCACACACTCTTTACTGCCTTACACTACCTAGTGTCTTTTTCTCTCACTCTCACATAGATATACACTCACACTCACTTTAATATCACTTGTGTTCTTCCTTGTATATTTTGTCCATTTGAACCCTCTCCATTTATACACAATGATGAGACTGCCAGTTCATTCACCTCCACATGCCAGCTCGTTTCTAGCTCCATAGAAGACTTTTGGTGCCTCACCTTTCGGCTGCTTTCGGTTGGTACCAACCAATGTCAACAATGGTGGTTTACCTACTCCCAACATGGGTGAATTTCAACACTTCTTCGATTCAATTGCATGGGACTATTTTGAGTTTCAATATGGTCTCTGGCTACTTTGTTATTCACTAGGGCAAGTGTACAACCATAGTGGAATTGCATAGAATGAAGGCAATGTCTCCCTGGCTTCATTCTGTGTAGTTTGTGTGTTTATATATTTAATGTTGTGACATATAATTCGAATGAAGATTGTTTCTTAGATTTTTAGATTGCATCTTATTTGAATATTTTGTGATTCCTACTTTTATTGTGTTGCAGTAAATGTTACTGGATAATGTTGACCTAGGAATAAATGATTCAGAAGGATCATTTAACAATTACGTAATGAACATTGCAGATTGCATGCCCTCAATTGAGGGTGTTGTCCATTGGTTGGTTGCCAAACATAACAGATGTGTGGGACAAGAAATTACTCCCAACAGGGTCCTTTTGTCAACTAAGAGAGGTGAGGATCAAGGGATGTGACAAACTGGTGAATGTGATTCTATCCAATATGCTCCCACGATTGCAGAATTTAATAGAACTCTCTGTACAATACTGTCCAATGGTGGAAGAGATATTATCGGAGAAAGGGGAAGAAAAAGTTGATGCAGAAGCCAAAGAATATATCGTCTTGTTCTCTCATCTAAAGACTCTAGAACTTGGATCACTGGAGAATCTCAAAAGTTTCTGTACGTCTAGACTAGCAGCACAACACTTCTTCAAACACCCGGTATGAATGTCCTTACCCTTTTTAGTTGACCTTGGAAATAGGAAAACACATAATAATATATGTGCACATAAACATATGCATTTATACAAATGAAAGTATGAATACCGTTTTCATTCAAATCCCTATATCTGACCCCACACCATATTCATCTTGCTCTTGCTCATAGTTATGCATTCTTTAAAGATTTAGCAAACAAGTAGATTCAGCTATATTGTTTTAGGAAAGTAAACTGCAGTTACACAACTGAAGTGACCAATTTTTCTCCTCTGCAGTTCATAATTTTTAGTGTTTTTGGGAGGAATTCAGCCAGTACATACATTTACACAATTTAGTGTTAAATCACAAAATTTACATGCTAGATTGATGTAGAATGTGGGGTAGTATAAAGCAGTTGTAGTCAATCGTATGGACTATGGAAAGAGTGGGTTAAATGACTTTCTTTGGTGAGAGAGTAGTTGGGGTTCTTTTTTCAGATTGTTGTGGTAGAATTTGCAATTGTAGGTGATATGATGATTTGAGTGGGTCGTTTTTTTTTTTTTTTTTGGTGCATGATTGATGTTTTTGTTTATGGTTCCCCAATCTTTGAGCTTGTAAAACTAGGCATTCTCTGACATATTATATCTGATAATCTGAACCTGTAATTATCCATGACAAACCCCTCTGTCCTTGTATCTGTTTGATTTATGAATAAGAGCAAAATGAGGGCAACACAAGGCACCCGGAAAAAAAAAAAAAAAAAAAATGGTCTTTCAGATAAGTACATGAAATGGTGGTCTAAACTCATAATATAAAAGTACCGTAGAACCAATCGTTATGTCAATTATTTGTTATTATTATTATTTTCAGTATTGAAGTAGTTAAAATATATATTTTTTTTTAAGAAAATGAAAATTTCTAAATGAAATTCACTGAGGTAAAAAAAAATAAAATTAAAAATTTTTAAAAAATCAATTGTAACTAGAGCTTCTCTCTCTTTCCCTCTCATAATGTGATTCAAAAATGGCATTTTAATATTACTTCTTGGTAAGGATGCAAGAAGAATTAAAAAAAAATGACCAAACCAGTTGAACCGAACTAAACCGGATATATTTGGTTGATTTTTTTAATCTGAATCGGTCCGTGCAGTTTTTAAAATTAATTTTTTCGAATTTTGGTTCAATACCGGTTAGGCAACTTGTGCACCGAACTAAACCAAAACCAATTGAAAGTTTCGCATATTAAACATAATATATATTAAATATATAATGAAATTGGTTGAATACTAAGTTTAGTTGATTCACTTAATTGTTTATTTTTTATTAAATATTTCAGGTTCGACAATAGATATTGGCAATGAGACAAGCTGTTAGTTTGAACTCATATATGCTTGAGTCAAGTTTTGTTACTACTATACCTATATAGTTATATCAGATGTTTATGTCGTTTTCAATTTTTTTGTTTTACTCTATTTGATAGACTTGTGATTTAGTCTTATGAGATGATGATTTTAAACTTTGGTTTTACTTTGGTGTCAAGGCGTTGGTTTTCAAATTATATTTTATTTCTAATTCTACTTCAATAAAAGCTTAAACACTTACTATTTATTAACTCTTTTGTTTGTATTTTTATGAATGGTTGGATTGGATATTGAAGTAATGTACAAATGGTTAATTCAATATTTTTCATATAAATTATTTATTATACTACAAATTTAAGAAGTAGCTCAAATTTAAAAGGTCGTAAACCGAAAACCGCACCGAGCCGAACTATTTGAATTGGTGCAGTTTGGTACGGTTTAGGGAAAATTTTTGTCTGTATCGGTTCTTATTATAATAGAATTAACATTATCGGTTTGGTGTAAATTTCATCTAAACACTGACCATTCCGAACCGATTACACCCCTACTTCTTGTGAAAAAAATAAAAGAAATTGGCAGTACACTATTAAAGCAACATTGGTAAAAGAATAAATTATAGGGGTTATTACATCCCGGTGATGTCAGAAAAATATATATATATATAAATTCATGAAAAGATTTACAAATTTAATTACTATTACTATATATAAAGTTTCTTATTGATTTATAATTATTTTTTTAACATTCCCCTAATGTGATATTTCTCCTAAATTATATTAACACCTCTTGAAGTTTAAATTGAATACAGATGTCCCCTCTACCTTGCATAAATTACGTTGCAATCCCCGTAAGTGTCTAATTTGTGACTTGAGTTAACATAAAATTTAAAATTACCTTATTAGCCTCACACTCTAAAATAAAATTACCTAACTATCCCAATCTAATAGCAGAATTTTCTTTCCCAACCCATTCTCTCATCCTCATGCTTCACGGAAAATTATTAAGTACTCTCGGAATATCACGTGTCCATACTCCTTCATTAATCATCATTCACCATACCCTCTCATGTTCCCATGTTCCTCAATCATACAAAACAAAATCATAATATCCCACTTCTCCACCAATCAAATACAATGTAGCACTACATGGTCGTGCTTTGAGAGTACCCAGTAATCACCCATCCTTTATACCATCCACCATAAGCAACCAAAACCTATCCCATTTGTTTCACTGTTACCAAATCCATCACCTCCACACAACACACACCCCCCCCCCCCCCCCCCCCCAACAAATACCATCCATGTTTGTCACTACCACAACCATTGACCAGATCCCCACCACAACACCAATGTCTATCTCCACCACACCTACCAATGTCCACCCAAATCGCCAACGTTATCAGACTCGCCATGTTCTTTGGAATGAAAATGCCTACCAGTGTCCAAGGACATCAAGAATATTACAGACCAAACCTTGTAATCTCATTTTGTGTAGTTGAAAGGTTAAGACCATTGTCCAGGTTTGTGATTTGTTATATACTGAGTACAACCCTCTCGCGGACTTGTTTAAGAATAAGAAAGAGGAAGCCCATGTAAATATCATTGAATAAGGTTGCAACAGAGACACTTGATGAAGATTTTATATGAATATGTGATGATTGTGAGAAGATGGTGAAGAAGAGATGAGAAAGAAATTGATTGTGGAAATAGGGATTGCTATGCTCGATTTAAAGGCAAAAGGTTGTAATGTCAGGTTTTAGGGGTAAACATAGCATTTTCAAAATAAAAATTGACGACATAAGCATAATATGTTAGTTGACTCAACGGTCAATTAACAGAGCGGGAGTTTTGTAATGTGACTATAAATCTCTGAGAGGAGATATAATTTGTAGAACCACAAAGGTACTAATGTATTAGAAAAAAAAAAAAAAAAAAAAAACCTCAGGGGTATCAATGTAATTTATCCTTGCTAACATTTAGCATTTTGACATTGTAGCAATGTCAAAATTTGGCTTTGACTATCCATTTTAGCATTTTAGCAATAGAGTGCTCGTAGTTATGGGACCATCACTTAAAAAAGAAACCATCAAGGTGCCTTTTATTTTCAAAATGGCCTCTGTCGTGTCATTCTTGTCCAGACGAATTCTGGAAAAGTTTAAGGCAACACAGTATTTAGTTAGTGTAACCTACCATTTGCACATCCACAATAGCTCGTTAATTCATGGTGTAGCGGTTGTCGGAGAAATACTGACTTCACCTGAGGAGTTAATTGATTTGGAACAGACACTAATGAAATGTGTTGTGATTCGTGAACTACTTTGCAGGCTGCTTTCGCTGCCTTGGAGAAATTGCATATTTGCAACTTGCCTTACATAACAGAGATTTGGGGGAAGCAATTACTCCCAGTTCCAAAAACAGACGCACAGTCCTTCGAACGATTGGCTGTCGTAAATGCCACTTGGTGTGAAAAACTAGTGAATGTGATTCCTTCGAGTATGCTTCCATGGCTAAAAAATCTAAAATCAATTTATGTAAAAGGTTGTCCAGAGATGGAAGTGATAGTCTCGAAGAAAGCAAATGCAACTGTCAATGGTGATATCATTTCATTTCCTCAACTAAGTTCTCTGTCAATTGACAAATTGAATAACCTCAAAAGTGTCTGCAGCAGCTCTACAAGTTTGGAAGCACAACCATTGTTTAATGACCAGGTACAGATGTCCTAACTCTTTTAATTAACCATGGCCATCAGAAAGCACAAGAAAAAGGATTTTTATTCCAATGAAAATATTTGTTTTGAGTTTAAATCTGTACTTGATACAAAGTCGTAATATTGTACGTAAGTGATTGTACCACACCATGGGGTCATCGTGAGTCCTATTCTTGTATTTAAAGTACTCATTTAGTCCACTCATTCATGAAAAATTAGAGATTTGATCTATGATTATAGCTACATGATTTTAATATATTTTTCTTCAAAAAATGAATAGTGAGTATGTTTTTTAAAATAATATATTTTTTTTTAAGAGATACAATAAAATCATGTGGTTAAGATTAACAAAACAATCTAAATTTTTTTGTGAATGAAACACACATGGGAGCCAAAATGAAATTACACTTGCCGAATTATGAGTGGAAAAATATCTTGTGCAAAACTAGAGGGATCAAGGTGAAATTCAAACAAACTATAGGGACCACCAGTGTAATAAATAAATTATATTGCACTGGTGGTCCTATAATTTGTTTGAATTTCAATTTGGTCTCTCTAATTTTATATGTGATTTTTTTGGGTTTAAAATGTTAATGGTGCATAATGGAGGAATTACATTACAACAAAATTGCAATCTCTCATAGGTTGAGCTTTTTCTTTTCCCTATTTAAATTAATGTTGTTCAATAGTGATAGTTGGGAGTTTCTAAATATTGGTTTAACAATAATGTAATAGACCTCGCAGGTTGTATTTCCTGTTTTGGAGGATCTATTCATAAACAGAGTACGAAACATAACAAAAATATGGGATAAATTGCACTCAAAAAATTCAGTTCGTTTTTTGAAGCGCTTGATGATCGAGGATTGTGAAAAACTGGTGAATGTTGTTCCATCTTATTTGCTTCCACAGTTACAAAATCTGGAAGTACTCAATGTTTATAGTTGTCTAAAGATGTTAGCGATAGTCTCAGAGGAAGAGGGAAAAGAAAAAGATGTTGATGAAAATACCATCTTGTTCCCTAAACTAACTACTTTGAATCTTAAAAATTTGGACAACCTCAAAACTTTCTACGCACAACCCTTCCTCAACCACCAGGTATGTACTGAGGGCTGGTTTGGGGTGTACTAAAAAAGTGCACTTTTTGTCTTTTTGGACTAAAAAAGTTGAGAAAAAAATATGGAGGTTTGGGTTAACTTTTTGGATTTTTTTGGAAAAATGTGTATTAAAAAATTGTATAAAAAGAGTGTGTAAGAGGTAAATAGTGACAGGTGGGCCCCAGCTGTACCATTCGGCAGTGTGAGAGAAGTTGGAAATTATTGGCTATTTTTTTTACAAAGCACTGCACGGTTTTGTTTGGTCCGTGGAGGTCATCACGGGTCCCATTTTAATAATCTGAACCGTTCAATGTGTATAACTCATCGAACACTATGTACCTATAAAAAATCACGTTAATCGGATATCGATAGCTATCTGATCAGATATATTTATTTTTCAATCATTAATTATAACACCATCCATTTGTCGTACATAACTGATCTGATCATATAGTTATCGATATCCGATCAATGTGATTTTTTGCAGACATATAGTACTCGACGAGTTCTACACATTTAATGGTTCAGATTATCAAAACGGGACCCGTGATAGCCCCACAAGCCAAACAACAGTGTGTGCCAAGCACACCCAATCATTCCCATTCATTTCCTACGCTTGCACTGCCGTTGACAGCAGCCGGCTGTTGGTCAAATCTGTATGTACTTTGGGTAATACAAAATTATTATTATTATTTTTTTTTTGGGTGAATAGTGATATCTTTTTGGATTTTGGAGTAACTTTTTGACTTTTTGGCTGAATTAGATCACCCCAAACCAGGCCTGAATGTCCTTTAACTCCTTTTTATAGTTGTGCTATGTTTTTTTTTTTTTTTTTTTTTTTTTGATCAGCAAAGAAAAATTTGTGCTATGTTTTATGATAGACCAATCCTATTATTCCACCAGATGACTCATATAATACCCATTACAGATTACTGAAAAATTATTAAATAATCCCAACAAAATGTCATTTGTCAAAACTTAGAGTAGACTTTTGCCTCACCGTTTCCAATTTTACGCTTAGCAAAGCTCATACATTTTTTTTTTATTCTTCCTATAATAGAAAATAATTTTATCCACAATCATACTAAAAAATATTGCCTATAATCTTATTTGTTATCTTATTTTCACACTTCAAGACACAGGGTGAATGAATCTCATGTCATTTATTAATCTCGGTCCTACTGTTGAGAAAATTATTAGGTATCCTAGAGTACCATGTGTCTATATTCCTTCATCAATCATCATTCACCATTTCCCTTCACGTTCCTTAATCACCTAACACAAAATCATAATACTCCACATTCTTCACCAATCATAATGTCATAGAGTATCATGTGACCGTACTCTCGGAATACTCAATAATCATCCCTGTTGTCTTATGCCTAGAGTAAGAAATAGAATTAAAAAATATATATATATTATGTATACTCTTTTTCTATGAAGCACGGATACTTCAAAAAGGGTGACGTATCCGTATCGGATACGTATCGGATACCGATACTCCTCGGATACTCGCGGATACGTATCGGATACTTCTTAAAAGTATCGGATACTTCTTAATTAATTTTTTATTAATTTTGAAGTATCGGATACTTAGTTTTGAAGTATCGGATACTCGAAGTTACATATTACTTATAATATTTTGTTTAGTTCTTTGATAAGAGAAATATAGTGAGAGTTAAAGTAATAGAATTTGTCAAATTGATGTATCCTTGTTGTCTCTCTCACTTCTCTCTCGCTTTCTCACTCTCTCACGTTTCTTCTCTCTGCTCTCATTTTTTTTTTGGTGTTGGCATATAAGGATGATGTTTAATTTGTATTTTTTTTTGCTTTTAGTTTTGGATGTTTTGTGAATGTTTGAGCACTTTTAGGTTAATAGGAATCCCTCTCTTTATTTATTAATTTATCCGTATCCGTATCCGTGTTTCTTAGGCTATCATTGATGACTTAAAAAAGTATATTTACTGAAATTTTTATTTAAGAATGGTTTTTTGACTTTAGCTAAGGTCTTGTGATATTCACTGATGAAGGGGAACAAGTTGAAGCTATTGATCTTGAAGACTCTTAGTTTTATAGGAATCTTTCTTCTTTATCAAGTTGTCTTTTGTTTTAGGTTTTATTTTTATGCATACTACATTACTAAAAATTGTTAAAATAATATTTTTTACGAACGTATCCTCGCCGTACCCGTATCCTAGTTTTTCAAATTTTGTCGTATCGCTGTATCCGTATCGTATCGTATCCGTATCCCGTATCCGTATTCGTGCTTCCTAGCTCTTTTTCTTGTATTAAATGTATAGTACATCCAACGCATGCCATCCCTTGATCATTGGTGATGAATTGGAATGTTGGCTCGTCTAACATCACAAAACATGAATCACCATCATCACTGAGGTGCAATTCCAATCAGCAAATTTTCCTACTTCATTAAGTTACTAAGCAATATGACAATAAATTGACAGGTTGCACTCTCAAAGTTGAAAAATCCTTGTCTCGATCAATATTTACAACAACGACTTTTGAATGGAAAGGTAACTGTGAAATGTTATGAATTCTAATTTGCAAAATTTCTACCTCAACCAGATTTATTGTGAATTACTTTTTTTCATTTGACCCTTTTTTTTTTTTAAAAAAAATCTTGGAATAATATGAAACTGAACTTCCTATATTATTTTATTTCCTTGTACCTCATTTTCCTTTTATTTAGGAATGTGCAATTATGAATGAAAATGATGATAAGGAAATTGAGCAAGACAAACAGCGACTTTTGAAGGGAAAGGTAATCAAGACATGTTACGAATTCTAATTCGCATAATTTCTTTCCTCAGCTAGATTTATGGTGAATATTTTTTTTTTCATTTGACAATTTTTTTTTTTAAATCTTGGAATAATATGAAACTAATCTTATATATTTTTACTTCCTTGTATGTCACTTTACTTTTATTTAGGAATGTGAAATTATGAAAGAAAATGATGATAACGAAACTGAGGAGGACAAACGACGACGTTTGAAAGGAAAGGCAACCATGAAATGTTAGGCAACCATGAAATGTTACGAATTTTAATTTGTATAATTTCTTCCGCAACCAGATTTATGGTGAATTACTTAATGTTATGTGACAATATATATATTTTTTATCTTGGAATAATATGAAACTAACTTCCTATATATTTTTGGTTTCTTGTATGCGGCGTTCATTTTATTTAGGAGTTCCGCAATTATGAATGAAAATGATGATGGTAAAGAAACTGAGAAGTGCAAACAAACATTTCTCCAACCTTCGACTGCATCTATGATTAATGGTAAAATGTCATGCGGCAAACAGTAAAGTAAGTTGATCATCCTTCACTATTATTACGAGGAATGTTACTGACTAAGAAGCAAAACACTAAATAAATAAATAAATAAAATCAAGAAAAAAAAATGTGTAGTTTAGATTTTTTTTGAAGTGTAGGATTTTTAAAATACAAATGTTAGATCATAACCACATTTTTTAAAAAATATATATATATTTGTGTGTTTGATTTCTTTGTCTGTAGCATTAGTCCTACTATTATTGATGGAATTGGCTTCCCTCCAATCCACTTTTTGGACGGGAGGGTACAATTTAGTATACTATAAGCTCATTTTTGGTCCATCTTAGTAATTCGAACCATTCAACTTTTAGTGTCTTCAACTTTTAGTGTCTTCAGATTAAATTATTCATGAAAAAAATTTGGGTTGATTTGATATTGATAGTCACATGTTTCAATCAAATTTGTCTTTTAAAAAAATGGATTGCAAGTATAATTTTGCAAAAAATAATGGCCTTGTTTGGTTTGTGTTTCTCAAAAAATTTTGGGAAAAATTCTCTACAAATAAGCTTTCAAAAGTAATTAAACTAAATAAAATTTTCCAAAAAATTTCTCAAAACTTATTTGGTTTACAAGTTTTCCAAACAAATCTCTCTTTCATACACTTCAAATCAATCACTTGTTCCAAAACTCTCTCTCAAAATAATTTTCCAAAACATCTTTTGAAAAAAACCAAACCAAACAACTTTTCGTACTTTTTATTTCTAAAA